>JBBPDA010000145.1:10813320-10864710 GCA_037974385.1 Arnoldichthys spilopterus
TCTTTCCTACCACCAGCCATCAGATTGCACAACACCTCTTTGAACTAGACAGGGAAAAAAAAAAAAAAAAAAAAAAAAAAACACACACAGCTGTTCTTTTATTTGTGCAATATAGGTAACCATTATGCTCATCATCATTATGCTATTCATAACGCAACACAATTATTGGGCAATGTGCAATATTGTTCTGTGCAATATTCATCCACTCATACACTGCTACACCTTTTTCTTGTAAAAAAAATGTTTTTTTTGGCATGTTTGTGTGTGTATATAGTAAGATGTTTTATTTTATATATTTATATTCTTTAGTACGTGAATGTGTGTGTACATATGTATAGGTGTGTGTGTGTGTATATATATATATATATAAGGATGTGTATATATATATCTGTATCTTTTCTCTGGCCAGTCGCATAGCTGTCACAATTTGGTTCTTGTCAGAGTTGCTCAGGTCCTTATACTTGCCTGTTTTTTTCCTTTTGCGCAACAATTTCAACGACTGACTGTTCCCATCCCCATCTCTTGACAGAACAGTTGCCACTGTAACGAGACAATTAGATAATCAGGGTTAGTCACGTCGCCTGTTAGTGGTTATTACGCATGATCAGTTAAAGCGAAGTTCATTAAAAATTCTGTCAATTCCAAATAAAGACGGATTATTATGCGATTTGGCGCAAATGTTGATTATTTATTTTGTTACGGAGGTACCCGGATGTTGTGTGTGTGTGTCTTAGCCCCGCCCCTCCTCTCTCTGCTGGCTGGAAGCGCTCAGTCTCTGCAGTGAACCACCCCCAGAAAACACTCAGCACAGACGGGCCTTTATTCCGCTGTACTCTTCCAACAAAAACGAACATTTCCCTGAAGAAGAACCGATTGCTCGATCTCATTGTCTGCAGTCATCTACTGCTGCCCGTTTTCGAAGCGGAGTTTTGTCACACAGGCAACAAAATGGTGAGGAAACGCTTTTTTACCGCCGGCTTCTGTAACGACGGCCAGTCGAGTTCAGTTTTGTGCTCCGAGCACGGCTAACGCTTAGGGAAATAATCGAGGACGACTGTAAGACACGTGTATTTCAGAGGAAAACAGAAAGCTATATTAATGGTTGTGTGGAAGTGGAAGCTTAATTTCTTCTCTCGTTTCCCCCCGTTGCCTCATTCCTCCAGTCACTCCGTCGGGGTGGCCCAGGTAGCGGTAAATAATCGCAATTCGGCTCGTGGTTGTGTTTTGTTTTGGTACAAACTCGTGGCTCGCTTAGATATGTTTACGACCTACTGTTCAGTGATGGTGGACAGAAGAGTTGCTGGGCTTTTGTTAGTTCGGTGTGCTGAGGCAGGTCACACTGCATTGTGTGTCATTTTGTCAGTAACGTTAGTGAGAATTTTGAGCAGCAGCAGTCCGCGTTACTCGATTCAATTCGTTAGCAGGCCTGTACTGGTGAAAAGACATGAACGTGTCCGTTTATTATTTTTGTTTTAAGCTTTGCTCTTGATTTTTCATGCTAGGTCTTAACAGCAATTGTGCATGTAAGTAATATAATGTTGGTGACGTGACACAAAGGAGATCACTTCCTTGGCTTTTTGACATGATGAGGTTGAACATCAATGTACAATACTGTTCAGTAACAGAAGACGACAATTTATCAGGGTTTGGTTTTATTTGCTGTGTCTGATGAACCATTAAGGAGAAATATTCATCAACATATTTCGTATGATTAGAAAAGATGACTATCATTAATTTATTTTTGTTCTTTGTGTAAATGTCATTTCGCCGCACCGTTCCACACCGGCAGCACATCTCAGCTCATGAATCCAGTCAGTGAAAAGAACAAGAGATGTGATGCAACCTCTTTCTGCTGTGTGGAGATGGCATTAAACCGTGTGTACTGAAAATGAACAAAAACATTACCAGACATTCAAGCGTACAAAGCTAAATGAATGGAGTTGAATCTGAGGATTATATTGGCAAGATGTTTGTAATTTAGCAATAGAATAGAGTAGAATAGTACTTTATTGGTCTTGTATTAGGATATTTACTTATTATACTTAATATATATATATAATATTTCTCAGATGCTGTAGCAAGTATATATATATATATACACACATCCTTATATATACACACACATTTACGTACTAAGTGTATGTACATAAAATAAAATCAAACATTCAGTCTTAACCAGAGTCGTTTGTTTTTAAATAGAAATAAATATAGCAAATATAAAAGTGTAAAAGTGATATTGCACAGATTATTTCACATTGAACTATTAAACTATTCTGAAAATGTGTCTAGTGTTGTGGTTTTAACTTGGAGTGGGCTATCTACTGATTTTAGGTTGAGATCAACCTTAAAGATGTCCACAATCTACATTTCGAGCAAATCCTAGAGATCATGATTTTATGTCCTCCTACTAATGAACTTTGCATAAAACTTTGACAGTGAAATCCATAAATCACAATTTACCAGTTTCTTTCATGCAATACAGTGTTTTAAATGGTGCAAATGAATAAATAGTCTATGGTCTTGTTTGAATCTGGATATTCTCCACATTACATTTCAAAATTTGGAAGAAAGATTGCAGGTCAGATTGTGAATCATCATTGTGTGTTAAAAAGATGGTGATCTAATTTTGGAGAAGATTGCGCGCCCCTAGTTGTAACATTTACAAAGATTGCTTTCATTCTCCATCCCATTTACAGTACAGCCTATTAGTCTGTCTCATTTGGTGCACAGCTTGTCCAAAATGTATTTGTGCTAGTGTAAAGTAAATGCATTTTGATTAGGGAGGTATTGACACATTTTTTTTTGGTGAACATCTGCAGATATGTACATTAAAAATAATGGATTTCCGCATCAGCCCGCAAATCCCACAACAGTGTGTCACTTATTTTGATATTGGATGTAATCTTATTGCTGCATTCACAGCAGTAGCACACTAGCGTTTTCAGTTAGTCAGTACATTAGCTGTGCCAAGGCATTACTAGAAAGTAAAATAGAGACTGGTAAAGAGCCTTAATATCCGCTCAGTCCAAATAATTATGGCATTAGGCGTGAAGGATATTAAAGACTCCTACATTGAGTTAACCATGTACTGATTGTAGCTTTTAGCCAGTTCATAATACAGCCATCCTTTATGGTGTGCTCACCACTGAGTACACGAGATCATACTTGTGTTTATTAAAAGACGATACTGGAGCATGAATTAGGTCTCTGCTCTCATGGGCTGCTTAATGTCTTGAGGGAGTTATAATAAAAGTTGTGCTTACAAGCAGCTCCTGTCTTTTTCTGGGTGAGAGGAGTCTTGTGACTTTGTAGAAAGCTGGACTGGGGAGGGGTATAGCAAGTCAGAGAAAAAAAAACACATACATTTAATACATTTAACAGGTCTTTTAAGGTAAGGCCTACTAATAACCCATTACAGCAGAATGTGATGGTGACTGTTTTTGGATTAGGGTATGGACATGATTGAAAGTAACAAGCCATCCGGATCAAATGAACACTGCCATTGCTATACATATACTACATGTAGACTACATCAAGCAGAATGAGGTAATGGTAATGCATGGTCCAGGTTAGTCATGTTACGCTGCGTCATTTACACATTACAAGCTGAGGCACATATGCCTGATTTTATTTCAACTGAGCTTTCATTGATAAAGTGGCTTTCACTATTTATTATGAATATTACAAAGTAATTTATTGATAAATATAATATTTAAATTTTAAAAAATGAAATGAACTAGAAAAATGAACTTAATAGTTCTAAACCATATACAGTTCTTTCAGAGCATGATCATTTTGTCAAATATTGGTTTGAAGGATTGGTCACATATAAACATCTGTCCAGTAAGTAAATAATTTTTTCCAGCAAATATATGTTTACAATATAATTCCCATCATTGTGTATCCAAAATGTTTACTCTTGTAGCAACAGTAGTAATAAATGGCAATACAGTAGCAGAAAAAACGATTAGGGAGGCACTGATTTGGGAAATATTAGCTGATTCAGATATTTTTCATGTACAGATATTTTTTATTTACAGTTTTTCCACCCTTTCTTGGCAAAATTGTTTTTTGTCAAATTATTTGAAACATTTCAAAATTACAAACACCATTTTCAGAAAGGTTAAGGAAAATTATTTTCCAAAATGCAATCAAAACAAAAATCTGTAATATGTTAATTCATTTGAATCACTATTTACCTGACAAAAATATAAAGAAAAGATTTAGAATAGTTTTACTGACCAAGTGAATTGCATTTTGCAAATATACACAAATTTGGAATTAGATTTCTGCAACACATTCGACAAAAGTTAGGACATCACCTTTCCATGAAGTTGCACTTTTTAATCATTTTGGAACTGAGGATATTAACTGTAGTAGTTGGAATTGGAAATGTTATCCATTCTTGCTTGATATAAGACTTCAGCTGCTAAACAGTCTGTGGTTACTGGTGTCAGATTCCTATGTCTTTGTCTATGAAGCCACACTGTTGTAGCCAGTGCAGAATATTGTAAGACATTGTTCAGCTGAAATAAGCATGGTCTTCCAGAGAAGAGACATTGACTTGTTGGCAACATGTCTCACAAACCTGCTAATATACTTCTCAGAATCAATGGTACCCTCACACACATGCAACTTGCTCATGCTGTGGACGCTTATTTATACCATATAGACATTGCAGCTGGCTTTTGCACCTTTTGCTGGTAATAATGTGTATGACCATTGTCATTGTTGTGACGGAGAAGTCAGTGACTGTTTTTTCTAAAAGCACGCTAAAATGTGAACTCATCTAATCACTGAACACAGTTCCACTGTCTTTCAGTCCTGTTGATGTGGGTCTTCCTCTTTACATAATACGGTTTCAGGTTTCATTTCTTGATGCAGTGACAGATTGTGTTAAGTGATGGTTTTCCGAAGTTCCCTCAAGCCCAGGTGGCTGCATTTGTCACAGCATGATGGTGCATTAGGCAGTACCACCTGAGGGCTCAAAGATCACATGCAATTAACAGCATTTAACCTAGCCCTTTATGCAGTGAGATATCTCTGAATTTTCAGAATTTTTTCACAGTACTCTGTACTGTAGATGTTGAAAGACCTCAATTTGATTGATGCTACTTTTCAAGTATGATCCCTCACCTGCTGCCATATACCCTGCTTAATGTAATGTCTTCCAGACTGGTGTTACTTAGATTTTCTCTTAATAAATAAATGTTCTGCTTTTCTATCTTATTTTCAATCTTAATTTAATTAGTAAATTGATTGAACATATGAACCTTCCTTTAACCTTTGTCGGATAAATAAAGGTTCACATTATTTAACATGTCATAGAGTTTTATTTTTATTGCATTTTGGAAAAAATTGCATTTTTTGGATAGGGTTTTCAGGAATGGGAGGATAAGCAGACTTTGTGATAGGTTCTATGTGGCAGTTGGAAGATTTTTATAACCCCTGTATCTTCAAATATACATAAACAGTTGAGCAGTATTTTCACAAGCTCTTAGTTTTGTTGGGAGTGTATTGTTAATAATTGCATACTGCTGTTATTTGCATCTGTGAATATTAGTCTTTAGTCATGTGTTAGTCGACTGAATGGGAAAAAGTCTATTAACAAAGAGAAGCTCATTACTGGAAGGTGCTTGTTGTTAAGCTTGTTGCATTTTTAACCCGTTAAGTGGTTTACAAGACACTATACCACCAAGATAACTTATGAATTCCATAGTATTGCATGACCAGTTCACTAAAAAACCAAATGCATGATATGTTATGTGAAATTACTGTAATTCGCAGACATTTATGCTGAACCCAAAATCTTAGAGAGGCTAATGGGTTAAGCAATATGCAGCTGTGGACTTTTTTATATATTTACTTTTATTTATTTTTAAACATCAATTTATTTATTCATCACTAAGGATATGCACTGTAAGTGAGCTGGCCCACACATCTTGCCTGAGTGTTCACTGTTCAAAGCATATTTTGTTTAGTCTAATTGACTCTGAATGAAGAATCCATTATTTATGAGCCACACTGATTGTTTCGCCTCTTAGCCTTCCCAGACAATATTCAGCTCATTAAATAGGCTAGTTCATTTACGAGGGGGGCACATCCGAGAGAGGCTGGTGAATGTTTTATTCATTTCCAGTGCTTTGTTTTATAGTTTGTAATGGCGTATTATTATTATTTTATAATTGCAGACCTTGATATACTTTTATGTTGTTGTTTTTTTATATTACTGGCAAAAGAACATTCTGTAAATCTGATCGACTATTATTTTATTGCAGGGATTCAGGTTCTTCTTAACTTGACCTCAGAAGAGCAAATGTTTTAAACTCCCTCTAATGCCTATTTATATCCATGCTTTGATAAGGGGCTCTCAAAAATCTTTTAAAGTGCCTAAAAAACAGAGCCTAAAATGTTCCAGTGCATTTCATACCAACTGTTTTATTAGTAAGGCCATACAGCTGTACTGACTGGGTAACAAAGTAGCCTAATCCTAAATTCCCAATCCTTTTTCCCCCGAAGTCATTACCTTTCACAGCTGAGCTTATTTGCCAAAGTGCTCTTCAGCTAAGAAGTATTTTTTTGATAATGTGATGCAAGTCTAAAGAACACAGCACAATCTAATCATTAGGCCTCAGTCACCAATATCTTCCTAAGTTTGTTCTTAATTTCCTTCATAAGAAAGATCCTTAAAAAGTGTACGTCAGATTCATAACTAGTTATTTACTAGTTATTGAGTGTAAACATGTTCACACTCAAATGTGCATACTTTTGCTCCTGAGAGTGCATAGATTCTGTTCTTACAAATACCAAATAGGAAAACTCTGAATGCAAAAATTTTTGTTAAAGTAGGTTTTAAGAAGAAATTTCTTCTTAAGAACTGTTAGTGAATAATGTCCATTGAATCCAACAATAATTAATAGTTAGGATTGGTGGCCAAAAGCTACTAAAGCATAATTTACAACTAAAGCATAATTTGCTTTTGAAACCTCATAACACCAGTGGCAAGCAATTTAAGTCTAAGTACTTTATAATCCTTTCACTTGGCATATTGGTGCAAATCTGCCTTTGAAAATGTAAAGAGAAGTGATTTCTCCTTCCTTAGATGTCAGTCAGACGCAAACGTAAGTTAATAGAATATTCACGTCACATCATTTTGGTGAGCATGGGTGGGAAGGTGCTATTGACGTTAAGGTGTATTTTGGGATTTTAGAAAGATGTTTTCTGCCTTCAAGGTGGTGTCTTTTCACAGGACGTCCATGGATATTTTAGTAAGGCAATACCAAGCCTAGTTCTGTACTCTCTACAACAGTATGGCTTTGTAAAGACAGGGTGTGCCAGGATCTAGATCTGTGTCCCATTGAAATCTATGGCGCATCTTAAAAAGGAAAATCAGAAATGGCCACTGCTGACTTCAGCAACCAAAGTCTTTTATCAAGCAAAAATTCCACCTGCAGACCTGCAACAGATAGTCTCCTCAGTTCCCAAATGATTAAACAGTGTAATTATAACCAAAGCTGATGTTACACAGTGGTAAACATCCTTCCATCCCAACTTGTTTTGAGTATGTTGCACTTGTAAAAATTTGTTTATAAAGTACATTTAGTAGTAGTGTAATAGTGAATGAGTAAAAATGAGTAGTGTAATCTTGAAATGTTTTCCAGTAAAATAAAAGTTCAGAAGGGTTAACGAATCACACACTCTTGTTTTTATTGCATTTTAAGGAAAATCCCAACTTTTCTGGAAATTGGGTTTGTAGACTGAAAATCTTTGCCCATGTTTAAAAGTTATTCAAAAGCTTTCTTTGAATTATTTACTAGCTCATGGATGAGATCCTCATGTACTTTCCGACACATCAGTTTGTTTCCCACAGGCTGGTTTTTACTTTAGTTCTGCTTTTAAAATCCTGAACCTACATGTTCTGCTGAAACAACAGTCTGTGCCTGGTCAGTTTGCATGTTGGTCAAATTTACCTTTCCTGTCAAAGTACTTGGTTCTTCACCACATTCAGCAATGACATGCAACAGTCTCTGTGCTGAAGCTTTGTGCAACTAGTATGTTAAGGCTGACATAAAATGTCAACACATTAGAAGAACGCTGCTTTCCTCTGTGTACTGTGTTGACTCCGAGCTCTTCAGTCTTTTCAGAAATACAGAATCTTTGCATTCAAGGTTGCATAAGAGTTTAATTCATATGTTGTTTCTACAGTAAAACTGTTGTGACCCTGTTCATTTCAGATTTGATTGCCTGATGCCAGTTGTGCAGCACAAATACTCTTGGCTTTAAACAAAAGGCCATTGAGGGCACCATCATCAAAAAGGCAAAAGTCTTTTATTACTGTAAAGAACAGCTTTCTCATTTGTTTAAATGGAAAAGAGCAACACGTTTAACAGCCCTCAGGTGCAAGAGCATTTAGAAACAGCACATCCTAACATATTCTATCCATAAATACTCAGGGTGATGGACAGGGTATTTCTTTTAGTTTAGATTTTAATCAACTGAAACAAGTCGAAATATAGCCTTAAGCTGATTTTTCTGAACAAGTGGTGTTCTTCCAGAAACTACCAGGCACAAAGAAAAAGTGCTCTATTAGCATTAAGCAGGCGCACATTACGGAAGGCCCCATTTACAGCTCTCTCCATGGTGCTTTGGTTAGACTTGACTTTAGGAAGGAAAAAGTATGTTCTTCACACAATAGTTATGACATTTGTTAGATCATATATGAGATTTTAACATTGAAATGACATCCATTTTATATTTCAGAGCAATTGCCAGAGAGTCAGGAAAACAAATAACCATTAAATCATCACTTAAATTACAGTGGAACTGTTCAGGAGATCCAACCTCATCATGAATCCATTGTATAACCTGGGATCTGAATTAGCTCCTGGTTTGAAGCTACTTATACTGACCTGATCACTTACTCTTTAAAGAGATGTCTTGGTGAAACTATCAGCAAAGACATGTTTGGTATTGGATGTTTTGGACTGTAGCTAATGTTAATGTAGCTAATAGGTAATGGTTACCCCTGAAATTGACATAATACAGAATGTGTGCCTAAATCATCGCACACTTGCCTCAAACTGTATTGAGATATAACTCGACTGACCTGCTCATGTGGTTTCTGACACTGTATGACCTAACATTAAGGCTCCAGGTTCCAGGCTGCTACTACTAGATTTGACTGTGTGTGGAACCTTTGTCCATTGTTAGGTTTGCTTATGAATATGTATATTCTTATTCAACATGGTTTAAGGCAAATGTGTGTTTATTTCCACAATACAAACTAGCGAGGTAATTTTCATTACTTGCTAGCAACATTGCAGGTCTAAATCAGATTTTGCCATACTATTCCTTTATGTATCATCAGTAAACACTGGCTATCTTGCTTGCAGCTGCAACCTAAGACAATAAGCAGCATCAGTCAGGATAAATTCCCTAGGCTGCACTGGAGTGGGCAGTGGTGACTGCAGTAGTTGATGGAGGAGCAGTGTGGGGGATCAAATCAGGCTCCTCTGCAATCAGCAGCAGTTGCACCCCACTTTACGCAGTAGATGGTATGTTCCTTTAAACCCACGCTGCACAGTGTTGATCCAGTAGAGCTGAGATGTTGAATGCCATTATCTAGTCACTTTTGTAAGGTATGATCACTAAAAACAGAAAACCTACACACATTTACTCCTAAGTAAGGTGTTGGTAGCTTATTTCAAATTGTTCCATACACTAAAGTCTGTCTTTTCAGTAGCGCACCAGTTGTCCAGAATCAAACTTGTACTGTGGCACTGTGTGGGTTTGTAGCCTGCTTGCTTAGATAACATTGACTTAACTAAACAGGCTACAGATCCTGGCACCACAGCTTAGGTTTAATTTTATATTTCTAAGTCTTTCAGCTTCACTTCCTCAGTTCTGTGTCATGATCATATGATCTTGTGTTAGTGCTAGTTTTAAATGGCTCCTTTCTCATAGTGAGCAGCAGCATTTAACACTTCATTGTTCTACATTTGTTGAAGTTATACATTTGACGTTTATTGAGCAATGGATTGGTCTCGTACTGCGTTCACTTATTTGATGTAAGTGGAAAAAATACCTTTTCAGATAACACTGGATAAAATGGCACAAAGTGACACTTTCATCACTAACATAAAGTTGTGAAAAAACAAGTAACATATTTAAAAATATATACAATACATCCTCTTTAATACAGTGCGTACAGATAAAGGTGATTATACTTGAATGAAACTACAAGGCGAGTAATTTTACTGTTTTAACTTATCAACAGCTGTCATTTTCATCTGTGGAAGTAAGTGCATGTTTGACCTCAAAAGCGAGTATTTCCCCCTTTAGCAGAAATAATTTCTTGTGTGTTTTACATCATTGCCCACCAAGTTTTCCTTGAAAGGTCCTCCAATTCAGCTCACGTTTGTCCAATCTCTTTCCAAATGTGCACAATTTTACCACAGCAGTTGCAGGAGTTACCAGACAATCCCATGCTGAAATTCTGGGGTTCTTCGAGGCGACTTCTTGCATCAAATGGTCTGTTCTCTGGCAGAAATCTCAACAAATTGGTAGTCATTTCAAATCTACACCACTGTGGATGTTTTTCTTTAGACTGGAATGATTTAAATAATTTAGATAAATAATTTTTTTAAATCCCTTGCCAGACTCATGGGCATCCACAACCTTTTTTTCCCTGAAGCCTTGTAGAGGTCTTAATATCTCGGCACGATGTCACCACACACTTTCATAGCAAAGAGAATACCAGACGTCCAATGTCCACTTTAAACAAAACGGGTTTCCCCTGCAGGAGCTTCTAATGTTTGACCCCCAATCTGTTTCTAATTTGATGGACTTAAAGGGGGTGATAAATGTAAGGGTGTACCTACTTTTTGCATGTGACTTATCTGTTCGTTTAAAATAATTTTCACTTGACCACAAGGACACACATACCACAAACTACAGTCCAATTTGGAGAACGTTTGAAGGAATGAAAAAATGAATGAACCACCCATCCCTTATTGTCACAGTATATTTGAACAAAATTGACTGAAACAAAATGACAAAAGAAATTACGGCTATTGCTCTGCAAGTGTGTTGAGCTGTCCAGTGATGGAGAATTAGCAACAGTTTGAAGAGATTGAAGGCGCTTTATGTGACTCCTAGGACACACAATCTGCTTCACCCTTGCACTGTTAGTGGCAGCGTGTGACTGGCGGTGATTTGCACATGACTAAATCATCGAGTTGGGGGGAAAAAGTGCACTTGCATTGTCATTTTCATCATATTGCATCTCCGTGTACGTTGCGCCCCTTATATGTGGTATGAGTTTCTTGTGTATTTTGGGCCCAGATTACATACAGAGGTTTGTAGTGGTAGCGTATAGAACATGGCCTTTGAGCCCCTGAGCTAAACCGAACATTGTAAATAATAAATCAAAGCTTGGAGGCAACCCCCGGCCAGAGTGGATCTGTACCTCGTGGAGAAGAATAGAATTTTTTATCACAAGGTCACGTCAAAATGATGTGTGTTTTTACCTGGAGCATTTTATGTCATTTCCAACCTGACAGTTTTTGTGGGGGTGTTTAAAGAAAACTGTCGTGTGATGATGGCTTGTAAAATGTCTCTCATCTGCGATTTATCTGTCCGTGCACACAGCTCTTTGTGTTTTTTATCTTTTGTCCATAGTGAATAGCATTTGTGAAACATTGTATGTGCATTATGCATTTTTTTTTTTGAATTTGTGCACATTTAAAGATACAGATGCATTTTTTTCTATTCTTGTGTTATATTCCCCTGACTGCTAATTGCATTGCTTCTCTGCTGGTGTAGTGTGTTGATGGCTTTATTGAAATGTGCCACAGGTTTATATTGTACAAGAGACTTGTCCATCGCAGATGCCACCGAAGGCTTTAAGCTCATTAAAGCCTTGTTCAGATACAAGTACATCAGTGTCCTCTAATTAACTTGCTGCAGTGTTATGAGGAAGAGTGGCGAGTTATAGTTACATGAGCTAACACCACCTATGAGTCATCCGTTTAATCCGTGCCTTTTCTCCCTGTGATATGTAAATAAGAAGCTGTCGGGTGAACATCACAGATGTGCCCACAGCACAGAGCTTTATCTTGGTTACTGAAACTGGTGGGTGGAGATGCGAAGACGGTTATTTCACAGTAATACAGAAGCACATTAACTTGCTGTAAAAATGTATATGTATTTGTTGTATGAGTGCATGATTTTAAAAACTCATTATTAATTGATAATAGTTAACCATTAAAATTAATTAATAATGTCTTTTGCTCTCTGTCTGTCTGTCCGTCTGTTGCCAAATACTCCGTAATAATAAATTAATTGTCAGTTTTGTGAAGTATTGTCACCCAGCTATCTTCATCCATGTCTGGCCTGTGAAACAAAGTCTGTTTATTCTTTTGTGTTGTATAATTATTGTGTTTTCTCTTCTATAGGGAAATGAAGCAAGTTATCCCCTGGAGATGTGCTCACACTGTAAGTATTACAATCTATTGAGGCCACTTGCTGTTTCTACTTTACACTTATAAATATAATTATTATGTTTTCCTAGGCTGTTTTGCCCAACTGACCATATGTCCTTATATGATATGGCCTAATACATCGCTTACGATGGTGTAATTCTTATATAACCGGTGTGGTATGAAGTGTATGTAGATTTTAATTATTGATCTATTTCAGCCATGGCCTCTATTTAGTGTAGTGTGAGCTATTCCTGCATGTAGTCTTCTGTTCTTCATTTCAGAGGGGAAACACTTCAGTATTTAAAACATTCTCCAAAGGTCTAACTTTGTACCCACATTAATATACTTTAATCTGTATCCTTCATCTTCATTCTGCTTCAGTATAACATTTGAAGAAAGAGTGTGAATATAGAGCTAGTGGTAGAGAGTTCCAAGAGAGTTCCACTTAGTGTCTGGGCTAAAAATTCCTTCCTCTAATGTGAAGGTCATTTCCAGTGTTGCAGATGGAGTCTTGCATATTTTTAGTCCTGATATGCCATTTTAATTGGTTTCTTGCCCCTTAGTGCCCTGACATCATGGACATGCACACGACAAGCAAATTAGAGTTGAGAGATCATGGGGAAAAGAAAGGAGTGTGCGCTTGTGGGCTAATCAAACACACACACACACACAGACACAAAACTTTTAAAATTTACCATACTCTTACTAGACCATTGAGTTCACACACACACACACACACACACACACACACACACACACACATGTATGGAAACTAAGTGTATGACTGACATTTTACAGCAGTTAAGTTCATCTGTTTGTCAAAGTGGTGAGGAATATTACTGCAAACTGTGTATGAAATCATCATTAGAGTGGAAGAATTGGAAAAACCTTTCTTTATTCCTGTTGATGGAAATAACAGAAGCTTGAGAAATTTAAAAGAAGTGTTTAAGGGTGTGTGTCCCTCCCCCCGATGTCCCTGAGGGTTTCAGTATGAACCTAACTGCTCGTTCTGTATGTTTCAGCCCAGACAACTTTGAATGAGAGCAGAACAGAGGTCCTTTACATACAGCAGCCCTAAAGGATCGGTAACAGGAACAGCCTTATTAAAGGGATTTGAAAGAGGTTGAAAAATCACGAAAAATAAATTCTAGCTATGTTCGCACACAACACCACATAAATGCCTAAAGTAAACTACAGGAAAAAGGAAAATAAAACACAGCAGAGTGTAGTACCTCATTGCCCCCCAAGGATCAAGACTTCCTTTATCACACATCTTTGGTCTTTACTTTATCGCAATGCCTTTTGACTGAAATGAAACTGAAACAACTTGTACTTGTACAAAGTAAAACGACGCTCTCCATTTTAAGAGCGCAAATGATACGAGAGCTTCCTGGTTATGCAGTGTGGTAGAGGTTAATTCTTTGAAAGGCCTTTGTCTTTTGTAAGGGTAATGCTTCTAGAAAGGCAGGAGATAAATAGGTGTATAACCCTGACCTGCAGCAGACCTAGTGACTTTACAGTGTGATATTTCACAAGTCCTTTGCCACACACACACACACACACACCCACCCACCAACCCACCCATGGTCACACACTTTCTCAGCCCAGCTGCCCAGCCCATCAACAGCACAGACAGCCACTGGTGCACCCATGCAGACCTGTCTATATGAGAGGCTGCCAGGAAAAGATTGACTTAATCCCTTGCAAACCTTCTTTGTATGTGTTTTTACCCAGGAGTCCACTATACGCCGTTTGTAGATGACCACAACAAACACTCGTGTTCGCACAGTCTGTACTTGCACTGGCTGTGAACACTCTGGCATGTTGAGTACATTGAGAAATAGGGATGCGCAATGATATCGGAATCACATTGGGATTAGCCTGAAAAACTATCGGCATCGAATAATGTTTTCTCAAGCTAATGTTTAGCAATGCATTTATCATACTCTGAAAGAGGGTAGCAATGCTGGAATACCATGCTAAATTACTTTTTTTCTCACTTTTAAGCATACAGAAATAAAAGTTAGTTATATCTAAGTTATATGTTTTTCCATCCATACATTTTCTAAACTGCTTCTTCCGTTTCCGGGTCACGGGGAAGCTGGAGCCAATCCTAGCTAAGGCGAGGTACACCCAGGACAGGAGGCCCACCCATGGCAGGGCAACACATAGACAGAAAACCATTAATACACACATTCACACCTATGGGCAATTTTAGAGTGTCCAATCAACCTACTGCAAGCCTTTGGACAGTGGGAGGAAACCGGAGCGTTATGTTTTTTTCTAATCTAAAATAGATAATAAAATTGAATTCTTGTGCTTTGTTTGTGTCAGCAGATGTGCTAAATGTGTACACAATATTTAGTTTGCTTCCTGCAACAAAATAAAAACTGAATTGCATCATCATCATCTCCTTCTGATGATACAGTTTTCCTTTATGCATGTCAGGGAGTTGCCAAAAAATATATTTAACATGTACGGCATTTCCAGATGACCTTCTAGGGCCTCAACTTCATAAAGATCCTTTTCACACTGAAGTCTAACTGGAACTTCTTGACTAAAAATGCTAACTCCTGCTTTAATAATGAGTCAGTTAATGATTTATACGGACTTGTGATTGACGTGTAAGGGAAGCTTCATCTATATACATGACTGCTGATTTGTTTTGCACTTCTTTGCTCACTCCAGTGCTTTATCTTATGAAAGCATACACACCATGAGCTGACCTATTGAGGCACACAGCAGTGACTAAAACCATCCTAGGCTGTCTGACTGCTTAAAATATCCTGCTTGCTGGAGTCCCTTGTTGCTAAGGGTTTCCCTGCAGGCTCTGAGGGTCAGGGCCATAAGGACGGGGCTTTTTCATGACCGCATAGTTAAAAATACAGGCGTTCTAGCTGTTGCCTAACCCACACTCGGCACTCATTAACTTAATGGTGTCTGCATTCAGCACTTCAGACAGGATCATTTTAGTAATGGCTTTAATGATGTTGGAAAGCAGTGACATGCAGCATAGCCATTCTCTCCAACCAATGCTGCTGCTGCTGGTTTTAAACGAAAGGTTGAAGCTCTCTTGACCTGTTGAAAGGCTGTTTTCTGTCCTATCATTTCTGGTCATTTGGGAGAACTGTCTTTTTAATTTCCCTCCCATTTAAACACATTAAGGGCCTGTATGCATTGCTGGAATCAAGCAGGTCTCCTAGCATTCCCCCCTACTTCATCATGCAGCTTAAAATGGAACATTATACTAATGGAATGGATGTGCTGACCAAACACACCCAGTGACTCCTCTTGGTGCCATAATCGGTGTTTTTATAGACCATAATTATTGCCATGCTATAACTAGCGATTCCCTCACACTGATTTCACCAGGAGCAGGAGCAACAAGGTTAATGCAAGATATTCCCCAGGGAAGCTGTTGATGTACAGTACAATGAAGCTTTCAAAATCAATGATGAAACTTGCAATTATTTTTTCCTCCGTGTAATACTCTTATTCATTGGCTATTTTATTAGATACACTTACTGTATATGTGCACTTTTGTAGGGTTTACACGAACTGCCTGTAGCTCTGTTACTGCACAATTTATCAGCCCCCTGCTACTGAATAAATCATTGGAAAAAAGTCAACACAGAATGTGGTTAGCTGTTAGCTTTGTGCTAACATTTCTGTATTAAATATTGCTATATAATATTGAATTCAGTTTACTAAAAAATTACTGTATATTTCAGTCTTCTTACGTCTAAGCCCATTCATGACCCCCTTGACTGGGGTCTAATAATAGCAGACTGTGAATAGTAGAAGTGTAAATTTCTTCTTTGCCTGCGAGAGCTATTTTTGATGCAAGTATGCTAATTTTCACTAGAGGTAGAGAGAGCCGATCATAAGTCTAGAGAGTTGCAAAGGTTGTTTGACACTAAGCATTTCATTTCACTGGCAAACCCATTATAGTGGACAGACGTCAAGGCTTTAATCACAGGTTAAGGTTGTAATCGCAGATTTGCTAATCCATGTTTAAATTTAAGTGGTGCAACTCTGCTTATTTAAATCCTTCTGGCTGCAGCCCACCCTGTGTACCCAGGTTATTAGACACATTTCTTTTGTTGGCACAGTTTTTAATAGCAATTCTTCAGCTCTTTACAATGGTTAGTTTCTGACCACCGGACCTGTTGTCTGCATGTGTTTGGTCGACAGTCTATTCTCAGCCCAGCAATGCCACTACCATGTCAGGGTGACTGCTGTGCTCAGAATGGTCCGCAACCCAAATAATATCCAGTCAGCAGTGGCATGTGCTGTTCCCTTCCCACTGATGGATGGGTTGATCAGAGATAGAGTAGTGACTGTAGGGTTCTCCTATATAGCAAGTGTAACTGATTAAATGGCAAATTAAAGTGAAAGTGACTATTTGTCATTGTGAATACACTTTAGGCACCACAATGAAATATGACCTCAGCATTTAACCCATCACACATGCACAAGTGGAGCAGCGGGCAGCTACCAACAGTGCCTGGGGAGCAGTGTGGAGGGACGGTACCTTGCTCAAGGGTACCTCAGTAGTGCCTGGGCCGGAACATCAAACCTGCGACCTTCAGGTTCCAAAGGCAGTGTTCTTACCACTAGGCCACCACTGCCCACGCATTAGTAAGATTATTAGTAATTAGTACGATTATTTAATGTGGTTTATAAATGTATAAGGTGTTTATTTTTGTGCCACCTGTACATTGATTCTAAGAAGTGTGTGTTTTAGATGCAGATGCTGAAAATAAAGCTTTTGTACAGTTCTTTTTATAATACATTCCACACTGCTGATACACATTGTGAACAACCACATCTCTTAGAATGTAACTGCTTGTTAACATGAAACATATCAGCTGTAATAATGTCTGCAGTGAAACATTTAATTTTTTCACTGTGTTAAATGATCATCTATACAACAGTACCTCAGGCCTCATAGTTTGAATATTCTAGTCTTAATCCACACCAAGCACTGTATGACCCAGAGACAAGCTTATGGCCTGCTAAGTTGTGATCACACTGCAAGAAGATTTAGATCATGTCTCTGACAAGCCTGCAATCTGCAGTATTTTTTAGAAGAGTGAATTTACTACTCCCTCACCTCACACTTAAATAATTACTGACTGAAGTTAATACACCGCCTTGCTATACCATTCTATCGAACAAAACATTATGCCATTTAAGTCTAAATGGAAATAGGAACTGAATGGAAAAGCTGCAAATTTTGAGGTATCGAAAATAATTGGATCAAATCGAATCGTGATAAAACTTGTGATTTACACCCCTATTAAATATTTAGATTTTCAGTAGTTTTACTGACGAACGTAATTGTATTTTCTAAATTTCAAATTTATAATTTGATTGCTGCAACACACTCAACAAAAGTTGGGACAGAAGCCTGTTTACCATTGTGTTATATCCCCTTTCCTTTCAAAAACATGTTTTAATTGTTTTGGAACTGAGGTAACTAATTGTTGTAGTTTTGCAACTGGAAATTTGATTAAAGCTGCTCAACAGTCTGTGGTCACCTTTGTCTGATTCTCCTCTTCATACGTTTTCAATAGGAGACAAATCTGGACTGTGCCTACAAAGCCTCGCTGTTGTAGCCCATTCTGCTGAAATAAGCATAGACATCCTGGGAAGAGACGCTGCCTTGATAGCAACATATGTCTCTCTAAAATCCTAATATGTGCCTCAGAGTCAATGGTGCCTTCACATACATGCAGCTCATCAATGCCTTGGGAACCAATGCACCCCCATACCATCATAGATGTTGGTTTTTGCACCTTTTGCAACTTGCTGGCATTTCTGCATAGAGTTAATATATGACCAAGCCCAGGTGGATATACTTATCATAGTAGCATTAATGTTTTGCCTTATGGCTCAAAGTTCCTGCACATTCTCTAAATTCTATGAATTATTTCATAATATGTACTGTAGATGTTGAAAGACATAAATTCTCTGCAATCTTGTGAAGTGAAAGTGACTATTTGTCACTGTGAACACACTCAAGCACCACAACGAAATGTGACCTCTTTATTTAACCCGCCACAAGTGGACATGTGTGGTGAAAAATGTTCCTTTGAAACTGACTTAACAATTCTCTCAAGAATTTTGCCATGACCCATCCTTGCTTGCAGAGCCTGAGGCTCTGATGGATGTAATGTATGATGTTAAAGTAGGGAAGCATAATTGTATCAGAAACTTATTTTTATGGTCAGATATTGAAATGGAAACAAAAATTGGACAGATGTTTAGATCTGATCGATATTTTAAACCACTGTTTAATAGGTTGTCATTTATTGTGCTCTGGAATAGCAGAATTTTTTAGGTGAGGCTACCATACTGAAAGGCTTTAATTTAATTTCAATTTTAGTATTACAGGCATAAATATAAGATATATATTATATAATATAAGGTGTATATAGTTTATATAAGTTACATAGGTTTTATCTATGTAGATGTAGTTCCAGTTCATGCATATTATACGTTTTATATCAGCATCATTACATTCGCAGCTATGTACATGGAAAATATTGGGCATCGTCATCTTAGAAATCCCACCCCATTGCAAAGTGCTGTTCTAACATAATTAAACCCATTCTTTTGCTAGTCTGTCAAAAAAATATACATCCAAACACACACACACCACACACAAACGTTAAGCCATGAATGTTTAATCAAAATCTAAATACATAAATTCTTCTATTGTAGCATACATGCTTCCTGCGTAACATAGAATCATGAGTAAAGATAGTGGTGCATCTGTGCAGGTATATAGTGTATATTCATCTCAGAGAAAATGCATTTATTGTGAGAGATGTTTGTGCGTGAATTTGATTTGACCAGGATCCCTGAGGGCTGCCACACTTTCTGGAAGGCTTGTCTGAAGATGAATTAGATTCATCTTTCTTAGAACTGATTAGAGTTCAGGAGTGACCGTTCAAAGGATTATGAGACAATGTGAATGGGCTTATGTTCAGTAACAGTGTTATGCTGCTTCGAAGCTTGTGCGTAGTAGCGAGCGCAGGGAGCAGCATGTCTTGGAGGTATAAAGCGATGAGTAAACCTCGGCCTAGAACAGAAAAAGCAGTGCCTTTTAGAGGAAAGGACCAGACTACAGAGTGTAAGTCACTATTGTGTTTAATTTACTATTAGACAGTCATTAGGTTGTGGTTTTTTTACAGGAGGGCTCCATTAAGGTGTTTACATACAACAGCTATGGTCGTTCCTTTCACTCCAGTGATCAATTAAGGAGGCACAGGTGACTGATTGTTAGTTTACTATCTGTTTGTTTTCTTCCCTCTTCTCTACCCTTTCTCTGCTGTAGTCGATGCTGATGAGATTAAGAGGCTAGGAAAGAGATTTAAGAAACTCGACCTAGATAACTCTGGATCTCTTAGTGTGGAGGAGTTCATGTCCTTGCCTGAGCTGCAGCAGAATCCATTGGTGCAGAGGGTTATCGATATATTTGACACCGATGGCAATGGAGAAGTGGATTTCAAAGGTGAGCTCGATCTTATTTATCTTTCTTTTACATTTTAGAAATTATCACATGACCTACTTTACCTTGCCATGATAATGTTGCACTACAAATCATTAAGTAATATTTTACCTGATACTCATAACGTGTGCTGGTGCCATGGCTAAAAAAAATGTGATTTTGTATTTTTTTATCATTTTATTTGAAACTGTTTACACCTGGTCACTTTATGCATCTAAAATATGAGGATTATATCTGGATAAGGCCAATTCACATGAAATGCAAGAGTGAACACACCCAAAATGTACCTATAACTGATATAAAATCGATGTCTTAAAGAACTTAAGCAGGAAGAGACACACATTCGAGCCACGTTATAGCAGTGTTAATGTATCTGTCTTACAAAAACACATTCCACAACCAAAACCCATCCCAGTTCTGGAATTGTGCCTCCCTCCTGCTGTTGTGCTTATGGAACAGACCACCCTGAGGCCCTTAATTCAGGCATCGCTGCTCCTTCAGTTTAATGACTACTTTTTCCTAAGAGATTCATTTTAATTCAGTAGCCCGTGTTCAATAGCTCAAATAAAGTGTCATTTTGGTTTAACTTTATCTCGCCTCATTGTTTTTCACTCGCTGATGTTTTTACACATGGTTCATGAAGGCAATGGCACATGAGGATAGTTATTCTTAACAGTCTACTTGTAAGTCTTCTGTGTTGTGCAATAGTGATTTTTGGAGCACATTTCAGCCCAGTCCTAATGTTACGAGTATACAATTAGGGATGCACCGATCCAGCTTTTTTTAGTCTGACCTTTAAATATGCACCGATACCGAGTACCGATCCGATACCAGTGTTAAATTAATAAGCTTTATGTCTCACTGTGTGTAAGACACTGGAATGTGTAAGGCAAAATCAGGCTTGACTTTAACATTGCTTTCTTAACTTTGTAAAACAAAATCTAACCAATACATATATAACTGATAACTAATTTGTTTATTATTAAAACAATAATTTTGCAATAGCAACTTGGACAGTATAGACCTTAATGCAGAAACACATTGGTCAGGAATTGAAATTCCAGTACAAAACACAAGTTTTTAAATGTAAATAAAATGTAAATATGAAGTCACAATTTGGATGCAAAGTAGTGCAAACTGACTTGATAAATCCAAATTCACATAAGTAGCTGAAATAAGTAACTTGGTTTAAAAAAAATGTTTAAACAAACTGAAATCAAAATTTCATTACTTGTAACCGTTTAGTGTGAATAGCAACTTTAGATTTCAGCTAAAGCAGTATAGCAGCTGCAGCTTAGAAATATACGCTCTGTCACAAGAAATTTGTGTCAAATCAATCAAAATCAAAAACAATCAAAATAAACAGTTTGGTTTTTTTTATAATTGGTAAACAGGAATTTAATTTCCAATGCGTGAATATGCAAGTGGAGACTTGAAAGTGCCTCTCAATTTGTAAACCACCTGCAATGGCATCGGTCACACTCCGCTATGACCGCAGCCCCTCGTTGACTACAAGCTGCGCACTCCCATGGTGTCTGTGGCTTTTTATGCCTTTGTGTAACCATGTTTTGCTCTCTACAGAGTTTATCGAAGGTGTTTCGCAGTTCAGCGTAAAAGGAGATAAGGAACAGAAGCTCCGATGTGAGTCCATAACCAGTTCTTCTCCAACTAGCACTGTCTGTATACCTGCATGCTATAATTCAGTGGTGCTCTCTGCTTGAGTCTTACCACAGTTTTGAATATCTCCAGTTGCTTTCAGGATCTATGATATGGATAAAGATGGTTATATTTCCAATGGGGAACTGTTCCAAGTATTAAAGATGATGGTGGGGAACAACCTGAAGGACACACAGCTGCAGCAGATTGTAGACAAGACCATCATCAATGCAGACAAGGATGGCGATGGGAGAATATCGTTTGAAGAGTTTTGCGCTGTAAGAGTCTCCTGTAGTATAGCTTGTATGATTAATGATAATATGATTTAACACAGCTGCTTCTAAATTCAAGAGAAAGGAGCAACCAGAGATCAAATTTTGTTGATCTGCCAAGACATGTTGGTTTAATTTTGTTGTTCTCAAACTGGCTGTTTGAGTTTGCATGATGCTAAATGGCATCTAGCCTCATAGTTTCAGCACAAAGGTAAAGAAGCAGACTACATACAAGCATTGTCTTATTTTTGGCCAACTGTTCTTTTTGAAAAAAAAAAAAAAAAAGTAATTCCTTTTAATTTACAGAATTGTAAATAATAGGTTTGATAAAGCTTTTATAAGTCTATGTTTTCTTTCAGGTTGTCGGTGGTCTCGACATACACAAAAAGATGGTAGTGGATGTGTGAGTGTCCAGCCAACCCCGTCGCCCACAACACGCGCTTTCCTTTCCATCTCTGATGATCTGCTCAAGATATCCAACAAATGCTCTCTATATTTCAACGGAAGTATTTATTCTGTGAAGCTACCTTTTTGCTAACACGAGCCTGGTGAAGCCCACGTGTAAGTGTTATTGAACTTGAGTCCTCTCAATAACATGGTGTAGCACTTTACTGACTGAAGAATGGCTAAGAGCATCTCTATCTGGAGAAGGGAAGACGGGTTGGCTTGTTCATTTTTTGTTTGTTTTGTAATGGTTCTTTTTTGAAATATTTATTGTTTGTGTTGTTTATTTTCTAAACAAGTATATAAATGGCTTTCAAATGAGATATAATATTCATAATCTCAATACACAAGTAGGTAACGATGTGCCAAGCAGAACATGGAATTGACAAACCAGACAGAGATACTGCCTACCATAGTTATTATTTGGGGAAACTGGTTTGATTTGCATACGGTTTTGATGCAGTTTTTAAGTGAATTTTTGTTTTCCATTTTACACTTTGTGATATGAGAATTGTCATTCTTGCATTTAATCATGTTCAATGAAAGCATTTTTTATTGTGATAGAATGTTTATTTATAAATGTTTATATTATTGCAGAGTAACTCTTATGTTTAACTCAGTGAGACAGTCCAGTAGTAACAGATGCCAATGAAACAGCTGTATTTATGGTTTACTTTAACATCTGCTTCTTTAAGGTAACTCTCTATTAACATGTTTTGAAAATCAATATTTTGTTAGGTGCATTTTGGTGCTCCCATCAGTGAGCATATTCGGAATGACTGATTTTGATGGCTTAACTGCAGGCAGCAATGTTCTTGTTTAAGAACAAAAAAACGTATCAAAATTTGCTCGACTTGTGTCTATAGTATGCCCTCATCTGGAAGAACTGTGTACTGTAATTTCAATATGACACACCCTAATGCTGCAGCTCTGTAACCGTACTCATAGCATTAAGCCTTTGGCATGACTGAAGTAAACAGTAACAGAAACAAAGGTTCTGTGCCCATTCTGTGCTTTTCTCCTCCATAATCACAACTCATGGAAACCTTGGAGCTTCTCCAGTGCTTGCATGCAAATTTTCCTTTCTGCATGTTTTCCAATTTACAGCACTGCTACTGTTTACACTTAGGTTGTGATGTTAATATCAAATATCTGAGAATCATGAATGTTGCCTAAGTTTAGTTCCTCAGCATAATTTTTTGAAAATCTTTTTAAGATTAAATTAGTAGATGGCAGTGAACTGACTTATTCAGTCAAGCAGAATACATTAAGGATTTTTTAAATCATAATTAACTGATTCATTCTTTATATGGGAAAAAGGTCATTTCACTCCAACTCCATCTTGGAATGGGTATTTCAGTTCAAATGAGTCTTCATCCGCAATCACATTTCAGGTGAGGGATGTCCACTCTGCATGCTGCATTATATTGCCTACTGTGCAAATACATTGACTTGATACTGTATGAAAATAAATAAATCTTTAAAAATACCACCTTTCTTACTGAATTCACAATTGTCTCATTTCCAGTGGGATGTGGTTTATTTATAGTCATCAGTGGATATTCATATGAATTAGTGATCTTTCAAAAAATCAAAGATGATTCTTCTGATGACTGGACAATTCCAGTCTGACGATATTCCAAGCGGCATTCCTATGAGTCTATAATTTGCCATATTTTTTGCATCAGTCCAGGAGCTTTATAGCAGGTCCATGATTACAGCAGTGCTTCCCAAACCTGCCCCTGGAGGACCCCCTGCTATGCATTCTTAGTTTTTTCCTGCTCCCACTTTGGTTGTGTGTCAAAGTAAGGAAACACTAATGTACACAGCAGGGTTGCTCCAGGACCAGGGTTGGGAAACACTGGATAAGAGAGCTCCATCCAGCATTTAGAATCTCTCAGCCGCACGACTGGCAACTGCTCGAAGGTTCCCATAAACCTTTGATGGTGGGCTTCCTGTTGGGGTGAAAGGAAACATCAGTTGAGCCACTCCTGTTCATTTCACCACCCAGGACACATGCAAAATGGCAACTTCAGACTTCACTTACCTAAGATGAGGTTGCATATAGCGGTCCGTGCCATTTTAATGTTCTGAAATGACCCTAATATATGAATCTTCCTGTAAAATATGAAAAGAATAATTACAAACTACGCTATGCATTGTCTCAAATTGATAGAGCACCACTGGCAATTATTTTTAAATAGTTGCAAAAAGCAACTCCAACCCTTAAAAACTTTTTAAAAATTCATTCAGCATGAACCTTGAGGTTGAAATTGTCTGATGAAGGCCACAGAGGTGAAATTCATTTCAATTTTATTTGAACTTCTTGTATTTGAGTAAATCAAAGACTTTTTGTAGGAGTCCAGCTGGTATTTTTTTCTAATAACATTTGCATTATGAAAAAATCAGGGGCCATCAAAATGAACTTGAAGATTATATTAGGACTCACGTGTCTGCAAGGACAATCCTGGTTTTGGTGACATTTTCAATGGTAAATTTAGTTTTTCCTCCTTTGCCTGCTATTCTACCAACAGCTCTGGACAAGTGATCTCCTTTTAGAGGTTTAACTGTACCAAAAAAAAAATACATATTATACTACAGCATCTTCCAATGAAAAAGGGACAAAAATTATATATTAACACTTACCATCTGTTACATCAAACGTTTCTAGAAACAGTTCATCCAATCTGATGAGTGCAAGTGCATCCTATAAATGATTCATAAGGTCAGAGCTTATAAATAAAACTGAACTACTGAAAATAGTTTAAAAGAGCTCAAGAGAACGTTTTCTACAATATCATTAACTTGGCTTGTAAAATATTGTATATAAATACCCACCTCAACCTGAAAGCCCAGAACAAATGCCTTTACAAAATCTGCGGCTTTTGTGAGGGCACCAATATCATGTGTTTCCTTGCATGTCTTTTAAAAAAAAAAGGAAATAGCAAAAAGAGTTTTAGGAACACAACAAAAAGAGAACTATCACAATATTAATGATTCACTTTTTGATCTTACTTTAATCTCAACATTTCTTGTTTTGAGATTAAATCGGACTTGAAGTTGAAGGTTCTCAACAATGGGAGTGAATATTTTGAGCCAGTTTTCCTTCAGAGGTGTGTAGCGGTGGGAGGGAACAGGTATTTTCCTCATGTCATCAGCACCTCCCTGAAAAATAAACCAAAATGGTAAAGGACTAAACTTCCTGAAAAAGCTAGAAAAATATTTTAACAGACTAGAAACCCTTTCTTCAATGTGAGGAAATAACTAAAGGCTGAATTAAAGCCTTGAACTATTATTGACCCTGGAATACCACTGTAGGAGACTACAGTAGGAGAATAAAATTCTAGGAGACTTAGTGGAGCTTTAATTGCAAGGCTGTAATAGCAAATATAAATCATGTTTCACACAGATCTGTTCACAGCAAGCCTCTTGAGGTCAGAGTCCTCTTCTGTAATAAAGGTTTTGCCATCATATCATGTGCTAACTACTAGCTTTAGTAGGTAAATGAAAGGGAAAACCAACTGTACTATATGCCAACCCTCTACACCTCAAGCTAGGCATCCTTAGTCTTCCTTTATTTACACCGCCACAGTACTGGCATGTGAATTTCTGGACTTACAACAGCTTATTCTGTCCAAAAAAAAAAAAAAAGACATGAAAACAACTTTCAGCTACGCACAAAAACCTTCACCGGCCTGCCAATGTTGCTTCTTGTGAAAGCATGCCTTTTGTTTTCTGAATCATTGCTTTCACGACGTAAACAGTAATTCAGGAGTGCTCCAATTCCCTTTAGAGAACTTTAAGACTAAACTCCTCTTTAGAATGACCTGCGGTTACCCTTTATACCATTCAAACTGCAAAGTGATGACTAACCTGATTCATTAAGAAAGTAAACATCTTTTGATTATTTTTATTTACTTGAGTAATCGATTATAATGCAACAATTTTAAACACTATACTCACTACATGATGGAACTAGGCCAAGTTGATTTAATGGCAAGAGTTTTTGTAAAGCTGCTTCATGAAAAACTGTAAGTAGTATGTATACCACCTGCCCCTCATAGTTCCATATATGTGATTCAGCTCAAATAGGATTAGCTTGTATGACCTGTAAGTAGTACTGTCATATCAGTAGTGATCAACAAGGCTGGCCTAACACGCAAGCAAGCTTATGGTCCCCATGGTCACAAGAGAGCTTGAATTGTTAAACAAGAGAACTTAATCATATGAAAAAACAGTGTTCATGAGCTCCCTATATAATACTACTGCTTTAATCAATTACTACTAAGGCTGTCAGAACTGTTATGGATGTATATTGGGGTGCACAGCAATTACATCATGACTTGCATCTCTGTGCGTCAAAGGCCTCAGTAGAAAATAGCGCAGGCTATCTAACATTTACAATTTCTGAGAAAATTATGCATGTTTCCATCTCTTTCTTATATCTTTAAATATGCAAGGTAGAGTTATGTATACCAATCTGCTTTTTCTCCCTCTTCAAAAGTAAATAAGCATGACTAGTAGGAATAACATGATTGTTTATCTTGCAGAGACAAGCATATGTGATCACAATTTAATGATTCAACATAACAGCCAATAAAAAAAAAACTGTCCCATGACTTTAATCCCTAGCAGAAAAACATGCAAACGTTTAACCTCAACCATAATAGATACATATAGCTAAATGGTTTTCCATATTGTAGCTGCTGGCTACGACTCGATTATCTGTCTGTTTGCTGATCTTGATCTGACCCTACAAAGACAGAGATAAGCACTGTCAGGTACACACCTACAGTAAATTTGAAACTTTTTTAATTAAGTGATACTTTCATATGTAACATTTGCAATGCCAGACTTTACATTAGTACTTTAAAGTAAAGGAGCCCTGTATTTACTTGGTACGATATAAAGTCATTGCGGCACCTGTACACAAGGAACTGCTGCTGCCTATTTAAACTGAGAACTATTATTGTATATATTTATTTCAGTTATTCTTTTTCTCCTTTTCTTTTCTCTTGCTTGTCATGCTATCAGGTGTTGACCAGAGGAGGATAAGTTCTCCCTTCTGAGCCTTGGTTCCTCCCGAGGTTTCTTCCTACTGCTAGTGAGTTTTTCCCCTGCCTCTGTCGCCTTTGGCTTGCTCTTTGGGGGTTCGGACCCGGTTTCTGTGAAGCTGTTTTGTGACAACGTCAGTTGTAAAAAGCGCTATAGAAATAAACTTGACTTAGTACCAAATGTTGCAGTATCACACACCACTGATCAGATCAGTGTTTGCTTTGTGAATCGATTGAGTCTCGCGCATGCGTAGAAAGGCGCATAGAGGACTTTAAAGCTGCGTGATTAGACAAGAACTCTACAGATAAGAGTGAATATTTACGGTACATCTGGTTTAACTCATCACACGTTCTTTTACCGTGAGCTTGTCCCCCGATATCGGTGGGAACTGTGGTCTCTTGGGCGCCACTACGTCTTCACTCTCCATTTCAGCTTCAGCCGCTACACGTTTGCGTTTCTGACTTTTCTTGGATTTGACTTTCTCGAAACAGTCCGCGTTGCCTTCACTGTCCATTGTAGCGGTCGCCGCAGCGACTGCGTTATTCACAGGTTCCATTGTGGTGTTACAGAATATTATTCCCCAAAAAGAGATAAAGGTTTCAGATTACTTTCGAAGGTATGTTTATCTTGAACATGCGGTGCCCTCCATTCTACTCAAAGGACCCAACTCTTGTCTGACCAGCGCCGAAGTATAAGCAGGCGAACAAACATGTGGATTCATGCAAAAATAAAGGAAAAAAGATGAAAAATAAATAAACATCATTAACATCAACACCACTGTAATGACGCGGTAAACGTTTGTAGACAGATTTTGTCTGCGCTGAAGTCTCATAAATAATTATTCATATTGCAGCGGAGTGATCAGGCAGGAGTGTGGACAACTATCCATGTTGAGAGGACCCTCACGCAGTGGAGATCTCGTAGCAGTGGAGAGCGAAGTGGGATAGATTTTAGGGTTTCTGTGTGTTTCTTGTGTCGTTTTGTCCCGTGTTTACCTTCTCCGACATGTCAGTGCCACTTGAAAAGCCACAGATTATCGCTCATATCCAGAAGAGTTTGAACTACACAGTCTTCGACAGCAAATGGATTCCGTGCAGCGCCAAGTTTGTATGCATGGGCAACTTTGCGAGAGGAACCGGGGTTATGCAGATATATGAGGTGCAGCAAGGAGAAGTACAACTAGTAAAGGAGGCGAGTTTTGTTTCTATTTTTTGTCATTTTATAACACTGTCAGGTGTTTAGTTTTCTGTTTTCCAACTGTCGATCTCATTTCTAGAAAACTCGGTGCCTCGTTGTCATAGCAACGGAAAGTAACGACGCGCGTGGGTTCGTGGAAAGAAAACACGACACACTTTTGTTTTCAGATTATTCAGAAAGTTTTTTTTTCCAGAATTAAACACTACTTATTTAATTAATGCAAATATATTACACACTATATTATCAACACTAAATTCACCATTGAAAATAAGCAACAGTAGCTAAACTCAACTTGCTCTCACGTCTGTTCTGCTGTAAACAAACCAACATCTTCTAAGCAGTAGTATCAGGAAAGTTACATATGTCACATTTACTTCCACAAGTTCAGCATTTAACTGAAAACTTTGAGAGAAAAATTGTCAAATGTTTGAGTACATCATGTAGGCTTTGTCTTTATCTTAACTATTTTACACATTTTAATACTTTAATACATTAAAATAATGCAGAGTGAACTATGCAGAAACCACAAAATAAAAGTCTAGATTTTAGATAGACTCTACACACTATTCTTTATTGTGTGTGTGTTAAAAGTATATATGTAGCACACTTATATATGTGTGTGAATGTATGTAGATATATCAAGCATTTTACAAGGATATTGCAGTTAAAGCATTTAGAATATAATTTTTTAGATATTTAAAACATTCAGTTATGTTTAACTCTGGCAATGTTCGTTATGAAAAGCTGCATAAATTCTATTATGCTTTTGTGTAACAATTTCTGTATTTCAGATAGAAAAACCCAAGCCCATAAAATGTGGAACATTCGGAGCTACATCACTCCAGCAGAGGCATTTAGCGACAGGCGACTTTGATGGCAATCTTCATGTGTGGTATGATTTTATGCTTTACGTCAGTCTTGAAACTTTCACCATCCCAGTCACCTGGGTTTTTATTAACATGTCAATCAAATTATTATTAACTTTTGGTCTTGGAATCTGGAAGCACCAGAGTTGCCAGTGTACTCCCATAAGGAAATAGTAAATAGCATTATTTAATTTCATCAAATAAGATAATTGTTATGAAAATTGATAAACATGAGAAGATTAAATTCCATTATTTTCATAATCTGTTATTGATTAACTGTAGGTTATGATACAGTGGCATTCATGTATGGTGGCCCTTTATTTACTTAATATCAGATAGATACCACATTTTGCAGTATCTCACTCCAAGGCATATCAGACAGATCAGTGTTTGCTTTGGGAATTGAGTGAATCTTGCTCATGAGTGGAAAGGCACATGGAGGACCTTAAAGCTACACCTTTAGTCAGGTACACTAAAGACTCCAAGACCGAATGTTTATGTTACTGGTTTAACACTTGTCAACTGAATTATGAATTTTTGCTCTAGGAATCTAGAAGCACCAGAGTTGCCAATGTACTCTGTGAAAGCCCATAAAGAAATAGTAAACAGCATCGATGGAGTTGGAGGGTTAGGTATTGGAGATGGCGCTCCAGAAATTGTTACAGGAAGTAGAGACGGTAAGTGTTCAATCACCAGCAAGATTCTCTCTCCAAATGGATATGTGTAGTTATTATATGAAGGCAGCAGTTTGTGGGCAAATGTGTATTTTCTTTGTGTTTCCTTTTGACTTATTTTGTAGGTACAGTTAAGGTGTGGGACCCAAGGCAAAAAGAAACACCTGTGGCAAACATGGAGCCAGCTGAAGGGGAAACAAAGCGAGATTGTTGGACAGTTGCATTTGGTGTGTATTTACAGTATATACATTATATACATGTATTTACATTCCAATTAATGCAAAATAGTTTTACTAATTTTAATAATTGGCTTTTATTGTTGTTGTTTTTCTTAAAAGGTCATGCATTCAATGACCAGGACCGCTGTGTATGTGCTGGTTACGACAACGGAGATATCAAGCTGTTCGACCTCCGAAATATGTCTCTACGATGGGAGAAAAACATTAAAAATGGTGTAAGTGGGTGCATAATTCTAGAATTTAATTTGCTTTCCGAGTAATTTTTCCTGTCCTATTTATTTGGATGCATTTTCCATAAAGAACATCTAGATTTGATCTTAGAGTTTTTGCCCATAAAACATACAATTACATAAAATACAATTTTACATTTTAAAGAGAAAAGTGAAGTGAAAGTGACTTATTTGTCATTGTGAGCACACTCAATCACACACAAAGTGCACCACAATGAATTGTGACCTCTGTATTTAAACCATCATACCTTCACTTGTGGAGCAGCAGGCAGCTATGAAAAACACCCAGGGGGGGGCAATGTAGCGATACAGTACCTTGCTCAAGGGTCCACAGTGGTACCACGTGTCCTTCTGGGCAAGGTCCTAACCTCTAGGCCATCACTGTCCACAACAATTGTGTCAACAAACTGAAACTGTAAGCATTCCTATAAATACAGCAGTCTCAGTAATGTTTTAAATTAAAATTATTCATAAATGGTTTTTTTTCGGATTTTGATAGGTGTGCTGCGTTGAATTTGACAGGAAGGATATCAACATGAACAAATTGGTGGCAACATCTTTAGAGGGCAAATTTCATGTCTTTGACATGAGAACCCAGCACCCAGCCAAAGGCTTTGCTTCGGTTTCTGAAAAGGTACTTAAAGTGGCAAATGATTTTGACTGACATAAATGCTACGTTTATCAGTAGATAGCTTCTGCTCACCTAAAAATTATACAATAAAGAAATACTACAAGGAATTAATTATTTCTTAATTTATTTTACATGTTATCAGTGAATAAATAAACCTTTAGAGAAAACTGTGGGATGAGCTTGTCATACTTATTTACTTTTTACATGTTCTGTATTTCCTTTTAGGCCCATAAATCTACAATATGGCAAGTGAGACATTTGCCTCAAAATCGAGACATCTTCATGACAGCAGGTGGAGCCGGCAACTTGCACTTGTGGAAATAGTAAGTGGGTCAATACTGAAATCTTGGACTCTGACCATAATGAGTAAACTTTCTCTTTAGTATTATGTAATAAAGGGGTGAAGAATCTGCAATGTTCAGAAGTAAAAACACAAATCAATACATGATTTCTAGCACTTTCTCATCAGTCTGTCTTGTCACATAAACAAAAACACATTAACTTCAGTTGCTTGCAAGGCTTTAGTTTATTGTTATGGACATGCTGTAATGTTTTGAAAAAGGCAAGGGAGGAATATTTTGACTTGGCTACATATTTAATTCTTGATCCATGACTGCAGAAACCTGTTGTTACAAGTCACAATTTTGCAGTATAAGCAGCAATTAAAACCACATTTATATTAATTTTTTTATAGAGCTCATTCTTTTTATAGATTATATAGATTGTTTTTCAACAGCCACTGCATCCTTTTGAATATTACTTAGTAAAAAGAGATTCGTAAATGAAATAGGGATCTGCTGTTTTAACAAGAATTTACTGAAGGGATGTCATGATTTACTTGATTAAAAAATATATAAATAATAAAACTAAAAATTACTTTGTGAAGGAGTCTTTACTTTGCAAATTAGATTCTGAATTGCAGGTCAGTTTAAAATGTATAATTGAGGATGTTCATTGGCACTGTAAAGCCATGTTTAGCAGTTTTGTCCCCACAAGAGGAGCTAAGAGCACTAGCCACTGTACTTAAAAAAGACATCTTATTATTTGATTAATCATTAAAAACAATCACTCGATTACTTGATTTCCAAGACAGTGACAGTCCTAATTGTGAGAGGTTTATACTGCCCTCAAAATCAGTGTCTGACCTACTCAATCGTGCTCTGAAATGCAATTGGAAAAAAAGACAGTGGATCATAGCCTTAATATTCTATGGTTGTATCTAATCAAACTCAGGAAGGTTTCATGCTTCAGTTTGAATAGGCTCTGTGCCAGTGTTTCTTTAGCTTGTACTAATTGACACTGCATTTGTGAGTAGAGCATGGACAGGGCAATTACTCTATTACTGCTACTAACGCCACAACTCTCTGGACGCATTGCAGTGAGTATCCAGCCAAGAGGAGTGAAAAAGACGGAGATGGGGTAGACCGAGGAGTTGCTGGGACACTCAACTTACTGCAGAATGTCACCTTGTCTACACAGCCAATAGCCAGCCTGGACTGGAGTCCAGACAAGCAGGGCCTGTGTGTGTGTTCTTCCTTTGACCAATCTGTGCGAGTCCTCATTGTCACAAAGCTGAACCAAGTCTGAGCCGACAGCTTGTGAATCCAAACCTGTATATAGTTTTTCTGTGAGTCTGATTTCCATCCAAATATGAACCTACTTAAGATGCAAAAATACGTGACTACTCAAGGTTAGAGGAGCAATATGTCCCTGTTCCTTTGAATGGTCTTGTGCCACTGTTTGGAAATATTAAATCGTGTTTTACAAAGTAAACCATTCAAAAGACATTATTGTTTTACACGGACAATTCAGATTTCTAGAATTGTATTTTTAACTTTTGGATACTTTGCCGCACACTTTCCAAGATACACCAATCAGTCATAATTAAAATCACTGACAAGTGAAGTGAATAAAAGTGATTACTCTGTTATCTTGTTATAATGGCACTTGTCAAAGGGTGGGACAACAAGTGAATAGTCAGTTTTGATGGGGATGTGCTGGAAACAGGAGAAATGGATGAGCCTATGGAGCTGAGCAACACTGACAAGCTGTGATGTCTTGTTAGCTGGGTCATGGAATTTCCCAAACCACAGGCCTTGTATATACTAAAAGTGGTCCAAGGAAGGACAACAGGGTAAACTGTTTAAAGAGTCATGGTACCCAATTCTTATTGATCCATGTGGGAAGCAAAGGCTAACCCATCTTATCTGATCCACACAAGAGCTACTGTAGCACTAAAAGTAAATGGTGGCTATTATAGAAAGGTGTCTGAACTCACAGTGCACCATAGTCAGGGCTGTATGTTGGCATGAAGGGGAGCCATGCAATAATAGGTGTTTTGATGCACCGAGTAATTAGGCAGAATGAAAGTGAAAAGAAAGCTAGAGCCCATCACTCTTTAAATCCAACATTTAAATTTAAAAAACGTTTGTAGATCCTTGTCATCCTCTGATTTGTTGTGGATTCCTGCATAAACAGTCTTCAGCAGGTTGGTCATGTACTTCCCATCTAGTATGTCAATGTATTTTTCAAGGCAACCTTAAAACAAGAAAAGAACTATAGTCACAATTAAGCATTACAGACAGGGGTAAGTGTCTCAAAATACACAGTACATATTAGTGTCAGTATGAATGGTCTAATTGCCAGGGTAATTCTTATATAGAAACGAGAAATTTAAGAAACCTCAAGGACAACCACAGGCTTAGATGGGTTTTGCTTTACAGATTTTACAGTAATCAACAAAATGTGCTTAGAAACTTACTGATCCCCATGATTTTCCCATAAGCAATCAGATTAGGAGCCAGCTGTGGGTGGTCATACAGCTCCTGTTTCATGAGGATGCGAGCAATCTCCCCTGTTATGAAGGCATCATCAAACGTCTGTTCATTAACTGGCTTTAACGGGAACTTGCAGTAAACATCCACAGCAGCTAGAGGGTCACTCTTTACCAGCAGGTTCGCCAGCTCAATGTATGCATCATGCACCTGCAATGCATCCATGTCAACCATGATGGGCATCAAGTAATAAGAGATATGAGTACACCAAACATAGCCACTGTGCCAAGGCATGTTTGATCGCTTCTGTTGTTTTACATCACTGGTTTCTGAGACTGCATTACATACTACTAACAATTTTAGTATGGTACACAGATTTGCAAATAGCTGTTTATTTACTAAATTTAATGTATTAAGAAAATGAAGCACAACCAGTGCTAAAGTTAGAGCACAGTTACACACAGAAATAAAACATTTGAAAGGTTTTCTATAATTCTCTAAGTATAACCTACAAAATCACTGTATTCTAAAAATATGTAAACAAATGAGGCAAAGCATGTGCAGAGCTGGGCTACAAAACGAAAGCCACTGATCTTCAAAAAGAACATTACTACCCAACAATAGTATACTAAAGATAAAAAGTCAGAATACTATTGGAAATAAGTTTTGTTCATGGATGAACCCAACATGGAGGTTTTTTGGTTTAAATGAAATTCACTAGGTTAGATGATGGAAAAAGCTAAACAGTGTCAAATGACCTGATCCCATTAGTGAAAGAGGGGGTGGTAGTATCATTTTTGTTGGGACTGTTTTTGCTGCAAATAGGCTAGTGCAGTCTGTCATCTTTGATGGAATAAATAAACAAATTCTGAAATACAACAGTGTACTCTAAAGGAAAATATCAGGATATCTGTTTATGAACTGACTCAAGAGAAGGTGGGTCATGCAGCAAGACCACAGCCCTAAGCACACAAATCAATCTACCAAGAATTGGTAAAAGAAAAATACATTTAATGTTCTGGAATGACCAAGTTAATGTCCTGACCTTAATCTAATATAGAAATATTGTAAAAGGAAATGAAGCAAGTAGTGCATGTGAGGACACCCACCAGCATCACAGAGTTCAAGCTGTTATGTATGGTAGAATGGGCAGAATTCATCCAATTCAAAATACAGGATTGATCAGCAGTTACCATAAACATCTAGTTGCAGTTATTGCTGAACAAGGGTAAACATCAGGTACTGAAAGCACTCACAGAATGGCCTTGTGTAATTTTTTTGCCTCATTTGTTTAATGGGTTTCTCTATATATTTAGGTTTTAGGTCATATTTATGCAGAAATTTCAAAACTTTCTTTACAATCTTTCAAGCACCACAGAAGGCCCAGTTCTCAAAAAGAAGGGATGCATTATATGAAGTTAACAGAGCTAAATATTTAAACTTGTCCCCTGTAGAGGGTGTGTTAACCCCTCAATGAGAATCACGTGTAGTCTGACTTTTGCATACATACAACCACATAAGCAAATCTATTTAAGATCACTTAGCTATGATGGGCTAAGTGTGGTACAACAAAACATGGATTAAAATAATGATGATTTAAGAGAGAAAAGTGAGATACTGACCTCTGGAGCCATAGCAATGACCTCCTGGTAGAGACTACAGGCCAGCTGGTGTGAGTCTGGAGAGCGAGAGATGGCCCTGGCTAATCCCAGCCGAGGAGCATGGGATTTCACATTCAGAATGACTGGAGCAGACACTTCACTAAACTTACTTCTCTCTTTTACTGATGATGCTGAAACACACAATATGACCAGGAGACAAACATTTGGATTGAAACACTGGTCACTGTCTACAGTATTCAGGTATGCAGGGTGCAGTGTTGCAGAGGGCACTGTAGCATGCCCGATTTCGAGATTATTCAACTGAAACTGCTCTTTTTTTAATTCTGAAAGAACTAAATCCTTAAAATAATTGTGTGCTTGTTTTAGGATGGAGTATGTTGTCTCATGTCTGAATGTGTCAGTTACATGCCACATATCAATTTGATTGGTTGCCACTCGGCTCCTTTGCATAAAGTTAATTCACAAGAAAGATACCTTACATATTTTATTACAATTACATATTGTTTATAATGTCACTGTTTCACACTTAAAAATCTCAGATGGGTTCCTAACTTGATTCTACAGCCTTTTCCAGCCTGGTTGGCAGTTGTCTTGTTTCAGAGGTCCTCAGAAATCCCTTTTGTTCATGACATGATACACTTCCCCACTGTTTTAAAAAAAAGTTCAATATTGGATTTGGTTGATCTGTGTTCTGATCTGTGTACATTCACACTTGATTTTTTTAAACATTGATTGAAAACAACTGACCTCTAATTTCACCTTAAAATTAAATTCTAATTGTAGACTGATATATACTTTTGCCACTCCCAGATAAGAAATATTGGATCATTTTCCTCAGTATATAAATGGCTAAATATAACATTTTTATTTAATTTAATTAATCTGGTTATCTTTATCTGCTTAATGAAAACTATGAAAATTTGAGGGTTTTATGATCAGTTGTTTTATGATCTTCTGAAGCAGATCATGCAGAGTAACATATCAGTACAAGGTTGTATATTTATGGTTATGACTTATTTTTTAGCCATAGAAAGAGAAATAATGCAATATTGATACAATAAAACTTTAATAGCACAATATAAGAGAAAAATGAAAAACTGTGCATTTAACATACTACCACTGAGAAAATTAAGCCTTTTTATGCCTACAGAAAAGTCCAGTTCCTCCACAAGCTCTAACCTTTAAATGACACTGAATCAGGAAATATACACTTACACAACTTACAATTTAGGATTTAACAGTTTAAAATTAAACAGTCTATTTATTCCTGTCTATCTAAGATTTGGTGACTTTTAAACAGGGCCACCCAAAATGTTAAAGACAAAAGGCAGATATTGTTATCATAAAGGCATTAGTTTAAGCCAGAATTCCAAGCCAGAAAGAGTAAAAGAAGGACTGGCACAAATACCCAGGGGCATCAAACACACTAGTTTTAACTATAGACTACTAATAGCAGGACACAACCAAAAAACACACTCTTACGGCAGTAAATTAAGGATTGATGTAAACATGAAAACACAGTAAATTCAAGATGCAAGTGAGCAGACCTGCCTGTGGACAGCTGCACTCCTGTTTGGATTTGCTTGGAGGGAGTTGGCTTTTGGAATCCAGTTTAGCTGGCCTCTTCCCTCCTGCATCACTCTTAGCAGTTGATCTTCTGATATAAAATGTGATTTAAAAAAGACATTAAATTCACATTCATGCACTTTCTATATATTCTATTATCTATTATATTTGTGCCATCACAAAACAGTCAATACAAATATTGTGTTTTTGCATTATATCCGGATATGAACTATATCAACAATTAGCCTTTTAACAGTAAAAGGTATATTTGAAACACTAACAGTTCTTAAATGCCACATTAATGTCATTCCAAAAGATTCAGGTAGAAAAAAAACAAAAAGAGTTGCAACACCACTGTTAAAGCATAAATGTCCAATGTAAAAGACAACTATGCCATATACTACAGGCCAGCAAGTATACTGGATATTACGTAACAACTCCTGAAAGTGTCTGCTGTTGTAGACATGCATTTGCACAGTGGATGTTTGTATAAATCAGCTGCTATTACTTAGACTTAGCCTTAGCCTTGTAGCTACAATGGAGGTTTCTGGATCAGTTACATGAACTGCTGACTTGTCCTTAACTGAACAGATATGTTGCGGATGGTAACCTTGCTGCTTGGCCACTCTGTTTGGCCACTGGGGCAGTCTTGAACCCCCGGGCCGGAGCAGATGCCAGGCTCTTGGCTGTGGCTGTACCTCCACCTCGGCCTACAGCACCTCTGCCTCTTCCAGCCGCTCTTCCAGCTGCTGTGCCTTCAGGCGGTTCAGACATTTCTGTGGTTTTGATGCTGGCCTGTCTGTCTGTTTTCTCTTTTTCTTTTGCCAAATGATGCTGCCACCACTTTTGCTCTGAATGAAGCCAAAAACAGCTTTTGAACATAAGTGATGTTAAAAAAGAGCACAAGGTAAACCAATCCACCCTATAAAATGGTCATGGTGTTAATTTTAAATAAAAGGTAGAACAGGCCAGTTAAAGGCCACACCAATGTTTTTTAACCTACTCGCCATCTGTCACCCCAGTAGCAAACGATTGATTATTGCAGTCAATAATGTTAATGCCTTTTCCTTACTGTTGAAAAGACAAAACACCCACAGACTCAAAACATGCTTGTTACAGAAGCCAATGGCCAGGTGCTGAAGCACATTTTCTGTAAAATTATTGTCTTTGATAATCAAACCTATGGTTGACATTAAATATCATACTTATTATAACTGTAACCTTGAACATTTTCATGATAACCTGTCTCCCCATGTGTTTGCTCATGACATGAGCATTTCTAGGTGTTTGCACCAATAGAAATGGAGTTAATGAACATTAAGGCATTTTTCTTTTGTTTCCGCTGCAAAACATTTTAGAGTTTTGTTACAATATAATGTTGTCCAAAATGTTATCCAAGATCAAAATATAACAGCAAAGAGAATAAAGATGCAATTCATGATAACTGGCTTAATTACAAAGGTCCTAAACAACTCAGGGGAAAGAATCTTTACAATAACGTCTAAATAAAAAACTTACAGTTTTGAAGAAATGAGGCTTCTACTAGTTCTACTAGCCCTTTTTAATGTACGCCATAACCATGAAACAATAACCCTAAAGAGTTTGCTTACTGGTCAGTTGTTCAGGTGGATCTCCAGTCAGTGGTGATCTCTCCAGTGTGATGCTAGCCTGGAAACTGAGGCAGGCGTCAGCTAAGGCCTTTTGACCACTTTCTGAGTTGGGGTCACTGTCGTACAGGGCAAGTTGGGCCAGGCCCAACAGACATAGTGCAATGCTGCTGCAGGGGGTGTTCAACACCCCCATCTTACATACCTGCACAATCCAGAAATAATTATTCAAATACCTGGTGTGTACAGGCTATGGACGAAAACAGCAGCTTCATCTTACATTGTTTGAAGGATGGATGGATGGATGGATGGATGGATGGATGGATGGATGGATGGATGGATGGATGGATAGATGGATGGATGGATGGATGGAATGTGCAAATGACCTATCAAATAATTTTGATCTATCCCAGTATCAGATCAGTATGCTGGTGCTTCTGATAAGTCAAGGTGTTAATTTAATCCCACACAATTATTTTAGTCACAATATTATTTTGGCCAAATCTTTGATTCACCAATGCATGTTAAATAATGTGATTAGAATATGAAGAAATATAATTATTATATAATTCTTATATAATTGCATTTGGTATTTTGTACATATTGTGTAGCCCTAAATGTATTGTGTTGTCAGTACTATGTAAAATAATAAAGGTTCTTGGGTTTTGCTTGGTTCTTGGAAAAAATATTTATTTGCTATAGAACCTTTATAATGTGTGGAGGTTCTTTAAATTTTGAAAAAGCTAACAAAGCTAAGCATATCTCATTAACAAAATGGTTCTTCAAAGATCCATCCACTTAATGGTACCTAAAAGGGTTTATTAGCATGACACCACAAAATAACCACTGTTCATTTCCTAATGGCATAATAAAAACGCTTTAAAGCACCATTATTTTTATTACATTTTAATGTAAACAATACCCTAAAAGATCTCAGATAGTGATCTCAAGCTTGCCAGGATAAACTTTTACGCAGATAAACACTGGGTGAAAATGTGAGCTGACCTTCTCCTGCATGTCCAGGATCTCCCTGCAGGGTGGGATGCAGGTGAACCTTATGAGAGCAGTGAGTGCCTCACATCTCTGAGCAGTCCATGCCTGCCTGATCATGCTCCTCTGCTGCATGAGGGCTTCAAGCAAAGCAAAGTGGGCATCGAGCAGCACCCACTCCAACTGCTGAGTCATCTCACCCCGACCAGCAAACATGCCAACGGCTCGAGCAGCGAACATAGCAACACTGCAAAGGAAAATGACTATGGAGAGAAATTGGACTGGGAGAAATATATATAATTTACACATTTTCTCCTTCACTTCAAATCTAGTGGAAAATATGTTTGGTGTCTGAAGTTTGCCTCAACGGCAATGGTGTGATGTCTTATGACTGTATGTCATACTTTGAATGTGCCAAAAAGTATGAACAGAAGAATTCAGCAGGGCTGTAGTACACAACTCAAGTCTCAGTCTCAAGTCCAGACTCAAGACATCTTTTTTGTAGTCTTGGGACTCACTGGTTTCTAAATTCTGAAATGTTTTCGACTTTGTCCAGCCACCAGTCGACTAGTCCAGGTCTCGACTTGACAAAGATCAAAGCTCTAGAATTCAGGTTTTATGATAGCTGCTACTGTTGTTCTAAGCAATGTAACTTATGATTGTCCATTTTCACTGATGAAGGGTATATCATACAGGATCAGAAACCACATAAAATATGTCTGTTTGAGATTTCTGTTTGAAAATCAAGTGTACAATGATTTAGCCAGTTTATGGCGAATTAATGGAGTTTTTATTACTTGTTAACAACATTAGCTTTCTAGCACCAGCGCAAAACCCAAAAAGATGCCAAACTGTATGTCCAAACGTCTGTAAACCTGCTCATCCAAATTTCCTTCTGAAATCAGCCTCTACTCTTCTGGAAAGGCTTTTACACTTTATGTTGGAACATTGTTGTGAAGATTTTATTGCACTCAACCACAAGAGCATTAGTGAAGACAGGTACTGGTGCTGGATGAAAAGTATTTGTTGATGCCCACTCATTCCAAAGAATAAAGTTCAACTGTTCCCAGCCCTGGGCTAGGAGGCTTTATGCCCCTCTAGCCAGCAGTTGGCACTGGACATGATAGCCTTAGGCTCACATATAGCTGCTCAAGAATGTCTCATTCTATTTGCAATGCTTTTCTTTAGAAATTATACAAACTGTGTGTGTGCAGCTGAACACCTGTGTCACCCATGCCTGCATCTAAAAGTAGCTGAATTTATTAATTAGAGGGGTATCTGGATATTTGCAGGCATACAGTATAATGTATCTTGATGACTGACTACATTTAGGGTACGTGTAATATTGATTTAGTGATACTTACATGTGATAGACCAGCACTGGGCACATCATCTGCCCTGAGATCACGTGTTTGGACAGCAGCCCTCCCAGACTGAGACAGCCTCTTAGAAACTGAACGTTTACAGTGGACAAAGCATATCCAGCACCCTGCTTTTTCTCACTGTGGAGAAAAAAGGTTTGTGCAAAGAACCTTTCTTGGTTCATTTAGAATGATTAAAATTGTAATGTCCCTCACCTCTCCTGGTCTGATAAGGTAAAGTATTGACTCATAACATACTCCAGGCCCTGCTGGAGAAACAAAATCATCTTTTTTTCATCTTCTCCTGAAGCTCCACCCTGGTGCAGGACAGCCAAGCCTGTGTAGAACCTGCCATAATAAAACATGCTTTGATTATGTAAGACAGATTGGATTAGATTTTAAATACAGATGCATTTTTTGGCAACAAAGTGCTGCTTATCATGGTGCAGTACATTACCATATATTTCCAGAAGGTTCTCATTTAACATTTCTTTTCAAATTAAACTTACTATTGATTCACTAATCAGAACAATCTGCATTTTTGAGCATATGGTGTCATTATCTTGATAAACTGTCCAATGAGGTGTAGCTAATAAACTGCAAACCAATCTATCCTTAAAAAATTCCAACCAAAGAGTCAGGTCTGACCTAAGTGCTGCCTGTGAGGGTGAAAGGGCCAGTGCGGTGTACAGATGCTGCAGTGCCTCTCTGCTCTTTCCCTGCAAGAGAAGTATGCGGCCCACCTGCAGGTTCAATTTCCAATTTTCTGGACTCAGAGACCAGGCATCCAGGTACTTAAGAAAGGCCCTGTGGAGCCAGCTCTCCTCATTACACACTCCAGTTTTGCTGTCCTGCAACATAGTCAAAACTATAACTTCCATAAAACTACAGTCAACACTGTAGGTGCTGTATTAATACTTTCCACACTGAAGCTGATGTAACAGTCTGGTGCAAACTGTAGGTTTTGTAACAAGGCAGTCCACACTGTAGCTGCTGTTTGAAAGCAGTTAACACTGTAGCTGCTATAACAATAGTCAACACTGTAGCTGCTGTTCAGTAAAAGTGCATGATGCTTTTTCAGTGGTTCAAACTGTTTCTGCACAACTCAACAATGGGCAAACTCTCCAACACAGTTTAGTAGCTTCCCTCTGCACACACTGTCTCTAAACATGGTAATTAACAGGTGAGTCGACCCAGGTTAGTTTAAGCACGGAAATCACCAAACTGTGTTGGACACTGGCTTTCAGAACTGGAGTTTTCAATTACTGCAGAACACTAAATATTTTTTAAAAATACCATAAAGTTACCAATATAGGGGCATGTGATGATAACAAATGTAACACTGCAAAATTACCTTTCCAGCTTTTTTGGACAGCCAGATGAAAAGAGTCTGGACATAATCTGCCTTTTCAGACTGGCCCTGCTCCTTCAGCTGGTGAAACTCCATGTCAAGAGCTTTTAACTGGTTTTCTACCGTAGGTGTGCCTAAGAAGCCGTGAAGTCTGCAGACAGCAATGATCTCCTCTTGCCTCCCAGTTGTTTCAGCTTCACTAGGATCCTGGTTGTCTCCCTCAACCTAGTAGGCAATCAATTTCCATGTAAGAACATCTGCTGCACTGGCTGAAGCTTTGAAGTTGTCATTTAAGCCCAATAACTGAATTTAAAGATTTGTTTGCAAGCACAATGCACAAACCCCCAAATTTTCAGGAGTCTGAATCACATACAACCCTGTTTCCAAAAAACAATATATAAAAACAAAATGTAATGTATATTGCAAATCATGTAAATCCCAAATTAATTTTAAAATAGTACAAATGCATGGTACAATAGTACAACTATGGTATGTTTTGAGTTTCCTCACAATGAACTGCTAGCTTCATGTCCATGTACAACATATCTATTGAGTTAAGGTCAGGACCTGACTTTCCAAAACATCCATTTTATTCTTTTTGTTAACCACTCTTTTGTAGTATGAGTTATGTGCTTTTGTTGTATTGTTGTTTTGATGCATGACTTTATCTTGAGATTCAGTTCACAGACAGATGTCCTGACATTTTCCTACTATCACCACCACCATGTTTTACAGATGAGATAAGGTTCTTATGCTGGAATGCAGTTCTTTTCTTCTCCAAAACTAAAAGTTTATATTTAAACCAAAATATTTTATTTTTTATCTCATCTGTCTACAAAACAGTTTTCCAATGGCCTTCTGACTTCTATACACGTGATCTTCAGCAAACTGTAAATGGACAGAAATGCTGAATCTTTTTGAAAGGCACTGGCTTAGTGTATTAGGTGAAGTGGCTGTGTTAAACACTTACTGCCTTCTTTGTTAGACACACATTCATTTTTGAGGCATTTCTTTTGCTGTACACTTAGTGTTATTCACCATCTAGTCCTTCATCAGTAGTTACAAAACCACTGTTGGATGGATAGTTTTGGTTGAACAATTCTCAACCCAATAAGGAAACTGAAAAGTGTAAAAGCTTCAGCAACACTGCTATGCCTGATGCATTTATACCTGCATCACAAACATACTAACATGTTACTGTCATGATGATGTCCCTACTGTGCTGTGAAAGGTCTATCATCCAAAGAATGTGTGGCCAGCAATGGTAAAATGGTAGAGGTATAAAGAACTAGCAGCTCAATGTTTCATTTATTTTGGGATGGCCTTAATTAGTCACAATTACACACCAGAAGGTATGAATGTGCCCTTCACCATTGTACAAAAACACATACCGTCTTTTTCAGACCATACATTTCTACCGCATAATAGTATTCCTCTAAAGTCTTCCCAAGCTGAAAATGCAGTTTGGCATCTCTGGGTTTAAATTTGATGGCAGTGGCATAGTAGGCGGCTGCTTGTTCCAAACATTCTAGAGGTGACTCTCCTGTCTCATAGTGCACCATATCACCTGCAAAATAAAAAATAAAAATCTGAATTATTGGAAACAGACTAACACAGCTTGTTTCAAGAGGAATCTAAAGTCTTGAATATGAATTTATTTGAATAGGACTTTTATACCTTTAATATTAAGAAAATGCTGGTTTTAAAGTGCTTTGTTGTTTTAAAGCTCTCATACCCTGTAGCCAACATTTCAGCCAAGATTCAGCCAATGTGTGGGACTGTAGAGCAGCCCTAAACTACATGCCCAAAGTGTGTGGACACCTGCTTGTCCAATGTTTATTCTGTATTGAAGATTATTAATAAGTATTTTGACCTCCCTTTGACAAAGTAACAGCCTCTACTGAAACATTGCTTTGAGGATTCATTTGTATTCAGCCATTTGGCATTTGGAATGGGACCTTACACTTGTGTCAGCAATGGGGCCTTGAAGTAGCTGAACTAACTTTTTGAAACAGGCGTCTGGAAACCTTTGTACATTAAGTGTCTCTGTTTAAATTATATATATAATTAGATGAATAATAAATGAATACCAATAATATATACTCAGGGTAAATATGGAATTTATACAGTGACAACCTAAAGTAAGTTTGTGTTAAGGATAAACACACCTGGTTTGGGAAGCCGTTCTTGGTACAGCTGCATGTAACTCTGGGCACGACTGCACAAGTCATCTAGATTGCCATCGCACACTGCAGTTTGGAGCCTTTTCTCCCAGTTTTGAATCTAAAAGAACATTGAAATGTTGCTTCTTTACTGTAATTGCGTTTAAAAGACCTGAAAAGGTTGAATATTTTCCAGAATGCTGCGCCCACCTGAAGAGAGTGCTTTGTATCAATTTCTAGACTCCTTGAAGATGTGAAGTGATTTTTGTACCAGTTTGTTTCAGTGACCTCCTATATAGAAACATAAAGGTGCAGGATGATTGAGAGAAATTTCAGGCTTTTAATTTCACATATTTTACAATTCCTCTAACTCTAACTTACTAAATATTTAATACTGGCCTTTGCATCCAGACTGAGTGGTGGTTTGTAAGGACAGTCTTTTGCATGTACTCCTATCTTGGCCAGTTTCAGCACACTTTCACAACCTAAATAACCAACTGCTAGGTTATCATGGCAATCCATTAAGCAATTCACAAGCACTCAATTTATTCTTTATACTCATTCTTTAAACAAGCTTCAAATGCATTTCTACTGTCTTGCTGAGGCTTAGCCTTTCCTGCAGTGATATTCGTACCACGATGTGAAAAGAAACACTTCACAGATGTGTTGGACATCCGCTCGTCAAGCTCAGCCTCTGGAACTTTCCATGATTCTCTCAATGGACTCCCAGTAAACGGATGCACCTTTAACCTCCTTGTCATCATGTCAATATATGGAGCTGAGAAGATGGCCTTTAGGTCACTACATAAAATATGCCAAAAAAAGCACTATAAAATCCCTTTTAGATCATAGCCATGACCAATTTAAACTGCACTGTTTGACTAAAGGATTTATTATTCATTTCATCATCAAGATTTTTTTTATTATTATTATTACTGTTATCATAAATAGTAATAATAATGTTAATATGCTGGAAACTGCTTACAGCGATCATAGTTAGAAATCAACTGCTAATGTGGATTAAAAAGCTTGAGACAAAATCAGTTGTTTTGGTCTTTTATATATTACAACACATAAATAAATTACACTATGGTCATAATTTAGGCCTACTTTGCTCAACTCTTCTTCCAAACATACCGGAGTCTGACATTTGTGCACAGAGATCATGATGTGGAAAACAGAAAGTCATTTTTTCTCGGTGGCAAACACAGACTTATCTAAGCTTATGACAGACTGCAAGTTAAATTTGGTGTTCTTCAGGCTATTTTTGTGTAGTTCACTTAAAGAAAGAGAAGCTGCTAAAGATGTAAACAGAGGGGAAAACATCTATGGTTACAGCTGTAATGTATTTTGACAAAAAATCAGTACAATTTTGTAAACATCCACACGATCTTGTTTAATGAATACACAATTCATTTAGAATTTAATCTGCATGAGAAATAACTGATCATGATGATCATCTGCTTATAGTGAGAAATGTCACCTGGACAGATGTGATCGATAAGCAGTTTCCATAAGAAAAAGAGAGGAAGAAGAAGAGATAGACTAGTGGCTTATTCTTTTAACAATCCCCATAATGGTGTAGTTATTGTGTAATTCTAGTTTTAAGTTTTCATACCTTTGATTTATTGACACAGGCCTGTAGAGAGCAGTTAAAGATACAGGACATTCAAACTTCACCTGGTCTTTCAGCTCGCAGAAGGTGACAGCTAAAGGAATCTGTTCCTGAGTAACTGTTATTGTATACACCTGAAAACATGAGCCAGCAGAGATAAATCTAACAGACCAGATTAAAAATGAAGATCAGGCTGTACAGAAACAGACATTGACCATGCTAAGCTAAACAACTTATCAATTAGCCTTTCCTGGGTTAAAAACAAAGTAATGTGCAAAGCAGGGGGGGGGGGGGGGTCAAGCCTAGGGTTTAGGGTATTTAAGGTTTAAAGCATTTTGTATTTAGACCCAGAACACGAGGATGGAGCACAGAAACAAATACTTGTGCAATACTATGTTCCCGAATAAGACTGCGTTCTATTGTGGCCAGCCCCCTTGTTAGCAAAATAAGTGTATGCATTACATGTGTTAAAATGTTAGTGACAGGACAGAAGGCTTGTCTAGTTGAATGTGTTAGTGGAGTCTGCATGACTTAAAACCTCCCTGAATAAACTCAAGTCTGCTTCTTAACATGTAATGGTGTATTTAGTCATTACTTTAATACACAAAAAATGTTGCATGTAGCAGGGAGAGAAATAACTGGACAAAAACAGAATATAAAATGTTCCAGTTATGGTTAATGCATCCTGCAGTGATAAATGGTGGTGCTTGTTGGTGGTGTTGGAGCAGGAGGGGTCGTCCCACTGGGACAACCCCACTGTTTACAAAAAAATCAATAGCAGTGACTGGGAACCACTGCTAGTAAAACCCCCAACCTTCATTATGCCGTTCCAGTGGGTTTGTGCCTTACTTGTGAATTGGCGCCATCTGGCGACAAGACTGTGACACTGACCAGCGTGTCTCCAACGTTTAAACACAGGCGGCCTGAGCTGCAGGCCTCCTTCACCGTGACCTGCATGTTGTGGTCAGGCACTTGGGCTTGCACGCTGACAACATGACAGTCAAACCTGATCAAGCCTGAAGAGAGAAATAGATCCTGGTTTTCAGGCTTTTTTTTTTTAATGAACTGCGCATAATACTTACACGAGTAGTCGTAGACGTCTGGAGAAAACACAGGGTTGAGTGGGGGCTGACCGTCTAAGGCCAGGGCGCTCAGCCTCGCCTCGCAGGCACAAAGTTTGCTCAACTCCATGGTGTATTTTTTAGACGTGCCGTCCTCTGCGACCACCTCGAGGTCTACTCGGTTTAAGCCGTCGTCCAGTTTCAGTGTTCTTGACCCATCACCAAATAACTCAAAGATGAGAAATGTTCACTTTAATTGGATGCAAAGGCGAGGGGACAGTGTTTTGGGTTTCTTGTCAGAATACTTACTATGCTGTAAGACGCTCCACGGTCACTTGTCAGCAGCTCGAGTGTCACCTCGCTGCTGTCGCTGGGGACGGTGGCTGTATAAAGTGTTATATCTGGCTGGAATAGAGGGCAAAGTTGTGCGCCGTTCACTGAGAGTGTTTCTAAATTACAGTTATCCATTCTTAAGCAGAAAAACTTTGATGAAATGTTAGAAACTCATAAGCTGAGCACAAGCTACTTTAGCACAGGCCGCCGGCTTCGTTTTCGGTTGTATGTAACCATGGTGACGTGCCGCGCAAGCGTGAGGATTAATCCAACACCCAGTTCTGTTTGAAGATGTTGACATTAACCACAAATCTGAAGAAATTCCTCAAAATCTATCAACCTATACAGCGATCCCTCATCATAAAATATAGCATAAAAAATGCAGTAGCTAATACCTACTAAAAGTGATTCAATGAAGGAAAACTGGTGAACTGTCACAGGGGCATGGGCACCCAAGGCTCACTGATGCATGTGAAGGCAATCCATTCCATCTGATCCCACTGAAGAGCTACTGTGGCTTAAAAAGTGAATTCTGACCCTGATAGGAAAGGATCAGAAGACACAGTGTAGCACAGTCAGAGCTGATTCAGCAACATGAAGGGGGTCTACTTATTAGGAATGTGGTGTTTGTTATGACTGATCTGTGTAATTGCTATTGTCAACCAACCATTGACCCCAGTCCTGTAGGCCTGGTGTCCAGGCCAGTTTGATGATTTCCCTGCTTTCACACACCAGGTTCAACCACCTGTTCATTTCCAGATTTAATGAGTGTTTGAGAAGGAAAATCACTAAACTTTGCTGGACACTTGCTCACATTGCATGAATATGCCATCATAAAGAGCCCTCATTCCATTATTTACATCCTAATTGCCCATAATTCAGGCTTCTGAATAAAGTGTCACTAGGCACTAGACCTCCAACAACTAGGATCAAGTGAAGATTTTATGATGTACATTTTTACCTGCAAAACTATAAACACTCAGAATACAGTAAATGAGACAATACTCTGGGACTATTTTGTTTTTTATTCTTAGAATATAAAAAGAATAGCAGAGCAATGAATCCAGAGTGAAGGACAGGTGAATTTCAGGAAAACAGAAGTGTGCTAAATTTGGCATGGCAAAGAAGGCTTCTCAGTCTTTCCTGAGCGGCACCAGCTCTTCCCTGATGCCTTCCTTAGTGACGATGCAGATTTTAAGTGCGTCTCCAGTGTAGACATCTCTCTCTGCAGCAGAAATGAACACGTCCTTTACCAGCTGCACAGCCTTATCCTGGGTCAGGGGCACATGCTCCACATTCTCCATGTTCTTGAATCCAATCTGGACATGATGAAAGAATGTTTAGGTAAGTTGATCATTTATGCAGCATTGAAAATGACTTTTGTTAAAAATAAAAACAAAAATACGAGGGAGTAGTCCTAATGAAATGTGCTTTAAATGTATACATTTTATTGTTTTGTAGAAGTATTTTGTCCTTAATGTTCTATGAGGGTTGTAGTAAATAAAAATCTCAACATTCAATGTGTGAATATTAAAAGTTCCAGGCCAGGAGTTAATCCGATGCGATCACAGTCACTCAATGGCTACCAAATAAAAACATGGCATTAAGGGCCATAAACTAACAAAACAATTTATATTTTATTAGGAGTTAATATGTATGGGGATATCTACAGCGCTTTAACAACTGGTCATCCTGAACCAGCGAAACTGATCTGAAAAATGCTGACTCTTTATAACAAGCCAGCACTGGAAAGTAGCAAAGTAAGATGCTAATCTAGCTGCCTGACTAAGCACTGATACACAGCCAAGTTACTGCAATAACCCACTTTGGTTAGATGTTTTTTCATCTCACACTAGTTCACTCCACCCAGTGTAAAAACTTTAATTCAGCCATCAAAGCAAATACTATAGTGTGTCTGTAACAACAGTGTTTAACAGAGTACACAAACTGTGTTTACACAAGCATGTGGATTCATCAAGCAACGCCTCAGAGTAGCCAGATCATGTCTTCTTAATTACAAATAGGGGCTTATGAAGAAAGCAATAGCATAAAATGTTAACTGTCCAAATAACAAAAACAAATTTTGCTAAATCAAGAAGTTTACAAACTTATTTCAGAAGCCTTGAAGGTTATTCAGCCATTTTAACTCTAAAATGAAATTGTTTATTTATAGGTTTATGATGTTCATATAAATATTCATATTACACAGCTCATGTTTAAAAAAAACTTTCTATTGTATGTGAATCTCCTTACCTGGTTGTCGAGCAGTGGCTGCAGCATTGCACTGGCTGATCCGCCTGCTTTGTAGGAGTCCCTCTGGTAGGATCCAACGGGATCAAAGCTGTATACTGCACCTCGACCTTAAATAAAAGTTGGTTGGTAAAGAGTACAAAGATAGTTGTGTGTTAGAAATGCAATTGGTTGCTTCTTTTCGAAATATTGGGAAAGAAACATTTTAAAAACTTTCAAATGTTATATGAAATGACTGAGGCTGGCCCAACCAACAACCAACAATTTCCTTCGGGATGAAGAACATTTTCTGAATTCGAAATCTTTCCAATACACACATTCATTCATATTTGTTCGTATCTAATTTTTAATCTGTTTTTTGAAACTTTAACCAACACAACACTTAATATAAACTGAATTTAAACAACAAAATAAATTTAGATTTTTCTTAATATATGGAAAATGTTATAAAAGTTGCTGCTATTTGTGTTAAGTGAAACATAAATTAAACCCCAGTGTCCATGTCAACAAACTGCGCTGCTGTCCACATTACTTTTAAAGCTAAAAGAGCAGACATGCCAGATAAATTATGACTGGAAAAATGCCAAGTGACAAATGAGTGTTTACCTTGCAATATATGATAAATCATTTCAGTTCTTTTCTATTCTTTATTAAATTAAACAGGTCCATCAAACAAATGATTAAAACGCGCTTCAAATATTGCTTTAAAGATGGTTTTGAGAACAATTATTTAACTGCTTGTCTGTAAAGTTTTGTTCAGACCAGCCCTAGACATTACCATTGAAATCAAGTCAAGCAAGGTAAAATTCGATCGCCATAAAGAGTTTACCTTCCTCATCGATCCCACCAATTATGTTATAAACATAGTATGGGAAAAAGCGTCTTCCGTATAGGATTGTTGACAGCATAGCAGCAATGGCTCCACTTGTCATGGTCTTGTTGTTTGCATGTTTGTACATCTGTTAGAGAGACAGACCACAAGATTAACAGGTAAACACAGAACATCCTACAAACAACACATGACCTGTGCTCAGGCACTTGTAAGCCCAAGCCTACCACTATAAAAAGAGTGTGACAAGTTTTATTTTTTTCACCAATTAACAATATCAAATACTTAGAAGCTTGCACTTCACCAACCCACAGGAAACTTGAGGTGATTGTAGTTTCACATGGCTAATAAAGAACAAGAGGTTTGTATCTCTAGGTGGGCATGTCCCTTTCTGCTAGGACCCCCTGACATAGGATAGGCCATATACCAGCTGGGCTTCTGCCTGCTGGTACTCTGGAAGTTACAGCACCTTAGTGGAGCCTAGGGGGGCCTAGGATAAGTTTATACCAGACTCATGGCTATGTTTTAGGCATGATGTAGCTGGGCCATGCCCCCGGTGGTATTTAGGGTAACCAGTGGTCTGAAATTCGTGAGGGTGGTATTT
>JBBPDA010000145.1:10864810-10909146 GCA_037974385.1 Arnoldichthys spilopterus
CTTTCTCTGGTGAGTTGGCCTCTAGGAGGGGCATGGCCTTTACTGCCTCTGAGCTCATTACTGCTCATTTGTTGAGAAGTGCCACCTTATGAATTGCATCAATGCAAAAATCTTGAACTGCACTTACCAATATCTTGTGACAAAAGGTTCAAACTTCGCAAAATTTGACAGTCCAAAGCTACCACATTCTTTGAAATCACACCAAATTGTGAAATTTGTCCAGGGGGGTTAGGGTGTGTGTTTTGCAACTGACATTTTAATATCTCAAAAACACTTAAACTATTTTAAAATTTGCAACATTCAGCAGCCAATACATGCTGGCACCAAAAACTTTTTATATAACCGTTCAAATGCCATAAAACATTCACCCCTGTTACACATTTATTGGATACATGTATAATAAGGTATATATTTATAGGTATATATTTTGATATATTTCAATATATCAAAGAATCACTTAAGCTAAAATGAAGGAAAGTGATGTCTATAAGACAGTAACACATTCATTGAAATACAAAAGGCTTATTTTCTCAACTACTGTGGCACTCATATTTCTCAATGCAATGCAGTATGCCTATAAACAATCTAAATCCTATCCCATATACTAGAATGTTTAAGCCAGGGTTAAGAGATTAACTACTGCAAGTAGTGCACATCATTGATAGAGAAGTTAAATCACACAGCCAGATTTCTGAAGGTAAAAATGCCTGTACCTTCAGCCTTGCATCAATGATTTTGGTCAGTGTCAGACAGTCACCATGGAATCCACTGCAGCCAATCACTGTTGTGTCTGTACTAAAAGACAGACAAAAGAAATATTTAAAAAGCTCTCACACAGTTCTGCTATAGCAATATGCTTGTTTGCAAATGTTGTGGTCACTTACAGTTTATAACACTTTGGGGAGTCCCGGCTATGGATTGAATAACCTTCACTCAAACGAGTGTCCGAGGCCACAATAGCAAAGTCTTCACCAGCCACCGCCAGTACAGTCCTGTGAGGAAAAGTGTGCAAAGATTATTTTCAGGCAACTATACATTACGAAAAAGAAGAATTCCGTTAAAATGGTTTAAATGGGAGAGAAATCCAGGGTGGTATTAACCCCCACCTAACCACTGAAATAAAGCTGAAGGATGAATCTGCAGAACTAAACGCTAAACGTTTTCTGTCAACTGATGAGAATTAGTTACGTGTTATAGGTTTACTTAACGTTATATGGTTTTGGATGCAACCTTGAAATCAGGCTGCTAACTGAAAATCAATGCAAAACTGAGCTCCCCAAATTTTTAACCTACAACCCACAGCATGAAAATATAGCTAACACAGCTAGCAAGCTACCTGCTCAACTGAATGGTTGTCTGAAAAAAGTACTTTATGCACTTTCTCTAATAAACCGAATACAGCCGACCGGCCAAGTCATAATTCTTTCAAAAGTTTGTCTCTTTCCTTTTGCTGTAGACTTGAAATGCTAATATTAAAGATCGTCCAAAAAGGTCGCTAACTGCTTCCTATAAGCTTCCAATGCCCTTTCAGCTACATTAGCCTCATAGTGTCCGTTTTAATAGTGAATACGGTATAGCTAATACTCCTTTGTGCTTCATTGCGTTAATTCAAATGTTTATTCAGTGAACAATTCTTAGATAGGACATGGTCACCCTTAAAAAGAACATTTTACACAAAACCAGTTCAAACAGCAACAGCGAATCTGCGGCTCAGAGTTAAGGAGGCAAACCCGGCAGCACACATCTCACATTTCTCTCATTTCTTACCCTCCGTTAAAAGCATATGGAGAAAATTTGTGCTCCACGGGGCCAGTGTAGTGATATTCCTTCATCTTGCCATTATCTCCTGAAAACTGTGTAGACAGCATGACTGAAAAGAGCAGAAACGAAACCGCAACACCTATCTCACAAAACTCGCTGTCTCACTGCAACATGGAGGACGGAAGTTGATATTTCCCTCTTCCGGGGCGCAAGTGATTTTCTAAGGCACTACTTTCATTTTGTTTTATTTTATCGTTTGTTTTCTCTGAAACGTTTCATAATATATATGTGGATACAAACATTTTACTCGGGGTGGAATCTGCAAAGGACCATAAGTAATTAAAAAAAGGAAACGCTAGAAAAGGCGAGCGCGGTTGTTGCTGGTACACAGGGAATTGTAGTCCCGTTCAGTCCATATAATGGCATCAAATAAAAGTAACGGAAAAAATGTCAAACAATTTACTCACTTAAAAAACGACATGCTGAATTAGTCATCCCAAGCAATACATTTGGAAGAATTTAAAACAGGGGAAGCTTGTAAATAATAACAATAATATTTTTATTTTTCTGTTAAACCCACACATGCAATTTTAAAAGTGACAAATGCATTTAGCATTTTAAAATGGAAGCCAACAGGCTGTATCAGTTAGCCAACTACAATTTCATCCAAAGAGAAGACAACAGATTGTGAAGTCTCTGAGTATTGTTAATAGGCGAACTGTGAGGACACTGGTGCAAAATAAACAGTTGCAGACAACAAACCAAATGTCTAATCTACCTGCCAACATCCAAACCTCGTGTAGGACTGCGACCCACTATTTACATATGCATCAAGGTACACAAAAAGTTAAACTGGAAAGTTTTATAAAATTGTCACTGTTTTTATGCGAGGTGAGATAAAAAATGGTCTTGATAGAGTTCGTACTTTATATGAATATATTTATTGTTTTTAAGTAAGTGAGAGGATGTGAATTGATTACATGTTCATGTGTCTCACTTCTCTCTTTTCTAATATTTGTAGATATTAACTGTATAATCAGTGATTCTCTATATGACCTCTTTAGATACAGCTTCCTTTTCAATTATGTTGTAAAAGTGTATAATTAAAGGACACTAATACCACCTTTTACCTTCCCCTTTCCCGAGTCCACACTCTAAATAATTACTGAAGAAGTCCAAAATGGTAAGTAATGTTTGGGTCATTTTTTTAATTCTCAGCCAATTCTTAATGTAGTTTTCCCATACGACTGTACATGTAAATGACACTGATACCATGTTTTACCTCCCTCTGTACCCGAGTCTGCTCTCTGAAGACTCACTGAAGAAGCTGAGAAAGTTAAGTAAAGATATTCCTAAAGAATAATGTCTTGTGTGAAAAACTTTGGGTCATTATCATTAAAATTAATGCAGCTCCTCTTTTTTCCTGCTTGCTGGGCGAGTGGATTGAAATGTCTTTACTGGTTAAAAGCTGTTCTGAAACATGAGGTGAGATATACATAGTCTTAGAAAAAGTACCTGTATGTTGTATATTGTTACTGCTAAACAGTCAGTACCAGTCCCTCTCAGCACATATTTTACTCTTTACCTTTCTCTTTTTACCTGCCTTCATCTGTGTGATGGAGCACCTGCAGTTCACAATGAAAGCCGTGGTCGAACCCTGTAAAGATTGTCCACAAGGTAAGCGTTATTTGTATTATTAGCATTATTAGCTAAAGCTAATCTCACTGTGGCACTTTCGGTGTCCCCTGACTTTGAGAGAATAATATGTTGTTAAAGACATAGGACATTGTTAGAATGTTTTCTTTTTCATTTATTCATACATACATGCAGGTCTGTATTATCAGTGATCTTCCATATTCCCTCTTCAGTGATAACCATGTGGCTGTATATGTAAATGACACTAATCCCACATTTTACCTCCCTCTTTACTTTAGTCCACACTATAAGAATTATTGCACTTCAAAAACAGTTACAGTAGGTTAGAGAACTGTCTAAAATAATTGTTAGGCACAGTTATTACAGTCATTGTATAGAAATAAATGCAGTTTCTCTATTTATCTGCATGTTGGGAAAGTGGATTACAATGTCTTCACTGCTTACTGGCTGTAGTGAGACACAAGGTGAGATAAAGATGGTGTTGACAAAGTTTGTACTTTATATAAGTATAATTCATGTCTATTGCAGTAAATGTTTTTATGACTTGTTTAGGTGTCTTTGTTTCTTCTTCCCTCTTTACCTGAATTTCTACTCTGGAAAATGTCGCATTTGGAAAGAAAAATAAACACATTTTCTAAAATACTGATTTACTGTGTGACTTTATGTGTCTCCTCTTTTTTCTCTGCATGTTTGATGAGTGTGTTCATAATATCTTGGCTGGTTAATGGCTGTGCTGGGACATAAGGTGAGATGAAGATTGCTGTTATAGGGTTCAGTAACATATAAACCTAATAGTGAATTATTAATAGAAAAATAAGAGCTAATTAACAGAATGTAGTATAGCAGTTAGTCAGCTAGCCAGTGGGATTGTGATATGGGTTTTCTTTATGAAAACTAGTTAAAATGATGATTGACAGCAAGCACACTCACACTGACTCTGCTCTTCAATTTGTCTCTTAAATAATGTGAAAATAAATGACCACCATTATAATCTTCTGTCAATGTCACTACAGGACTCTGTTTGATGGGCAACTTAGCAATCAACATCTTTATATTAATATATAAAATGTTTGATTGTTCCTGTAGCTTGGAAGTCACTTTGGAAAAAAGCATCATCCAAATGAATAAATGTAAAATACATTAACACATTAAACTCTGTGTGCATTACGTTTGTACTTATTGTAAATATGAATGTAATTCCAGCTTTTATTGTCTATTTAAAATAAGTGATGGTAAATGTGAGTAAAGCGAAGTGGTCTTTAATGTCATTCCTCAGTATAACTTCTATACACTGAAACAAAAGGTCTTTCCAGATTCCTAGTGTAACACATAGCAGCAACACATTACACAGGACTACACAAAGTGCAGAAGAACAAAAGTGCAAAATATAAATGCACTAGAAAAGAAAACAGAACTATAAATACACAGGTTGCTGATTGGACAGGGCACTAAATGACACTGAAACCACACTGTTAGTGAAGTTGAAAATGGTGCATTAATAATGTATCTAAAATTATATTTTTTGTGATAAATTATATCCATTTTGCAATCAATCCAGTGTCATTGTTCTTTATCTGCATGTTGGGAGAGTGGATTACGGTGTCTTCACCGGTTAATGGCTGTACTGAGACACGAGGTGAGATAAAGATGTTGTTGAGTTTGTACTTCTTCACTGGTTAATGGTTTCACTGGGACATTAGGTGAGAAAAAATCTTGGTAGAGTTTGTATGTAACATAAATATAATTCCTACATATTTAAGTAAATTACAGTATATATTATGATTTGGCTGTGCTCTCTCCTTCTTTTTACATACTTGAGCTGCAATCTTCTTGGTGTGGCGTGGCTGGCTGTGCTAATCTGAAATATATGAAGAACCAAATGGATTAATCATTGTCAGTTGCTATAATATTTTTTTATAATAAATCATTTAAATATGTTGATTAATAAATTGAAATTGGTTCTAAAGTGAAAGAGACCATTTGTCATTGTGGACACTCCCCATCACAAAAAACAAAGAAATGTGACAACGAAGGTGTCCGAGGAACTGAGAAAAAGAGTTGTTTTTAAAGAGATTGGACTCCACCAATCAACAGTCAGACAGATTATGTTCAAATGGAGGAACTTTAGGACCATTGACCATTGAACTTTAGGATAGCTGCAACTGCAAGATATGTAACAGAACGAGGTTACAAGGGATCCCAGGGTAACTTCTCAGCACTTGAAGGCCTCCTACCTCACAAACATGCAAATGTTGAAATTTATAAATCAACCATCAGTAACAACAATGGTGTGTATGGTTGGGTAGCAAGGAGAAAGCCACTGCTCTTTCCCATCATGTGGATAACCTTTATAAGTAAATCATTTTGTGGCTGAAATATCAAATATGAGTTTAGTTTTTCTTTATGGCTGTATATCTAAAACCTTGGCTGTAAATGTAGGAAAATGTTTGTACACTTCATTATTTGTTTAGCTTTAATGAAAAATGGAATGTGTATTAACTGTGTAAAACCTATTAGACCCAAAAATACAAATCAAAATATGACATAATTTGTAACTTTTTAATACTTAGCATTACATAATCTGGTAGGTAGCAGTAAACAGTGGTAGCAGAAACCATGTAAGGAAATAATAACATGAAGAGTGTGAGTGTATAAAAAAAAGAGAAGGGGCAAAGCCCGAAATACATTGGAAACACCAGTTGAGGGTTTGTGAGGTGTCAACATAGAACCTTTCCATAACACCTCATAACTGCGACCCTCCAGGAAGGTAAACCATTGCCAGGTGGAACCAATAATTCCAAGGTTGATGAAGGAACCGAGAAGGACCATATCAAAAGCTGCTGAAAGATCTAGAAGAATTAGATCTGATAGATTTGGCTATGTGAAGTTCCTCTGTTTTTGGTAAAAATTTGTTAATTCAAATTCAGACTATCATGGGTCATGAAGCCTATTTTAGGATTAAAAATAGATTGATTATAAAAAGCATGTTTCAGAACTTTGAAGAGAAAGAAGGGAAGAGATACTGGTCTGTTGTTGTTTACATGGCCAATGTCCAGTGTGGGCTTTTTCAGGATTGGTGTGACTAAGGCTTATTTGAAGGCAGTTGGGACATAGCCAGTTGTCATGGAGGCGTTTGTTATGTGGGTGATAAAAGGAAGAAGATCCAAAGATACACTATACTAATCATTCTCATTTCCTGCAGTGTGAACACAAAAAATAGGGGAACTTCCTTCAATGATTTTAAGAAGTATAAAAAGTTCCTCTGGTTGGAAAGCACCCATTGAATCCTAATGCCCAAACTAGGGTTTATGTAAAATTTGGAAGCAATCATAATTGGAAACTACAGTTGAACTGATAAAAGTAGTTCTGCCAGTGTAGAAACTCTACTGGGCGGATTACTAGGAAATTTAAACTATTAAGTGAGCAGCATTTTTTCACAGTAAATATATATACATTTTTCTCAAAGGAAATTTTTCATTTTAGGAGTCTGAATATCCCCTAAAATGTATTTATTCACATACACCACTGGGGTTCAGAAACTGCAAAGGGACAAACGTACCAAAAAGCAAAAAAAAATTGAACTTGTATGGTGTAATATAACAGCAGTAACCAACAGAAATAGAAAATATGAAACAAAACAATGTGAAACAATGTACTTACTGGCAAACATACAAAAGACATAATGAATTACCCCCCACAAACAAAAATGCTGGAAAAATTCATAACTATTAAAAATAATTAGTTCTCTTTTTCTTTTCTCTGTTGCACACATGCAGTTAAAAAATGCAACCTCATAGCATAAAAGGAAGAAAAAGATAAAAATAGTCTATATTCCATTACTCTGGTCTACAGTAGATACCTCAGTGTTCCAAGGGAGGAGTTTATAATATAATAGTAAGCCAGCAGCTTCATTGTTGTTGCGTGATTTAAACTGGAAACCAGATTTGGAAACTGCATGCACAATAGCTTACTTCATTTCTGCTATTGATTCTGCTACTGTTTTATGGTGTGTTTTACTACATGGTTTCAAGTTCAATGAATGACAGCTGTTGGTCATAGAACAGAAGGACTAGTATATTCAAATGTATTAATCTGTAAATATGATTAATAATAATAAAAAGATAAATGATTACATTTTCCAGCTCATTCTGCATTACTCCTTTGTACATGTACATTTTCCTTTCAGTTATAATTTCTTGAAACACCCAACAAATTGATTCAATAAGTATTTTGAAGATAATAAATATTATATTAACATGGTGATAATAAGATAATTCATTATATTTACCCAGTAAAGAGCTTTTTTTTGTTTTCATTAAACATGTAGATGGATGTATTAGCAATACATATTAGCTGTACAATAATAGCAATCCTAAAACCAGACAGACATTTATGTTAAAATTGATTAACTTGAATCCCTACAAAGATAATTCCACAATATTAAAATACATCTATTTGTTATAACGGCAAGTTACATGAATAGTAACATCCTATAATATATATTTAGAAATTATATAATTTAGTTTCCCTGTGTGTCCAAATTGGGTTTCCAGTTCATATAAGGTAACAACACTTACCCAGTGCAACAGTCTTATAATATCAGTCAACGCAGAAAGTGATACTAAAGAGCTCACAGCTCACAGCACAGAAAAGCACTGCTGCTAATAGACATGGAGGTGCTCTGGAGCAGCAGCACATGAGCCTGCGCACCTTCATTTTCTCTCTCCATTCAAGCTCTTCTTCTGCTCTGAAGTTTTGGTCGGTCTTGACTCAGAGAGTCTGATTTTTGATCTCAGAATAAGGAGTTCACTGCTCAGGAATTAAGCAGATGTGCTATTTGTCAGCACTGCCCAAGTCACACTTTACGATCACTGGGTCACAGTTAAACATGCACAAATGTATCTGTTACACTAACTCACATGACTGTGAAACATTTGTGAAACACTTACATACACAGCCACAGTTATGATCACAGAGTCACAAAAAGATATGTAAACAGTGAGTAAACAGTAAATCTGGATTTCTGCCATGCTGTATCGTATCGGCCGACATGGCTGACAGATCTGTACACATTTATAGTGATGGTCATAGGGAGTAAACAGCACACACACACTGTTAATATTTTATTGAATGAGTCGCTCTTCACTGTCAGTTCTTTAGATGTAAGGATCAAGAAACAGCAAAGCAAGTAGAACCCTCCAACGTCAAGCAAGAAGATGAAGGATAAGAAGCCATCAATCATTTAATCAGTCAGTCAGACAATCAATCAATCAATCAGTCAGTCAGTCAGTCAGTCAATCAATCAATCATTCAGTTAGTCAGTTAGTTGATCAGTCAGTTAGTAAGTCAGTCAGTCACTCACTCAATCAATCAATCAATCAATCAATCAATCAATGAATCAATCAATCAGTTATTCAGTCAGTCAATCAATCAATCTGTCAGTCAGTCAGTCAGTCAATCATTCAATCAGGTTAAGTCAAATCCATTAACTAATGATAATGCTAAACATATAACCCAATACAAGGAGTAGAGATACACTTTAATACTTTTGTGCTGCAGAGGAGAGAACAAGCACAGTTTGACCAGGCAGTTCCCCCCATGCATTGAGACATCTTAGCTTGCTGGGAACAGCAGACAGATAACTTCTCCAATCTACTCATCAACTTGTACAAGAATGCCAGAGGAGTGAGTGTTCTTCTGTGGAACGCTGTGGAGGGCACAACCTCGGGGTGATAAACGTGACAGAACTTGTGGCTTTTGATACCATTGCCACACACTGTCAACTCATGCACCACATTTAGAAGAAGGGCATCCACACCTTAGCCTTATTCCTTTGAATGGTGAGAGGCACTTCATTCACTGTAAAAGTACAATACATCACACAAAACAGATGCACAGTATACACATACTTGTCTGTTAACTAAAATATTCCCACAGCAGCTTTATGGCCCAGCCACTTCCTGATAGATAATGTATTTCTAATCAGAAATGTTTTAATACAATGAATTAATATGTGGCCAAGCAGTTCAGCTTACCTTTATGAATGTCACAGATTGATTTGTTTCTCTTCAAAATTGTTCTCTTCAAAAGGACTTTCCATGCTTATCTTTTTAGAAAGCTGTTAGAAACCTGCTAGTTACATTGCTGTTAATACTGACTGTACTCATGAAAATGTATACACATCAATCAGCCGTAACATTAAAACCACTGACAGGTAAAGTGAATAACATTGACTATCTATGTATTCTATTTACAGTGGCAGATGTCAGGGTGTTGGGATATATTAGGCAGCAAGTGAACAGTCAGTTCTTGAAGCTGATCTGCTAGAAATAGGAAAAATGAGTGAGTGTAAAGAAACACTTCAAAATGGCAGGACTTGTGGAGTGTTCCAGGTCTGCAGGAGTCAGTATCTACCGAAAGTGATCCAAGGAAGGACAATTAGTGAGTGAAAATGACACAATTTGTCATTGTGAACACACTCAAGCACCACAATGAAACGTGACTTCTGCATTTAACCCATCACACATGCGGATGTAGAGGGACTGACCTTCAGGTTCCAAAGGCAGCGTCCTAACCACTATGCCACCACTGCCCTCGACGACAGGGTCATGGGCACCCAAGACTTGTGCATTTGAAGCGATAGGAAGCCCAACTGGTCCAAACACACAGAAGAGCTACTGAGGTTTAAAAGGTGAAAGCTAAAAGAGAAAAGAACCCATCCTCCTGTGAAGGACACTGTTATTAGATTCATAAGAGCCTCTTGGATCACACAGAGCAAGAGACTGAAGTACAGTGTTACTCTTAAAAACACCTTAGTGCAGCATGTCCATCACTACTGTGTGGAAATCAAGGCAGCCTAGATAAGCAGGTGTGCTAAAACAATGCAGATTTAATATAATAATAATAATAATAATAATAATAATAATAATATATAATGTAATAATACCAACAGTCATTATTCACTTTAGCTCCACCTAGCACCATTTGGGTGCACAAAAAGTGTACAGTTACACTGTAGTCCATCTATTTCTCTGCATCATTTGTCAACCCTAAAATATAAATGTTAAAAGGGTGCAGTACCTAATAAAATAGCAGAGTACAGGAAATAGACTTAAATAAGACATTTGTCTGCACGTTTTTGAAGTTTTTGAAACATATAAACATATTAAAATGTGGCCTAACTTTTGTTACATTTCATTTCTTTCTGTTTGTTAGCACATAAAGAGTAATGGTGTATTTTCCCTTCAAGCACACACAGAAACATTTTTATCTATATGATATGTAATATATATACATATATGATATAAAACATAAATCTGTGTATACATTTCAAACAAATAAACAATAAACAATTATATTTCCACTAACAAACAATAGAGTGTGATTGGATGTGTGTCAGTGTGTTAGTTTAAACATCTCCAGACTTGAGGAAGCCCAGTATTTTTAAAGATACATGCAATGGCATCATCAGTCCAGGAAGAAGTCAGGAATCAAACCTGTGCTCATCCAACTGTCTGTGACAGATAAGTATGTGACCTCAGAATGATTATTTTTTGTTTATTCATTATCTTTTGGCTTAAAGATTGCTTTTTGGGAGTCTTTCAGGCATAAAATCAAGATAAATCACAATAGCACATGTAAGCTGCGTATTACAATTTGACATGTGTTCGACAAGCAAGCAATAAAGAACAAACAGGTTTTTAGTGCCTTCACATGACAGACCAATGCTATTCACTGTTGATGAAGGTTCGCAATAAGGTGTGTGTTCAGCCACACCCTGCTCACTGGTCTCAAGGGCCTATGCTCCAAAGTGGTGAGTTCATGGTTCAGTTATGAGAAGAGTGTGAAGCGTGTGAAACATTTTCATATATTGTTATACACCAGCCATTTTGGATTTCTTTTACCTTATTGCTTTTTAAGTGGAAAGATCATTCATACTTGCATTTTTCTTTATTCCTGTGCACCCACTGCTAAGACACAAAGTTTAGAAACTCATTGGAAAAGTATTGCCAATACTGAGATGCTCTGGAGCAGATGCACATGAGCCAAGGTCACCAGGTCCAATGTCTACTAGAAAGGTATAAAGCCTCCCAGCACTGGACTGTGGCCATAGAGCTGCCATCCTAACACTTTTGGGATGAGTTGGAGTTGTTTTTGTAATCCAAAACTGTCCAACATTAGTACCTAACTGGACGCAATCAGATACTCACAGCAGTGTTCCAACATCTAATGGAAAGCTCTCCCAGAACAGTAGAGCTCTGTTACTGCACCACAGTTGGGAGAACTCTTGTTTATACAAGGGCTGAACAATTAATCATTTATATTACAATCACAGTTTAAAAGAGTCCAGTATTAACATCACAATGTGGTGGTGGTGGGGTCGTGGTGGTGGGGGTTATAAGATTTTATTATATTATTATATCTTATATTGTCCAATTGGCCTAATGGCTGGAAAGGAGGGCTTGCGACCGAAGAGTCACTGGCTCAATCCCTGGAATGGGTGTAGGAAATGTGGGAGGGGTAAGTGAGTAAACAGTGGTTTCTTTCTCCCACATTCATGGCTAGAGTGTAGGTGACCCCCCCTGGGAGCCACAGGTGTGCAGTCCACTGCTCCTGGTGTATATCTTTTCATTTTGCCCCTAGTGGTTTAGATGCATGCATCTAAGCAAACGATTGTTTTGGACGACTGGATCTGTAAACAATCTACTGGACAAAACTTGAAAACTCCACCACAGCTTGATTCTCTATCCTCCAAACGAGCAAAATTTTTCTATGAGCAAAAAGATTATAGATGCTTTCGTTCACCACAGAAAAATCACAGATCGCACCAAAAGCAGGACCAATTGGTCAATACTAGCATATAACAGTATTATAAACTCCTAACAGCTTGCTCACCACAACACAAAGCACAGCGCTTTTTACAACTTTACAAACTCACCTCTTACAAATCTGGACCAAATCTAGATTTCAGTCACGTCAGGAGTCAAAACACAGCTCTGTGACTTTTTCCAAGGTGTAAGGCAGCTGAATCTGCAGTCTGCTTGGCTGAGTGACTTTATGACCCCTTTCAAAGCCTTAGAGACACAGGAGAAGCACTCTGCTGTGTGATGGAGAAAAAATACATTTACACCCCTCTTCTACATTTTACTGAATTACTCCTACATTATTTATTCAATCACTCTGATCGCTGTGTGCACACACATGTAACAGGTATGGGGCGAACATACTAAAATCTGGAAGTGTTCTGCAATGTGGTTTTGGAATTATTCAAAAGTAAAGACTTAGTACAATGTGCATTTCATCTTCTCAAACAAGAAAAACAAATTATACTCAGAATAAAATATAAAAACTTCTATTTTTCCAGAATTAATTTCCTTAATGGTACATTTGTTTCCAACTTGAATGATGTTTCGATCACCCTCTGATCTGAAATTATTAATTTGTAAATACACTAAATTAACCAGGCAGGGACTTACCAGATTCACCCCAAATTGGAAAAGGGATATACACTGGTGTAACAGATGCGTTAAATATAGAGGAGAAATTCACTGTTAACAGTGTGTGAAGCTGCACCTTGTGTGTGCAGACACTTGGCCAGTAAAGCTGATTCTGATTCTGATGAAAATCACGCAGAGCTTGAGAACTGGCACTCTGTCACATTACATATAGCACTTAGCCTTAACCCTGAAAGTGGAGTTTTGAAGTGAAAGTGACTTTTGTCATTTGTTTTTTTAAAAAAAAAAAAGGAAATTAAATATAACTGCAAATTAAAAAATACCAATTTGTTACGTTCCCCAAATCGTTCCGACCTAGTTTGTACCCTACATTTCAGGAAGAAACGTTGTGTTCCAATGTAGGAGAAGAGGGTGTCGCTCCTGTGTGGGCGTGTCTCCCACTCCTCGCGCCCTGCTCAGGTTTTTCGTGGGCGGAGCTCCTGAGTCCTACAGTTTACAGACCGACTGCGCGGGGGCACACAGAGCACCACTAACGCCTTGGGTTCCGGCGGCTCGAGCACACAACTCGCTGGTAAACATGATTCGCTGCGGGATCGCTTATCCACGATGCAGGTGGATCCTTCCTCTTCTCTTGCTCTTTGCCATCATTTTCGACATAATCGCCATCGCCGCGCAGTCCGGATGGGTGGAGGACGAGAACGCCAGCAGTCACTACGCCAGTATGTGGGAGCAGTGCCGAGGCCGGAACAACAACTGGACCTGCAAGTCCCTTATGGACAATTGTGAGTTAGCCGCAAACTAGCCTACCTCAGCGCAGCCAAACCGACTTTCCTAAACTTTAGTATGGGTGTTGAGCAGTCTTCACTTCACTTTGGGGTTGTGGAAGCTCCACCTCGAACTAGTGCACTAGAACTAGTGGGCCACCGAACTAGTGCACTTCAGGCCACAGGTGCAGGGCTAGCACAGAGCAACAGCATTTTCTCTTGTTCTCGATGGAAAAAAGTATTATCTTGGGTAATATATTCGTAATTCGGGTGCGTTTGGGGTGAGTGTAGTTGTCTTTTTCTATTAGTTATTTGTATTGATATTGGAAGCGCAGGGCTATATTTGACAGTAGTAATACTGTTAGTTACAGTAGTAGTAGCAGTAGTAGGTAAGTAAATAGTAGTGGTAGGACTTTTACTAATGGTGATAGTTGAATTAGAAAATGACTCCCAAGTTATTCAAAGTCTCTTTACAAGTTAATTTAAATGATAAACATATACACACTGTAAGCTGAATTAATATCTTTATTGCAGAATTAATACTTTCAGTGTTGTATTAATAATGGTTTATGTTGAATATGGGCCGACAGTGTTTTTGTCCTGCTGGAACACTGACACTAGTATATATGTTTAATCATGGCTTGATAGATTTGTTTGGTTCTTTTGTCACACATTATGTCCTTTTGAATTTAGAAATGCATTAATTTTTTCCAAAATGTTATTCACTTAAACATGCATGCAAATATATGTCAGGTAACTTGCTCAACCAGTAGCTGGACCTTTTAGTTTGTGTACACAGGTGAGAGTGTGAGTCGGCCTCCAGACGGTCCGCCCTAGGGTGTAGTCAGCCATTTTGTCTGTTATTCATTAGAAACGCATCCTCAAAATTCTCACACTGTAATTATGGGGTCTGCTTATTATGTGGGTTTCACTCAGGCTCCCTGTGCTTGTTCTGTGTTGTAGTTCAGGGTGTGGGACCAGCTAATCTGACCAAACCGTGTATATATATATATATATATATATATATATATATATATTTTTTTTTTTTTAATGGTTTGGGCAGAATAAATTAAATAATTTATACTTACCCCAGAGGTAGTCTGTCATCCTAGACATGTTTGGAGACCAATTTTTGCTTCTTTAGTTCGCAAGTGGAGCTGTAAAGTCAACAGTCACATTCACTGTTTTCATAAAAACATCCCGAAAACCCCCCGTAAGCCCTGCTTACAGGAAACAAAACTTCAACACTGCAGGCAGCCTTTTTAGATTGTCGTTTTTTACAAACTTGCTGTAAAAAGACAATTAGAACCTATTAGGATTAAAACTTGATGTTTTTTCTTCTTAATGTGAATTAACTGAATTGTTGCCATCAGAAGCATGCAGAATCAGTCACGGGTCACCTTTTAAACACTTAAAATCCTTTTACATTGTAACATCAATCCATCAAAAAGGCACAAAATATTATACCTAACAGTTAGACATGATTACTAAAAACATCAGGAGCCAATAGAAACTTGCAATGGTTTCTGTTCATTTTTGTCAGCAGAGAAATGAGCTCGGGAGCAGTGTTTTACAAATTATGGTAAATAAGTAATTAGTAAGTAATTACTGTAATAAGTAGTTACTAGCTTCTTCTTTCAAAAATCATTAAATTACTGATTACTACATATAAAAATGAATTAGTAAGGAAAGTTTTTTTTACCATACTTCTGAATGTCTTTACATTGTCGGTGCAAAAAAAAGCTTTACTAGTTCTAGTGTGGACCTGATAGTGGGATTTGCACTCCAAGAAATCTAAAAAGCCCAGTTTGGGAATAATACAGATATATATCTTTATGTCAGTATTTAATAAAATTATGAAAGTACAAGATTAAGTTATATATTAAGTAAAAACTGTAAGCTACTGTTAGTTTACATTAATATTAGGGACATAAATGTAAATGTAACTTACATTAAAGATATTGTGCAAACATAGTGATTGGAATGGTTTGAGCTGTTCAAACATAATTTTTGCCCAGTTTTGACAAAAGTAACAATGTAGTAATAATGAGCCAATTTAAATTTTAGCAGTTGCCCATTTAATTGCAATTGTAATTTAATTAGAAATGGTAATTTTGAACTTTTTTTGTTCCTGCCAACTTACAGTAGTGTACAGTAATGTTTCACTTCCAACACTGCTGTAGAGCACAAGTGCTGATGTAGAAACATTTTTTTGTGTCAATGAACATGGAATGTGATCATAGATTAGCAATGTTCAGTTTGTCATATTTGTGGATTTGGGTGTGTTTGACTTGTAGTGTTTATAATGTTAACATTGCAGATGTAATTTTAAAGTAAAGAAGAAAAATGTCTTAGCTGATCAGTTACAAATGGGGAAACATAATGTTGTGTAAATTTATAAATCTGTTAAGGTAAATGTCTTTAATGAATTGCATTGTTGATTGTGATTCTGATATTTAGTGAACATTCTTCAAAATGCTTTTTATTGTTTACTGTCTTTTCTGTAGTTGTTATTTTTCTGATAAATGACAGGTTTCAGAGCTTCTCTTAGATTAATGATGAATCAATCATGCCTTTTTGGTTCGCGCCCTTAATTTTTAGGGTGTGGTTTGACACACCTGTCCAACCTAAACACACCCTACAGGCTTGCCAAGTATCTCTTAGTTCAGAGAAGTCATTACATGGAGACTGTTGCTGTTCCAGGTTTGTTAATGTAAAACCAGTATTATCAGACATGTCCTTGCTTGTTTATGTCTCATAGCATCTTTCTCAGAAAAGGTGGTTGGGTGCAAGTGGGTGGGGTGATGCAATTATAGGGTGGATATGATGTTTACAGATGTTCACCATTGTTTTTTTGTGCCTCATGTGTAGTCATCCTTAGTCATAGGCTACTGAACTGTAAGACCTTCTGAAGGAACTTACTATCAGAACTCGAACCATCACACCTAGTCCTGCCATAACAAGCCGTTGTAATTCTGAAAAATTGTGTATTTATCAATGCTGCATGGATATTTTACTATGATACACACTTTAAAAAAAATTCATATTTTTTAGTAAAAGCAGTTGTTCTGTGACAGCTCAAAGAACCATCTGAATATTTAAATGGTTCTTTGCTTTCAAAAATATTCCTTTTCTATGGTGGAGAAACTGTTTTATGTGGTTTTTTTGTAGATCCTTTTCAGGAAAAAAGGGTCCCAATATTATTACGGGTCAAGAGAACCCTTTTTAGTACTATGTAGAACCTTTTTTTTGCTTACAGTGTAGTATTATACTGGATGTATCAAATTAAATCTTAGATAATTAAAAAATAAGTAAAATGAACCCGTGAACCCAGCTTTTCTCTCACATTCTGTTAATAACACTGAAGGGACACAACACTGTGTTGGACACAAGCCCTCAAGGACTGAAATCAGGCATCGCTGTTCTAGATGTACATTATAATTACTTAGTTCAGTTGTAAACACATTTGTTGGTTACCAAACAACCAGCTTCTGCGTTGGTAAATGTTTATTCTTATATTATTTGTGCCAAAGGAAAAAAAAGCAGTACTGCACTAAATGTCTAAAGCCTTAATTGATGATCTGGTTCTAAAAGGCTTTATTGTCTCCCTCAGCATGGGCCCAGGCTGTTGCTGCGCTAATGATCATCGGCCTGATCATCCTCATCGTAGCCTTCATCATCTCTTGTCTCGCGCTCTGCTGTAGCCTCAACATTTCTCTTCTGCCATTCATCGGATTACTACTCCTCATCGCTGGTAAGAGCTTCGATAAATTTGAAAAGCAATGATTTAGAGGAGATGCAATATAGAAACGTCTTAAGTCAACACAATTAGAAGAAACAGACCTGCAGACTTTTGTTCATATTGTTTTAGACTTAGTAAGGGCTGGGCAGTTAGATGATGTGTAATGTTATTGTGATATTATGTCACGAAAACTTCTTTGATGTTATATCATCAGAACACTGATCATCTGTGTGTTTCATTACAAAGAACATAATATGTCCCAGTTAGTTATATTATAAGCATAGCATGGGTCTTGAGTCAAAATCTTGAGTTTTTTTGTCCATTCCAGCTTATGTCAGAAAATATACTGTGGCATTAGTTTTCCCCATGTGACCTATTGACATGAGACAATCAAATGTAAAAAAAAACTAAAAAATCACTATGAATGTTTAACATGAACAAAAACGGGTTTGTTATTTGAGTTTTCTCTTTTTACATTGCAATAATGTTAAAAGGCAAGTCCAGCTAGTATGGAAGCAAATACAAGAACAATTGGCAGTGTGCAAACTGCAAGCCTTAATCACTTGACTTTAACCAAACTTACCCTATTAATACACTTGTTTATGTGGTTTCTGACACTGTATGATGTGGACAAAAATGGACAAAATCCACTACAGGGCTGAAGCAGTAGTAGTAGCCATACTCGAAGCCTGAATGTGGTGCTTTTGTCCAAAAGATATGTCTTGGCTGACTGACATCTGGGGAGGGGTTTATCTGCTGAACTATCACTTTAACTTGCAGCACGAGTGAAAGACACAAAGAGAAAGTGGTACCATTAGCATTACCCAATGCAAGCCTGAACACCGCCATTAACCCCGGAGCTCTTTCTGAGTTATTTGTGCGAGTTGTGCACCTTTGAGCACCGCCCAGAGCTTTTGTTATGCTGTTGCTATGGGGGCCTGGGAGTGGAGTGTTAAGTGACTCATGTGAGGGAGCAGAGCAGAGAGAGAGAGAGAGAGAACAGCTCCCCACCCCCACCTACACACACGCACAACAGCCCAAACACAGGCGTGGGAGTCAGGCCAGGTACAATAAGACGCCAACTGTGCTCTTACCTTAGTATAGCTTGGTCTCTCTCTTTCTCTCTCTCTCTCTCTCTCTCTCTCTCTCCTTTCTCTCTTTTGTTTCTCTCTCTTCTTTCTTTCTCTCTGTCTCTCACTCTCTCATTATCACTTTATCTTTCCCGCACTTTGGTTTTAGCTTCTTAACACCATGTTTAGCTTTCTGTGGCAATAGAATTGTATTGAAGTCAGCAGGAGACCAGGAAGAGGTATTCCGCTGTGTCTAATGTGCCGAAGGGGGCCACACGCCTATGTGAAAGAATTTCAGCTACACACCCAAGCAGGGCGAGGCACTTACTCACACGTACACTGCAGACTTCCCCGAGCGTCAGCACTCCCGGTGACGGAAGAGTGTTGTGGGTTCTGAATTGAGCTAAAAGCATGAAACATTCAGAAATAACGTACGAGTGAGAGTTAAAGAAACACAAGGATTTTAAATCATTTCCGTAGACTTGGGAAGGATTATAAGATCAGATGTTTTTGGTATTGGAATAAGTCACTAAGAACTGGCAGCATGATATGCTATTATTTGACTATTATTCTGGATGATCTTTTCTGAGGAATCAGACATCTTATCAACCAATACCCATCTGCTATATTTTGTTAAGAAACCTCTAAGCTTTAAACTGAGCAATGTTTGATTAAATTATTTTATAAAAAAGTGGCTTAACATGCTCAGAATACTCTACAGGAACAAAGATGCAGCTAACAACCAGACATCACAGTGTGAGTGTGTGATATTTCATGCTAGATTTGTTACAGGATCACACTGGTTCCATTCTTTTTTGCCTTCAATGTTCAGTCTAGTATTTTCTGCAGATATCGGCCTGATTCCAGGATCTGTGCCATCTGTGGTTTTAAGCAGTCAATTTGTCTTTCGTGCTGTTCTTCTTTATGTGCTTTTTTTGCAAACATATAACTATAGGACTGTATAGTAAAGTATTGTTTTTTTTACATTCATTAGCCTCTAGAAGCTTTATTTTACTAAATGTATTCATATTTATTATATGAGAGAGGTTTTAATGACACTTTTGACTTTTTAAAGCTCGGGGCTACAATTTAGCATAACACCTCACACACACTGAAGCTAGTTCTGCAGAGCAAAGAACTTTAAAGAGTTGACTTTTTGAAAATCATCTTTACAAAGAATCCAGAATGCAGAATTTGTTTTACTTTGTGTGTTGCGTTTGCATTGCTCCTCAGTACCTAGTGCATTAACAGTAAAGGCCAATGCATTCTGGATTTTCCAATTTGTATATTTGTCTTTGTATTGCAGGAATATCTGCAGTTTTTTGCCCTACTTGAGACATGTTAGAGGTCCTAGCAGTCTAAGCACAAACATTGTGACCTTATTGAAAACCCATTTAGGAAGCTTTTTACAGAGGAATTTCCTCTGAGCCAAAGAAGGAATTTATACACAATGACATCTCACCTTTTGTCCTTCATAGTTTCCTGTTGATTTTGTCTACAGGTTTTAATTTTTGCTTTATAATTAAAGTCAGTTACTAGAAGAGTTTATTAAATCCCAGGTTGCACTGGTAAGTCTTTGTTTTTAACAATGACAGAGTGATTATTGATTAGGTATAAGAAATTTAAGAGAGGGCTTCAACTTAAATTTCACTCACACTAAAAGGTGTTGGGCCAAAATTAAGTAGTGAGCATAAATATGAGGCACTTGTTAAGCAATGTAAACTCAGAAATCTGAACTCACAACCCCAAAAAAAAACATGTGCCCCCTGCTTTGCCCAAAGAAGCAATAACATCAGTATTTAATAATAATATTCAACTGTTGGCTGATATTATTAGGGTAACAGACTGTGATATCTATTAACGATTATTCTTTTCCCCTGTGGCATAATGAGCCATGTTTAGAGTTAGATACGTTTGTAATGTTACACTGATCAGCCACAAAATTACAGTGACTGTAGAGTGAAGTCAATACTATTGTCACCTGTATGGGGTGGGAAAAAATGGGTAGCAAATAAACAGTCAATTTTTTGAAGTTAATTAGCTGGAAGCAGGAAAAAGGGGCATGTGTAAGGATCTGAGTCACAGGCCTGATTGCGATGGCTAGACAATAGAGTCAGGGTATCTCCAAAACAGCAGGTCTTGAGGAGTGATCCAGGTATGCAGTAGTTAGTACTCACCAAAAGTGGTGCAAAGCTGAACTGGCAGCAGGATCAGGGGCACCCAAAGCTCATTGATGCACACGGGGGGGGGGGGGGGGAATTAACCCGTCTGATCTATCCACCCCCCCATACTGCTGCCATTGCTAATTGTTCATGTTGCAAATAATGGCATATGATGTGTAACATATATGAATTAAACAGTGAGAAATTGTAGAAACATCTGATTCACTCATGTGCTCATTGAGAAAATGGTCTGGGCAAAGCTGCTCAGGTGGTTTTATTACGCTATTGACCCGTCTGAGCATTTACTGAGTTGGGTAAATCAGCTGTCTGGACCAGCCCGACCCATCCTGATACATCGAACTGGAATTTGGTACAAGATGCACTAAATCTTTACTGTTTTATTACTGTTGTAGTTGTATTTTTAGTTGTTTTAGTTCATTTTCAGAAATTATTCTTTTAGTTGTTCATCTCTTAGGATTTTTTTATGTGTTAATATTTCCTTTTATATCTGGGTATATTATTCTAATGTGGGATTTATTATAGGATTACTAGTTAAAGTTTGTCATTTTATTTGTATTTATTTTTTAAATAAAATAATTTTTTAATTTTTAATTTTATCAATTAATGTTTTTATTTTTTGCCCGTAATGCTGTTCTTATTTTTTCTTTTATTCTGTCTCAGGTCAAAACAATGTTGTCTCCTTCACTGTAAACAAAAATATAAATAAAAAATTATAATGATTACATATGGATTCTTGTAGTTTCAGAAAGTGCCTTTAGGCTTCTATTATAAGTGTGCTTTTGTTCAGTGGGTTTTCTGTAGTTTTTTTTTTTTTTAGAGAAAAGCATATAAATTACTGACCATAGCAAGGGACTGTATAATTTCGATGCAGCAAACAGAAATAAAGTAAAATATGCTAAAGTTTAAAGTATCAGCTGATCAACATGCTTTTGTTATTTCAGTAATCCTCCAGATCATCGCTCTCATCATCTATCCAGTGAAGTTCAATGATTTCATCTTTGAAGGCCACTATGACTACACCTGGGCGTATGGGTTCGGGTGGGGATCCACCATCCTTATGATGGGCTGCACGGTTCTCTTCTGCTGCCTGCCTCGCTACGAAGATTATCTCACTGGAGATGAAAAAACAAAATACATCTACACGTCAGCCTAAAAAAAAACCTACTCCACACGTATCACCAAGTTTGAACATTCAAGAAAACTTTTAAGGCTTTATACTTTGATTGCCTGATGACATTACTGAAAGCCTCAATCAGGAACTAGCCAAATTTCATATCTCAGTTTACTAAAAGGGAGAATGGATAGCATGTACAGTATTACAGACGTGTTCAAGTCTGAGAGTTGTTAGAAGCCTTACATCCAAATGCCTACATTGACACTACACTAATAAAGTGATGTTTTTTGCAGCAGTTCCTGCTTGGGGTTTTTAGACATCGCTAAATTAACTCTAGTTTTTGAAAACACTTGTTTGTATGTGTTTGTAAAAATGACAACAAACACCAGCATTTCAGTTGTAATCATTTACAGTGAATTTGCCACAAAAGTAGGTTTGTATGGTGCAAGTCTTTGTTCCAGGATAGAGAGTTCAAGGATACTCATCTGAGTGGCTGAAAGACACAAATGTTATATTAGGTTACAGACACCTTAAGAATAATTAGTAAATAATGTAATAAGGGTAGTGTTTTTAAAGTGTGATATCCCAATTACCTTTAAGGCTGTATCTTAGTCACCTTAGCAGGTCTATTTGTATAGGCCCATTTTCTGCTGTTATTCATGCAAGCTTTTAAAGGTTATAATTATCACCACCGATAGAGTGTTGTGTACTAAAAATGCAAGTATATATTTAGAAACACTGAAGTACCATAGTCATGTCATAATGGCCCCGGGTCACCTAAGGTGATACTCAAGTGCTAATTTCTCTCCTTCTCTCTGTTTGACGAAGTATATCACCCGAGTGCTCTTAGTGTCCTCGAATGCTGTATAGATTATGTGTGTTTGGCACATATTGTGTGAGTGGACTGATGAATGTTTTTGTGTTGCTAAAGCAACTGCCTTTTTTACATTATGTGTAGAAAGATGCTATGCAATAACAGGGATTTTAAGGATTTTAGGGTTTCTAGTTTTCATGACCTTTCTTACTTGAACTAATTTCCTACACTAATGTTTTTACTAATTCAGATGTTTTACATGCATTCTGTATAGCTTTCACCAAAGTGTAATAAAGGGAAAGACCAAATTGTTAAAATATCAAATGGTTTGGATTGTTATTATTGTGTTGGTTTTGTTCCCCTGAGGCATTTAGTAGATTCTGGTTTTCATATTTCAGCATTTTTGTAAAACGTTTCTCTTAATCCCTGATGTCCCACAGAGCTCAATGAGTTCAAGTATCCCTTAATTCCACACCCCTGATCCAGCTCAGCAACTGATTTTGGAACCCTTCATGAGCCAGTCAGTTTGGAAGGTGAATTGTAAAACCGTGCATTGGAGACAGTAGCTGGATTCATAAACACTGAAAACATTCCATTGAACTGTTTCTGGAAGTAGTTAGTGCTGTTCCTTTTAGGCGAAGAGTGAATCTGTCATAATCTGTTTAGCCAAGCATCTGGTTTCTGCAAAAGTTGGAAGTAATGACTGACATAAGCAGATGCAACTAAATGAAAAGACACCTATTTTTTATCACAAAATTCAAAATAACACTGATGAGTACTATGAGCTGCAATCAGAAGAAAGTTGTAAGTGAAGGCCAAATGTTTTATAGCCCCGCTTTCAAACAAGTTGGGATTCTGTGTAAAAAAAAATTACATTTGCAAACCATCTGATCTATCCATCCATGCCAAATCTTGAAATGTTATTGTTTATGAAAAATATTGGGCTTGTTTAGAATCTGATGCCAGCAACAAAATTTAAAAAAAGCTGGGACAGGTGCATGTCCTGTGTTGCATCTCTTCATTTACACTCTAAAGGTTTGGGAACTGAGGAAACCAGTTGTCATGGTTTTAAAAGTAGAATGTGTTTGCATTCTTGCCTGATACAGGACTTCAAAAGAGTTTGGCTTCTTCTTTGACATATTTTCTCTGTATATTTCAGATTCTGGAAATATTTTAATGACACTAAGCACTGTAGATTAAATTCTGTTAAAATTCAATTTATTTAGTTAACATAGTGGTCAATACCTCTATTTCTTTAATTCTGAGAAAATCTGGCATGCTCTTGGTATATCTAATGTTTCTCTACTGCAAATCTTATATAACAGCAGTATTTTTAATTTTTAACATTAAACATGATGTTTTTGCTCTATTTTCAATAACATAAGGGTTTACACGATTTGCAAATCATCACATTCTGATTTTACACAGCACCCCAACTTTTGTTTTTTAAAGAATGCATCCTCATCTCTTTAATTATATGTTCTCAACAATGTATTCTGTATTATTATTGGATTGTATGTGCATTTAATATTAAAATTCTGATTCTTGCCAGTTGTTTTATTATTAGGTTAACATCGCAATGGTCAGTCTTGGTGATCATTTATGGAACACTGATGCTGTTTTTGTCATGTGTTAATTAGCATTTGAATCCAATGTATAAATAGCCCACCTTTATATCAGATTTTTCCAATATGATCATCTGCTAAAAGGTTTATGAATAATATGCTTTAAATGAAAAGGAACTAGTCAGACATGAATAACTCTTTTGAAAAAAAATATTTCTCAGTACCAATATATATGCATTTCAAACCCCCAGGCCAGTGCACATATTTCACCTAACATTGCTCTCACCTGAATCAGGTGAACGTGGTTGTAAAGAGGGGTTGGGCTTTTCAAAGCCCTTCGGGGTCTGACCTACATCAGTCAGACTAAAAGTTTGCTTGTGGCTCAAAACTACACAATACAGCAACAAAACTCTGAGAAATATATATATATATATATATATATATATATATATATATATAGAGAGGGAGAGAGAGAGAGAGAGAGAGAGAGAGAGAGAGAGAGAGAGAGAGAAAGAGAGAGAGAGGGAGAGAGAGAGAGAGAGAGAGAGAGCGAAATAGGTGGGGGGGCTGAAGGGAAAGAGTGAAAAATTCTCTTCAAATTTTTTTAGATACAAAAATTGGCAGATTTGCCGTAAAATACTGCCCTTTGCGCATGCGCGTTTAATCTTTCGCGCTTTAAAATATAATGCAGTTATTTGGGGTAAAAATAAGTCACAGCTAACGTAAAAACCGGGGTAATGTTTTTAACAGTAATGACGTTACTCTGTCTTTGCACAGTAACACGTATAGTACTGTATAGTACGGCAGTACTTTAACTGTTCTAACGCAGTTCTGCCGAACATGCATATTAACAGAAGCTGGTGTCAATATTCTTGTCGCCACTAGATGGCAGCATCTATCTGCTTAAGCGCCTTCCATGTGTATGATGTCATTAAAGGCGCCTGACCATGATGTCACTGCAAACAGGGAGAGTTAACGTGAAAAGCTCAGAATTGAGTTTTTGCTCATTTTTAACCTGTAGCTATTTGCCATAGGGTTCCCAGCACAGCTTTTCGTTCTCATTCATACTTCAAGAGAAACATGGCTGTTCTGATTGGTACCACTGGCAAACAGTGTTGTTCTGGTCAGCTACTGTTCCTTGCTGAATTAGCATATACACCAGCACACCTGCTGTGAATAGGTCTTCTAAAAAAAACTAAAATGATCATACAAGTTGGTATTTCCCTCAAAAACCTAAACAAAAATCACAAAGCACAAGGTTTTTCTTCAAGAGGAACCTCTTTTCCTCTTATTTCCTCTCATGCTTTTATTGTTTGAAGCCATTTGATGATCTACTGACTAGCTTCATTTTGATTTGCTGCTCACTGCAGGAGGAAAAAAGTGCTGATATTAAGTTTATCTGAGAGTTGTCAGGTCACATTCTGTCTGTCTTTTCAGCGATATAGAAGGTGACAAAATGTAAAGGCCCTTTAAGACCCTTTTTTGGATCTGCATTTGAAGATTTCACTGACATGTATGAGCTGTAGTAGCAGTACTGAACTGTACCAGGGAACTCAACCATTGTTACTGTTCTTCAAAGGCTTCCAGTGTCTGCCTGTGAGTCAAAAGGTAACTTACTGAAAAGTTACCCCCAGCACCAACCCAAAAAAGTGATTTCCCCTTCAAGGCCTCAAATGTTCCCCAAGTGCACTACTTCATTTCAGCTGTACTGGAGTTCACTCACTCTTACCGTGGGGGTTCTCAGCCCTTCATTTGACCCAAGCTCAAGCTCAGAAGTGCCATATTCAGTGGGGACAACCCCCTGAACTCAGAGCTTACTGCCCTTATTGAATCAGAACGAAAAGCTGATTAAATTTACGAGATCCAGTTTGCTCAAAAGGGGATGAGTCAACGTGACTACTAGAAAGGCCCCGGATCAGATACGGTATGCAAATCACTCCTATTCCCAGCCTTGCTCTCATGGCTGTTCAGCACGTGAGAAACTTTCAGTTTTGGTCTCTCTGATAAAGATCTTACTCCAGTTGACAGGTTTTTTTCATGCTTAAAGTGTCAGTAAGGATATTTATGTGGACTTACTGTAATAGCAGTAAGCACTTATGGATATAATGGTCTTTTCTTTTAATCTCCTATTACAAAACACCACTGTGAACTTCAGATCTAAGAGGGTGATTTCCACACACTGCTGAGATATTTTTGCTGCTCCAGTTTTTCATTTAAATAAACTGCCCGAATGAACCTTTACACTCACCTTACACCTTTACATATAAACTTGATCTAACTTCTTTGAGCATGTTTTTTCTTCTATTACTCAAAAGATGTTCTGAGAAGTTTCTACTGAAACTGTACATTTAGTAAGTTGTCTAGTGTTTCAATGGCCCTAACTGGAAGCTTTGATGAAGCCTAACTGGAATGCACCTTGAATGATCAGATCAACTCTGGAAGTTTTCCTGACTCACTGGATATAGCCAGACAGAAATCATATCACTCAGTAGTAATAAATATGGAATTCCCTTTCTATTCCACACCCTCAGTGATTGCATATCATCAAGCAGTAAAACCCAGTGGTATCCAGTTTGGGTTTAGGTTTTCTTTTTTACTTTTGTTGGGCGCTCTCCTTGCCTCCTTTTTGGGGCTTTCGGATTCGGGACCTTGTCTACTTTCGGTTAGGAAAGGCCTACAGACCCAAGTAAAGGGGGTCGATGCCGCAACTGTCTTTGTGGTTGGCTTATAATGGCATTTATTACTCAACTAAAAACACAAAGTGCATTGAACATTGTGTCTAACATTGCTTAAGCTTCCCTTTACCATTCATAATGCATTAGTCATATATTAACACCTGAGCATTCATCTCAGGGTTATTTTTTCCCTGGTATTTGGGGAATGACACAGCAGAGCACCTGGCGTGCTTATAAATAAGGAATGAACCATCTGTTTTAAATTATACTGTCAATGGGGACTGTCCATTGGATATTCTTCCTAATAGGAACTGATCTACTGATCTATTGAAGTATTACTTAGATCTTCAAAAGCACATTTAACCTTTGCCTGGGTTGTAATTACACATGTGCAGTGTAATGTAATATGTGTGCTGAGTAACTTCATAGAGTACTGGAGGATCACCACTGCTGTTGGTCACAGGTATCTCAACCCCCTAAAAAGATACTCCAATATTACCAAGATCTTCTGGAGGAGTGAAAACAGAGGTGTCTTTATGCTACAGTGGAGAACGTCATCTTCTACTTAGTGGAATTTGTATTCAAGAAGCTGGTTTTCTCTGAGAAAAATACTGTAAAGCCCTCAATAATATAAAGCAGTGGGTGTATTCACTGTGTGTAATAGTAATAATAATGATAATACCTATGGTAGACAATTGGTCAAAATCTTCAGAGGGAAATGTGATCTGTTGTCTTTATGAATGCAAAATACGACACGCAAAGCTAGTACATAATTTTACAAAGTAGCTCAAGACATTTAAAAAAAACTGGTCCATGTTTTATATACTGTTCACCCCCCACTATTGTACATTAATACTATACTATAAACAACACAAAAAACTCACATTATAGGCCCCTGACAAAAGATCTTTTCTAGTGCCTCTGACGAGTTGTGTTAAATTTCATGGGGAATTTTGTTGAGGCTACCTGTCTCATAATGTCAATCATGGGAGTATTAGCTTGCACATAGCATTACTTGTACTTTGAGTCCTTAGGAAGCTCATAAATGACAGTATAATATGACATGGGGGAAAAATGTGTGTATGGCAAAATGTATTGAGTTTGAAATGTTTTACTTACCACAAGGTGCAAAAGTGGCGTTTTTGTTCAATCTTCCCACAAAGAAAACTAGCTTAGACCTGGATGGACATGGCATGAATATAAATAATACAGTTCTGAATATGGGCATGGCACCAACTACTGAAAAATTACATTACACCAGGGGTCTGTTGGTGATTTGTGTACTACCAGTGATTGTATTGTGAGAATTTGATTGCATTCAGCCCCAAGAGCAATTGTGAGGTCAGGCACTGATGTCTGAATTACAAACACCACTTTAACTCATCTCAGTCGTACTAGATTGAGCTCCATCACTTAAACTGATCCACAGACCGGTGCCCAACAGCCAGTTCTTGGTGTTGGGCATGGTGACCTTAAGATCGTGTCAATTAATACCAACTAATTGTATTTTGTAAATATAAATAAATTTTGAACACATCTAAGAAAAGTAGGGACAGAAGCAAAATAGAGAAAAGAAAAAAATTGCTAAAATTTTTAAGCACCATTTTGATATATTCCACAACAAGTAAGTGAGCTTGTAACAGGTGAGAGTTTCATACACCAGAGGCTCAGGCTTTGCTAACGAAAATAAGCAGTGGCTCACAATTGCAAAATCGCAAACAATTAAGTTCTTTCACCATCTACAGCTTATAATGTCCTGGAAAGATTAAAGAAATCCAGAGAAACCTCTGTCTGTGTAGGACAAGAAACCACTGTAAATGTGTGTAACCTTTGAGCTTTCAGCAGGCACAGCCTGAGATCATAACACTGTCATGCTTCTGTGATAAATATAGCCACATGGGCTCAAGGATACTTCAGAAAACTGTTATCACTTAAGGTAAGACTTGTAACTGTTGGGCAAAGAGAAAGCCATACATCCATTCAATGAAAAAACACAGCCAAGTTCTCTGGGCAAAAAATCAACTCAGATGAACTAAAAAACAGAAAGAGAAAGACACATTTCGAGTTCTACAGGCCAGAGGCGAAATGGGCCCAGACTTTTGCAAAAGCCAGCATCTGTCATATTATGGGGGTGCATTCATGGCCATGACTTAAATATGTGTAAAGGTACCACTGACTGAGGTGTACACTGGGATTTTAGAGAGACATGGCTTCATAGACACAGAGTAAATTATATTTTTAACCTTCCAATTGCTTTGAGAATTTTTTGGTTTCTTCACAATAGCATTTTTATCAGTAATATTCTAGAAAAGTGGAAGAGAACATAAAAAAATAAGGTCCTGTGATTATCCACATTTTGATTGTTGTAGACATTTTTGGATTCAAAATGAAATTAATATGCAGTTTTATTTTTTTTAACAATGATAAATGTTCTTGGCCTCATAGCTAATGTGTTTTTTAATGTTTCTGACACCTTCAGCACTGTAAAAAGTAGTCATTAAAATAAAAAAAATTTCAGGAGAAACATTGGGACCGTTTGTGGCATGTTAGCGCTGTTATATCCTGCTTTGCATGCTGTGCTATTTTGAGAGTTAGGGTGGTTGTGGGCTGCAGGTCACCCACACAGCCATCGGTTCTTCCCCCTCACCTCTGAAATGTCACCTCTCCCTCACAACAAATATCCCCTCCCTCTCGAACACATGCCTTCTGATACACACTTTCCTTCCAGCTGTGAGTCAGTGGCAAGCTCTTGGGTCGCATGGGACGGGGGCTGCCTGCACTTTTTTTTTTCCAACAAGTACACCCCGTGGGCCGACTTTCAGAATCGAATTGTTAGAAAGAGAGACAAAAATTACCGACAAAAATGCCGATGAGAAGACAAAAAAAAATTCACAAAGGATGGGTGTTGTAATTCGTGGTCACAAAACTTCCTGAGACAAATGACAAGCTGTACCAACTTCTGGTTCTTCATGAAAACTTCCTCTGTTTTTGTAACGATGGTTTTTAGAATCTCTTTAAAAAAAAAAAAAAAACACACACACGTTACAGTCATTGCACTTAAAAAACATTTTGGACACATTACAGTAAAGAGGCCACCTGAATTGAGTCATTTCCCTGTTCTGTATTTCAGTTGTCATCTAGCTTTCTCCCCCAGCTGTAGATTAATTTTGGAGGCAATTTTCATTACTGAGGCCAAACTCCAGGACCACAGTTGACCAGCCCTATTTTACAAGGGCCACCTACCTTTAAAGATTATGTAGGTGTACAATCAGTCTTCAGTTTCTGGCCACAAAACCACTGCTGATCATACATTACTAAGCTGGTGGATTATTCTCAGCACAGCTGTGATGCCGACATGGTAGCACGTATGTATTTTGCTGGTATGAGTTTAGTGTTGCTAGGTTTATTTCATACATTTTCATTGCTAGGTTTAAAGTGGTCTAGCAGCCAAAACCATCCAGTCAAGAAGGTTTTGTGATCAGACAGGTTAGAGAAGGCTTTACACATCTCTGACTGAACACCAGCAGAGTGGCAGGGGTTTCAAATGAAGTGGGTAATGATTTTATACAAAAACCTCTATGCTCTCAGTATTTAAAGACAGACACAATGCCAATTTAACATTTCATATTAAAAATAATTTATTTCAGAACAACATATAAATAATTCTTCAAACACAATACAGATAATGTTTGCTGTGAATAAATACCAAACAACTCCCCTTCCTCCCAAAAAAGAACAGGAAAAAAAAAACATTTTTCATACAATAATCTATATGAAAGTTTGCACAAATTCATATTTTGTCATCTAGATCTATAGTTGGAATGTCACTATGTCAGAAGTACCTCAACTAATTCCAGAGCAGCTTATTAAGTATTGTGCAAATTTGTGATCATCTGAACTGAATTCAGATCCAGTAGCAGAAGAGCAGACACTCAAATTCCTACTCACGATCTGATTGCAAATTGTTCTTAAATGCGTCATTTGACTAAAGCACATGTCTGCGTATGGGCCCACATGGTCCTATTTCTCATATCACCACAAGTTATGTGTTACCACAATATCAGACGTCAGGAATGGGAATGTATTACACAGATGTTCTTTTCTCGGCAAAGCCACAGTAGCTAACGACTTTTCCATGCTCATGTCTATTGCGAGCATTTAAATCCATAGTCAAATACATGTTTTTGCATACTAAATGTACGCAGTAGAGGCATTGTGTGAATGTAGCAGAGAAGTACAGCAAAGGGAATGTAGCACCCTTGCAAAAAAAAAAAAAAAAAAAAAGGAGAAAAAGTTAACCGGGCATTCATTAATAAGAGAGGGTGTGCACAACACACAAGTGCGTTTACCTTGGGATCACCATTTTTCTTTTTCTTTAAATATGGTGTCGATCCTGACAGGGGTTTCACTTCACATATGGTTCCACCTTATTGACAATTCTTTGTTGCAATTCTGTGTGGCATTTCCCTTCAGTTTTATTTTGACTGCTTCATATGTCTGTGGTCACATGCTGTTGTTTAAGGAGGTGTGGTGGAAAACCAGTTTTATTGCACTTCGGAATTTCTTTCATTTTAAGCTATGCAAGGGCGTTAGAACATATCCAACAATGTCCAGTGCCATAGCCAGTAAAAAAGATACGTAAAGTCTAGCAAGGCAAAATCAGGTGAATAATCATTTCAAGAGTGAGCAGGACACGAAAAAGTAATCAATGACACAAAAAAAAAAAAAAAAAAAATCTCAAAAGGCAACAGGTCCGTACTGCCAGCAAACATCAAATGATGCAGCAGGAAATAAAACTGGAGCACTGCTTTGCAAACTCTCATTGGCACTTAACCTACAGAATATGAAATAAACTACCAAATGGTTTCTTTCGCAGGCCTCTGAAACCCTGTAGCTCTTTCTCCTGTATTTCCTACAGGCTCCACTGATTTACTGCAGTCCACAGTGGCGATGTACATTGGCTTGGTCTTAATCATTCTTTAAGTAACTTTGGTCAAATTTTGCTGTCAGCTCACAATCAGGAAAAAAAGGAAAAAAAAATCCTTTGAAGTCACTTTCCCACAAATTTGTCGGCAATGTATAAATTACAATCTATTACCCTGTTCAATAGAAATCACAGAACACAGATGTGTGCGACTGGATGCCAGTGTATCATTAGTTTTATGTCAACATCCCCACACTCAGTCCTATACACAATACAAAATGATCAAAACTTTGCTTTAGAGGTAATCACCAGTTCTACAGCACCGGCTGGCTCTTTAACCCGCCCAAGAACAGATAGGCGGGTTGGCCGTAGATTGCCTCCCCCCCCCCAAAGTATTTGCGTACCTCGACGCGTAAGGTTCTAGCCCCCTTGTTTTTGGGCAGAAAAATGGTTCCGGTCAGCCTCGATAGATCTGCTTGAAGTGGTCACACTCGTTACAATACCCTTGCTTTTCCTGGTTGGCGTAGTGGTCACAGCCCTGTGTCCTGCAACGCTGCTTGCTCTTCTCTTTGGGCGCCTGTGCGCGTCGGCCCTCGCGCTGCCCTCGGCTCAGGCAGTCCGGGCACAGGTCAGTGCAGCCAGGCGACAGGTTCTTACAGCCACTGCGCCGACACTGAACCTGGCTGAGCATCGCTGGTGGACGTGGTTTGGAGGCTCGCTGATGGGCAGGGAAAAGAATAAGAGAATAAGAATGGTTTGTTGCACATTGATATTACACTTGTGAACTGTTCAAATGTGAGCAAAGTATATCCTCAGCAACTACCAAAGCTTCAATTAATTACTACATCAAACTGGCCTTAAATTTTTTTAAATCTCAATCCTGGTATTGCAAATTTTTATGATTTTTAACATCTGCTAGGCCCTTCCTTAACAGTTTGTGTGTCAGAGAAACCACTAAAATCTGCAGGTCAGAGATACTTGAGGGCCAGGCCTGGGAAACACGATCTTAAAACAAACCATCTTGACCACAAATTAGATCATGGTGAAAGCATTCAGACACTGAATGGAAATTTCAGCAGAACACTGCTTGTTGGTAAGGTGTTTGTAACATTCAAATTTGCATAAAGTTAGGCAACAATATTCGTAAATCCAAAGGTTTTGGTCAAGTTACGTCTTGGGTGCAGGGTAACTCACCATGACTAGAGGAGGGGAACTAGAGCCTCTGCTAGCAGCTTGGTTGAATCTGGCACTTTGCTCCGTCACGTAACATTTGTTACAGTAGCCCTCCAGCATGGCCTTGCCCACTGCGCCACAGCCCTGGCCCCGGCACCGGAGGTTCTGAAAGCCTGCCTCTGATGTGTTTCTGGGCTGCACAACTGCAGGAGCTGCCTCTGCAGAAACAACCAACCACAACACTCACATCTAACCGGTCACCTTTTGTTTCAGTACTAGCTTGGGCATTTTAGTGCAACTTCCAAATAAACTTCAGACATCTAAAGAAGGATGTGGCTTCTGTTTGATGCTGGGAGCTATAGTCACTATTATGGTTCACTACAATAGTAAGTTCATAAAAACCTGCCTGAACTGCAACAGAACAAATGTCAATGCTTAGGATTAACTTGGAATACTACCATCAACTACAACAACTACCAGGTAAACGGATTTACAATTTAGTACATTATTCTTGCATTGCCTTCATGTAGTAGTTGAATGAGGGTATACATGTTAATCCATTTAAAAAAGCAGGAAAAACTGGAGCCATGCAAATGACTTCATGTCAACTAGTTCTTGCAAGCTTAAATGAGTTGATAGCTGCATTTACACATTTCCTTTGGTTCCACTTACGGTGATTGGTTTGGTAGTCTACATAACATATGGTGCAGAATCCCAGCTTCTCCGGAGTCCCATAGAACTGGCAGCCTGAGCGCTTGCACTGCCTTGCCGTCTGTGTCTGCCAGCCTGGACCAGTGGTGCCTGATCGCTCTGACTCCCTCAGTGGTGTCCACACTGAGCTTTCATTCCTCGGTTCTGGATGCTGGGGGTCACTCCGTTCTGAGGCCGTGGTCCTCTGCATACATGGAGGGCAGAGGCCATTGAATGTCCGAAAGGCCTCCTGTCGGCACATGCTGCAACGCTCACCATCTCTCTCCCTTTCTCTCTCCCTGTCCTTTTCTCGTTCCCGGCCGCCCAGCGCCCCATATTGGGAGTGGCCCCAGCCATGATGAGAAGGTCCTTGGGGAGGCCCGCTGCCGGCCAGCCGGCTCTGCCGGGCAGCGAAGCAACGCTCACAAAGCCCATCGTGCTCCACACTGAGCGTGAACAGGCAACCAGGGGTCTTGCACTTCATGGCATGTGTCTCGCTGTACAGGCTTAGGCTGGGGGCTGTTGGGGGTGGAGCTGACCGAGGACTGGGTATCACAGAGCGTTCCGAAGTGCCTGACCTACCACGGCCCTCTGGCTCAGAGGATGAATTGGAGTGGTTGGCTACAGCCTCTAGCTTTCTGCCGGCCTGCCGCTTCTCAAAACATTCGTGGCAATGCGGCTGCGTGTCCACCGAGACATAGAAGGTGCAGCGGGGTGTGGCACAGCGGATCTCGATAAGGGACAGCTGGGACACAGAGAATGGAGGTGGCCGCTGTGACTGAGGCGCCCATAAAGACTCCTTGTCCTCTTGCCAGCGCTTAAACTCATGATTAACCAGCTGCAGATAGTCCTCCATAAGGTTCATGTCCTCAGGCAGGTTACCCTCGTCTAGTCTGGTTAGAAAAAAAATGGTAAAATTAAAAAAATAAAGGAATTTCTAACAGTGTAGCATGTCTGCAGAGGACAATGAATTGGTACATTTCTAGTCAAACTCATAAAGCAAAGGTTGACTCAAAATAGAACTACAGCCTAAGTGGGAATCACCAGTGGTTCCCGCAGACATATCTGACTCTCGTACCGGGCTGCCCTGATGATCTGCGTGGGATCGTAACCCCGGCCAATGAAGGGGATCTCCATAAGCATCAGGTAATCATTTAACAGCCTCTCCTTCTGCTGCTGCTCCTTCTCAGTCAGAAAGTGTATTCGCAGTTCTTCAAAGCCTACTCTGCCAGGGTTTATCAGGGGTACTGCTCGAAACTCTGAAGAGAGGGCACATCACAAAATAAATTATTGAAACAGTAGCAAACAAACAAATGTGGTCACTTGACAAAAAAACCATCATGAATTGCTAAGCAATGTTTGGGGTATACCTGGACCACTATCTTTTACAGTGATGAGAGGGGCAAAGTGTTGGGAGTCGTAGCCAAGGACTATTGGATACTTGTAGCACTCTCCTGGGGCCCAGTGAAGAGGCAGGTAAATGCCCCCCACATTGAGTGGTGAAAAGGAGGAACCTGACTTCATACTCCTCAGCACTTGATCTGTGGATAAAGTGAAAAGCATGTTAGTTATTTTCATTATTCGAATAATTTCATTATTAGCACCAAAATAGCACAGAAAAGATAAGATACCTGCAATAACAATAATAGGTCTGCGCAGGATATTTGATAGAACAAAGATGTGAATATCTTCTAGTGAATCAAACTGTAGTCCATTACTGCTGGACACAGGAGATGCCATATTAACTATCTTCTCCCATTCCTCTTCCCAGTTCTGTAAAGATAAAAAAGGCATTTCTCTTAAACGTTTATCCATAACTGCACTATTGCACCATGGAAGTATATGTCCCAAGAGAATCACATCAAATCTGCACTGAAAATATGGGACAGAACAGGAATATTTTGGCTCTCAGACACTTGGTTCAAAAACAGTTTACAAGTTGCTGCTCGGTTTTATACACACTGGAAGAATAGCTACCTTCGTACTGTAGCGCAGACCAGTCTGGGTGAACTCTTGGGAGTGTAGCAGCTCAGTTTGAAAACGTGCTCTAAAATTGCTGGTGTCTGTCTCTTTGAGCACAGTGTAAAGGGCTTTCCGCAGGACCAGGTCGGTGTCCTGCACTCCCAACATGTACTGCGAGGCCGCGTGAAGAAGGCAATTCCCATCACCTACACAAAACACACAGAGTAGCACAGAAACTTCATTCATGGGAAATCTGAAGTGTACAGCCATGCTTTTACAATCAGATAAGAGATGACATTAGTGGGTCATTAAAGCCACTTTTGATAAGCAACTTTCGACAAACGGGGCAGTGGTGGCCTAGTGGTTAGGACATGGCGCTAGGGACCTGAAGGTCACAGGTTCAAGTCCTGGCTCAGGCACTACTGGGGTACAATTGAGCAAGGTACCGTCCCACTACACTGCTCCGCGTCTTGGAAGTCGCTTTGGATAAAAGCGTCAGCCAAATGAATAAATGTAAATGGCTTGTGCCAGTGCAACAGTACACTGAACACTACTATTGTGTGATCTGGAGCCTCTGTTATTATCAAGCAAAAAATTTTCTAAATTTCTTCACATTGACATATCCAATAAAAATCCTGAGTAAACCAAAAACACAGCCAACGCTTAAACTTTATCTGATAAAAATCAAAAGCAGAAGCAAAAAGGGCACAGTCGAGTTTATGCACTGCAAACTGACTTGCGGTAGCAATCTGAATAGTGTCTTTTTGCAAAACGCCTCCACAGGCTCAGAAGGGTTTTTTTTCCCCTTGTTAAAAAAGCCCAAAAAAGCAGATCATGAGAAAAACGTTCATCAAAATAATTTGAAAGGTGCATACAGCATCACACGTTTATTGCTTCTTTTTTTTTTGCTAAGAAACGAAGACTTTAGCGGCCATAGAAGAGTCGTGCTTTGGTATTTGTTCAGGCAGTGAGACAAGACTGGGGGATTTCCACGAAGCTGTTAAAGCACTTCATGCAGGTATCTATTACATGGGGATATATATCTCTTAAAAGAGGAAATATGACTTTCTACAAGTAGAGAAGTGTCACCTGTCATGGTACCTATAGAAAATGGGGATTACAGTCCTTAGAGAACTAGCTTATTACAATATTACAACTAACTGGAAGGCCTGGCACTGGATTTTCTCTTACACTGAAGAATATTATGTGGTTATTAGTATATGAGATCCTGTGCTCAGCAATGTTTTTAAGGCATATCCTGAGGCTATATATTTTGTTACATAGAACAACACACACATATATATATATATATATATATATATACACATACACACACACACACTTCTGCTCAATACCTTTAAGAAGTGTGTGTGTATAAATTTATGTATATATACTTAGAAAATAATTGACTTATTTCACATGCAATTTAAACACCTCAAACATGCAAAACACAAAAAGTCCTGTTAACAGCAGAAGGGTTAAAGCCTAGATTCCATTTTAAGGCCAGGGTATTTTTGATGTTGTGCAACTTGAGTGAGCGTGTGCGCGCCCTAGTAACAAGCTGCTCTAAAACAAGCTCAGAACACAACAGAGAGGAATTTCCCTTCTATGTGATTCTGTCTGATTAAGAGCAGTGAGGCCGGCACTTCAACTTTTTCTTCCCCTGGTCCGCTCTTGAGACAGCAGGCCTGTGCTACAGAGTGGCTGGACTTTCCAAAGAGGAGGAGTTTTGCGGTACAGGATTGTCTGTACCTTAGCTTCACTAACAACCAACAGTTCCAAGATCCTCATGGGGCTCTGTAGTTTCTTTTCAAATCCTTGATGGGAGTCTACACCTACAGCCAACCCAAGCAAGGAACAAAGCTCCAAATTCATGTTTAGTAAGATCAGGCCCTAATAGAAAAAAAGTTTTAACGTGAGCAAAGCAGAACAAGTCACTGCCCCTTTGTTTCTGCAGAAAAAGGAAATCATTTTGTTGAAGGCCTAACGCATTTAAAGTACAACTACACAAACATCTGAACTGTAACCTCTTAGAGGCCGAAGAGGAATGATGCCAGAGTGTCACACACTATAAATCTAGAAAATAATACGATTTCCACTAAAACCATGTTATCTGAGCCACAAGAGCACTCACTACACCTGATCAAAATGATATAAACAATACTGGTTTCAAATGAAACTGGTTACAAACAGCTTCAATGTCATATTATTTATAAAACCTAGTGCCTTGAAAAATGGCTGAAAATAAAACTGATGTGAAACAGAATTTCGGGAAAACCCAGACCCTCAGTCACATCCTTATCAGCACGGACCGCCATTTCAATCCTATCTTCAGGACGTCTACGACAAATAAAATGAGTCAGTGCAGTGTAATGCAGACACTGGTACAGATTGTCCTGCTCTACTCGCCCTTGTCTCAGTGTCACCTGATGGCCTGAATTCTAGTAATCAGCAGCCAATGGCTTGCATTCTCAGAACGCTTTCATTCAAAGAAGCACATTCAACTTCAGCGCCTTCACATCCTCAAATGACTTTAAAGCACCAAACTTTGGGTTCATTATGGAGGAAACTGTGCAAGGACCAAATTTCTCTGGCACGAACATCTGTACTAAACCACAGGGTGTTTACATCAAATCGCATCCAGTGTCAACTACCAACAAAGTCAGGAACAAAGACGGCAAAAGTGTAAATAATTCAGCATGTTCTGAGTTTATGCTCAGTACATCCTAAACAATGCAAAACTACTTCTACGCCATTGCCACCTCAGTACAGAAAACGTATCTCTAAATATTTCAGTCATGACAAAAGCGGTGATTAAAATATTCAGGCCTATGTTAACTTGTGACTTTCTGTAATACGCAAACTCTGATGACACTTGTTCAGGTGGGGTTACTGTAAAATTAGTGACTGTGCATGGAGCAAACTAGGCAAGTACACAGATGCTTCCTCTTGAAAATTACTCATCCTATGCAAGCAGCACAGCCTGACCTCAGGTTAACAGCAGAAATTTTCAACTCATTCAGAGTTTGGTGTGAACAGGGCATCAGCGGGGCTTCTTAAAACCAAATAGCAGAAAAGGGACGAGGGAGGTGGAGGGAGGGAGGGAGGGGAGACGTCAGTGTGACGGTACAGGATTTTCCCTCCAGGTCTGTAAAGCTCATGCAACAGACAAAAAAAAGAAGAAAAAAACAGGAAAAAAAAAAAAAGAATAACACAGTTTTCCTCTACATTTGACTCTTTGATCTTGCCCCAATTCTTACACAGAGTTTCAAAGCGATTTCTTTCAAACCTTCAGCGAGTCAGCCCTGTACTGAAGACTATTCACCAAAGAGGGAACTTAAATATAGTAGGCTGACTTCCGCATGGGAACTGAAATAAAATTAAGCCGAAAGGCAGATAAATGGACTTAATTCCTTCATGAGCTAAAAAAGGTTTTGTGAATGGGCAACAAAGATAGCCTTTGTACTGACAGGAAATACATGTTACACAACGGGAAGAAAGAAATGTTATACATGACTTACAAATGAATCATTATTAGATACAGTCTAACTAAAGCAATTGCTTTCTGGTTGTATATTCTGAGCATTTCTAGGGGGAAAAAAATGTGCAATACACTCTACAGATAAAGTCTGCTTCAAAAGGCAAACAGATTACTACCGTAAAGCAAAATGAATAATATAATTTGTTTTTAGACAAACAAAAGCAAAAGCAGCCACTAGAGCAGATGTTCAAGCCAAACTGAGCTCAATCCTTCAATGGGGGCAATGATCCGGTACTGATATTGGTCTGAAACTGGCTCGAAAAGCTGGATTGGGTATTGGTAACAATGGGCTGATCGATGCGGCTGATTAATTAAATTCTGCACAAGTTCTTTAATTTTTTTTCTTTTTAACAAGATGCTGCATCAAAATTAAGGTTTTAATATTAAATGATTCAGTCAATTGCTTTATGTGTATTTGCTACATTTTGTTTTACAAAGTTAAAGCAATGTTTCAGCCTGATGCTGCCTTACACATAAAAGATTATCCCAGTCACAGTGAGACATAGAGCTTGTTAATTAAACACTGATATTGGATCAGTACCAGCCCAATCCCAAAGCCAAGGCATAAGTACCTGTACTGAGAAAAATGGGATCAGTGCATCCCCATCTCCCACATAAGCAACTGAATGCAAGGTGTTACCATTTGTCCGGAGCGGCACCAGCTTCTTGACCTCTGGGCACCAGTTGAGCCTCTTCTCTTGTTCCAAGGAGGACTGCATGGCCCGATCCAAGATGGCGGCCTGGATAACCTCACGGAAAGCCTGCGGGAACTGGCTCATGCGGATCATCTCCAGAGTGTAGCGGTGCATGGCCCGCAGGTGATGGAGGACGCCGCCATTGGCCGAGGGCTTCACCACATCATTGGGCACACGTTCACGTATCTTCACGGCCTTCAGGAGGTTGCTTACGAACAGGAACTTGGGCAGGAAGTTCTGGCCTTGGGACATTGTGTTCTTGTGAATGGAGTAGGGGGGCACCAATTTATCTCTGTAGGAAAGAAAGACAGCAACAAAGACTTTCTATAATATGGACACAAAAAGTGAATTTAGCCATTTGGCCAACCTAGACTCAGTGAACAAACAAATTCTCTCTAAACACACACACACACACACAAGTGGAGCACTGACATACAACCAGTGGGGCCCATCAGGCACCTGATGGCGGACATTTCCAAATCCCATTGTAGAAATGAATAGCTCGGGTGATGCTGAGGGAGAATGAGCCAAAAGGCGATGACTAGCACACCACACTACAGCCGGAGGTCCACACACACACGACAAAGAACAGGAGTCGTGATTGTCAGCTGCAGTGAGTGAAAGTGCCTGAGAATGCTAAGCTAACTTACAAGGGCACCATTAGGGCTCGCTGAGGTTGTCTGAGGACAACTTATTCAAATACACCCCACACACCCCCTTAACATAGACGACCCTCACATTGAATGCCTTTATTCACTCCTTTTGGATGAAAAAAAAATTAGATCATTGTAATGTCCTCGAAATGACGCCGCAACGAAGCGGCGGCACTGCATGTGTGTGTTTTCTGTCTCAGCCCGCAGGCAACAACAATAGAGACCGTTGCGGTCTCGGCGCTCTGCTCGTAGTAAGGCAGCAGCAGCCTGACGCTCCAATTACGTAATTCGGTTTATAAGTCCGTTACAGACAATGCAACACCGCCACACACATACACACAAAGCATAGGTATTTATACCAGCGACAATACAACCCAGGCAATTTCTTGCTGAAAATGACTGCCCATAAGGGACATCTTAGCAAACAATGGCTGTCAAAAAACCGTGGCATTCATTCAGAGCGTCCAGCGGCTGCCAGACAGACAGACAGACAGAGTCACCGCCGTCGCTCAGCGCGATTTACAAACCAGCAGTCTGGAGTCGATAAAGACTCGTTTAGTTCAGTCTACATGATAGTCGAGGGATGGGGGAGACGGGCAGAAAGCAACTCTCCGCTTACCTGCTCAATATGTCGGTTTCCACCAACAAAAGCCCATGAGAAGCTCCGACTCCGCCGCCTTCACTACTTCGGTCCGCGGAGCCCTAGTGCTCCATGGCGCCTTCAGACAGCCGAGCCTGTTTCAGCAAACGGGCATTATAGGTCGTTTAGAAAAAATACACACACACGGTATAGGACTCAAATTAGTCAAAAAAGGCTTCGAATTTATGTCAACAAGGAAATGCCAAAGGGGATTTCCAAGGAGGTACTTTCCACTTTCACAACCGACTACACAGCCAATTACTTCGCCCAGCCTGCACGGACGCTCGCCTGAGCGCGGTGACGTCGCGTTTCAAACGGTGACGCAGTTACGTCGCTAATATTTGCCACACCCATCGTTTGGGGGCTGGCGCTTTTGTTAGCGGTGTCGCTTATTTCCCTTTCTTAACACTTAAACATTTTTTTTTCAAATCAGTTTACGTGCATTCAGAGACTCGTGTTGTGTCTCTGAATAATGGAGTCGCCTGTCATCCCGGAACAGAGGTTTAGTCCGGTACCAAAGGCGTTTGTGTAGATGCAGGAAGACGTTAGTGTTAGTGTAAAGCGCCCGGCTGGGAGTTAGGTCAGCAGGGGGCGCTGGGATACAGCAACGGAGGGTCAAAGAGTCCTGAGAGGCTTTCAATAGCCCTGCTGAAGATGGAGCATAAATGCATAAAAAGGATGTTAAGGGCTGTGAAATCGGTAGAAAAAACAGTTTAAAAAAACTGTAATACATAGCTTGAATACCTTATGGGGACCTCTGGCAATAGGTGTTAACTCTGGAGAGCAGTCTAAGCTTATCATGAGCTCCGCACAGTGGCAGATTATTTGTCATTGTGAACAGGTTACGGGTTACAGATGTAATCAAGAGTAAATAACTAGAAAAAGGCCTTAAACTACAGGCAATTTTTCTCTTTTTCTTGGCAAAAGTCTGCACAGCTCCACTGAAAAAAAACTTCAAACGTGTCTTTTTTTTAGTACAGCAAAACAGTGTCGGTGGAAAATAAGGCGTGTCAGAAAAAAGAAGACAAACAAAAAGACTAATAATCTGCAGAAACTAACATTTTAAAAGTTCACAATAATGCAAAGGTAATTTCCAAGCCTTCCAACACAAAGCTGGTAATTTAGGAAGAAAGGGGAGTTCAGAGGTCCACATTCAGAAGCACCACAAAACAGCCGCTCATGGTTTAATTTTAATTGTTAAAAAAGGCTATAAAGTTTTATTTTATTAAGGCTGTAAAGAGTGCTCCTCACACATGACTGTCAAACAGCAGCAGAATGATTATTGGATACATTCTCATTACAGTTTTCTCATATCTAACATATACTCTAGCATATTTTCTTAGTGTAAGGATAACACTAGCAAGGCAAAGGCCATCTGTATTTGTTGTAGCATGTGTCATCTGTATTTTACAACTAAAAAAATGTGTTGGACTTCTTTGTAGCAGTTACTTCAGTGTTGCCCCGTGCAGCTCTAATGTTGGATTGTTCCTGTGTCTTGGAAGTCACTTTGGATAAGAGCATCAGCCAAATGAATAAATATAAATGTTCTTCTTAGACTATTGTTCAGAATGCAGCAGCGACACTGACACACACTGGAACTAAATATATTTCCCCTATTTTAGCAGGACAACATTGGTTATCTGTCTAGTTTATAATTGATTTTAAAATACTTTTATTAGTTTTTAAAGCTACAAGTGAACAAGCACCTTCATGTGTCTTGAAGTGTCCGACAGAATTTTTATTGACAGAATATAATTTTCTGTATTTTTGTTTTACTTTACATTTGCAGTTCCTGAAAGGCACTTTGAGCTACAGATGTATGAAAGGTGCTATAAATAAAAGTATTTTTTATTATTAATTATGAAAATTATTAAAGATGATATGAGCATTCATTCTCCACACTCACTAGAACAAATAATTTTCCCGTTAAGTGCTGGTCATCTTTTGCACAGTGACTACAGTTATACTACCCTGTCACACAACCTCCCTCCTGCTTTATCTCGTCCACATTTCTTAAAAAGAATGTGTGCAAGGGTCCACCCATACATACAATACAGTTTCAGTTTGTCCAAACACAGATAAGTCTACAAAGCTGTCACTGCGTCCATACTTGAAATCCTTGTTTAAGTTGGTTCCTCTTAAACTCTGCTCACGTTTTTATCTCTGCATGGCCATGTAATGTGCCACACTTTGCTTAGAGTGGATGTGAACCTAAATGTAATTCACATTAATCACCCAGTTCACATTTTTCTCAGTTGGTTTAGCCAAGGGGAACTTCCCCAGGGTTATTCTCAGACAGAGATTAAAAGAAAGAAAAAAAAGAAAGAAAGAAAGTAAGTAAAAAAGACAGAAAGAAAGACAGACAGAGAGAGAGAGAGAGAGAGAGAGAGAGAGAGAGAGAGAAAACAAGGTGCAGAATTTCTTTTTCCACAATCTTGCCTTCTCCGTGCTGCTGTTATGTCCTTCTTACACCAAAATCCAAAATGAGGATGAACCTGCTTTACACTGAGCAATATGGGATGTCTCTCCAGATGGACATTATTAGCAGTAGGCTATTTCCAGACACTTTCAGTGGTCTTGGTGTCAGATGTTTATTGTAAGCATCCCGTCTTTGCCGGGTTTTAATGCCTTTAATTCTCACATGGTTTTCACATGAGGTTTCATGTTTGCTGTAACAGGTACATTCAACTCATGAATGCTTTGATCATTCGTAATAAGTCTGACTCACAAGCGTGCAGTTGCGGGGGGCTTCCAGGTAGGAAACACTGGCCTTAAAAATTGTACCATAGAAGTTAAATGAATGAATACTGCTGTACTGGCTGGAAAAGCAAACTCAGGCACCATCTAGTGGACATTTTCACAAGCGTCATTAGCACCTGTGGATCTGTCATCAAGCTTGTGAAAAAGCAAAACACAGTTATACCCTAGCATTGGTTTATACACTAGCACTAACAAATGGTTTTATTGATTTTGTCAGTGAAAATAAGCACAGATCTTCAGAGAACACATTTCTACATATATTAATGCAGAATTACAGTTTATTTGCAAAATTGGTCAAAATAGATTAAAAAATAAAGCTTAAATTGTAGGCGTTAAAAAAGTTATGGAACATTTTATGTCTTTATCCTCTTTCAGCATGTTAAACAGAGCAAGTAAATATAAAATATATTTATATTTAGCATAATAATAATAATAATAATAATACAAACTCCATTTCTAGTTGTGTCAAGTTGGTGTATATTCAAAATATATTTTATAG
>JBBPDA010000145.1:10923831-10947990 GCA_037974385.1 Arnoldichthys spilopterus
CTGTCTGATTACTGCCCCCCACAGGTAAACACACAGAATTACAGTCTGGACTGTCTGATTACTGCCCCCCACAGGTGGGTCAATCATAAGTGCTACAAAATGCCTAGGAGCTCAGAGCCCACTCACTTATTCCAGATTAAGCATCCGCTCGGCTCATCCTTTGTCAACAACAGTTTACACAACAAAGCCAAGCGAACGGATTAAGGCCCAGGAAGAGAATCAAGCTAAGCACCAAAGACTCGGCTACAGCGTAGGCGGAGCCTAACGAGCTTCTCGTGAGAGGTGTGAAAGGTCAGGGTGGCGCTGCGATAGATTCGGATTCGTCGAGGACGGTTTCACGCTGTAGAGCCCTTGCTTTAAGGCATCCCTGGGAGAGAGAGAGAGAGAGAGAGAGAGAGAGAGAGAGAGAGAGAGGGAGAGAAAGAGGGAGAGAGAGAGAGAGAGAGAGAGAGAGAGAGAGAGAGAGAGAGAGAGAGAGAGAGAGAGAATGTTGTTATAATGTGAACTACCAAAAAGATTCCAGTTCCACTTTTAGAAATTAAAAAAATGTTTTGATAAAAATAACCTTTGTCTCAACAGCTTTGAACCTTTAGAAAATGTACATTTCCTGACTCAAAGTTGCTTCACAAAAATTTAAAGAACCTTTCCATGCATGTGTTTAAGCTTAAAAAACCCACATGGTTCTTGGAAGAACCCTTAAATTATTATTAGAGTTTTTAATTACAATATAACTGGGGGGATCTAATATTCAAATACTATCAAAATGTCCCCCCTCTTTAAAAACATGACTAAACCGTCATCAAATATTTTGTAAATAATTATATTACTCACACATTAGTGTCTCCTTGTTGTGATGATTTGACTCATCAAATCATTATTTAAGCAAAACATGCTCTTCGTACCACGGAAGACACTGTGATGACTGATGCTGAAGACCTTTCCAGGGGTTTTCCTAGCTTAATTGTAAAGTAAAGCAGCTGACTGTTCTGTGTATTCCATTACTTACTGAAAAGAAGTATAAATTGCCTTGCTAAACGTGAGAGCACTGCAACACTTATTTAAAACAGGATCCGAGTGCCTTCTACTGAGCTCAAGCTCTAACATTGGCCTTCCTCTGAGCAAGGTTAAGGTACACATGTGGGTGAATAAGCCACTGCTCCAGATGTTGCATAGGCACAGGTTCTGTCTCATGAGGGTTCATTGGAGGGCACCACATCTGAAACCTGGCATATTGCGCTCCATCTGCTTGGTGGGCTCAAATGGGGCCTGGCTCCACCCAGAAACAGGCCATTTCAACCGGCGCCATAAATACTGAAATTTTTCTGGTTGGGCAACAGCAGGTTTTTAGCACAGCCCCGAGAACAGAGCCGAGCTCAAACTTTGGCAGCTTCTGAGCAGCTTCTGTCAGTCTGTTAGCATTCGTGTGACACTTACCTCGGCTTCCCTGGCAACAAAAGCCATTGCTCTCCTGTCCTGAGCAAAAGAGCTGTGCCGAGCCAAAGGCGCAGTAATATGAATGTCACCCAGCTTGGTATGTTCCATCAGGGAAATTGACTTTTTAGCCCGGTGCTGTCTTCGTCCATATGCTGATGTTTTCATATTCCAGAAAATTAGTTCTGGGACTCGTAAAGTTTCTTAAAGTCCAAATTATACCCTGATGCTGCAGAATGAAAGGGCCGGCCTTCTGTCATGCCGCAAAGACTTAAGTGTTGCTCAGTACTCCTCTGGTAGAGAGCTGGCTGGTTCATCGGCCCCAGCTTATCTATTTTTCATACATTGACACTCATTCTTAGACTAATGAGGTTGTAAACATCTTTACGCCCTTTCAAGAAAGGGACCAAATACTTGCATTAAACTGTGTCACAGTGCCTTGCTTTAGCTCCTTCTTGACACTATTTGACTCACTTAACATTTGGTACTGTGATGCTACTACTGTCCAGAGACAAACTGTTAAGAATGTTAAGAACCAGCATTTTCCCCCTGACCTCAAAAACAAGTCAGTCAGTCAATACTCGTTTGGCCTTTGGAATTTTTCTTTAGTTAAGCACTGAAACTACAAGGCTTATGCTGCAAAGTAATGGAGGCTTATTAGTGCTATGCTGTCATCACACACTTGCCTCATGATAACTTATGCATTAGTTTCATGGTAGTTACCAAAGACAATGTTATAGCAGGTACTGAAGCCTAAAACTGAAGAAATATGGCACAAATGTATATAGGCTAATGCTATGACAAAGAGTCACTTTCACCTTTAAAAAAAAAAAGAGAAAAAAAAAAAGTGGGCAGTGGTGGCCTAGTGGTTAGGACACTTTGGGACCTGAAGGTCGCAGGTTCGAGTCCCAGCCCGGGCACTACTGAGGTACTCTTGATCAAGGTACCGTCCCACTACACTGCTCCCCGGGTGCTGTTGGTAGCTGCCCGCTGCTCCACGTGTGTGATGGGTTAAATGCAGAGGTCACATTTCGTTGTGGTGCTTGAGTGTGTTCACAATGACAAAGAGTCACTTTCACCTATCCATACCGGGCCAATGCTCTTGGGGTCATTGACGCATGGATAATGGGAAACACCTTCATTATAAACAGGTTTCTGAATATGTAAGTAATTTAAAGAGATCTTAATTCTTAAAGAGAAGAAATATTACTAACATTTTTTTCACACTTGGTCATTGAGTGTTTGTTGTTTTAGTTTTCACTGGTGCTTAGGACCAAAGTAGTTAATGGGTAAATGAAGCTTGTAACCCATCAATTAGCACAATGCAAATTGCTTGAATAAGTCATCACGTGTTTGAGCACTTATAGCGCATGTGCCTGGTCAAGCAAGGCTTCAAGGTGACACATTTCTAAAGTGAGCATACTCTTAAAATAGTGATCAACATACATATCATTCTATTGCTCCTACTGCTTATGAAACAGCACTTGGTGTTTTTTCTTCACCTGGAAGAATAAAACAATTGCTAAGTAGTCATTAGCTTCAGCTACGAGTGACCGTAAAAACAGAGAAGATCATTATTAGAACCTGCTGAGCAGGTTATCATAAGCCTAATGGTTTATGGAAACTAATGGTTGGTGGAAACAGCAGAGATCCAGTTTCAGGTTAGTGTAATACTAATAAAATACTGCAATTAAAGCCCTTATATCCAACTAAATGTACATTAAGAAAGAAATATGATGCACAAATTGTGTTGCTTGGTCTAAAGTGATGATAATTTGTAACATTATTTATACTACATAAACATAATAGATTTATTTAATTTTCAGACTTTTATTCTTTTATTCAGTCTTATTTGAAATGCTTTGTTCAAAGGTAACAATCCCATGTGACCAACCCGCTATAGCTAATATAATAAATGAGTGAGAGTCACTTTATAGCCATATGATGATCATTTGGTCAATTTTTAAAAACTACTCTTGGGAGTCTCTCGGCAAGTTTAGAGAGCATTAATATTACAGATATGGCCTTTACTGTGTTCTACAAGTGCATTGCCACATGCTATCTTGACTGTAAAAAAGAAGAAGCTCAGATCACCAAGTTTATCCCTTCACTTCTGATACTGGTATGGCACCACATGCCCAACTGTTTTCCAAGCAGCTCTGAATGATAACTTTCAGGCAGTCAGATTTTTGCTGTGCCCCATGGTGTCCTGCAGCTCGTGGCTAATGGCCTAAAGCGGCTGGACCCTGTGGCGGCTCGCTTTCCCAATCAGCACGGTTATGTAAGATGTCAGGGCTTTTTTTTCTCTTTCTTTTTTTTTTTTTAACACGGACGCGCTGCTCCTGTGTCATTCGCACCAGATTATCTGCTAACAGATGCTGGGTCCAGCTGGTGCCTAAAAAAGTTTATAGCTCAGTTGGAACGAGGGTCCTCACACTCTCCACAATGTTGGCCACCATCGCCTTTTTTAATGAGTCACGAATTGCCTGTTTATCTCCCGCTCCCTGCTGTTTCGGCATTTTCCCTTCCAGAACAATCCCAGAAACACATGCTGCCACAGACGCAAGTGCAATGTGCCACAGACATTCAGAGCCAAATTGTTACAAGGAACAAAGTTGCATCCCCCCACACCACCACCACCACTCCCCCGCCCCTTTCTCTCTCTCTCTCTCTCTCTCTCTTCCTCCCTCCCTCCCTCACTCCCTCCTTCCCTCTCTCTCTCTTTCTCTCTCTCTCTTTTTCTTCTTCTTGGGCATCAGAAATGTGCGAAAAGGATTACAGGACTCGCAGTAAAAGCGGAAGGCTCAGATGTTTCGTTTGACCCTTTCAATATGGTCAGCCAGACGAAGCCGGGCCCATTTGAAGGCTCAACAAACACTCAAATGACTCTATAATTGGCTCGCTTTTGTTGTTCATGTTTTGGCTCCGTCCAAAACTGTGCTAAACACTCTCTGTAATGGCTTTACATTATGACAACACATGGCTCACGCTAAAGGGACTCTAGCTGGCAAGGCCTCGAAGAAGTAGCAGGTGGTGTTGACAGTTTTGCTTGAAGTCTTTGGGTAAAATAAATAAATAACAATAATAATAACAAAAAAAACATTATTTAAAAAGTTCAGATCTTAGCTCGATGTCTTCAGCCCAACATCAGGCTTAGAGGAAGGTTCACATGTTTATTGAAGAGTGGCAAAAAGACCCTGCGAATAAAGCAGGCCGAACTACATCAAGGCCGTCCAAACACAGCAGGGTTCTCCATTCCCTGGGCACAGGCAGGATTAGCCATTCTGATAGCTGGTTTGACAGAATCATTGTGGTTTTCTTTAAACAAATGTTGTTCATGATGTTTTCATTGTTCCTAAACTAATTTTTCAGTGTTTTGTTCTATTCAAGTGATCAGTACATATCATATAGGCACTATGATTAGGCCTATAGGATTTAGAGTAATATAGATGTATATAACGTGAAAAAGTCTGCATATCTACTACAAAAAACTCTGCGTATTATTCTGAGAGTTAATCAAATGTCATTTCCATTCCCTTCATTAATACACTGTATATTATTAGGGTAGAGCTACAGTTTTGGACTGTAAACATAATAGTAAACTGAGTTGACAGACTTGTACATTTTCTTCAGGTTTCATATTTAGTCCAATTTGAGGTAGCCAGCTAAAGACACTATGAAATGTAGCAAAAAGAGGTGGCACCAGTAAAAGTGTGTGGAACACATTGCTCTTCACACAGGTCAGCTAACGTCACAAAGTTTAATACCATTGCCAAGTCGTTGTAGTGCGCCCACCACTTTAATTAGCTAAAATAGAACTGAAAATATTTTATGGTCTTACGTTTTTACTGTATGGTTAAAGGAAAAGGAAAAATTAACAAAAAATAATCCTGTTTCTAAAAAGTTTGTATGCTGTGTATAATTTAAATAAAAACAACATGATGATTTGCAAATCATGTAAATCCATATTTAATTGAAAATAGAACAAAGACAACATATCAAATGCTGAAACTGAGAAATGTTGTTGTTCTATTAAAAATGAATGCTTATTTAGAATTTGATGCCAGTCACAGGCATAAAAAAGTTGGGACAGGGACATGTTTACTGCTGTGTTGCATCTCTTCTCTTAACAAGACTCAGTAAAGGTTTGGGAACTGAGGAGACCAGTTGCTGGGATATTGAAAGTGAAATGTCCCATGCTTGCCTAATATAGGATTTCATCTGTTCAGTGGTTCAGGGTCTCCTTTGTCATGTAGTTCATTTTAATGATGTACAAAATGTTTCCAACAGTTGACAGGTCTGGACTGTAGGCAGGCAGGCCGGTTTAGCACCCAGACTCTTCTACTATGCAGCTGTGCTGTTTTAGTATGTGTAGAATGAGGTTTGGCATTGTCTTACTGAAATAAGCAGTTGCTCCACAACATGTATATATCATTTTGAATTAATAGTGCCTTTCCAGATATGCAAGCTTATGATGCTATGTACACTAACATGCACCCCCATACTATCATGAATGCTGGCTTTTGAACTGTGCAATGCTAACAACCTGAGTGGTCAATGATATCCAAGGACCCTAGGTTAGTTTTTCACTTTCCCCCGGTTGCCCCGGTTCATATTAAAAGGGCTCATGCCCAGAGAAGGCAAAAGTGTTTCCGAGCATAGCTTCTTGTTTGCAATGTAAAACCTTAATTTGCATTTGTGGAAGCAGTTACAAATAATTTTCGTTTATTTAGTTAATTTAGTGGCCAATCTCTCAAGTCTTTACATCAGAAAAACTGCCTCTCTGGGATGCTCTTTTTAATGCCAGTCAGTCTTTAAAATGGCTACTAAAAACTAAACAACAGCTAAGTTTGACAGAACAATAACACAAATGCAACACCAACATGGCTACACATACAGCACCAATGCTACCTAGGCAGCCAAAAAGGATAAAGACACAGGCTATAAAAACACAAACAATAAAAGAGAAGCTTCCGCAAATAGTGATCTATATTGATGCACTATGTTTTAAACATAATATTTAAAAAAATGTAAATCAATGCATTGTGGTAGCGTTAATAAGCTGGATTATATATTACAGAGTAACTGCTTACATTTCAAGGAATGTGATACCATGCAGTGCCTTACAGGTGATTAGCCATTCTGGTTGGGTTAGTCTCAGGTGGTGAATGAACAACAAAATGAACTTTCCTTCTTTTCTGATTTTTGCTTGATCTGTATAAGGATCTATTAAATACACTGGCAGAACCAAGATGACTAGCATGTGGATTCAGAGGACTGACAGATCAGACAAAGTCAAGGAAAGAGATGATAAATGACCTTCCTTTCAACTATGCAGTAGCCAAACAGGAGATATTAAGATACATGATTGACCTCATTTTAAACTCTAATTGCATAAAAACACAGAACAAATATAATAATGATTATAGATGCCTAATGAAAAAAAAATGTTTTTTAAGAAGTGGATTTAAGTATTTTTAGCTTGTAAACAAAAAACTGACCCTGCCAATATGGTGGAACAATCTCATGACAAGACATTGATTCTCAATCCATACAGCAGCTCGAGTGCAGACAGCTGATGATATACTGTTCATTTTAAGGGGGAATTGTAAAATTTTTTTGTGCCAAACTGAACAGTTTAAGAGCACAAAACAATAGTTTTTCAGTATGTAGTATGGATTATAGTTATACATTCCAAAGTTCACTGTACTCAGATATATACAATACCCTTATGGTGCTGGTGCTGATGGACACTTTTGTCCCACAATGCTCTAGGGATCCAAAAGGGAGGAGCTATACATGGCTAGAAAAAATGGCAGACAGCAATGTGAGGTTAGTAAATGAAGTGGTACTCTTCTACAGGAATGCGTTTTTCCATATTAAAGTGTTGTAAAAATTAAGCATCACTTTAAGCTGATTTTATGCTGGTTGAGTGTGTTATTTTTTTGTGCACCAATCTACCAGACCCATACTATTAATATTAGCACATATTGTAAACCTTATGGTATTAGGGTATAGTGTGTAATTGGGACACACTGAATGTAAGACCTGTACTCCATCTGTGCTGCACAGCTCCCTGAACTCCAGTGCCCTGGAGGAGACTGACTATGCGTGGTATTTTGGCAGAAGAGGGCCGCTGCCCAGCGGCGTGAAATTTTATTTTATTCTGCTCTAGCCCCCGTCTCCCCTCCCCTTTTGTACCCAGCACAGAGGTTACTCTCTTTTTTGCATTCTTCTCATTGTACAGGTCACTTAGGCGGAGGCGGCCGAGTAGAAAAGACTGGAAACAAAGAGCCGTAAATGTCGCCCCTTCAGCATCGGCCCATTGACTCGCCGCTTCCCTGCCAAGATGTCACTGTTCGACCAGCTCTCTTTAAAACAGCTTAATTAGCTGAAAGTCCAGCCGCTTGTCCGAGTGCGTTTCGTGTCGCAAAAATAAAAACAGCAGAAAGAGAGAGAATTGTCTCTCTCCGCCTCTCATTGTTCCCTGACAGACTGCCTCGGTTTCTTCGAAAAGGGGAACTCAAATAAAACAACATTCCTTTCGCTTTTTACACTTGACATCTGCACTCAGGTTGGTGAGGGGAAGACAGAGGAAGCAGAGCTTCCCATATGTGCAGGTCAATAACACCCAAACCAAGTAGAGCTGAGGGTTATTCCTGTGGTGGGTTAGATTGTCAGGAAGGTTTCTCTGGGACTTAATACATTTAAAATGTTATATATTTGACTTTTATGCCCATTCACATTTACTGTGGTTTAAAGTGGGTATTCAGAGATGTTTACATCAGTGGAAAGGCCAATTGTTAAGATAAGTAGAGATATGTAAATTAGAATGGGCCACTGTTTTGTTCTCTCAAAATTCCATAAAAAGACCATATGGAAGTGAAGAGACCCCCTTTTTAAAATATATTTTTGAACCTTTTATATCATATAACAAATTCATGTTTCAGATGTTAATTCACATAAATTTCATTTCCTTCTGTTTCTATTTCTAAAAATATGTACAGCAGAATTACAACCGATTAAGTACATTTTATGTATATATGAGATTTGTTTTTTTTCCTTCTCTTGTTTTTTTTTAAATATAGGCTACAACACTTTGAACTGGGTGGGTCAGCTGTCAGTCTGGGTAAAACTGGCCCAGCCTGGCCTTTATGTGGCCTTGTCCCTGGGTTACTATACTACCATTTAAACATTTAGACACATTTGACTCATTTTCATAATGCTAAGTGTGACAACGGATAAAGAAAGAAGTACAATTTAGTTTGTTTTCAGATCAAAATATAGGCTCAGAATAAGCAGAAAAATCTGTAACATGCAAAAATATGAATTTAGGATGATAGAGGTGGCGGTTTTGCATTTTTAAATTATTAAGGCTTTCACTTTAAAGGCATTTGGGTCTAATCAAAATCCTCATATTTCCAAAGTGCTAGCTTCACGGGACATTCCTGACTTTTAATATAAGTTAATGTATTAAGATTTATTTGTAACTAATTTTGGATTATTAGTTGATCCATTTGCCATTAAAATTTTGATATGGCGTAAAGGGAAGCTAGTGTTTTGAAATCTATTAATATATATACATTATATAATTTTGGTCGAGCACATTTCAAGTCCCTATATCTTATTGAAAAAAGAAGTAAACATAACCGGATTGTTCTCTTCTGCTTGGTTTAGGTCAGTTATGGTAAACAGTCCCCTAAATTTCACTGTGTCTTTGATTCGTAGACCTTTTCAGTTAGTTTTCGCACTGGAACTCAGACAAAGGCATGCAGTTGGAGAAGTTTTTGGGTTTCTCTTAGAAGTTTATTTATTCCTAGAATGTTATTCGATTTTTAAAAAGTTTTATGTATTCAGAGTTTTATGATAAAGAAATTTTAACCATTTAAAAGAGGCCTGTGTTTAAAAAACTATGTGGTTGTTGAATGAAAAATTAAACATTATTTTTATTATTGCCCCAAATTAATACAAGTGCAAATACACACTTTTTTCATTGCTTTTTTGTTGGTGTGGCCATTAACTGTTGTACCCTAATTTTTTATTAAAATATGCACCATTTTATATTATTTAAGTATGAGAATATTTCATGATGACCTGCTCCAGATTTACTTGAAACTGAATCTTGCTCATTAATATACATTAAATGATTTTGTGATATAGTGGTTAAGTAGGACAGAGATGAACTCTCCTAGCCTTGTTGGAAAAGCATCCCAGGTGGTTCTTTGCGGATCTGCTTGAGGGAATGCCAAGAGTAAGCCTCAGGTCTGGAATTTTAACATTACTTTTTTCTTTGAGGTCACAGTGGCAATTTTTGTGTGAAAATAGTTCAGACAATACTGAATCACAAGACTGAACACCATGATCAGAGGTGAAGAACGTGGCTGTCTGTTTGAAATCTTCACAATATGAACTGCGCTGTAGCAGCCTGTGTCATATACAGTGTATGACACGCACTGTATGTATGATGTATAGTGAAGAAGGGTTGGTGGCACTGCTATTTCTTTCAGCTTCAGCCTCTTGTCTCCTTTTCAGAGCAGGCCTCCGTTAGCCCTTTATCCCATTCCCACTTCAAAGACTCCAAACAGATTGATTCTCATGTGAACACAGCTGAAGTGGGGACCCTGTCTTTCTGTGTCTTCTTTGAACTGCTGGCCGCCTGTTTACCGCCTGTTTGTGTGCCGCCGCATGAAGATGGACCGTGGCAATCAGAAAACAAACTCCCATTCACAAGGCCATGTCAAAGGTGAGTGGCGTTCTATGGCGCGGCACTGGGGCGGCCCTGCTCTCAAGGGCTCCTCTGTTGCCATGGCATCGTACCTGGCTCATGTGTATCTTGTCTGTGTGGGAATGGCCATTAGGCACTTTGTCAGGGTGATCAATGGGGACGGTGCCCTTTTTTGGCTGCTCCACAATGGAGACGAGACCAGAGGAGGGGAAAACTTCCCATCAGGCTGTCAGTGAGTGATAGCAGTTCAGGGCCTCTAAAACAGTGCTAGAGTCAACAAGTCAACAGCTTTCTGCAGTAACATAGTCAAGTCAACAGATTTTGTGAGTTACACAGCCAAGTCACCAGCTTTCTGCCTGAATTTAGTTAAGTAAACAGCTCTTTGCACTAACAGTCCCTGCAGCAACTTTCGGTGGTAACACAGCCAAGTACACAGCTTTCTGCACTAACACAGTTAAGTAAAGTGCTTTCTGTAGGAATTCAGCTAAGTACACAGCTTATTGCAATAACACAGTCAAGTAAACAGTTTTCCATAGGAATCCAGTGAAGTACACAGCTTTCTGCAGTTACACAATCAGTTCAACAACTTTCTGCATTAACACAGTGAAGTCAACAGCATTCTGCAGCAACAGTCAAGTTGACAGTTTTCTGTAACACAGTCACTTGAAAAACTTTATGCCTTAGCACTGTCAAGTAAACAGATTTTTCCAGGAATGCAGCCAAGTAAACAGCTTTCTGTAGTAACACAGTCAAGTCAACAGCTTTCTACAGTAATGCGACCTTGACAACAGCTTTTTGCAATAACACAGCCCAATCAACAGCTTTCTGCAGGAATGCAGTCAGTTCAACACTTTTCTGCACTGATGCTTCCAGAACAGAAAGTGCTTTATATAGGGATGATATAACTCAGATAAAAAAATCTACACATTTTTCCTATCTACCCAAGGAGCTATGAGGCTAATGTTGCTAATGGAAACTTAGCAACACCAACAACTAGTAGTGTGCAAATTGCATGTGTAAATCATTGCATTCTTAAATAATTTGCTAAATCAGTAAGTAATCTTAAATAGACGTGGATATTTGGATAAACACCAGTCAGCCATAACATTAACACTACCTCCCTAATACTGAGTATGCCCCCCTCATGCTGTGAGATCGGACCAGACAGACTAGTCTTCACTTTCCACATGCATCAGTGAGCCTTGGGTGCCCATAACACTGTCAGTGATTCACCAGTTGTCCTTCCTTTGATCACTTTTGGATCACAAGACCTGTTATTTTGGAGATGTTCTAACACAATCATCTAGCCATCACAATAAGGCCCTTGTCAAAGTGGGCGAAGATCCTTATGCTCCCATTTTCCCTGCTTCCTGGACATCAACTTCAAGAACTGATTGTTTATTTGCTGCCTAATATAATATCCCACCCTCCTGACAGGTGCTATTGTAATGAAATAACAATGTCAATGTTATTCATTTTACCTGTCTCTGGTGTTAATGTTATGGCTGATTGTGTATACAGTGTAGAAGACAGAAGTATACTTCTGAATCCTATAATTTGGTTAAAGGAGAAATTTTACTGTTGCCCAAACTGTAATTTATATAATTTGTGGATATAAAATGCATTCTGTAATCTCACTTCTCTTTCTTGATTCTCTGTACTTGGCCTTACTAATACATACTTTTCAAACCATCTCTGCATGCACACATTTATATGAAAGTTTAATACCCAAACTAGGCATATATATATATTTATAGATATGTATTATATCCTATTTACAATACAAATATTTTGCGTGTGTATGTATGTACACATCAGAATATATGTGCTTGTAGTTGTGTTTTATATCAGCCTGAATGTCTAAAGCTATAATGCATCTTGCACTTTTTTGTTACCTTAGGTGTGAGAAAAGACACATAGCCACTATAACTTACTTTTTTAACAACTGCTGGCCTTGAGAGTTCTGCAGACTGAACCATATTTAACCCTTATGTGCCAGACCACCCGCTAGTGTCTGTGTTGGAGACTGACCATTCATGAATGGCTCTAAGCCATCATCAGATATGATATAGAGCAGGATCCTAAAGGGACTGCAAAGGCAAGCTACTGATTTATGCACTACAGGGCCCAAACGTCTTTAGAATATGCCTTGTGTAGTTCCAGACAAAGCCTTGTCCTATTACAATGAGGCGGCAACATAAATTGCCTTGTTTTTGAGCGATAGAAGTTTTATATGGGGCGTATGCATACTAAATCTATCGGTTCTCAGGTTATGTAGCTCAGGGGGGCCTGAACATGAGTAGAGTCCTTGGGCCCCTGGGGCTTATGAGTGCTTTAAATACATGGGAATCCAATGCTTGAAGTTCAAAAACATTTCTGCATTTTTCAGAGTGAGCTCAATATTGTTCGTAGGACATAAGATGACCATAGTGACCATAAGTAGGGCTGTCACAATATCAGATTTTTACTACATATAATTATGATGCGATTGTCACGATCAAGAGAATTCCTGATATGTATATCATGAATAGAGAAGAGAGAACAGTATCGTGTGGTGGGTTTTTTCTCTGATGTAAATAGAAATTGAACTTAGGGCAAAACATTTGTTTACAAACAAGCTTACAATCTCATAAACTCAATCAAACCAGAGCAAACCACTATAGGTGTGAACATGCCCTTAATCACACACATATATAGCAGTCTTTGTGAGCAACACACAGTACATTTAAAAGCCTAATATATACAACAAAAACATATTATCACATTACACATGACATGCATCAAAGCAATAGAGCTCCTGTAGTTGATGTCACACAACTGGAATCAAATCAAAGCCACATTGGCAGCATAATAGGAGTATTGATGAGCAAACTTGGCAGACTAGGCAGATGTTTTCAGTTGTTGAACATCAGTTTGCCTAAACAAACATGGAAAAGTAAAAGAGAGAGCATTTTATCAGATTCCTAAAGATCCTGACACATGGCGTAAATAAATTAAAAATGTTCTTTACATGAACTATTTACATATTTATTATTTACATAGTAACACATTTAGATATTTATATTTTTATCTTTAAAACATTTGTCAAAATTTATTGAGAGATTCTTAATGAGGTAATTGGTACAAAAGCAGCATCCAAGAAAGGTCTAGTCCTTTTGGAGCAAAGATGGGCTGAGGATCACCAGTTTGCCTACAAATATATGAGAAAATTATTGAAATGTTTAAAAACCTCAAAGATAGATATGAAGAGATTTGGATATTTCACCTTCAACAGTGCATAACATAATTAAAAGATTCAAGGAATTTGTAGGAATTTCAGTGGGTAAAAGAAAAGGGTCCAAGCCTAAGCTGAACAACTGTAATCCTTGATCCCTCAGGCAGCACAGCATCAAGCATCGTCATTTATCTATAAGCGATATCACCACATGGGCTCAGGACTATTTTGGCAAACCTTTGTCAAGTACCACAATATGTAGTCAATATATAAACTGTGCCAAAAGGAAGCCCTATATTAACAGTGTCCAGAAGCACCGTCAACTCCTCTGGGCTCTGAGGCATCTGGGATGGACCATCACACAGTGGAAACATGTACTGTGGTCAGATGAATCAGTATTTCAGGTATTTTTTGGGAGAAATGGACACAGTGTACTCCAGACTGTTACCAGCAACAAGTCCAAAAGCCAAGGTCTGTCATGGTATGGGGTTGTGTCAGTGCCCTTGGCAAAGGTAACTTGCTGTGATGGCACCATTAATGCTGAAAAGTACATAGAGATTTTGGAGCAAATATGCTGCCTTTAAGAAGACATTTTTTCCAGGGTCACCCATGCATATTTCAACATGACAATGCAAAACCACATTCTACACACATTACAAAGTCCTGGCTGTGGAGGAAGAGAGTATGGGTACTTGACTGTCCTGCCTGCAGTACCGACCTGTCTTCAATAGGGAACGTGTGGCGCTTTTTTGAAGCGCAACATGCGACAGTGAAGACCCCATACTGTTGTCCACCTTAAGCCAAAGTCTTTTATTTTTTTATCTGCGTTTTCCATACCGTCCCAACTTTTTCTGATTTGGGGTTGTACAACCGCAATTCCAAAGTTGGGACACTGTGAAAACTGTAAATAAAAACATAATGCAATGATTTGCAAATCTTGTAAACCCATATCGTATTCACAACTGAACACAGACAGCTTTAAAATGTTGAAAGTTTTACTATTACATGAAAAATATCAGCTCATATCAATCTGATGGCAGCAACACATCTCAAACACATAAGGACAGGGCAAAGTAAGTGGTACTAAACAGAAACAGCTAGAGAATATTTTGCAACTAGTTAGTTTAAATGGCAACAGGTCAGTAACATAATTGGCTATGAAAAGAGCTTCTTAGAAAGGCTCTCAGAAGTAAAGTTTGCAAAAATCTATGGCTACAAATTGTGGAACAATATCAGAATAATGTTCCTCAACGTTAAATTGTAAAGACTTTAAATAAATATCTTATCATCCACAGTACATAATATCATCAAAAGGTTCTGAAATCTGGAACATTCTCTGTGCAGTCTTGGCAGCTTACACATCTGGAAGGGCACTGTCAGTGCTAAATGGCACATACAGATTTTGGAGCAATAAAGGTTCCCATCCAGGTGATGTCTTTTTCAGGGAAGGCTCTTGCATATTTAATCAAAACAACGCTAAGACACATATTGCATCTATTACAACAGCATGCCTTCATTGTAGAAGGGTCCGGGTGCTGAACCTACCTGCCTGCAGTCCAGACTTTTTACCAATTTAAAAGATTTAGCGCATCATGAAATGAAAAATAAGACAAAGAAGACCCAGGACTCCCCTTTAATCTGAAGGTTGTTCTAACATTTCATCCTACCGATCGAAACGTCCTACTTCACCCCTTTTTCAATGCTATCTAAGGTTTCAATGTGCTATCTAAGGTTTTTTTAACAGCGGTAGAATGTTTTGATAAGGCATTACAATATATTGAGATGTTCAATTTTAGTTAGTAGTAGTAGTAGGATAGGATGTAGTAGGATAGGATGTAGTAGGATGTTTTTATATGGTCTAACAGTGTATCAACATCATTCCAAACAAATATATGTAAAAACGTGCTATGGTAGGATAACTCGACACGACCAGTTCAAATCCCAGACTGGTACAAGTACCACTGAGGTACCCATGTGCAAGGTACCATTCCTAAGTGCCCCTCCCTAGGTGCTGCTCACATCAGCTGTCCACTGATCCTACACGGATGGGCTAAATGCAGAGGTTGCATTTTATTATGTTGTGCTGTGGTGTGGTGTGTTCACAATGACAAATAATTACTCACGTAAGAGAAAATGAGGGGGTGATGCACAGTGGTAAACATGGCCCTGTCGCACATTCTGAGACGTTTTGCTGCTATCAAATTGTTTTGCTTAAAATTGTATATTTACTCTGTAAAAAAAATTTTGTGAATAAATTATCAAATCATTGCGTTCTGTTATTATTTACATTTTACACAGCATCTCAACAATTTTGCAATTGGGGTTGTACTTCACTTGATAAATATTTGCATTCCTAATGGCTGTGCACTATTTTTAAACACTGTTTCGTTAGTTTGCTTTAGGGCTTTCTTGATGCTTCCCAACATACTGTAAAGACTAAAGTCATGACTCAAGATCTAAGCTTTAACAACAAGACTTTAACATTAACTGAGACCTTAATGTGACATTTACTGTTTCATGGTGAGTGAATTAACAGCGACCCTGAACCTGGCCAAATCTAAAGGATGAAGCAAGTACATCATCTTATTTTTAAAAAGCAAAACACTTTAGCACCGGCTTTTGGGTGTGGGTTGAGGGTTTCACTCATATCATGATCGTGCACGGCCACACAGCACTGTTCTGATAGCCATCGGCTTCTCCTCGTTTTATGTCAGAGGCAACCAGCATAAAGGAGTTATGCTTCCCTTTAATATGTTGTGGGAAACACATAGTTACTAGTGCAGGAATATTTACAGTATTATCATATAAGCATTTTTAACACAATATCATTATTGCATTTTTTAAATATCGCAGCTATCATCAGTACCAGTATATTGTGACACCTGTATTCCGAAGTTTGTGAAAAGATTTCAAAAGGTTGTGACCTTTACTTTCCTGAGCACAGACAGTTAAAGGTTGTTGAAGTTAGGCTCCCAGATCCTTCTTCCTTTTTTTTATTCCTTAAGCAGAGGGGGTCCATGCCTCTCTGGGACCCCTTTAAATGGGTCCCCTTTAAATGACCTTAGCGAGATGACCTCCGGTAGCTGCAAAGATGGAGGACAATCACGTTAGATTAATTATTATTGCGTCTCATGTTGGTGAGGGTTTGCGGTTTGCTCAGACACAGCAAGGTGGGGTCAGAGCATGCCACGGCTGATAGATTGGGTCAAGAGGTGCCCTTTTAGGTTGCCATCAAAGTCGGGCAGGTAAAGCTCTCTCCCCCCTCTTCAACCCACCCAGCCTTTTGACAGATGAGCCCCCATGTTGTGCCCTTGACTGTGGGAGAATGAGAACAAACAGATAGAAGTACAAAACAAAGGGCACACTCACCCTTCACAACCTATTAATTAAACTTGAAGCCACAATAGAAGCTTGTGAGATCAGAGAGAGAGTTAGGACACTCTATTGTTAGTCAAAGCTCCATTGGAGTCCAGCAGGAAAGAATGTCATCTAAAGAAACAGTTAAAAAAAAACAGTAAAATATGCTGTAGGCCACTTTTAGCAATAAAATTACAACCCTAGAGTAACACAGGTAAATGTAGAAGAAGGTTTGAAATTGTAATGAATGATGGTCTGAGATGAGAGGTCTGAAGCTATTATTACTATGCTATACCTTTAAGGAACTGATCAGTGAAAAATCCAATTACTACAATTTTCTACTTATCCTGGATATAGGCAATACAATATGCAATACATGTTTGATATTTTTTTTGTTTTTGTTTTGTTTTTTGGACCTGAAACTGCAAAGCTAACTTTCCAAACAAACTCTAGAAGTCATTAGTCACCAAAATTGTTTCTGTAAATACATCCACAGACCTCCTAACCTGCTCAAACCACACTTAGGCTTTTATTAAGGTGATGTGGACTTGTCTGTGTGTTTTAGGACTGGTATGGCTTGCTTGTGAACAACAAACCCCATTTTTTTGTTTCTATTGACTAATTATGCAATTATGCTGGTCAGTGAAAATACCTAAATTCTTTTCTTTGTACTTTTTTTTTATCTAGACAAAAGATGTTCAAAAATAACTAAAACAAAATCAGTCCCCTCCAGCCCTGGTGTTGTCTAAAATGTCAGTGATGGTAAAGTCACACTCTACTGTAATAGCTTACAAAAAGTCTTCCTGTGACCTAAATGTGTCACACACACATAAACAATAAACTTACATAATAGTGTGGTTAGACTAGCTAGTATTAACTAAAGAAGAGTGCTTTTTTGAGTCTTGGCTCCTCTCTGTGTTTCTTCTCTATGTTATTAAGAAGTTTTTCGTCCTGACATCTCCTCCCTCAGCTTGCTCATTATGAGCTGCTGATACTAACACTATACATATACATTTTCATAAAATTGAATTGATTTGAATTGAATTGAATTGAATTGAATTGAATTGAATTGAATTGAACTGAACTGAACTGAACTGAACTGAACTGAACTGAATTGAATTGAATTGAATTGAATTGATTTGAATTTAATTGAATTAAATTGAATTGAATTGAATTGAATTGAATTGAATTGAATTGAACTTTTCCCTAACATTTTAAATTTAACAGTACATATTCAGCCACTGAATCACCAAAAAATCAAGAAAATATATTTTCTTTAAAACCAAAAATTGCCAGTGAACTTATGTTATTATGTATTGGTGATGGCAAAACAGCAGTAACTGAAAAGCATACACTTTCTTTGGGCACTATTTTGTCTTACAAAACCTGAATGCAGAAGAATAGAGTTTTAACAATACGTTTTATACCAAAACATTATGAACTCTCACAAAAAGCTGTTTCCTATCATACATTTCTGTGTAGGAGCTTTTAGTGGTATTTAACCCTTCGTGAGTCTGGTTCCATTCACCACCATGAAATGGTGCATTTCACATCAAACAACTCTGAATGACATTGCTTACTTATCACTTAATTACACAAATCAGTGGAATTCCCTTTTAATTGCATTTGTAATTTTGCAGAAAGATTGCTGCATAGTTTGTGCTGCCATGAGTATTCTTAATCAGTTATGAAAATGCAGTTATGCTGGCCTTTCAAGTGGGTGACCACTGAATAGCTGTACACTTACACTAACCTCCTTCAGTCAGCCTAACATTTATAGCCTTTAAACCTTAATGCCCTCAGCACAGGCATGAGAAAGAGCGAGAATGAGCTCATGCTTTCTTCATCTATAAAGCACACAGTATGAATGGACAAGATCACGTACAGTCACACCAAAGCCTTTATACTTTACAGGGCTGGAACAGCGTGCCCCGGAGCTTCAGGGGTTGTCATTGTTGACAATAACTAAAGTGTCAATATGGCAGGGTCTGCCATAGAGGCGCCCAGTCCCCACAGTCATAAATCATACTTTTGGACAGCTCTGCTCCCGGCTCCTCTAATCCGCTCGCATGGAGAGCAGACTGGACACAGTTTCCCCAGAAGCCTCTTTAGCAACTGTGGCATCGCCAAAGTCGAATATACAGTCTTGTTTCTTGTTTGTTTCAGAAGCCCAGATTTTTAAAACATTTTTAATGAAGTTACTATAGTAACTAGCCTGGATAAGTGTAGCAAAGTGCATGGATGTCTAATTCTGAGTTTTTGTTAATGCTTTTAAAATGTATCTGTGAACAAACATTCACCACTGTAGAACCAGCACCATACACTCATTTGCATGTAGAATTACTAGGGGTGTAATGGTTTAACCTGTTCATAGTTTGTTTAGGTTTCTAAGCCATGGTTTGGTTTGTATCATGGGTTGGCTTGGGTTAAGTGATTTTATCATATAAAATGGAAGATGAAAAGTTCCTCATTCACTTCTCCATATTATTATTATTATTATTATTATTATTATTATCCTTTTCAAAATAGAGAACAAAATTTTTAACTTTTTAAAACTTCTCTTTTATAAGACCAGCTTGAGGTGAAAATCCAGCTGTTTCTTGCGTTATCAGTTGCATGGTTGACTTTCAATTCAGCACCAGCTTCTTTATTCACATCAGCTGACTGCTTACTTGTATGTGCCATACAGTGGGCTTGTTTAAGAGGAGAACTACTTCTTTTTATTTTATTTGCCATATATCACTCATGTAACATGATAATACACTAGCATACCTCTCTGCTGCTTAAGAAGTCAAGCTGCTTGTTATAACTGCATTGAAAAGTACCTCACCCAGCTCCTTACAAAGTTCTGCTTTTGTCCTTCATTCTTCTCTTACACCACATGTGTATTGAAATGTCATCATAATTTCCTACCATGACTCAACACATTTAACTTCTATTGGAATCCTATGGCGCATCACACTCTCTTAGTAAAACTTAAAACAATGGATTTTGGTTTGCTTAAAGTTCAGATGCTGTAGTTTATTGACATACCAAGTAAATTGGTAAGATTGTAACCTTGTGTGCTCCTTTACAGCCAAACCCAAATGACAGCAGAAAACAGATGCCATGATGGACGAACAAAACAGTTAAATGACGACATGCAGTAACAAAGAATTCACACCATATCATTTGACGAAAAACAATTATTAGAGGTCTGATCAGTATCATTTGGGGGCCTTGGGTATGTTTTATTCAGATTTCAGGGTGTTTTTGTTTTGATGGACCTATTGCCTGAAGGAAAAGATGATAAAAGGGAGTGTGTCTCTGTGTGTATGTTTGTATTGTAAGTCTTTTGTGTTGATTTCTGGTCTTATGCAAAAGGTCAAATGACATAAGTTTCCCGAAAAATGCACCTTCTCTACAGAAGGCACATTTTAATGCACAGCTACTCTTTATTTACTGGGAAAGAAAATAAAATGCAAAATGTTACTTGTGCAAAAGTTGTACACATTTTATATTGTATGTTTTTCCTTGTTATGATAAACTCAACAACGAACCAGTGATTGTGCATTTAATTTGCTTGTGTTCTGTTTGGAGGATGTGTACTTATTTTTACTTACAAAGTCAACAAAACTTGATGCTTAATTTTTCTAAGTGTTTTCATACTTGTGTGTGTGTGAATGTAGATCAAATGCAGTGCACCTTTACTGTTGCTCACACCTCACCTGACTGTATCGCTGTATTCAGATCCCTCATAAATAATTATATCAGTTGATATGTCACATCTGCAGTCCATCCTTTAGCTGATGTATCATTAACCCTTTAATCTGTAATATAATTACTTAGATCAATATTATTAGCTCTTAAGTCCCGGGGATGCATGTGTAATCACAGAGCCATGGAGAGAGACTCATTTTTCATATTTCATTTGGGATTATTAATTCACAAACGTTTTGACTTGCGGCATGCGGGCAAATAAAGATAAATGTGGCAAAAACAGGGAGCAAACAGACGAGGCTGCAATCAGCCCCATTTTGCTTTATTAGGCCAAATGAATTATGATGTCTTTAACAAACTGACAGATTACTTAGCTGCTTGGTTAGGGCTGTTTTCTCACTCGGCAGAGCTCCTCCGGGAGACGCCGGTGCACTCGTTTCATTGCCAGATCTATTTTTCACTCAATTTAGCTCCAAATGACGGCTAACCTGTGGGTCCTCCCTCTGGGCAAGGTTTATGCAATGATTAATGGCGAGTGTTTAGCTGCCTCTACCTGGGGGACTGCCCCATCTGCGGAGCGATGTCAGGTGGAATAGGGGGCGCCTGCAGGTGGCCGCTCATGAGTGGCAGCTTCACTTGGCCTCAGGCATCTCAGCCGCGCTCATTCTGTCCACGCGATGAAGAATCAGGGGTAACACTTCATTATGATGCTTCACTATAGATGCTTTGTAGATGCTCACCTTGCTTGTAACTTCAACCAAATACATTTTCAATTCTAATAAACTCATGCATATCTGTGGGCTTGTATATAAGCCCACACTTTTTTTCTCTCTCTAACTCTCTCACTCTATATCTCTCTCTACATATATATGTTTCTCAACCTGCTAAAACTGCTAAAACCACCAGCTCTTTATTAAAGTTGTGTGGTCATGTGGTTTAGGACACCACATGACTGTCAGCTTAGACAATTGATCAGCAATTCAAATTTTGCTTCTTTACCTTATAGGTATAGCTGTGAGACTATAGAAATCAATAGTCACTCAAATCTGTTTCCATAGTAACAAACCAAAACTTCTCACATCCTGGTAAAGCCACATGCAGATTACTTTAATTTGTACAGACTTCTCTGTATGCAGTTTTCTCATTTATAGCTGCTTTGTGAATACCAGCACTGGTAATGGCTATAGTGGTGAAATTTTCTTCATTTTTAAGTATGTCATGTGTCCTAAACCAGATAACTGTACTACCTGATTGAAGAGCAGGTTTAGCAGGATGGGAGAAACTTCTTTTTTTTTCTTTTTTGCAATAACAAATTTGGACTTTTTGGATTACTTTTCAGTTCTAGTGTTTGACAGCAATGTTAACATGGCAGCTGCAGTTTTGCAGATACAGTATTTTTGATCACTCTCAGCTACATCTGTATTTTACCAAGAATTATGGAGCTGTATAAAGTCATAAAGTGCATACTAACCATACTACAAGCCATTGGTAAGGGGCTGACTTTTGTGAATAAATGAAAAATGATAAATAGACTAGTCCAGTATGTAATATTCATGGAACCTCAACCAAAAACATCTCTTTAAGATTGTGAAAGAATCATGTTCTTCACTGTGGTAAAATTGCATTAAACTTTACTGCTGTAAAGGCTTCATTGCAATTATATTACAGAGGTATAACACATTTAAACTTGTAACTGTACATTTAATTTTATTTTACATTATTTTTTACATTACCTTACATTACATTTGCACTGACTTTAAGTTATGTTTTCAGTCTTGTTTTTTCTTTTATGGTAAAGCTGTGGAATTTAAATCTCCCATTTGTAAAAAATTTTATTTTATCCTATTTTTTATCTTAAGGCATTTAAAAGGTTTTTGCTCCGAACGACATTTTATTGCATTCGTACAGTGACAATAAAGTTGTCTTATCTTAAGTAACTTAAAAAAGTTTCAGGCTGCCTTAAAACCTTAAAACTTTAAATAGTAAGTTAACAGAATGTAAAGCATAGTTTCTTTGGTTAAAGCAAAATATTAAGGCAGGGAGAAAAAGTTTTCACCCTTTTATACTCCTTCAGACTATTACAAGCTGTCCATCTTCTCTGGACTCTCTTCTGTGTTTTAACTACATTGTAACCTGTAAGTTATTTAATGGTCACATCATCAGTTGTTGGCAAAATCAGCATGAAATGGCACTAAACAGAAAGCTGGAAGCACACGATACTGACATAAAGCACAAGGCCAGAAAAGAAAAGTACACAAGGGGCAAAGTTTTAATGACAAACTACCATAATGACGAGTCTGGAAGTGTCTGTTTAGATGTCTATTTTACGCTTGAACAGCCTGTCTCTTTCATTCTGTCAAAAGACAGACCCGACTGAAAGCAGCACAGATGCCGGTGGGCCAGTTATCAAATTAAGACTTCTGGACAGGTTTATGGGCCCTGGCTGTCAGCTCTTCTCTGCGTGGAAATCATCTGATACGGCTCTGATAGTGATTAATGAGCGCACTAATCTGGTGGATCGTTCCTCCGCTGATAGACACATCACCGAGGGTCTGCTTGGCTGGCGCGCTGCTCCATTTGATTTCCTCTGGGTCTAGTGCCAAAACAGGCAAATCCGGCAAACACACAGCAAGCTGGCACTGCTTTTGGGGTGGGCCAAGTTAATGTGAGCAGTTGGGGTGTAACAGTCTTAGCCAGAGGTGGAAAGCGACTACTTCAATGTACTTAGGTAAAATTTGGATTACTCTGGTATTTGTACATGTAAATTCTGCAGAAATTAAATGTGCTGTTTAATCAGTTCCATTTTAATCTTTCACATTTAGGCAGAGATGCTTTTTTCGAGTTTTAATTTTTTATTCCATTCTTCTCTGCTCAACATGTCATATTCTATCACGTTCAATAGAACCTAATTTTATGTATTAATTTATACTTGGCAGCTGGGTCACAAAGCAGACTGTGGCAAAAGCATGAACACCATGCTACACAGAGTCCTTGGACAAGACTCCCAATGCTGAATTTACCTACAGCACTAGCATGATTAAAGTCACTCGGTATAAAGAACATCTAATGGTACACGTATTCTGTCTTTTTGTTAGGTACACAATACTGAATGTATGCAGCAAACACAGGACTTTTGTGAAGTTGTGTGTTCCCCCGAGGAACATTCGGAAAGGGGCGGATGAAGTTGTGCCATTATGCGTGTGCACATAGTTATGGTGAACACAGATCAACCAGTATTGTCCACTATCATTAAAGTCTGCCCTTTGAGAACATTAGAGTTTCTCAGTTAAGTGTAATGCCATTGGACAAAAACAGGTGTGTTGGAGCAATGCTTACTTATTTGGCATTGTTCAACTGCAATTGGGTATGCAACTGGTTGTATGTCAGACTTGATCACTCATTTAAAACAGCATCCCCAATATATAAACATTACTGGGACAAGTAAAAAAGAGTAAATTGCAGATTCAGCTACCCATAATTTTCAACAGCCCCTGGCTAACAATTCATACTGGGCAACATAGGCAACATAAACATGAAACAAAACAAAAACATGTATTTAATCTTTTTTTGAGAGAATATATGTGTTGCACAGTCCTCATGTGAAGCTGAAAGCTGCTAATGTGAATATAGTACAGGTCAGGCACAATTCATAAATGTGCACTTTAATGGAGAGTTATTTTATGTTTATTTACTCTCTCTCTCTCTCTCTCTCTCTCTCTCTCTCTCTCTCTAT
>JBBPDA010000145.1:10953243-10971413 GCA_037974385.1 Arnoldichthys spilopterus
TCAGTGGTCTAACAGTTACACAGTGTCACTGGTCTAACAGTTATGCAGTGTCAGTGGTCTAACAGTTATGCAGTGTCAGTGGACTAACAGTTATGCATTGTCACTGATCTAACAGTTACACAGTGTCAGTGGTCTAACAGTTATACAGTGTCACTGGTGTTCAGTTATGCATTGTCAGTGGACTAACAGTTATGCAGTGTCACTGGTCTAACAGTTATGCAGTGTCACTGATCTAACAGTTATACAGTGTCAGTGGTCAAATCAAATATTTCTATTATAGGCATTTTATTTTTGAGAAAGAACTTTCAGTGTCATAACAGTAGTGATATAAAAGCTTAAATTAATTTTTTTCTCACCACAGAGCTGCATTTGGCTGGATGTGTATGGGGTGGGGGAACCGCTCTCAATGTCACAGTGCCGTCATGCATAAAGCCCAGTAAAAACATGTGTCACAGACATTTAAACTGATGCCATACACAGAACTGTGCATAACTGATAAACTTCAGTGTGTGTCTGTATGGTTATACAGGTTGTGTTTAGTGAGTAGAAGTAAAAGGAAGGTGCAGTACATATAATGGATGGTGAGATTTAGTCAACTTAAGTCCACTGATTCTCTATTCAGATAAACTTCATTCCATGAATATTTGTTGTGTTTACCGCAATAAAAGAATATTTTCAGAGCTGAATGCAGACGCCATTTATGTTATGAAAGCAGATGTGTGTTAATATGGTCTCCAGCTGCTGTGTTTCCATATGAAAGTATTTACTGTGTCTACAGGCCCGCCTTTTGGGGAAATAATACACAGAAGAGGAATTTTTACCAGCTGGGAGCTCAGTGCAGTAGTTTGTCTAGTAATGCACTAAATAGAGTGTTTGCCCCCTGTTAGTCATTACCTACCACTCACAAGACAATGCACAGATGGTGGGCACGGACAGTATTCATAATGTCAGCAGCGTGGGCTGCAGCGCTGCAAACTGAATCACACTCACAGAAGCAAATTATCCATGTTAATGTGTTTTGTACGTTGGCAATATTTTACACTAATTTACAGCTACAGTGCAATGGTGGACTCTTTTATTATTTTATTGTTTGTGTTCCAAAAATCCATATGTGAATATGCGTGCACACACACACACACACACACACACACACACACACACACACACACACACACATACATATATACATACTCACACGTATATTGTCAAAAACATCAGCTGCCAGTTCCACCACTCAGGTGAGTGTTACAGTCGAAGGCAAATGTTTAAAAGTCACAATAAGAGCACATGCTGTACAGAGACACACTTATGAACATTTTGGCTTGCTCTTTAGGGGTTCGGATCCAGATTCTTTATTCACTGAATTGACTTTAAAATTGACTTTGACTTTTGAGTTAAAAGCACAATTGCTGTATACTTGCTGAATGTAAAGTTCAAAATAAAAATAATGCCCTGTGCAATGTTTTATTTTTTTTCCCAAAATGGTAAAAAAAAAAAATTGGCCATTAAATTAGCAGAAATAAAATTCTTACATGTAACACTGTATTTGTTTCCTGCAAACAGCTAAATATGCAATTTGTTAGGGGTGTGCAAAGTTTTGCACACGCTTGTGTTAAATGTATCTGCTGTGCTAATCCTTTACATTTTCACAGCTTTTAAGTGATCAGGACACCATCAAGCTGGAATGTTAGGTGCTGAATGATATAGAGGATTCTAAAGTAGCTGCAGGAGCTGTATAATATTGAGACTGGAGTTATAATTAATATCCATAATCCAAACCTTAAGCCCAAAAGGGTCTAAGGAAACAGTCCCCTTTGAATTCACAGCTTTTGTGAGTTCATGAAAACCAAACAACTTACATATTGTCCACCTTTCCAGCTTACAGCAGTTTAGCCCCACCCATGAAGTTAACAAGCCTCCCATTTTAATATTGTAATATTTTAATATTTTCCCATACATTTTCTATTTTTTACAGCCCTGAAAACACAACCCCCACCCTGTCACAACAACACTGTAAGTAACAACATGAAAATGAGTCAAAATTAAAACACTGAAAACAAAAATGTGCCCCCTCTGACAAACAACCCCCTTTTTAAACAACCCAGTCTGCCGCTGCTAGTGATTGGAATTTGCTCCAAAAAACACTAAAGCTGGAAATTGATCCCACTCTCTGCTTTTACATATCTAAATTGATCCCACTTCCCTAAATCTGCATATGAACATGTTTAATGATACTTGCAAATGTTTTGCACTGATTAATTCTTTTTTATGTTCTTATGATACTTGAAGTCATTTTACATCTGATTTGTTCTATTAGTTTTTTTTTTTATTCCCCCCTTCTCCCTCCCCTTCCCCTCATGTGTTTTTGGTACTTGCCAGACTGTCACTGTAAATTAGAATCTGTTCTTAATGACTTGCCTGGTAAAATAAAGGTTAAACAAATAAATAAATTAAAACTACACAAAGTCGGCCATTTAGCTAGGCTATAAGGTTGTAGCCATATTTGAAGACAGCTGTGAAGTTTAATCATTTCTGAAGGTGTTATCATCCAAACTAAGCTCCAGATGTATTGGGTTACTCTAGAGAGCTGTTATAAAAATATAAAAATTCACCACCATTAGGCTGATGGTAACATAACAGGCAAATTCTTCTTAACAGGCTAGTGGAAAATTGCAATACCTTTGGAAAGCAAAGGGTTTATATTTAAACATTGTTGTGTAATGATGTTATTGAATGGAACATACTCATGATTTTATGACTGCATTTTGTCTTTCAGCATAAACAAGCTTTAAAAGTCAGTAAAGTATGGTCCCCTCTTAGAATGCGTCCTCTACTGAGACAGCAAATGAGAGAATAAGTCACTAATACAAAAATACCCAGAAAAATGAGAAGAAAATAATTAATTAAAGTTTTATTTGTTGTTTACTCTTGTTTTTTAATCTTACATTTTTAAAATGGATAAAATGCTCTCTACTTAGGCAGATACATATAAATTACAGAATATTGTGTATAATTTAATAAATAAAACATAAAAATACCTGTTAGTGGATAGTTTCTAATACTGAAGTACATACTGTATTAATTATTATTGCATAAAAACAATATGAAATATGTATTAAGTTTTAATTTACATTAACATACCTTAAGGATTCTTTCCTTTATTGTTACTGTTTCCAATATACAAAAAATAACATGTGCACACACAATGTTTCATGAAATGGCTGCCTAAAATGGACCAGTCAAGCAGAACATCTAGAGCAAACACAGGGAGAAAAGTAGGCATGGGCTTTATACCCACCTGTCCCGCCCCCCTCAGTTGGGCACCACCTGTGGGTGGGAAAGGGTGGAGTCCCTACAGGAGGTAGTCCTTCCTTTTCTGACAGAGGGTGACGGATGACCCCTGAGCAACCTTCTCCAGCTTCTGCATAACAGAGGCCTTCTGAAGTGCAGGGCTGGCCTCTGGGACAAAGGCCAGCACACGTATTTAAATGACCTAATGGAATAAGATTCAGGCTTCGGTAGAAAGTGGCACGCCGCTACATCTCTAATGAGTTGCTAATGGGGGGAAATCACTTTCCTTTTACCTCGTGAGCAAAGACAGATGGAGAGGAAGGCCTGCATTGATTGACAGATTTGATTGATGTGAAAAGGAAAGGTAAAGTGATCATGAGGTTGAAGGGTCCACTTGAACGCGACATGGTGGTGGGTAAGTTTGGTTACAAACATGGTTACAGTAAGTTTTGGGAAGAAAGTGTCCAGATGGATGGGCCAAACATGGCTGACTGAGTGTTGATTCTGGTGTTTTGTCATGAGAGTCAATAAAACTGAAATGTTTCCTGCAATACTGCATAGCTATCACCAATATAAATTTGTGTTAGACCACTGTTGTCAAGCATGACTTGTGTTTGCCATCCTCTAACCCAGGGGAAGAGAACTGATAACCCTTGCATTAGGTCTCTTCTGACCATAGAAATGCTCTTACCCAGCAACACCACTGTAGTTGGTGGTGGAACTGAGAGAATGTGAAGTGACTACAAGCATAACATACAAGGTGCTGGTATTTCTAATTAAGTGTAAAGTCCGTGAAGTATGCAACCCCTTTGGGAGACAGTAGAATATGTAGTAGTTAACAGGAAATACTATGCCCAAGAATGAACTATAGAAAGGGAGCAGATGGTGAGGGATAGCTAGGTGAAGATGTTCTTAAAGCCTTATGAGGTTTACTCCAATGCCTAACCATAGATTCCATATTGTCATCCAGTGCATGCCTAATGGGTGTCATTCCAGCCTGTCTTTTCTTAATGATATTCCTTCAGTCACTATCGACAAGCTGGTGACATTTCATTAATGCGCCATGTCCCATGCATCAGATTGCCACGACACCACCACAACAAGGCAGCATACTGCACTATGCCTTGTGACAGATGTGCATCCAAATGGTAGCGCAGTTCTGTGTGCTTTGGGGGAACTGGCCACAGAAGTGTGCCATCTTGGCTCTTTTTGTTGTGACACATGGGCAACTATCTGACCGTGCTTCAGCTCTGTGGGGCTGCAGTGTACATTCACATGCACTCCCCAGTGACATTAGGCTCCAGCGGTGAGGGGCCTTTAGGTAATGGCTTGCTAATGGGATAATAAGGCTGTGGCCGGCCCTCCCCAGCCTGCGCCGGGACAGATGGAGGTGTCCCCTTCTGCCAGTGGCGGCGGCTCAGAACGGACGATGGGAGCTTTGAGTGACGAGAGCGACAGCCGCCACCTTGTCGCATTTCCTCTCACCACAGCAGAAGTGTGTGTATATGTATGTGTGGTTCCTTGTTAAGGACAGTATGGACAGACCCCATGTTGAGTCGAGCTGTGGGTGTCTCTCCACCTCATTGGCTGGTTAGTTAGTGGTTCTGTGTGTTGATCCCAACGTAATGTGGATCCCCCACATATGAAGCTGGTCATGATATCTCAAACTTGTTTACTTTAAAAAAACTAATATGTAAACATAAACAATCATGCTCTCACCATTCATTGTATTGCAAACACTTACATTGTCCTTCCACTTACTGACCACCTACATTATAGGACCACTGTTATGGTGTACAGTTACAATATGTAGCTCAACTATCACCAAGCACAGCTTATGTTCAGTGTTGGGATGTTATGCAATATGTTACATAGTATTGGGGATGTGTATTCTGCATACACAAATATATTGTATGTATCTTTATTCAGTTCAGTTTGCTTTTTGAAAATGCAATATTGAGAATACAGTTACATTTTTATATTTTTAGGAGAATATTTTTAGAGTACTTAATATCATAAAATCTTCAAATTAAACACAATCAATGCTTCTTCATGACTGTTTAAAAATTAGTGCACACTCGTGAGTGTGAGGTAGACTCAAAAGAGGGATGAAACAGCTCCTTTACAAATACTGGAGTTCCTGCTAAACCCTGAGTAGACTGATAAATCAGAACGGGTGAGTTCTTTTTCCCAGTGTTACTGAGCTCTTTTCAGGAATGAATGAACTTCAGTGTTGTACTGAACTCATACATTTTATGCATCACTTACCATTTACAGCATTTATCCAGAGTGAAGTACAACAGTGCCTTGTAGCCAATGTCTGTTGTTCAATCTATAAAGCTGAACCCATCAACAGCTGTCATCCTACTAAGATACAACTTGCTAAGTTACACACCAAAACAAAACCCTGAAAAACTTAATATGTCACTAAATACATTTAGGAGAATAACAAATTTGGAGGAAACCTTTTTAGAAATGGACCTCAGAACTGCATCAGCTAATCATTTAAGATAAAAGCAGCATTTTGAGAAATTTAGTCATTAGTACAAAACAAAAATGTAATGTGTGTATATTTTTAGTAAATAAATTATCCCAAAATGTACAGTGGGAACAAAATGGTAATTTCTACCTGTAGTGTCATTCACTCATGTTATTGAGTGTGCATTGAGTGAACTCATTTGGCATAAGACAAGGTAGATATATTAGGCTATGTAATACTATATGTATTATAGAATTATAATATAATTGTCAGAACTGGCACAACCCTTTTTTAAATGGCTCCATTCCTGAAACAAGCAGAAAGATTTTACAACAAAACAAATTCAGCCCGTTTTCCTCCTGCTCTGGAACGGTAGCCATTCTCTTCCCTGATTGGGTCTGTCATGGTGACCAGCTGTTCCATTCCATTTCAGCATCCAGCACCGCTAACCTAACATCTGCTGTATTTCCCATAGCAGCGGCCTGTTATTCCACCCATACCATTACACCCTCCACTGCCCTCTGAACACAGCTCATAGTGGTGCCATAGTGGGAGCTGGATCAAAGCTGAGGGATAAAGAGATTGTGCCCAGGATGGATCTTTATACAGTATGTTGCTTCTTGGTTGAATGCACAGGGCTTCATTATGACAACTATAGTGTGATGTGATCCAAAAATGAATGGGTTAATAGTGTCTTATGAGTGAATAAGAGAAAATTGAGAAAATGGATGAATCGTGCTTTGCTGTCCAAGTTCCTACACTCACAGATGGTGAAAGCTAGAAGTATGCAGTCTATATCTTTGGTCTTTGTTTCAGTCTTGGCCTCTTCAATGGATTCTGACTTTAGATAGATAGATAGACAAACAGACAGACAGATAGATTGATAGATAGCACACACACACACACATACTCTCATCCCTGCAGTAATGTCTCTTTACCGATTAGGTGAGCTCTCAGGAGAACCATTGAGTACAAAGCGTTAACATCTGGCAACCATTACGGCCCCAGATCAGTTGTGATTTGTCCATATGATGATTCTGGCCCAGCCAGACGCGGGGGGCTCACTGCCCCCACAATGCCGGTGGACCACTGCTGCTGTCACTTCTGTTTTCACACCAGTGTGTAGTGGAGGCTATAATTAGCTCTGCTGTCCTGAGCCCTCTACACACACACACATTTTCACAGGCAACCTTAAGAGGGACACGCACCTGCTTGTGGATGATGATAACATCTCTATATGTGTCACAGCTCAACTTTACCCACTTTTCCAAACCTAAACTCAAATCTACAGTAGAGGGAGAAAGAAAATGAGTATGTGAATTTGAATATTCCTTCTTTTAAACACATTTGGATTTTCAGCAAGCTGTCTGTCAGTTGCTTTGAAAGGATAATGATCGAAAATCCCAAACTGTGACTAATTTCCTCTGGCACACACTGGTCTCGGATCCACTTCTGCCAAGAGGCATCTAAAACAGACATGAGCGAGACGCATTTTAAGGAGTGAATCACAGAGACCTCATTTTCTGTTAAGGCCCTGTGTTGAATCTGTCTTCCCACATTTCCGAACATAACTTCATTTGTAGAACTTTTGGAATGAAAAACTGGGAAAAACTCTGCTCCCTTACAACGTTAAAATAAAGAGCATCCACCATGAGAATACAAAGCCTTAGCACAGACTTACTGTTTAAAAGGTCATGAAATAATGCTACTCTGCTGTGTATCTATCTACAGGCTTTTACACTATGTGAAAATTTCTTAAAGAAGTTCTTTACAGGTCTTTAGGAACAACTCGGTCATGTCTAAACATGTAGAAGCAGCCTTTAGCTTCTATGCTGCTCTTAGATGGAACCAACTGTCTGAGGACCTTAGAAGACCCCACAAATTAGACTTAAGATTTTAAGCCACTGTCTTTAAGTTTTAGGTACTGTATTTGCAATGCATTTTATTCTATATCTCTTATCTTTTACATATATATTAAGTATTTTCTTCTTCTTTTTCATGGAATGAATTAACTTTCATTTTATTAGTAAATAACCTTAAATTAACTTATATATGGTCTATGTAACTTTGCCTTGACTAGTGTTTCATGAAGGTGTAAGATTATCTTCCTTTAAAGGGAACTCCACCATCATTAAGATGAAAAGCAATTCTGAATGTTTTGATGTGCCATTCTAGTGAAACTTTTCAAGTTTACAACAGTGGTGATAGAATCCAGAGATCCAAAGTTTTTTCTAGCTCTTATTTGACACCTGAAACATCCAAATGTTAAGGAAAGTCCATGAAAGGCCACTACTATCATTAGCACTAAAGAGAAAAACTCAGTAGACAACTGTAGGTTCACTTGTCATTTTGAACAGTAAATAAAATGGTTTTATTATAATATTATAATAATGTAAAATAGTATTAAGAGCATATTAGAAACTGTGGCTTCAGATTCCTATCAACACCATTGTAAAGAAATATAAGCTCAAAAGTTTCTTTACAGTTTTTGGACAGTAGCGCAAAATTTGTTTGTTGGGAAATCAGTGAAATTCACCTATAAAAGCTACAAAATTCTCACCTTGGGGCTGTATGCCTAGCATGCCACCGATCAAGTAGTAACCCATTCTGCCAATCTGTCAACTCCTCGACCGACTGCATGCTAACTAGACCTCTCAACAGCAGCTGATGAGATCCGCCAGCCAGCACGCTAGCAAAGGGCTAGCCCCACATGCCACTAATTAGTGTCCATGGCTCCCCTTTGTGTGCATGATTAAGTGGTCGCTGTATCATTTGTGGTCAGTCACATTTAGGATAATGCCCCTCTCGAGTGGTGATCCATGCGCTTACATGACAGCAACTGGTGTCCAGCGAGGCCATGATGCTGGTCATCGTCTACATGCTGACAAACCCGAACCGTCATTTAGTTCAGCCATGTTGAAAGATGCTTCTTGCTAAGCAGGCTAACTGGGCCATGATCACATAGCCCAACATTGCCCTGCCTTTCTGTTCTCTGTTTAATGCCAGCCATCACTCAGTTCTTGCGTCTGTCTCACTTTGTCAAACAGAGCCTCCTGCAGTGAGAGCCAGTGTGGCGGTGCCTTATGCCAGGAGAGCAGTTGGCACGCTGACTAAAACCTCCAGACATCAGACATCTACCCTGCCATCCCCTGCCTGCAACTCTGTGTAGCATGTTTCTCAACCTTCTGTCTGCTCGGCATTACAAAGTGGGGAACCGAGAACAAGAGCATGGGCTTTGAACACTTTAGTCAATTCACATTTCATACTGAAAGCACTAATTTGATGAAAAAACAAATGTGCACAATTTTTTCTGCAACCTCGAATGCAATCAAATAGCCAAGACTGTCTGGTGTCCAAAGTTTTCTTCTTTGGATTTTGCACTGGCACTGTGAGGCCAATATAGCTAACAAATTATTAATGGGCCCCTGAAAAACTAATTTTCCTCCTTTTTCCCAAATTAGAGTTTCATGTGAAATGTAGTTTTAAAACATACAGTTCACTCTCCAGTTCATACTGTTGTGTTCGGCCTGAATTCGTACTTTCATGCCCAAGGTCTCTTAAAACTTTAGGAGTCATTTTGACCGAGATTATTTCAGATTACACGTCTTTTCTGCGCCTAATCATCAATCAAGGCCAGACTATCCGACGCCAATGGCTTTCTGACACACAAGCTGACAGTGAAATGGTTCACACACACACACACACACACACATACACACATACAGTATTGTGGTTTGGTATAAAGTCTTTGCCTGACCATCATTTGCCGACCACCTGAGTTCAGGACTCACTCACTAGCTCACACACTCTCTCTCTCTCACTCACTCGCTCACGCTCTCTCTCTCTCTCTCTCACTCTCTCGCTCACTCTCTCGCTCACTCTATCTCTGTTACTTTGCCTTTCTCTGCTTGGGATCCCAAATCTTTGGGGGACCCTGTCTCCAGATAGACATCTCTCTCTCTGTTAAATAAAACATTTAAAAATACTTTTATGGTGTAATTCTTACCTCTCCTTGAAGACACGTTGACACTCGCCAGCATCAATACAGAAAAAAACCTTTGCTATTTTTGTGATGCCATAAAAATTACATTTAAATATATACACCTAGTCAGTCTACAGTTGCTTAGGCACTATCACTTAAGTTACACAGAAGTTATAAGGAATGTTTCATTTCTGACTGCTTTTGAATGAGTCATAATATAGGCCAGCCAATCAAAATCAGGCATAGTAACAAAAAAACAGCCTGTTTACATCCATCCATCCATTTTCTAGACCGTTTCTTCCATTTCCGGGACGTGGGGAAGCTGGAGCCAATCCCAGCTGACAGCATGCCTAAGGCGGGGTACACCCAGGACAGGAGGCCAACCCATCAACACATAGACAGACAACCATTGATACACACATTCACACCTATGGGCAATTTAGAACATCCAATCAACCTACTGCAGCCTTTGGACTGTGGGACCTTCTCGCTGTGAGGCAACAGAACTAACCACTGCACCACAGACTACATGGACTTCTCAAGTAATTTCAAACAGACTTACATATGTGTTTTCTGACACTGTATGACCTACTCTTATCGAAATATAGATAAATCAGAAAAACCCAGAGGAAATTGCTTAAATAAAAGTGTGTTGCATACAGTTTTATGCACAAATACGTGCACAATGACATTTTGCTAAAGTAAAAATCTTTTCACATCTTTTCATTTTACTGTTTGCTGAATTTAACATGTAACAATGGCCTGTGCAAAAGTTATGGCACATTTTATATCTTATTGTTTTCGTTCAAGTATCTGAATCCTTGACTTGATGTAATCAGACAAAATGTGACCTCTGCATTTAACCCATCATATGTGCACACATGGAGCAGTGGGCAGCTATCAACAGCGCCCAGGGAGCAGTGTAGCGGGACGGTACCTTGGTCAAGGGTACCTCAGTGGTGCCCAGGCTGGGACTTGAACCTGCGAACTTCAGTTCACAAGGGTAATGTGTTCACCACTGGGCCTCCACTGCCCACTTTTTATGCTGCTAAGGAAGTTTATCTAAGCTGATTGGCAATATTTGCTTGATCAAGGGGAACATTTTGTTAGTTGAGTTCTCCAAACTAATCACTTTAATCCACAATGGAAGAGTTGGATACCTGACCTGACATGGTTCCTGAGGCTAGTGCCACAATGTTGCCTGGCCATGAAATTCTGAAGAGAAGGCCTTCCTTAACTTCCAAAATGAATTATTTTCCAAAAAATGTTGCTTGCTTTTAATAAATTTTAAATCTAGTGATAACTGATGCCCAGAAAACTGGTGTACAGGACTCTTCTTGAGAGTGTTTTCACAGACAGTTGGTGTGGCGTTCTAGTGCTAAGAATAAGCTAAAACTGAACTAGGCCTGTGGATATGACTGGGAAAATCCTTCATAAAACCACACATATCTAAGATATTTGTCTTTTAGGAATGAAGCAAATTGTGAGGATCTTGCGCATTCTCTATGTGTCAGATTGGCCCTGCATCTTGGGCTACGAATTTTGTAGTTCCTCTGATTAGTCTGATGAAAGTTACTTACTAACCTTATAAAATGTATTTTAGCAGTTACTTTGATAACAGTATCTGAAGCTTGTATGTGTTTTTGTCGTTGTATGCAAAAGTTTGGGCACCCCTGGTGAAATATTTTGTTTATTTTCTAAGTGCATGCCCTCTGGTTTCTAGCCCTAGTCCTGGAGCCCCCCTGCACTGCACATTTTAGTGTTTTTCTGCTCTCCACATGTCCCAACTAATCAGCTCATTAATAAGCATTTCCTTTGTTGAAAGGGGTGTGTTAGAGCAGGAAAACACTAAAACGTGCAGGTCAGGGGGGCTCCAGGGCCATGGCTGGGAACTTATGCTCTACAGAGAACACACTTCCTGCATATTTTAACACACAATTACTGTTTATTTGCTACATTTAACATATTAGGAGGGGGGAAAAATCAGACATATCATGCATGGCAGTTATGACACATTTTATATTTTATGCTTATTCTCAATATGTTAAACTCAGCGAATAGATAATTGTGCACAGAAAATGGGCAGAAAAACAAATTTTACTGGTGGTGTTCAAACATTTGCATATAACTGTATATTGTACTGTATTTGTATATAAAATTTTTTACTATATATTTTGCATATCCTGTGCAGCCTGCTGAAGAATAAAATGTCTAGATAAGAATGGATATGAATATGTTCTATATACACTACTTTTACACCATCGAGCATCCACAAGCCTTCCAAACATCACACATTTCATACCTTCTCTGAACGGCACCACAAAAGCAGCTGTAACAGGGGCCAATCTGTGAATTCTACATCTTTCAGAGGACGTTCGCCCTGAGCGACATTAGGCGCGGCAGCTTTGGAACATGTGCTGGCATACGACTGAACTAAATACACTTGCCTTGATCGCACCTGCTCCCCCAAAACCTCTTTCCTCTTGGACCAGAAGGCTGGGTGGTGCGAGGGCCTCACATGTTGGCGGTTGACAATCAAGGACGGTTAGTTTTCGGGCGATGTCGGGGCAGTAACATCCTCCTAGGGAGTCCCTTATTCATAGGCTACTGGCAGACAGACAAACACTCTGTGACAGCCATTTATGGCCAACTAGTGAACGCCATCTGTCAGACACAGTGGGAGGATATTAGGGGAGTGCAGAACTGGGAGTCTCACATTCCTTTTTCTGCCTCTCAAGTAAAATGGACACCAAACATCGACTTGGATGTTGCAGATTGACTCGCTCTGAAAAGGGCCTGCTTTTCAGTCGTCCTGCCCAGGACTCTGGCGCTGTGTTTCGGCTGCTTGATAATTGATTTTGTTGTCTGGCTTGGGCTCACACTGATGTTTCTCCAGATGAGTGCCACTGAACTGTCCTGCAGTCTAGGCTTGTGGTAACAAACTACAACTACAAGAGCAGAACGGCAGCAGGGACCAGTGGCCTGATAATGACTGTTAACTAGTAACCGCTACCTACCAGACCCAGATTGCTTAAAGCAGATTCTTAGACCTGTCCAATAGGCCACGATATACAGGAGGAAGGAGATGCGGACGTCTACCAATTAGCATGCAAATGAGCTGCGACACTAATGGCTGTTGCAAAACGCTCTTATGATGGAAATATGCTTTCTGTTTTGGCTGTACGGCACAAACATTTGTCTATGAAATCAGCTGATGACAGGCCTCAGGCATTCTCCCCCTGGGGGGATGCTGTAAAAATGGCTCCTGCACCTGCCGCCCGATTCCAGCCAGACCAGGGACACAGACCACGGAGTAACTGGCAGGGCATAATGAAGTGCATTCATCCTGTCAGGGGAGTCAATAACTTATCCCACAACTGCTTTTGTTCTAGCCGTGGCTCGCGGCTCTCTCCGGTGTGCCCCCACGCCCTTATTCAAGCGAAATTTATTTTCAATTGCAGCCCCCAGTGCTGGCCGGCACAAGTTGGGCTCTGACAGGGCCCTTTTAGCTCCAGGCTGGGGGCATTGTTAGTGTCCATGCTCTTTGTTAGGGACCTTTGAGTGCCTGGATGGTTAATAAGGCCATTCTGCTTGCGTAAAACCTTGAGTGCTTCCAGTAACAGGTGTGTCCACTGGTGAAGGGGTGGTCATTTGTCAACTGTGAAAAGAAGGGGCTCTACTTAGCAGAACTGTCTTTTATCGACTCAGGCTACAAGGAAATTAACCTAGGACTCAGTCCCAAATGGCTCCCTGCACCCTAAATAGTGCACTACATGGAGGTCATGAAACAGTAGAATGTAATAGTCCACTCTGTGTCTAAACAGACGCCTTTTGGAATTCAGTCCAATAACCCCCCCAACAACACCACCACCTACAGACCCTTCTGTATGTATGAATGGCAGTCTGCTCCACTCCGTTATGCACACTTGCTTCATCTTGCCACCTTCACTTCAAAGCCTAAAGGCACAGTAGGAAGCCAAGAAGACAGCAACCGAGTTTCATATTGATTCATACATTCTGAATAATTTAGTAAAACATTATGTATAAAACTGTGCAAAAATCTTCAGCACCTGTGGAAATAGTTAGAAGGCATTTATCTCAGCAGTGAGCGTCTTTCTACCAGCAAAACACAAGTTAACATTAGAATAACTGCTAAATAGCAGAATAGGTTTGAGTCCACATGTCTCCACCATGCCTCCAGACATTGCATGAGTGATTTAATCTAATGAAGTACTGACCAAGACAGACCAGGTATTTGATGGGGAGTTAAACTGTGCTTCCACAAGGAGTGGCCTGGAAATAGTACATGAACACACTGACACAAAAAAAGCTGTTCACTGTATTTATGATATTTGTATTTATTCTAATATTAGAGGGGCACTGCCCTGATAAACATCTTTTAAATATAAACTTTCATTAATATGTTGACTGAATAAACAAACCAAGAATACATAAATGAATTAACACATTAAAAAAAAAACTAAATCACTAAAGAACGAAAAAAAGGAAACAAAAGAAGAAATCATTCACATGATGACAGGTTCTTTGAACGATTAAAGCTGAAAATATGGGAAAAACGAAACAAAAAAAGCTAAAAATAAAAAAAAATTAAAAATTCAAAACAATCTAAAGTTGATCCTGAAGGAAGCAGTAAACAAATACTGTTCCCAGCGTAATGAAGCTCCAGCAGAGAGACGTTCATTTCCCAACAAACTGTAATTAAAACAGCAAAGACAGACAGGTGGAGAGAAAAGCCTCATTTACCTACACACACACACACTGTCTTTAGCTGTTAGTGTTGCGTGCAGGATTAGACGTATTGTGGCTGGTCGGAGTTAGAATCGGTGTTTTCTTGCTGTACGGTGTGAGGAAGGTATAAACTAATGAAGGAAATGTTCTGTTAAAACAGGATCTTCTTAACAAACGCATCTTTAAGAAACCTTTATAAAAAATACAGATGATAAAATGATAAAATACAGATTATGAAAAAATACAAATGTTTCATTTCAAAATATATATTTTATATATTTTTATGCCCCATTCCCTTTTTTTCTTTTCCGTCTTCATCTGTTCGCTGCGCTTCCACTGGTCAGTCTCAGAGGGTTTAAACACAACTCCTCATTCACACACACTTTAATCCATCTGCTCATTTCCATACTGCATTATTGCTGCTGTAATCCTCTCTCTCTCTCTCTCGCCCCTGTCCCACAGCAGCAGCACCTATTAACTTGTAATCCACACAAACACACACTCTGCTACTATGTGCAAAAGCACCTCAGAGACACTCTGTCTTTCACACACTCATACACACACACGCGGCAGTCTGGCACAGGGCGTTAGAAACTCTGAATGAATCAAACAGGTCTAGTACTAAAATGACAAACACACTCTACATGTTCACGCAGCAACAGTGTGTTATAATATGATTATTATTGCTATAGTGATGATAAGCAATGATAAGGATGTGAAAGTGATGATGGTATTGATGGTGATGAAGATTACAGTGGAACTGGAAATGTTGTTATTATTGTAGTTTTAATGTCAATATTTATGTCTGTTATTATTATTATTATTTTTTTATTATTATTTATTTATTTATTTTATTTTATTGATTGTTTTGTGTGTAGTTGTTGTGAAGGTTAGGAACCTGGCTGCCTTAACAGTTATAAACAGTTCACCATGTAATAATTAACACAAATATTTGCTTTTTATGTTTTTAATTTTGTTTTTGCATTTTGTGTGTGTGTGTGTGTGTGTCTGAAGGGGGCCCACAAATAGTGATCCTGCAGGGCTGCTTGACACACACACTGAAACTACAACTTCATTAAAAGCTGCACTGTCTAACTAGCCCCATATTTATTGCGCATTTGTTGTTACTGTCTATTGTTTAATGTTTACTCTTAAATACTTTATTGTTTTTTGGCTTCACAAATTTGGCAAGGTTTGTTGTGGTGTGTAACTTAGCTAGTAGTATCTTAGTAGAATGACAGCTGTTGATGGGTTTAGCCCTACAAGAACAGACATGGACCACAAAGCACTGTTGTTTGTGGCTCTGGAAAAGAGCGTCTGCTAAATGCTGTAAATGTAAATGCAAAATGTATTAAACTGGTGGGAATTTAATTTACAGGATTAGATGAGAGTGTGTTTCGCACGCTGCCGGTTCAGCTAACCTGTTCATGGGTTAGTGAGGGTGTTTGATCAGAGGGGCCACCAAACAGTGCTGGATATCAGTCGTAAAGGACTGGAGTTGTGCCCCCTGGGATAAAAAGTAATCACAGCATTTCTTACAGCCCTGCTACAGGTCAAACTGACAGAGCTGTTCCTCTGGATCCACAGTGACACTTGCGTACAGCCTTTTACACCAAACCATCTGAAACAACTTTGACTAAAGTAAACACACAGCCATCAGTGCTGCACTCTCCAGCAGTCTGGACGTTTCATGTGCCCAGTCAGGCCTAATGACCACAGTCACCAGACAGGGTAATAGTAAGGGACTTAAAGCCTTTTGTACTGATTTATATCATTTAAAATGTCTGGATCTTTCCTCCACCGACCTACACTGTGGTCAGTAGCTCTATTAATACTATTACTAACCCGTTTGGACGTTGAAGAGGCCTTCATGTACTTACTACTAGGAAACCCACTCTTTTTACACTGAAATGAACTAGCGGAGAAGAAGTGCCGCCTGAGGGAAAGGCGAGAAAAGTGAAAAAGAAAGCGTGTGCCCCGAGTTGCACACCAAATGAGGACAGAACAGTGTCGTTTTGTTGTACGTTTTTGTCTTTTATTGAAATTTCCTCCAGGATCGCTGGGCAATAATAATAAATATCTCATTTATAATCAAGAATGTACAAAAATAAAGACAGCCGTGGTCTCTGGCGAAGCAAAACCTTTATGTATTGTTCACTTTTGTTTTGCTTTTGTCCGTAAAACAATCATGCTCGGATAGAAATCCCCCCCAGCCCCAAACCCACCCCCACCCCCCAAGACATCATGCTCAACACTGAACATCGCCGACATGGAGCTCCACTTCAAGACGTCAACGAAATCCGTTCAACGAAATGGTCTTTGATAGAACACCTTTATCTCTTCAAACTAAATACATAGCGGCACAGATTTGTTTCATCAGACTCCACTATCCTTGTTACAAGGAACGCACGGCTTTTCTCCATCTGACTCCCTTTGGGAAGGATGCAGGTGCAACAACAACAACAGCAACGATAACAACAACAATAACAACATCAAAACTTTCTGCATCAGCACGTCCAGCCTGCTGTACACTGTTCACACACACACACACACACACACACTCTCACACGCACACACTTACAGTGCTGGATTAACATCTGCAGTGTCAGATTAACACCTACAGTGTCAGATTAACACCTACAGTGTCAGATTAACACCTACAGTGTCACATTAACAACTATAATATTGGATTAACACCTGTAGTGTTGGACTAACACATACACTGTCGGGTCAACACCTACAGTGCTGGATTAACACAGATGTTATCAGAATAACACCTGTATTTTCAAATTAATACCTATAGTATTGGATTAACACTTACAATATCAGATTAACACATTTAGTGTCAGATGGACACGTGCAGAGTTATACTGACACTGGCATTTGTTACTACCATTAGTGCTGTATTTAGATCCAATTGGACCCAGTTGAACTTAATCTCGCACATGGATTAAGCCTACTTCTGTACCAAACTGCAATGCCAATGGTGATGCACCACTGAAAATCCCAATTGTAGCCATAATCTGACTCTGCGAACGCCCAATGGGTTAATCCAGCACTATTTTGCTGTGCGAGAGCCATTCGGCTTACATTTATATACACGGAGTCTCGTGACGCCCCTGGGGATTATTTACAGCGGGACCTCTGTACAGCAAACAAGCATAAAGCAGTTTACCTCGCGCGCGTTTCAGGAGCCACTGAGACGGAGTCCTCTTTTACAAAGAGCTCGGCGAGAAGAGGAGAAAACAAACAAACAAACAAACAACAAAGTAAACAGTTCAACACATCATGCACGTGTTCACTGGTGTGTGTGTGTGTGTGTGTGTGTGTGCGTGTGTCCGAAAGTTCACTTGAGGGCCTCCTTGCTCTCGGCGGCCAGCCTGGACAGTCCGGTGGAGGTGATGGACAGATGAGGAGGTACCGGAGGAGGTACAGGGGGAGGGGGTGTCTGGCAGATGGTGCACGGGCACGGGAGGCCTGCCCAGTGCTGGAAGGCGCCGTGGAGCGCGGGAGGAGCCGCCGGAGCGGCAGGGTGGTGGTGGTGGTGGTGGTGATGAGGTGGAGGCGGCGGCGGAGGCGGAGGAGGAGGAGGCGCGCTCTTCATCAACGAATGAGCCGCGCGGATCGACGACAGCCCGAGCGCCGTGGCCGCGGAGGCGGGCGCCGGGG
>JBBPDA010000145.1:10972964-10993171 GCA_037974385.1 Arnoldichthys spilopterus
TGATGATCATGATGGTGATGATGGTTATGATGATCATGATGATGATAATGGTGATTATGGTGATGATGATCATGATGGTAATGATGATGGTTATGATGATGATGATAATGATGGTGATGATGACGATCATGATGATGATGTTGATGGTGATAGTGATGGTTATGATGATGATGATAATGATGGTGATGATGGTTATGATGATCATGATGATGATAATGGTGATGACGATGGTGATGATCATAATGATGATGGTAATGATGATGGTGAAGATGATGGTGAAGATGATGGTGATGGTGATAGTGATGGTTATGATGATGATGATAATGATGGTGATGATGGTTATGATAATCATGATGATGATAATGGTGATTATGGTGATGATGATCATGATGATGATAATGGTGATTATGGTAATGATGATCATGATGGTGATGATGGTTATGATGATCATGATGATGATAATGGTGATTATGGTGATGATGATCATGATGATGATAATGGTGATTATGGTAATGATGATCATGATGGTGATGATGGTTATGATGATCATGATGATGATAATGGTGATTATGGTGATGATGATCATGATGGTAATGATGATGGTTATGATGATGATGATAATGATGGTGATGATGGTTATGATGATCATGATGATGATGATGGTGATGATGATCTTGATGGTGATGATGGTTACGATGATCATGATTATGATAATGGTGATTATGGTGATGATGATCATGATGATAGTGATTATGGTGATAATGGTGATGATGATGGTGGTGATGATCCTAATGATGATGGTAATGATGGTGTTGATGATAATCATGATGATGATGATGATAGTTACCTGCAGTGGCTCTGATTGTCAATGCACTTATTTCAGACAGGTCAAATTTAGCCCAAAAGAAACACCTGTTGTTCTTATGTATTGACAGGAAGTTTAGGCTGAGACTAAATATTGGTGCACTGGATTTACTCTATCTCTCACATTGTGCATCATTTCTACATGACAAAACTGCAAGGGACTGACACAGTTGCTGCTAAAGGAACTAAACTGAAGACAGTTGCACTGATGTCACTGATGAAAGTGATCAAGTAACGCAAATAAAATTGGTCTTCAGACAGCAGTGGGCCTTGTTTATCAACACAGTTTGCATTGTTAATGCAGCATTTGTGGCAGAATTGTGGTGAAGAGGTATGCAACTGTTGGTTTTGCACATCGGTAATGATTAGTTGGAGATCTGATTACATTTATATGTGTGATCTGCAGTCTTACAGGGCCCATACTTCACACTTAGGTTGCATTCTGCATTACGTTGTTTTCAGGTCTGTGTGTGCATGTGAGTGTACATGTTCATGTGTGTGTGTGTCTTTAATAAATTATTATAATTTATTTCTACATAACTATTTTATGATCTTTAATTATCTCTTAGACGTAAACAGTCTGTTTTTGATACTTTGCCTTTAACACTGCTATATGTAAATGACCTCTGTTCTGACTGGCTGACAAATATCATGCTTTACTTAAAAATCAGTCAGGGTTAAACTGCTAAAGGCCAACACACAGTCAGCCATAACATTAAAACCACCTGCCTAATATTGTGCACGTCTTCTCGTGCTGCCAAAACAACTCTGACCCATCGAAGCATGGACTCCACAAAACCTCAGAGGGTGGGCTAAGGGGCCGCTAAGACATTAGCAGACATCTAAGCTGTGAGGTCAGCACATCCCACATATGCTTAATAAGATCTGGGGAATTTAGAGGCCAAATCTTTGTGTATATCATCAACCTGTTTATAAATATTTTTTACAGTGTATTAGGGAGCATTATCCTGCTGAAAGAGGACACTTACATTAGGGAATACTGATAGCAAAGAGGAGAGTACTTGGTCTCTAGTAATGCAACATGAATGCCAGGATTTCCCAGCAGAACACTGTCCAGAGCATCACACTGCCTTTGCTGGCTTGCCTTCTTCCTAGGCAAGTAACGCACATGCACTCACACGTCTATATAAAATAAAAGTAAATGTGATTCATCAAACCAGACCACCTTCTACCATTGCTCCATTGCCCAGTTCTGATGCTCATGAAGGTGGTCTGTAGACAGGGGTCAGCATGAGTACTGCAATGCCCTGTGTTCTGGCGCCTTTCTATCATTGAACATGAACATTTTCTGCAATTTGTGCTACAATTGCTGTTCTAACCCTCATTTTCCACACTTAACAATGAGCCTTGGGTGCTCATGACCTTATTCAGCTTTCCTTGGAGCACTTCCGGTAGGTATTAGGTGCTGCATAGCAGGAATGTCCCATAAGATGTGCTGTTTTGAAGACCCAGTCGTCTAGCAATCACAATCTGGCCCTTGACAAAGTGACTCAGATCAATACGCTTCCTGCTGCCAGCACATTGACTTGTTCCCTTGCTGCCTAAAATACCCCATTCATTGACAGGTGCCAGTGTAATGAGAAAATGAGATGTGATTTTGTCTGTGATTTTAATGTTGCATCTGATCGCTATATGTAAATCACAAAAAACAGCAAACTCAGAAACAACTTTTTTGAGGCTTAGTTTCCATTCATGGACTGTACAAATATGGGACTGGATTGGATATTTGGGAACTTCAGCCATGTTTACAAGCTACATCAACCTATTAAAAAAAATAGAAAGAAAATCTATGATATTGGACCTTTAAACCTCTAGCATATGACCTTTAGAGGTTCTGAACTTTATATGATATATGCACCCCATGAAAGCAGTTTACATGCTAAAAACACTGGAGTGATTATTTGGGTTTAATATAATTACAATTGCAAATATTCAGTATCTGTCTTGGGGAGTGAGGCCCAGTTGACTAAAACAGTACAGTACTCCACACTGCTGTGGTGAACATTTGGATATTTCTCAAAATAATAAGAATATTTCCATTATTTATATTGTATATATTGTATCCAATTATAAATATTTCTGCGCAAATCCTGATAACCTGTACGCAGGGTGAATACAAGTTTTTGGTTTAGAGATAGCGGTGGATTGTTCATACCACACCAAGAACACACACGCTCAAAACCTCCATCTCATACTCTTCTTGGTGTTCCATGGCAATAAAATCCCCTCTAGAAAAAAAAAGAAAAGAAAAGTGAAAATGTGTATTCAGAGTGCCATTGTAGGAGCAGAAAAGGAACCGTTCCTCATAAAGGTGCTGCAATGCAAAGAAAAGCCTTGCACTCCTTTGCTCTCTCTTGGTGGCATTTGAAAGTGTAAAGCTTTGAATACCAATTGCTTGAACTGGACATATGTGAATCCCCTTTAAGCCTACTAATCCTGTCCCCAAGTGTTTCTTTGTCTGTGGGGGCGACCGCATAGATCTAAGTGAAAGTGTTCCTAATCCGGCCAATGTGGAAAAATGTCTCAGTGTGTGAGGAGAGCAGAGGGGAGAAGGCCAGAGGGAGGGAGGAAAGGGGGGGGGGTTGAGGTGGCCATTACTGGGATTGTAGATTGGCAGGGATGTCATATACTCACTATTGCCTGGAGAAGGAAACCTAAACAGCAGGAAGATCTCCTTCAAACACACACACACACTCCCACCCTCCTGCAGTCTGTTGGGCCTACACAGCTTTTCCCAAAGGCACCGGGGGCAGCGGCCCAAACGTCCGACTTTTTTTCAAGCGTCCCCCCTTAGTCAGCGGTATCCACTCCCAGCAGGTAGCTTCTAATGTGGCCGGCCTGTTGTAAAGCCCTGAGCTTTCTCATTATCCCCGCGCTCCACACTCCAGCTCTTCCCCACGCTCCCAGCGCGTCCAAAACAGACGTTTAGCTCCAGTCCATGTGGTGGGTCTGCTTAGAACCGGGGTTACACCAAATAATCTTTTCAGAGAGAGGGAGAGAGAGAGACAGTCAGAGACAGTTTGCCAACATTTTTTTTTACAGTGCTGGTGACAGAAACCAGGGGTCACAATGTCTACAATGCAAATATTACCACTTTATTTACTAGGCAAGATAGCCAGTAAGTGTACATGTGTTTTATAAATAATAGTAAAATAGTGGTGAATATGAAGAACACTTATCTTTAAAATACTATTTTGCCTTACAAAACCCTAGATGTACCCATCCTCCCGTCAGGAATGACTTTTAAATAGTTCTAGACTGAAAAAGCCTTACAAAATTGGTAAAATAATGTATTCAACATTAAGCAACACATTTATATCCATTCTGAGCAAGAACTTTATGTGAAGGAGCTTTTAGAGACATTTAAGGCTTTGGATGTCTGGTTCCTATCACCACCACTATAAACAATTCTTGGTAAATTTGTTGGTAAATTTATTTTTATTGCTACATTGTAGGACAAAACAATCTAAATGACTTTGTTGGCATATTAATGATTAAAGTGTGCAGGAATTTTGAAAAGCTTTTGGAATCCCCCTTTAATATACAGTAGTTGTTGTTCTCAAACAAACAGTGAAACACAGCAGTAGTGAATGTTATAAAAACAACATTGAGAAAAAGGCTTAAAGCCGCTTTAAAGTGTGAAAGAGAACAGACTTATTCCAACATAAGATTACCTATTAAATTAATCAGTTACTACAAATCACATTACAAATTCAGTGCACAAATCATGCTCACATCTCCATTTGAGGATCCGTTCTACTGTCTATGTCTCACTGGGTCCGGTCTAGTGGACACTTGTTGCTCAGATGGGGGAGGCATATAGCCCTCTCAGACAAAAGGTATGGTGTCAGAGGGCAGGATTACACCGCGCTGAGTTAGGGATAATTTACTGCTCCCTCATGGTAGAGCGCTCCTAACAACACTGCTTAATCAGGGAGGTTCCCACTGCTCAGAGAGACGCTACAACTGTGGTTTCGAAATTCACTGCAGCTTTTTTTTTTCTGTCAACGGTCTTAGTCCTTTTGTTTCACCTGTGTTTTTTTTAGAGCAGGCCACTGCTTTCCCATTTTTCTGTTGATTCTTAGTGTGGTCTTAAAATCAGTAAATATACTTTCGGTTTATGAGCTAGTAAAATAAAAACACCACCCAGAAAAACTGGAACACAGTTAAAGGTTCCACACTATACCAGCCTAAACTGACTTTGCAAAGTTCATTTGTGTTAAGCACATTTATGTATTTTTAAGCTAGTTTTAACACCCCCAGTCGTGGCTTTCTGTACGGGAGCTTTTAGAGGCATTAAACTCTTCAGATGTCTGGTTCATATCACCAGTACTGTGAACAATTATGACTCACATCAAACCCCTCTGAATGAATTTACATTTTAATCATTTAATCATGCAAAATTTTAAAATAATGTGGGATCCCTCTTTGATAGGGAGAGCCCCACTGAAGCTGACATTTTAAAGGCATCCTATACAGTGCATACCCCTGCTCAAATCACATGTTTTCTTGATTGATTGAAGTTAAATAACGGATAATAAATTAAAGGTTAATCAATTAACCCACAGGGGAAAAACTTACTTACTTGGTGCAAATTGTGGTTATTTATTCGCTGAGTTTACCATATTAGGGAATAATTATCATTTTCTAAAATCTGGCAACATAATGTTAAGTCTCTGCTGTTGGATCTGATCCCACTGGATAGGTAAACCCATAAACTGCTGCAAAGTCTTTTTAAAAATGTTTTTCATTATATTATTTGCACACAGTATGTGTATTATGTTTTTGTAGCATGTTTTTGTTTCTTATATGTGTGTTTTCATTTGTTTTGTCTTGTGTGTGCCTGCTGTGAGAACCCTTTTGTATCACAATTAGCCTTGTAAATGTTGTAAATCTTCACCTTATTGGACTGTAAGTTTTCTTTAATTTCACGTACGCTATGGTACCTGTGAGTGACTGCATTTTTTTCTTCTGTGTTGAGTATTCCCTAAATAAATCATAAAATACAAATAAAACATTAGAAAAAAATACAATTATAAAATATATCATAATATTCACACCAGCCACATTTTATGCTTAATATTTGTTAAGTATATTAAATTCAGTAAGTAAACAGTAACTGTGGATTAAGTGTGGAAAAGTAGATTCTCTGGAGAGGATGTGTATTCATTCTCACATTCCCATAGAAGATCAGCTTAACCAGGGTTGCCCAAGCTTTTGCATACAACTGGACATGTTAATGCAGGATCATTGTGTGCCCACCAAACCACCACCAGTTACAGTTCAGCAAGATAGCATGTTGTCCCCCATGAAGGCAAATATCACTCAGATTAATGCATAAATCATAAATCAAACACTTTATAGAAAGGTACAGGTTTCACCATGAAAACATGTTCCATCTGCTGCACAGTTTCAGTCTCTTGTATGAAAGTTTCAGTCTATTGTATGAAAAATGACTGCAGTCACCTATAATAAGGTTCCTCATGGTTCCATTACACATAAAATTTTAATATGGATTTGCAAATTTACAGAAATGCTGTTAAGGATTCAAAAGTAGTTCTTCTTTGGCATTACTTCACATAAAATTTAAACACATTTTGTAACAGGTGTTATTTTGTCACGTTATGTTATATTTTCAATAACAATGCAAAATGAATTTGGTTGTTGTTGTGAGCGGTCCTGCCTGCCAGACCCAGAGTAGACCCCATAGCTTTAGTTTACACCCCAGGGTGGCAGAACTCCAGTTCTGGGGGGGCGGTGTCCAGCACAGTTTAGTGATTTTCCTGCTTAAACACATCTAATTCATATGTAAATTTTGAGTTTAGTGGGTGTGCTTCAATGGGGGAACCACCAAACTGTGCTGGACACTGGTCCTCCAGAACCACAGCCCCCATGCTCTTGAGGTGTATAAATTACTTTCCACTGGGTATGAAGTGAATGAAATCGTACCTCTTTATGTGCATTCAGTCCTGTTCCTCATATTAATATGCAATCTTTGATCACTATAAACAGTTTGCCTTTTCTAACTTTTACCGCCTGTATATTTTACTTAAGAGCTACGGATTGAGTTCCTTTTAAAAACACACTTCTACTTTGTGGCGGTGCCACAGGGACTCGGACTGAAAGTGCATATCAATAAAACTTCAAGCTCCTTGATTCTATATTCCGTTATCTGATGAGTAAACAAACCTTCAAATTAGAAATATCTAATTACCATTGCGATCAAACAATAAAAGCTTGCTAATTAAAGAGCTCGCAAGGAGCCCTGCGTTGAATGTGTGGATTCTAATGAATATTTTGAGGCTTGTTTTCCTCAAAGAGGACATTTGCATTAATTAGGCAAAACAAGAGAAATTTACATTTCAGTGTGAGACCGGCACCTTTATGTTCCGTCTTAAACGGAGGAGTTTTGAAGCTATTTCAGCTGCTGACGCTGCCAGTGAGAAGTAAGTGTTCTGCATTTCAAAGGTTCCATTGAGCATAAAAAAAAAAAAAAAAGTTTCAGTGCGTTCCATTAAAGGCGGGAGAAAAGAAACCAAATAGGTTTCACTTGTCTAATGCACAGGAAGGCCCTAAAGTTGGGTGCTACACTTTGTCTTATACCCCTTGTATTAGAAGAAGTCCAATCATGCAAGCGCAACCTCCTGCTCCAACTTGTCCGTAACTCTGCGTACGTTGTGGCATTATGGTTGCACATTGTGCTTCATCATAATGCTACAGGCGTTCCACTGTTAACAGAAGTCTGCCAGATGGCCGGGAGGTCCTGAGCTCTGTGTTTGGTGAGCTTTGCGTCTAGCAGCCAAGCTTCTTCAGGCTTTCCTCACCGTGATGTTGAGCGCAGGCCTTCGGCGCTGGCCTTATTTTAACTGTCCCCCTTTCAGCGCTCCAACCATTGTCCGGCTCCTTTTAGACTCTTTTCAAGCTCCGTTTCAGCCTGGTAGCCTCCATTCTGCTTTGTATGTCGCCCGGTGTCTGCTTCGCCCTCTTCCCAATGGGTGCACATGACCAGAAAATGAAGGCTTGCATGAGGCCTCGGCCGGGCGCGGAGCAGGGGAGAAGAGATTAATATGTAAGCTTTGCCGGGCTGAGCCGGACCCAGGGGAGGGCGCCTTTGTGGCAGGACAGGGTTACATGTAAGCGGGGAGGGAGAAGCAGGACCCTTTCTCGCGCTTTCACGTCCCGAAGAGCACTCGCTCAGCCCCATTGTGCGAGTCAATCTGAGGGAGGTTGTTTCATTAATTACACATTAGCCATTGGACTGCAAGGTGGGAGGTAAGGCTGAGGCAGTACAGATGTGCTGGAGGCTGGAGAGAGTGACAGAGGGAGATAGGGTGTGTGAAGAGAATAAAGAACCACCTTGATCCTCTCTGAAGGACTTTCAAGAGTGTGCAGCCGCTGCATTTGAGAGGAACATCTTCCCTCCTCTTTAGTCTCATTTTTCTACTCACCTCTTCTTCACCATGACGTCTTTTCTGGCCCTTGCATTGTCGTCATGTTAGTCCTTCGTAAGTGCCATTGTGCTGAGCTATTGTCTGAGCCACTCCATTGGACCAACCACACCCGTTTGATAAGGAACAATGGCTCTCCCTGCCCACCAACACCAAACTCTCAGTCGCCCACATTTCAGCAATTCAGGCTGAAAAGAGCCCAGCCTTGTAGGTTGAGAGGGTACACGAGGTGTCCCCTTATTGTACTCATTCTCTTCTGGCTTGCCACCACCAGAGACCTCTGCAGCTTTATGGCCTGCTTGAGATTGCTCTCATTGAGGCCTGGCCGTCCCCCTCCAGCCCCCCGGTAACCCAGTAAAACCAGTGGGAGGATCGCAACTTTACGATGGCTTGCCCAAATGTGCCCTTCTGATTGTCTCCCATTAGTGTGGCCCTCCCTCTGTCTTGACAACAATGGCCAACATAGAAGCCAAGGACCCCCTATATTACAGTAACAACCAGGAAGCTGGGCAACACCCCTCTTCTAGCAACTGGACCTTGCTTCATAGGAACCCATATGTACCAGAATGTTATGAAGGAGGTCATGTCACCTATAGCAACCCCCCTTGCTCTTACATGCAGAAAAGTAAAAGAAAAATAACTTGATTGTATTTTGTAAAAATACACAAATTTAGAATTTGATGGCTCCAAGACTCAGCAAAAGTTGGGACAGAGGCCTGTTTACGATTGTGTTTAAAAAACACATTTCCTTTTAATAACACCTTTTAATCATTTAGAAACTAATTAAACTAATTGTTGTAGTTTTGGAACTGGACATTTTGTCCATTCTTGCTTGATAAATGACTTTAGCTGCTCAACAGTCCATGGCTACTGTCTGATTGGTGTAGTTCATGCAGAATGTGGTCTGGCATTGTCCTATTAAAATAAGCATGGACGTCCTGGGAAGGCAACATATGCATTTCTAAAAAAATCCTAATATACACCTCAGAGTCAATGTACCTTCACATGTATGCAACTAACCTATGCCATGAGGACTGATGTGTCTCCATACTCCATACTTCACAAATACTTGCTTTTGCACATTTTGCCGATAACCTTTGAAGCCTTTTTCCTGAAAACAAGCTATGTGGACTCATCTGACTACAGCACACGGTTGCATTTTTGTCTTTTGTTCCGTCTGCTTGGGCCCAGAGAACTAGCTGGTGTTTCTGCATAGAGATGATGTTTGACTTCCTCCTTGCATGCTAAAGTTTGTATTACATAATGCAGAGATGGAATCTTTTTTTACAATATTATGTACTGTAGATGTTTGAAAGACCAAAAGTCTCTGCAGTCTTGCATTGAGAAATGTTTCTTTTGAACTGACTAACAATTCTCTCACAAATTTTGGGGTGAGCCACAACCCACAGTTGCTTCCAGAGACTGAGCCTTTGATGAATGCAACTTTTATGCCCAGTCATGATTTCTCACCTGCTACCAATTAGCCTGCTTAATGTGGAGTTTTTCAGACCAGTATTTTTATGACTATTCATGCACTTTTCAATCTTATTTTAACTCTGTGCCAAATTTTATTGTGCCATTGTGTTCACTTGATTCCTGATGACTTTTATTCACTGTAAGGCAAATAATCATAAACCTCAAGTTCTTTGTCACATTTTTATAAATACTTCCTAAAATCTTCTGTGAGATTTACATTTACTCAATTGGCTGACGCTTTTATCCAAAGTGACTTACAAGATAGAAAGCAGTGTAGTGGGATGGTACCTTGCTCATATTTGATCGACATGTCCTTTAAGGACATGTTCTCCCTGTTGATACAACTAAATATTTTCAGTATTTAGTGAGTCTTACCTTTGCCTTTATTACAGCATCCACTGAGACCTACATTTAGTTTTTTGCAAAAATATGCAAGAATGTTTTCCTGCTTCTTGTAAACACCTCCAAAATTCAGCTTTAGAAGTTTGTCACATTTTCTGTTTCTCACTATCCAAATAATCCCAATTTAAAATTTTCACCTTCCTCCACATCTCAGATGTCTGGTTTGTGTTCTTTCTTTTTTCTTTTTGTCTGCTTTTCTTAGTAACAGATTCTTAAATAGCTACACATCCTTTCAGGTCACAGTGATGAGTTTTCTTCTTACAGTGGATGGATGGATAGAAGCACTTTTTAGAAGCATTTTTTTGAGGTTTTAGGAGCTGTTTACCTCACTGGAACAGTTTTAATGCTCTACCACTTTCTCTAGACCTTCTGATATTTTTTTAGCAGTTCTGGAAATCCACGTTTTTCACTTATTTTCCATTAACTTTCCTCATTCTTATGCAAATTATCTTCTGTTTCATCTCCTCAGAGGTTTCCTTGAGCCATTTTAGATGCACATGAGAAAGAAATTATTTGTTAGGAGGACACAGCTAAGACTGATTGGCTTTGAGGATAAGAGGGAAAGTAACAAAAATGTGTACAGACATAAGGAGTAGACAAATTTTAAAAAATTATCTTTGATTTTATACAGTAATAAGAATTACTTTTAGATACTGAACACTTTTACTCTTACTCAGTTACATTTTTCAATTAAGATCTTCAAATACTTCAGTGGGTTCTCTGTACTTGTACCACCCTGTCTGTAAAAAATTTATTTTAGGCAAATTCAATTTAATAAATCCAACAGAGCCGAATATTTTTTATGGTATTGACTGAAATTATTGTGGTGGTTAATCATCTAGCATGACAGTGTTATGTCTTCACATTTGCCAAATCACCCGGTAAAAACTTGTATACTGTCAGAGGTGTCTGCTCCTCATAATATGCAACAAGCCACTAAGTATCAGTTACTGACGGGACTTTGCCTAGATCAGTATTTCTGTGGGACTTCAACATCAGCCAATGTTATTGGCAAATATAGATGACAAACCTTTTTTTTTATCCATTCCCTACAAAACATGTATAGCAACTTATGTAAAACGGTACTGTAAACATACACACACAAACATCTATGACCACACAGTGTTCTGCCAGTAGCTTCTTCACCCTCTGACTCTCTCCCCGAGGAGGCAGGGCACACCTCATTAGTGCTCACTAGTCAAGGGCCATTAGCTCTTCAGGTAAAGCCATCAGTGAACAAGAAGAGGCTTAGAACAGCGTGCAGTTAAACTAACACTTATCTAATTACTGACACAGCAGACACACACCACCTTTATTCTGTGAAATAAGAATGCACACAGACACATACACACACAATGTGATAGAGATAACCCTCATCACATATATTGTTACACTTGGAAGAGTCCTGTCTAAAGAGAAGATCCTTTCAGAATGACATTGATCATCAGAAAGGAGGATAATATGCTCCATTTTCTGATATTATTTATATTTACACGTTAATTGTTGTTAATTATTTAGTTATGCTTGATATATGTTTGATTCATAATATATTTCTCTAGTATATAGTATATATGTACAGTCTCTTTATCTTAAAAGAAAATAACTGTCACATGTCATGTTTGTTTTGGTTTCCCATGTGCTTCTGTTTTGTTTATTGTTCATGCCTGCCTTTGTTCATGCCCATGTCTCCGCCCTTGTCACCTGTTCTGTGTTTCCTGACTCCTGTGCATGTGTTGCTTGTTAGTGTTATGTTTAAGTCTTTAGTGTTTCGTTTACCTACCAAGTTACATCAATGCACTCTTAATAACTCTTGTATTGTAAATTATAGGGAAAAAGCAATTAAAGCTGAAACTTTTTTCATCATACTGCTGGTTGCAAAAGTTTGCATAACTCTGATCTAATGACATGCTCTGTTCATTATCAAAGTTAAAAAAAAAGAGCAAATGTCCTGGGAACAAATGCAAATATGGCATTTTCCTGCAAAATTTAGTGCAGAGGCAGTGCATGAAATTCTGGTCCCTACAAAATAATACAATATTAGACCCCAATATTATATAATATTTTGTAAATAATATTCACTGAGGGTTGTCTGTCAGCGGTTGGCCCTTGGAATTGTCCCCCTTTACTTCACACCTGTGTATGTTTAATTTTTTTTGTTTAAATAAAACATAATATATACATTTTTTGGATGCTGATCATTTTTCACACAAACACTTCAGGTTTTGACCATGAATAACAAATCAACCCTGCGCAATCAAACCGGCACTGTCCAGCCCATCATTCAGAGTGACAAATTTGCATCTGTTGAGTGTGTCTTCAACAGAACATGTGTTTGTGTGTGTGGGGGTTTGTGTGTGTGTGTTCAGTTGGACAATAAGTGAATCATTAAAGCATGAATAAGTAAATGATACACAGCATAGCTTCTTCCAGGCTGCAGGGCCTCCTTAAGGCCCATCAAAAGCCTTGGGCTATACATGTCCATGCAGAGGAGTTATGTATAGGAGAATAGGGCCATTTTCCCTACTGATAATTACTAGAGGGTAATTTAGAGAGACTGAGAAGGATTAGTCCTCTCCACCCACTATTACACCGCTGTAAACAGGGTGTTTCTGCCTCCCTCACCCAGACACGGTGCGCTCCTGGAGGCTCAGTGGTTTTGTCAGCCCATCAGCTAATGGAGGAAGTTAATTGTGTTGGTTGTAAGGCCACCTGTCACGCCAGCCTCATTTCCATAGTAATGGGGCGAGGGTGGCATGGACAGCATGCCTCAGCCATGATAGGGAATCACTTACGCCTGTCTCAAAGACTGCTACACGCCACACACACACAGTTATTTTACAGTGACAACAGCCATTACTCTGTTATGAACTGCAGGATGGCTGTACAGCAGTGCAGCAGTAGCTATGCATGGACAGAAAGACCTTAAATTCAATGCTAATGTTAATGCTAAATCAATAAACTCAAAGGCTGAAATAGTGATGTCCTGAATATACTTGATTCAGCTGTGAAATTACTTAGTTCTGGCAAATATTGGGAGTGATATAAACATTTGAACCAAATATATTCAGTGCATTACCTTCTTCAGTTAATGTTGTGTATCATAAAAAATAAATTACTTAAAGTTTCCCAAAAGAGCTTGTTTGTTTTGCTGGTGGATGAATGGACCATAGATAGACACAAAATATCTAAATATCTAAATTTTCAGACAATAACAGCGGCGGATTAGAGTGGCACTTTAGCAAGACCATCTGTATTAAATTCTTTCCATGGCTGCTTAGCATCTCTCGCTCAGTCTGTCAGTGCATTCTCTTTGAACTAGCCTAGTTAACAGATGTAAGCCACCTCCACGCTTATCATGTAGATGAGCTTGCCTGCCTGACGGCACAGTTGGCCAAAGTACAGTATGTAAAAAAACCTGTCAAATGTGTAGACTCTGGTCTACTGCAGGAGTCAGACAAGAGCTTTAAAGTCCTTCCTTTTTAAGATAAAAAATGAAAATATGTATATATATATATATATATGTAACTGTGGAAGTCTTTGTGTTAGTCACACACCTGCTTTTTTCGAGTAAGCTGTACATTTCTGTGCCACTGTTATATACGTCATATATATGTTATATCAGCCACAACATTATACCACTGTGCCACCAAATTATATTTACTGTGCCACCAAAACAGCTCTGACCCATTGAGGCATGGACTCCACAAGACTTCTGAAGGTGTGCTGTGGTACCTGCAACAAGTTGCACCAAGATCCTTGGGCTTCCATGGATCAGATTCGTTTGTCAGATCAGTTTGAGATCTGGGGAACACCTTAAACTTTTCCATCTTTCTCAAATTCCTGAACAATTTTTGCAGTGTGGTAAGATGTATTATCATGTTGAAAGAGGTACATCAGCTACATCTGTAAATTTTGGGAGTCCATGACCATGTTGCTGGTTCACTGGTTGTCTGTGGGTATCAATCACTGCTGGGAAACTCTGCGTTTCAGAGATGCTCTGACCTAGTCGTCTTGCTATCACGTTTTAGCCCTTGTCAAAGTGGATCAGATTGTTGTGTTTGCCCACTTTTCCTGCTTCCAACACATCAGCTTCAAGAACTCACTTTTCATTTGCCGCAAATACAGCATATTCCACCCATTAACAGCCACTGTAAAGAGGTAATGCTATTCACGTCACCTGTCAGGGATTGATATCTATTATCAAAGTTTGAAAGATGCACTAAAGCTCAAACAACCATTATTATATAGCAGCTAAGACAAAAAGTCTACCATCCATCCCCAGCATCTGCCAGTTCTGCTGTGTAACAAGGGACCTTCAAAGTTTCCACAGCTTTTCATGTTCTTGAACTACATAAAGCATAAGACTTCTGAACCTTTAAAGTCGTCAGTGAGGGCTGCTGAAGTACGGCTGCTGGGGACAGGATTATGACATGTGGATGTGCATTTACCTCACCAACGGTGCACATCACCTTTTCTCTCCCCCCAACTGTCTTTTCTTATGATGCATTTAAAATGCTAATAACCGGTTTATTATGTGCTCTATCAAATGCAAATGGTTTGTTTTACTGCTACGAAGTTGGGCTGACAGAGACATTAGCATATCTTATGCGTTCCTCTTTAGCATGCAGCGGTGGAGTTAGCACTGTGAAACAATGTCATAAATTACATTAACAGTCACATTAGATAAACAAAGCGAAACGATGCCGCCATTACAGCGCACAGCGAGGTTGCTCGAGCAGATGATGGCGTCTGACTCTGCTAGCATATGGTGCGCCAATTCCGTCAAACCGACACCATCTCAACATTAGCTGGAAGTGTCAGGCGAGGCTGGCTCGCACCTATAATCACATTAATAACTGTTTATGACACAAGAGCGAAGAATTGCTCGAAATGGGCGTGTTAAAATGAACTCTTAAAGGCCTACTTTAAACGAATACTGCTTTGCTACCACATTAGCCAAAAGTCTATATATTGATAGTTAGTAAATTTATAATTCTATGTAAAATGACATTTACATCATATTAATTGGTCATCAAAGAGAGATGGGTGTTCTAACTATTCTGGGTTTCAAAACTTTTTATTAAAGTTACGCCTCTTGACACTTTCAATAGGCTTTGTCTGCATATGTGAGGCTATGTGAGCGCTTTAGCATGCTAATAGGCTTCTCAATAAAAGCCTGCATCTGACATTTGCTTTAGCCAGTTATTCAGTAATGAAAAGATGAACAGTGACACTTTTAGATCTTTTTTTAGGGCTGATGGGAACAATTTACCTGTACAGTTATTGTGGGGTGGGCTGGAGTTGGGGTCTTTAGCTATACAGGATGCGGCTCTCAGTATTTTAACTTTTTTTTCATCTTTTTATCCTTCTTACTGGGGTATTGCTGATGTGCTTTAGAGAGTAATGCAGAGCTTTTGCTGAGGTCCTGCTATCTAGACTGTAATTTTGAGGCACCATCCATCTCTTGCTCTAAGCATCCATAATCCCACTTCACACCCCACCCTTGCGCTGGAAGAAAAGCTCACCCTTAAACAGATGGCCTGCGGTCTATGTGGACAGGAGGCCTGCACGGGCCCGGCCGGGGTCTAAACGGGAGGGAGGAGGCGATGCTGAGGCATATGGCTGCAGCCCTGTCCCCTGCTGACTGCTCTATGCCCTGAGAGCTACTGCCTGCTTTCTGGCCACACACACACACACACACACACACAAAACTCTGTGTTTGTCACAGTGTTTCTCAGTCCTATCTTTCAAGTATCCCTGCATATGTTTTATGTGTTAAAAAGCATGGGTCCTAATGTGGGCCCACTGTTACATATATGAAATAACGTCCATATCAGTTTGATGGAACTTACCAAATAATTTAAAGTAGCTGCTGAATAGTGAGTCTTAGGAATAACATTTGAATAATTAAGCATGTAGTTAAAGGAAGGAGCAGATACATGATAAAAAAAAAAAAAAACAACTTCAATTTGTGAAGACCACATCACTTACATATTACATATCACTGCTATATGAAAAAAACCTTATACATTTAGAGGGGAAATAAAACATTTTAAACTTTCTATGTAAATGAATGTAAAGACATCTTGGAGCATCCCAATGGAATTCCAATGGAAGCAATTTTGTGGCATTCCTATTGGTCCATTGGCAGTGACATGCATTCTTATCTATCTATCTCACACACATACACACACACACAAACACACACACACACAAACACACACACACATGACATTTGATAAACAGACAAAAGGCAACATCAAATGTCACATAAAAATAAATAAAGTAAATAAAACAATTTAAAAATGATTTTATTCAACCATTCACACTGCATTAAAATCCAGTTTAACAGGAGCATTTGTGCTCTCTTTATAAAAAATGTGCTGTCTTTATGTACAATACGATCAGAAACATATACTGTAAGTTTATAATACATGTATAAGAATGTATAATAAATCACAATTATGATAAATATTGCAGTAGTGTGACCACCACTGGTATGAGGCCTTTGGTTCAATGAACTCAGCTTGTGAAGAGCTTATTTATATTAGTTCATGAGTTGAGTCAGGAGGGTGGGGAGTGTGCAGTGTGGTGGTACTGGAGGGCTAGCGCTGGGAATTAGTCCACTTCTCACATGCTGGTGTTCACTTTCCAGCTCCTGCCCATGGATCAGGCATTTCTGCAGCAGTGACTGGATCCCATAGTCTCCTTCCCATCTGCACCTAAAGACCCACATGCCCTGACAATGAGGTGACCATGTCCCTGCCTGCACACAAACAGAGGGATAGACAGAGGCACGTATGGAGGGGGGGTGACTATTCAGGGGGTGGGGGACACATTAACAAGCTATAATCTCAACCGCCTTATCCATAATGCATTGTCTGGGCCAATTTACATGGTGTGGAAGCCTTTGGGGGGGGGGACTCATCCATCACATTAGTTTATTAGCTTTCCTCCTCCCTCCTGTCCCACTCTAGCTGGCCTTTCACTTCTCTTTTCTTTTTTTTCTCTGGTCCCTGTTTTGTCATGGTTGTTGTTCTGCTCAGCACAACTGGCCCCATAAAAAACTCCAAACAGCTTAATTGCTGGGCTGTAAAAGATTTGCATGTTCTGGATGAAGGGTGGAGGGGTGTTGGTGGTGTTTGGGGTGTGTGTGTGTGTTGGGGGTGTGGCTGGGGGACAGTGGTGGGGGTTGGATAATAAGAAGGGTGGGGGCAGATGAGAGCGGATAGATAATAAAGAAGCATCATCATCCTCATCAAGTGCAACACTGGCCGCGTGTGAACACGCAGCTGAATTCCCATCTGAATCGCTCCAATCGCAACCAATTACGGGGTCTGGGATCTGGTGGGGTCAACGGCAGCCCCGTTAGCCTGAACCCGCGCCTGCATGCTCCGACTGCTAAACAGCCCCGTGTTCAGGCGCCGCAGGGACCAACGAGGATTAAACCACCTCCGGAGCTGAGGCTCAGAAACACACACACTTTACGCAAACACACACTGCACACCTTATCAACAGCAGCCGCTGCATCAACCCGTCTGAGTGTTGAGCAAGAGAATCAGGACCATGAAGCAGAGCTGAAAACGGGGGAAATCAAAAACTGTTGCTTTAAATGAATAATAATAATAATAATAATAATAATAATAATAATAATAATTATTATTATTATTATTTATTATTAATATTATTATTATTATCATCATTATTTATTATTTATTATTTATTATTATTATTATTATTATTATTATTATTATTATTATTATTATTATTATTAAATATATAAACTTTTGGAAAATAATATTTGTGCAAAAAAGAAAAGAAAAAGAATATATTTTAAAAATTGACTGGTAAATTCTATTACATTAAAACTGGGATCCAGATCATTTATGTTTTTCTGTTTGTTTGTTTGTTTGCTTGTTTGTTTGTTTTGATTTATTTTGTTTTGCTCTTACATTTGCATTTACAGCATTTAGACGCTGTTATCCAAAGCGATGTACAACTGTTTTTTGTTTTGTTTTGTTTTGTTTTGTTTTGTTTTGTTTTGTTTTGTTTTGTTTTGTTTTGTTTTGTTTTGTTTTCAGTTAAGAACATTTGAGCAGAAGCCGAGGGGCAGGTCTGCTTCTGAACAAATCTCTACTGCCAGTTTTTGTGGGATTCAAATGTGAGTGAAAATGAATGAGCTCCATCAACACAGCTGTCGTTTTATTCACTTCGTGTTTTTAAAATAATTTTATTGATTTTATTTATTAATTACCCATATTTATTTATTTATTTATTTATTTATTTATTTATTTATTTATTTATTTATTTGTTTGTTTGTTTGTTTGTTTGTTTTTCAATCTATCTCTATCTATCCATTCTTTTATTCATTCATTTATTTATTCCATGGTGCTAATTATCTCCTAATGCAGACAGTGAAAGCACTGCGCACCTCCCAGCTTGTCTCTGACTCAGTGTTTGTGCAGAAGGATGTGATCTTGTTTGAGGAACAGAGTTGTTCTGTCTGGACTCTGGACTTCAGCTCCTGCTGCACAGTGTCAGTGTACATAAACGGCAATAGGATGATAATTATAGCAGTAATGTAATAATTATAACAGCTCTAACCGATCATTAAGTGACTGAATATTTACTATAAAATCCTCTCAGAATAAAACGCAGTGTTATTACAGAAATGGAGAGCTGGAGATTTCTCTCCTGTGGGAACCGCCAGCAGTCTTCACCTCACTTTAGCTTCTTGTAGACTCAGGGGAACACGCGAGAAGCTGCGCAGATGCAGCGAATAGAATGAACAAATATTTTTATCCGTTTTATGCCCACTTCATTATTTTACATGTATTTAAAATAAATTAGCTCTGCTTTTATTACACAGAAAAAAGTTTAATTTAATCTATAATCAATATTATTCTAATACTATCATCAGCGTACTAATGTTCATGAACATAATAATGTGACAAAATTAACATCAACGCGGTAAAGAAAAGTTCGAAATTTACACTAAAAACAGTCACCGAAATAAAAACAGTTCAGCAGTTCAGTGTTTTGCAGTCAGAGGGTTACCATGCATTAGCTAAGAGAGATGGATAGATGGATGAACGGACGGACGTATGGATGGATGGATGGGTAGAGGGATGGATGGTTAGTTGGACAGATGGATGGATAGATTAGATTGATGGATTGATGGATGGGTGGGTGGATGGATGGACGGACGTACGAATGGATAGATGGATGGATGGATGGATGGATGGACGGACGGATGGTTGGTTGGACGGACGGACGGACGGACGGACGAACTGATGGATGGAGGGATAAACGGATGGATGGACGGATGGACGGACGGAGGGATAGATGGATGGATGGATGGATGGGTGGATGGATAGATGAACGGATGGATAGATGGATGGATAGATGGACGGATGAATGGATGGATGAACGGATGGATGGATGGATGGATGGATGGATGGACGGATGGATAGATGAATGGATGGATGGATGGATGGATGGATGGATGGACGGACGGATGGATGGACTGACGGATGGATGGATGGATGGACGGACGGATGGATGGATGGTTGCTTGTTTGGATGGTTGATTGGATGGATGGTTGGATGGATGGACGGATGGATAGATGAATGGATGGATGGATGGATGGATGGATGGATGGATGGACGGATGGATAGATGAATGGATGGATGGATGGATGGATGGACGGACGGATGGATGGACTGACGGATGGATGGTTGGATGGACGGACTGATGAATGGGTGGAGGTTTAGTCTGTTGCTGCTTTACGCTGGGATTAGACGCTAAAACCATCAAAGTGGCATCGGGCTTTAATTGCTTGCACCTCCGCAGCGCAGCGTCGCTCCTCGCTAAGCTCTCATTAGCATCTCCACCGGTTCCTCCATCCATCCATCAGGCGAGGAGGAGACGGCAGAGGGAAGGGCCCCGTAATTGCAATCATATATATATGGGGGGGGGGGGGGGGGGGGGGGGGGG
>JBBPDA010000145.1:10993181-11032815 GCA_037974385.1 Arnoldichthys spilopterus
CACACCCCCCCCCCCCCCACCCCCCCCCCCCCCCCCCCCCCCCCCCCCCCCCCCCCCCCCCCCCCCCCCCCCCCCCCAACATACACGCCATACTGTACCATTAGTTTCACAAATAAGTAATAATTTGCTAATGACAACATTATGTTGAGTCAGTTTAGGGCCAATTAAAGTGAGTGATATTTACATACGCCTAATGAATCAGCGGGCCGTGGCAGCTCGAGGGAGCCTCATGAATATTCATCCGTGCGCGCGCCAGAGCCCCAGCGCCGTTTATACACTGAATTATGGCTGATTTGGCCTTTTAAAAAATGAACATGGGCGCGTCTCCCTCAAGGAGCGCGCGAACAATAAAGGCTGATTATAAAATGTTTTAGTGGTGAACCGCCGCTGAGGAGAGCAAAGGCTGATTTTTATTCACTTCCCCAGCTTTCATAAAAAAAAGAGCCCGTTAAGTTTAGTGGAAGGTGCTGTGGCCGTCTGTGCACACCCCATCCCACGCCCACACACACACACACTCCTCCCTGTTATTGGCTGGCTCACATCACTGAGGTCAGCTATATGAACTAGAGTCCAGCAGCAATCAGCTCCAAATAAACACCTCATTCACTGCTTCAGCTTTGCAGCACGTGCCCGTCTGGCTGATATCTGTACACAAAACAAGATGAGCGTGCGCGTGTGCGTGTGTGTGTGGCCTGGCTTAACGAACTCATTTCCAACAAGACCATTCCACCCCCCCCCCCCCCCCCGAGTTTCCCTGTAATAAGTAAGTTTAGAGTTGCTAATTGCTCCTTGTTAATTGCAATATGCGTGTTTTGAACTGCTTCCATTCAATTCCCGCAGAAGATTATTCACTGTAAACGCCAACATCTGCCTCATTCAAGTGACTCGATCTGTGGCTCTTGAACTCCACTCACTCCAACGAGTCCTGTTTACTTCCTGATGTGATGGTGATGGTGATGGTGGCGGTGATGGTGATAGTGGTGGTGGTTGTAGATCAGGGCTGGGTGAGTTCAGTATCACAATATTGCCCAAATATGTCAAACAGTCTCAGAAAAAAAGGCACCTTCCCGGGTAGAAATGCTGCCAGTGGGGGTGGCCCCCTCAGGGGTACGTCTTCAGTGCCTGTACTGAATATAATCAAGCCCATTTTATTTGGCATTAGGAGCTTTCCCTGGTGTGCGAATCATAACATAGCACAGCATTCACATAAAGAGACATTTCACACTGACATTGCATTCAACACAACCCTCACATCTTAACATCACTTGCGTCATTAACAACAGTTTATGATGCTAAATATACTTGAACAATTAGAACATGTAGCAGCATATAAAGTGTTTAAAAATTACCTTTATTTATTTATTTATTTGTATTTATTTATTTGTTTATTTATGTGTTTACTTATTTATTTACTTACTTACTTACTTACTTATTTTAGTGGTGTAGTAGTCTCTTTAAACGTATAATGTAACCAACTGGACATTAAAGACAATGTAAAGCACCTTTATATTTCTTGTACTTTGAACTACTAAAATGGATTTTTTGGCTGATGTGAAACGTTAAAGTGCTTCACTGGTTGTCTGTACTAAAAGAATGTCTGATCAATCAGTTCTTTATAGAGAACCATATTAAAACAATGACCATGATCTATCATAGTTACATTTAAAAAATGTGCTAAACCTGAAAAGCAATATCATGGTTTGTCAATAGACTATAGACTGTATAACAATGCACAATTCGTTTTGCAGATGCTTCACACAAGTTGCATTTTTATTCCCTAAAAAAACTCAGATACAAAAAAATGTATTGACTGTTTCATATTTTTTTTTAAATGTTGGCTGATGTTGAACATTTATGGATTTCAAGATTCTGTAATTTAGCAATTATAAATTATAATTTAATAATTTGGAGATAATATTAATAATTTACTAATAGTGTGTTTATATATGAGGAAACTGACTTGTGAGGAAACCCATAAGGCTAAATTTCAAATTTCTCCCTGCTTAATATGTCTAATTAAACACCATTTGGAACACAGTTCCCTACATATGGTGCACTATTTAGGTGTCAAAATTTCATGACTCACATAGTGCACTACATACGGCGTATCGAGCGATTTAAGATTCAGCCCCAGTTATTTTAACCATGGTAAGAATGCGAAGAATGCTGAAGCCCCTCATTTGCTAAATTCAGGGTGTTCTCTGTTCATAGCATTTGGCCGGTGTTCTCGCAGGAGACGTTTTCCTTTGGCGTGATTGCTTACTGCGCCTGAAAGAGACCCCAGTGAAGCATGAAACAATGTCTCCCTCTTCTGGACGAATCCTGCTAATGTCAGCATATGCAAAATCTTCTTCTGGATGTAAACTGCACTGTACCGCTGGAATAGGCCTGAACAATTCATCGTTTTTATATTGAAATCGCAATATGAAGAAGTGCAATGTTCAAACTGCAAGGGCTGCAATTTCAAGTGTCCTATATCGTGTCCTATATCGTCCAATATTATTAATCTCTCTGGCACATTACATCTATTACTCAAGCCTCAAGTCTAAAGAAGTTGAATCTTAAATATTCATTCATTCATTCATTCATTCATTCATTCATTCATTCATTCATTTATTTATTTATTTATTTATTTATTTATTTCTTTATTTATTATTGTTGTTATTATTATTATTATTGTTATTATTATAAATAATTAATAATAATTCAGAGCTTGTGAATTATCTCTCTGGCACATTACATCTATTACTCAAGCCTCAAGTCTACAGAAGTTGAATCTTTGGAAAAAAGAAGACCCTGGGTGGGAAAAATGTAAAGAAAATAGTCAGATTTTAATTGCAAATGAAATACTGGTAAAAAAAAAATCGCAATTAGATATTTTCCCCAAATCATTCATCCCCAATGTGTAATTATTCAGAACAGCAGGAAAGACACCATGGGCCGGCCAGTGGTACTCCAGGACCAGAGCCCATGTTCATAAATCTTAGAGTAGGAATGCCATTCTTGGTTCCTTTCAGTATGTTTTCATAAATAATGCAGGAGTCAGATCAGCACTTTAAGTCTGTAAAGCTTTATGAATACAGGTCCAGGACTGAGAACCACTGAGCTGTATCACTTACTCTGGATTTCTCTTTGACACATGCACTGTGTAGCAAACAACCTGCCTACTGACATAAACTAAACACGACATATACACTCTGTATTAAATAAGAAATACTGTATATGTCCAAAAACTTGTAAACACCATATCCCTATCCATAGTTTCTGCTAAAATCAAGGGTATCAACACAGGACTCATCCTCATTTGCTCCAGTAACAGAATCTGCAGTTCTAGGAAGGCCTTACACCAGATGTTGTATGACCACATTCACACACAAGAGCATTAGTGAGGTCAGGTATTGATGAGATTAATGAGTTCACAAACACCACTCCAGCTCATCCCAGAGGTATTGGAAGGAGCTCAATGACTCTCCTCACTGCTCTTTATCCCATCACGGTGACCTTGGACACATGTGTGGCTCTGAAGGCTTCCATTCCACAGATGCTTTTCTTTGCAGTTTTCTAAGTAGTTCAGTTTCTATGTAGCTGTATGCACAAATTAGAAGGGCTGTCTATAAACGTCTAGACATAGATTAAAACATTAGCACTACAGCACAGCATAAGAGTGTGGCTGTGTATAGGTCAACTTTGTATTTTGAAAACAACAATATTATATTTTGAAGTCTTCCTTGTTTGCCCTGACACATAATACACGCCAGCATGAGTGGTGGCAATGGTGTAGAGATATCTCATGACAACTGAATACTTAAAGAGGTGCAGGAGCAGCTCATTTAACAATAAACTCAGTCTCAGTTTAATAATTTGCACCATTTGTCCGTGCGCTCTTACGTGGAGAATGCTACCATCAGTACACAAAAGTCACAAACATGCTGGCCATCTCTGGAAGCCCATCATGAGACATGATAACATTGGGAAAGGACGTCATGCCCTGGCTGTTCACCTCAGTTTTCACAGTGTAGGCTTTAAGCTTGGCCTTGCCTGTCAACACAGCTGCCTGAATGATGGCTATTCTCGCTTCCTCATGATACAATGCGCCCATGTCCCTCCCCAGCACTAAATCGTGGCTTTGTCCGGGCCTCCAAAATGGGTATGAGATGCTCAGTCTCTCCAGCCTCCGTACAGCGAAGTGGTCGAAGGGCGACAGCTTGTCCCCAGTTGAGTCACACTTGACCAGGGCTAGATGCCGAACCTCGGAGTTGTTCAGCAGCCGCGCCACGTTGAGTGGCGATGTGTACCACACAGTCAGCCGCTTGAAGTGTACCATACCAGGTCCGTGAACTTGCTGCTGGGGGTGGGGGTTGGGGTGGATGCCACAGATAAAATTAGTGGAGATACATGTTGCACCTAATGTAATGGTTTGTCAGTGTGTATGAGCAGATAAGGAAAAATTAGGACTACGAGCTCATGAATAGCACCATCCAACCAGTAGGAGGCAGCAATACTCAAAGCTCATACTTCCACTTTTATATTAAAGAAATAATGCCTCCTACCTGCTGTGGGGCAGAGAGTGGGTGGTCAGTGCAGTCACATTCACTGGAGTTGATGACGCCACATGACACCAGGTCCTGGGCGCACACACAGATGAAGAGGCTGTGCTCACGAACGTAGGCCAACGTGAACTCCCCATGCAAAAGCGTTGGCATGACCAGACACAGGACACAGTATAGTGCCATGCAGCTCAGATGGTCCAAAAGAGTCATCTTCACAGAGCCACAAAGGCAGGAGCAAGAGTGAAGGTCATCTAGTCAACTGTGCCTGAGCAAAGATATGGATCTGGGTGGGAAGAAATTAAATATTATAACTATGTCTTTGAAGAACCCCTTTTAGATTTTGGGTGTGTCTGTGTGTGTTCTGTAGTTTTGTTTTTGTAATATGATGTAAATGAGGCCTTTAAGTAAGGGCTACATATATACACAATTGTTCTATCACCTTAAATGTAAAAAAGGCTTAGTAGCCAAGATTTGTTTGGTTAAAAACATTTATTTTTGGTTTTGTACTTCAGCTACAAAGCCAGCGTAGCTAACAAGTGATGATGGCTCATGCATTTGCTATTATGTTTCTCTTCTATAAGCTGTATAGACATACCATCAAAAAAAGGCTCTGGCACCTTAAAGCATGGTCTGCCTCAAGTGGTACCATGGAAAGCTGGAGCCGGGTGGCACTGGTCTTAAAAAGCTGTGTTGAAGGGCAGGTCTGCAAATTAGGTGAGGACTCAGGAACTAGGGGCTTCTTTAGATAATGTGGTTAGAAATCTAGCCAAATTGCCTCCTCTCATTCTTCTGCATGGTTATATTCTTTTCAGGCTCATCAAACTCCATCAAAGCCCTGGACTTCCCTTTCTGTATTTATTGCTTTCAAAAAGCCTTAGCAAAACTGCTGACCAAAACAGAACTGCTGACAGAGGTGGAACACCACTGCTGCTTGGTCTGGCTGGCTCTGCCAACTTGTCCGGCTGCTTTTATGAAATAGAACAAGCACAGCTGCCCTCCATTTCTGGACTTATACTAGGGTGTGTCCCCACATGTGCTTGGTTGGACAGAAAAACACCCAATGACTGTTTTTCTCTCTCTGTGTCTGTTATCAATATACTGTAGTCACATTTGGGACAAAGCCTTGCCAAAGTTGGAATACCCCTGGACAAATTATATTGTTTGTTGATTTTCCAGTTTGAAAAAAAGTTAACCCATGCATCTAACCAGGGTTGCAGGGGTGATGGGGCCTGTCCAGAAACCCATGCGGACACAGAGAGAACATGCAAGCTCCATCCAGAAAAGACCCTTGTCCACCCCAAATCGACCACTATCAGTTAAATGTGCAAAAGTATGTTCTCTGTAGTGGATGTGAATTTTCTTTCTCTTAGAAAATCAACAAAACATGTCTTTTGTCCAGGGGTGCCCAAACCTTTACATATGGCTGTATCTCCATGTCATTTTCTTGTTTTGTTATATAGTCGGAAAACACTGGCTACCTATTACATTGTGTACCAACTAGATAATGGACCAATTGAAATGGTCCACAATTTCTTCTAAAAATACATTTACATTAACTTCCATCATAAGTTTAGAAGGATTTTTTTCCTTCTACTGACAAGGTACTGTTATAAGGTTTTGTTCCAACAGTGATGATATGGAAAACAATGTGAATATTGATGTTTCCCATGAAAATACAGAGGCCCTTGTGCTACACGTTCCTTGTAATTTATTACTATTCCCGAGGTTTACTTATGATATTTATTAAGGTTTATACACATTTTGTAACAGGTCTCATCCATGTTGTGTTCCCTTCCTAGTGTTTGTCTAGCCACGCCCTTGTCCCGCCTTGTCACCTGTCTCTCATTTCCTGTCATCACCTCCCATGTCAGGTGTCCCTCATTTATGTTCACTATTTAGTCTCTTGTGTTTGGTTCAGTCCTTGTCGGTGATTGTATGTCTTCATGTCATCCTGCTGCGTGCATCCTTCGTGTGTTTGACCCCGTTTATGTGCTTAGTGTTTGTTGTTTCATTTAAATAATTTTTTTTGCTTCCCAATCACCCTCAATAAGTGACACATTTCCAAGTGGGATATATTCCAAAATGCAATATGAACAAAAACTTATTGACAATATTGAAAACAAACTGTTGAGCAGATGGAGTCTTATATCAAGACAAAACTACTACAGTTAGTTTCTTTGGTTCCAAAATGATAAAAAAAAAGTGTTATTAATGGAAAGGTGATGTAACACAATGGTAAATATGCAAATTTTTAATTTGTGTATATTTTAAAAATACAAATAAGTTTGTCAGTAAAACTTTTAAAAAACTTTTCTTTGTACTTTTGTCAGTTAAGTAAAAGCTCACATGAATGAACATATCACAAATGTTTTATTGCATTTTAGAAAATATCCCAACTTTTATGGAAATGTGATTTCTATTTTGATATGATTATTTCTAGCCTGTCCTGATCACTTAGAAATCAACAGGGCTTTTGTTACTGCGACTTTCCAGTACAAGTGATATATGTAGATGAGCTCTGTTCAGATTGTTTGCCCTGTATTTAGCCTCATTAGAAACACAGTCTGGGCTGAGGGTGAATGGGCAGGGCTATGCTGTAAAAGGCTGAGTAAGCAGACATATGTAAATACAAAGGCTTTCTTGACTTGAAATCAACAGTGAAATGAAAATGAAATCAAAACAAGCTGTTTTGTCGGCGTAGTTTCCATATACAGACCATATGGTGACTGAATACTATATTTTCATATTAGAGCAAACTCCCTTTTTAAAAACGTGAGGCTTTACATGAAATTCCCAGTACAGTTATAGCATTTCTCACAACACTGTAGCACCTAAATTACTCAAAACATCAGCCACACACAACACAACACACAAAGTGACTACAAGTCACTACAACACTGATACAGAATGCTGTATGGCTCAAGCCTTTCGACATTGGCCTGAATCACCAATCAAATTCATTTCTTTTACATTAATAGATTACTTGGAAATACAATGACACACACTGAAGGCACACATAATACAGTCCAGCTGAACATTTCAGAAACGTTGCAACACACTTTTAACTGAGTTTCACATTCAGTGGAGTCTAGTTACTTCCAAAGAAAACCGCTACAAATTGCTTCAAAACCAATGTCCAGAAACAGTGACGACAATACATCAGGCACTTTGGGTAAAGCGCTTCAGATCCTAACATAACTCCCTATGCACTTGTTAAGGAGAACAGATTTTCAGCATCCAGCTGAGAATGCATTCCGGTTCCTTCAGTACAAACACAGTGAAGTCTAACACACTTACGCTTGCATTGTGACCAGCTTGAGTGAAGAAAGAAAGAGAGAGAGAGAGAAAGAATGAAAGAAAGGAAAAAATGAAAGAATGAAAGAAAGAAAGAAAAAAGAAAGAAAGAAAAATAAAAGAAAGAAAGAAAGAAAGAAAGAAAGAAAGAAAGAAAGGACATAGTTACTACCTGGTAAGAGAAAAGTCTTACGTGAGTTCTGTTCCCAGTCTAAGGATCTAACAGACTGATGAGGAATGCGAAGCTTGAGTGGACTCAGTGAATCACCAGCGCTTGCCAAAGCCACAGGCCGTGTCCTCAGCATCTTGCTATGCGTGACCACTTGAGCCAAGCAGCAAAGCATTAACTACAGATGGAACAATGTGAGGTCCATAAATAACGTCAGTGCAGATCATTCAAAACAACACTGAATTATAGAAACTTATGGCCAGAAAACTTTTTTAAAATTATTGAACAGTGTGAAAGACCAAGGAAGTATGCAGCCTGAGATAACTGTGGTCATGTTTTGAAGCTGGGGTTCAGCCAGACCACGTGGGTAGGGTGGAGGTGGCCCTAATGTGCTCTGCAAAACAGCAGTGTTGTTTTGGATACGAGGAACACTACATAGTCAAGGGCTGAATGGAGGCATGCAATAATTTAGGATTATGGTTTCTCCCAGTCGCTTTGATGCAGTTCTCAAGTCAGGAACATCATTTTCCTTACTCTTAATGCAGTTCTCAAGTCAGTGACACTTTCCCCCACCCACAATACCATGCCTCACTATGTTTGTATACACTGCTCTTGTTTCTATACATCACAGCTCACTTACTACAGATCACTCACTCACGGTAGTACTGTCCAGTACTGTATTACTGTTTTATCAAATCACTTTAAACATTTTCCTGACATGTATAGAAGAGCAAGGCCAATTAGTCATGGTCAGTGTAAGCAGTAAATTGCCCTCCCATTGAAAGCAAATAAAAACACGTGTTCTCAAAAGAGGTTGCCATGGTATGGCAGTAATTACACACAATCAAATATGATGCTCATATTTCACCCAGTGACTAATGATGAAAATGGAGTGTGAATGTCATGCATGTACAAGAAGCTGTCTTTATGGTGTTCAGACATGTGGTATGCTAAGGAGGAGAAGAGTAAATAGGTTCCATAGGGTATGTAATGAAATAAGGGCAACAATCATGGACCGTGTTGTCAACTATGGACAAAGCTTTACATGGTTCCTGTATTTAAGAGGAATGGTGAAAGTGTTAAAGAGCTTAGACACCTGTATGTACAGGTAAACATTTAGAGAAAGGATGCCTTACAATAAGATCTGGTGCTGAGGTTTGACTGGCCATTGGTGACAGTAGGACACGTGAGCACATGTAACTAGGGCTGCACAATATACTCTCTGTAAATCATTGTCACAATATTGGTCTATGCGATACTGATATCGCAGAAAGCTGCAATAGGCAAAGGAGCCTCTAAACTCTTAACTGTCAAAGAACTTTTTAAAACTACCATCTGAAGGGGTGGGCTAAACTGTTGTAGGGTAAATAAGGAGACATATGTAAAAGATTTGATTTTGTGACATTACAAAAATTATGATTTGACTAGTAATTTTTTTTGACAAACACTATATGCCTATATGTCATAATAAACACTAACTGCTGGCATTATAATTGCACTGCATACTTCTAGATTGTCCCACACACAAAAGAGGAAAAGACATTTTTGTGGTTATAAAGGACAGAAAACAAAGCGAAAGAAAAAGCGATGTACCATAGCTTGACTCATAGTCTCATGGCATCATAGAAAAAAAACAAGCACATAAATCCCACAGCTAATCATTGTCAAATCAAGTCAAGTTTATTTCTATAGAGCTTTTTACACTGACCCTGTCACAAAGCAGCTTTACAGAAACCGGGTCCTAGCCAAAGGCAACTGTAACGTCTCATCTCGTTAAGTCATGTTGTTTGCTTGTTTTGGGTTTCCCATGTGCTTCTGTTTTGTTTATTGTTCATGCCTCGCCTTTGTTAATGCCCATGTCTCCGCCCTTGTCACCTGTTCTGTGTTTCCTGACTCTTCCCTGTTCAGGTGTTCATGATTTATGTTTTCTTCATAGTCTTGTGTGGTTGTCCTAGCCTTGGTCAGTTGTCTGTGGTGTGTTGTCTATGTTCCCATATGTTCATTCCGTTGTAGTACTCATAGTCTATGTTAGTTAATCTTGCCCTTGATAAATAAAACCCCTGAACGTATCTATGGCCTGCACCTGCTTCAGAAACTACCCCAAATCATTACAGCAACAGAGGCTAAGAAAAACTCCCTAAGCTGTAGGAAGAGACCTCAGCAGGAACCAAGGCTCAGAAGTGGGAACATTGTGCATACAGGACTTCCTCCTCATCATATGCAATGTCCTGCCAACAAAGACAAGAGTAAAACCTTCCTACCCCATCTACAGCCCTCCACTAGGGTGTCCTCAAAACCAGCATCTGTAGACTTGTGGATCTGCATGTGGAGCTGGAGAAATATTAATATAAAATCAGTTTTGGTAATACTAGGCAGATGGGGTGAAGTCACAGAACACATCAGAAAATTAAGTGCTTGTAGTGCTTATTAGCTGTTAAAATCAAATACGCTTTAATAATTTAGGTTTAATATTAAGATTGTTCACAATAATCCCTCACAATCAACCACTCTCTTATGCTTGTTCACTTACTTACATGCAGTCTTGAGTTGCATGTCCCTTCACTTCCCTGCTCTTTGTTTTCCTTTCAGCTGTGGATCTCTGTAATAGGGGAATTGGGACCAAAAGTTTATTAACAACAAAAATTCAAGCAGCTCTGTTTATCTGTCAAACCTCCACTCAGTTTCAGTACGATCACATAGATCAGTTGAGGCTTGGGTGCCCATGACCCTGTCGCCGATTCATTAGTTGTTCACCTCCATAGATCACTTTTGGTAGGTACTAAATATTGCATACCTGGAACACTTCAAAAGACCTGCCGTTTGGAGATGCTCAGCAGCCATCACAACAAGGTCCTTGTCAAGGCTTAATATATGCCACCCCCTGACAGGTGCCCTTATAATGAAATGTGGTGGTAATGTTACAGCAGTGTATATAGTATATATATGGTAATCTGTTTAATTTAAGAGAAATAGCTCATCAAATACAATTTTTTTTGTACATTCCTTTCTGCAGTAGAAATGCTCACAAAACAGCTTTACAGAAATCTGTGCTGGAATGGGAATGCTGGGGCTACTGTAACTTAAAAGCTTCCTGTGATAACCTAGGAAGAAACCCAGACCTGAAAATTAAAGCCATCATCCTCTGGGGGACACTGAATCATGGAATTATAACTAAAACAGAATTAAAACAACAAGCAAGAAGAAAGTCATGAGATAAGCAAGTGAGACGTAAAACATCTGAGAGATCACTGACTGACTTGAGCCTACTGGATGTTAAAGATGCATGTGAATCATAAGTTGCTTTTATCACAAATACATACTTTGCATTATATAGGATATGCTTTCCCTATCCAGAGCCCAAAGAGTCTTCAAACAATTCAGCAATCTACAGACATACCTCACTGCCTTCATCAAAGATCTAAAAATATTTAGGACACATATTATGAAAATAATTTTCCCTCACTTCTTTTAAAATAAGTTTAGTAAGAAAACACTGTTCAAACCCTGCTAACACTGTTAAAGTGTCAGAACATATCATTTACTCCTTGGACCTTACAGTATGGGAGCTAAACTGCTTGCTTTTAATTCACAGTTTTCATTATGTTACAACAAACCATCACATTGGCACATGTCCATCTATTCAACCTACAGCAGTTTAGCACCAGCCATTTACAATTAAGTTATAAAGGATGCTTCAGCGCAATTTGTTTTTTTTTTTAAAGAGGTGCAATTCAGGTTGGCCAACCAGAACAGAGACCATTTACATATATCAGTCTAATGCTATAAGCGAACCTTAAAATGCAAACATGCCCTTTAAAAACCTTTCAAACATGCATTTAGTCAGCAGTTGTACTAACATTATAATTATAAATGAAAATATTAGAAGAGTTCTTTAGAAGGAGTTCTTTTCTTTAGTCATTTTAGTATCGCATAAAGTATGGAAGGTTACAAAGGCCATACAGTCACCCTTTCCTCATACTGTATGTTGATTGTTGTGGCATTGGCCAGTTCAGTATTACACCTCAGATTACCACATAAATAAACCACAGGCTTCAAGACATGCAGGATTTAACATCGATCATATTTCATATCACCTCACTACGAAACACATGCTTCATGAAAAAAGCATGGCTGTACAAACAAAAAGGGAAAAGATTGTGACAATTATACAATTATACAAACCGGTGGTAGTTGATGGAGAAAGAAACATATTGTTAGTCAGAAAAGAAAAGACTGAAAGTGTTTTTTTTCACTTACTCAGTTCTATGATTAAAACTTCCCACCTGCAGGTCTCTCACCATAGTCGCCAGTCTGAGAGGATGTGGGTTAACACATGCATTTCACCAGAGCACATGAAACTAAGCATCACACAGAGCAACTAGCAATTTAGGCAAACTAGTCAAAGTGTTAAGACATACAATTGCATTTCCAGATACTTTGCGCTAGCTGGCTGGCAGAGAAGCATTTTACTTTTATCCCTAGAATCACATGGTTATTATGATGTGAATGTGCCATGAAGTAAAGTGAAAGTGGCAACAAAATGTGACCTCTGCATTTAACCCATGACGTGCACACGTGGAGCAGCAGGCAGCTATTAATGGCACCTGGGAAGCAGTGTAGTGGGACGGTACATTGTTCAAGGGTGTCTCAGTGGAGCCTGGGCCGGGACTTAAACCTGCAGCCTTCAGTTCACAAGGGTAATGTCCTAACCACTAGGCCACCATTGCCCTAAGGAACTACTTAAACGTCCACCAGTTAAAAGAGCATATTGAATAGCAACAAAAAAACAAAACAAACAAACAAATAAATAAAAAAAAAAACATTAGGCCTCGTTCAACATTACACATTCCTAAGAAGCCTCTACATCAGATTCATGACATGTTCTTAAACCACAGAACCTTTTAGTGCTTGTGTAGTGTTTAAGACTATAATGCTTTATATGTTAAATATGCATTAAACAGGGCAGCATGGTGGTGCAGTGGTTAGCACTGTTGTCTCACAAGAGAAGGTCCTGGGTTCAATCCCCAGGTAGGCCATGGTGCCTTTCTGTGTGGAGTTTGCAAGCTCTGCCCTTGTTTGCATGGGTTTCCCCTGGGTGCTCCAGTTTCTTCCCAAAGGCTGCAGTAGGTTTACTGGATGTTCTAAAGTGAATGTGTGTATGAATGGTTGTCTGTCTGTGTGTTGCCCTTGGGTTGGCATCCTGGGTGAACCCCGCCTTAGGCCTGCAGTCAGCTGGGATTGGCTCCACCTTCCCCATGACCTGGAAACGGAAGAAGTGGTTTCTAAAATGAATGGATATGCATTACATAATAATAGAAATGAAATAAAAAAGAATACAGGATGTAATTTCCTACAATAGTTTACAATCTGTTCTTACTGAAGAGCAAATCCTAAGCAAGAAAACAATGGTGAATATCAAGGTCTTCTGCACACGTGCACACGTGGTTTTAAAGAAGTTGTTTCTTCTTAAGAATGGTTGGTGAATGAGGTCCATTGTCTATTTGCGAATGTCTCTCATATTCACAGTTGTGCACTAAGATCCAATGTGTACTTGTGTGGTACGCCATGAAACACAGGCCTGCAGAGTTGGATCATTGGACTGACCTTTCTAACCGTAACGAATGACCTGACTAGGTGACCGGAGATTCACCCTCTCATTCATTATACTCTGTGTAGCTTTGCAGCTTGTCTGATCATGTAGTCCCGAGACTCAGCCAAGAAAACTAAGAAATACTAGAGGTTGAGCTCCGAGGTAAAGAGCAGGCACACGGGGCCTGACGGGCATAGACGAGAACTGACGGGAGATAGCTAGGAACTGCGTTAAAGCATGGTTATACTAAATAGGACAGAAAGTAGCTTTGGGCAACCAGTAAATGCTGGGGAAGTCCGTGGATTTTGACGGGAAATTTCGCAGAAAGCTCCGCCTTTCGAGGAAGCAGTGGCAGCACTCGGTCGCTGGGGGAGATGTGTCGCAGCCTCGCGGGCTAACGCTATACTCACTGTTCTCAATAGCAACAATAGCAGTTAGCGTGTAGCGCCACACGGAGCTGTCCCAAACACGTCGTCATTTATAGAAAAAGGACGTTATTAGCTAAATATTCCGGTGATATCTTGTCCTTCTACTTAGCACCATGTTGAAGGGTGTTAAACTCTGCTTATTTTCGCTGTTCTGCGTGTGTGTGGGCCCTGTCCTTTGTTTTGGTGAGTAAACAGTGTTGTCTGAACTCGGGGAGGAGGTTTGGTTTTGGAGAGGTTTTGTGGTTCGCTAACGTTATTCTCATTAAGCTAGCCAGCTGTGAATTAGAGTCTCATTGTGATAAACTACTACCGCGTATTATAAAGATTATGTCTTGATGAACGTCGCTTTGAACATGTTTACTTTTTTGTTCTTGTGTTAGAGGCCATAGAAACTTGTCTGAGCCCACAAGGCTTATCCACACAGCCTGCCTGGTGAAGGGAAATGGGCCTTAAAACAAGCGAAAACACGTATATAAATAACAATGTGTGGCTACCTTCGTATTCGCGAAGAGGTGTAATTAAAATAGATAAAAAAATCCAGCTGTTGTGGACAGTAGTACATAGAATGTTAACCCTCTTAACACCGTGGGTTTCTATAAAGACGGAGCACAGTTGACGGTCTAGTCTAAAAGCCTGGCAGGCGGAGTGTCGTACTTTTTAAAGAAAATTGTGCACATTGTTTTTGTACAAAAAGAATGCACAAAATAACGATTAATTTATGATTTTGTGGTTATTAACATCACCTTTTTTTCTTATGTTTGTCAGATGACAAAGATGCTGTGAATGTGATGGTGTGCTGTTATGCAGATGTTTCTTGTGAAATTCTTGAGAAACCATGGTTTACCATCACTATTGTTTTTGGCCTAGATGTCTAAATATACCTGTATGTCATTACTCTGTCTTGGTTAATGTCATTTGTTTGAATGGATCATGTCTTAATTCCGGTTGTAGCCATTTATTGCCTTCATAGTAACAAAAGCAAAATTTTGTATTAATAAGTAATAAGCATAGTAGTGCAGTGCAGTTGTAATAGGAGGCTTAAGTTAATTTCTATCGTTTATTGGAGTTGCTTACATTACAATATTCATAACTGGGATAACAGTAGGCTCGCTTATTGTTGATCATTTAAAAGTAGGACACACTCTTCTTTGCAACGCTTGCAGGAGTGTCCCAGTTGAGCAGCTTCATTTATTGGAGGTTAGCTGTTCCTGTAAAGCTTTTATGTATTGATAACACTCTTGACTGCTGCGAATTTAAGGGTCAAATTTGATGTCCTGTGAAAGTCGCCGATCGGAACAGTATTGCTCAACATTTACCTAGAAGACTGGCATGGCAATGAGTTTTTTCTGAGGGGTAGGCCCTGCAGTTTACCACATGAAGTTTTCATTTTGCATAATTATGCAAAGTTGTTCTATTGGAGCTTTATGAAGTGACTTGTTTTTGGGATTAATGACCTTTTATATGCAGAGGCATTGATAAGTCGTCCTGTGGGTGAATCATGGCTAATCAGGTAAAGTGGCTTCAGAAACAGTATTGTTTTAGTATTAATGTTGGTTTAATGTTGAGTCATCATTTACCACTGCAGCAGTTTTACAGATAAAAAAAAAAACATGTTTTTGAAACTTGGAAGAAAAGTGGATCTGTGGGGTAGGAACAGCTATGATGTAATTTTTGGCAGTTGCTAAAAATTCACTGACCCACAGCTGAAGCTTTGTATGTTGATCGGGTCAGGGCTCTGCCTTAGCTCAGAGCTCGAAACATTAGAGGAACGAACAATCAGTGAGGAGCCATGGTCCCGAATATGAAAAATTGTTCTATTGTTAATGTGCACAGTTTCTAAACTTGCCTTATGTTTTGATGTGTTGTGTTTTTGGTCTGTAAACCTGTATGTAAAGTCTTAGACTTTGTTGCCCACCTTTTGAATACCCTAGATATATGGAAAGTTACTGTAAAATGCACATGGTTGTAACTAATAAGAATGATGATAATATTTATTGATCATTTTATTCCGATTGGTTCATTTTTCAGAATTGCTTATTGTTGCAGCTCTCATTCCCACAATGTTCTGGGCAATATGTGTATAAAGCTGATCAATGATCGTATGCATGGAATTGCACAAGCATCTCAGGAGACTGAAGCTTAGAGACAGTGTGTCCTGTGACGCTAAATGTGCCGATGTGTTTTAAGCTGATTCGGTCCTCCACAAACACTGAAATTGCAACACTTTGGTTTTGCACAAATCTGTCCATTTCAATTTCACAGCTCGGAGGGTTGTGGTCTCTGTAACTGTACAAGACCACTAGACTGTGGAGCTGTTCTTATACACTAGATCTATATTTAAATGTGACGGTCACCAAAATCTTCAAAAGCTTATTACAGGCTGTGATGGGCAAACGTCTTCATATAATCCAAGCAGCTACTACTTAAGCATACAGAAAATGTAAGAAATTGTGTTAGAGCTTGAGCCTGGTTCTGAAAAGAAAATGTTACACTTGGTTTTATTTTCACACTTGCAAACCACAATCACGCCTCGTCTGAAAAGCTGCGAAAGAACTCGTGAGCGATGTTTGTGGTTGGAGCCTGAAAGTGAAGGTGGATTCAAACCACAGTCTTCCTGTGATTCTTTTTTTCTGTGTGTTCACCGTTGCTGTAGTCCAAGTACAACCCACAGTGTCCTGCTGTCACTTTTAGGCCTGCAGCAAGTGATTCTTTCAGTAACGCTTACTGTTAGAATAGAATTTTGCCTTTTGTTCAACGCCAAAATGAATAAAAACAACTATTAAATATTTAAATCAGCATTTTTTTCCAAATTTAAAGGCAACTTAGCCATTTATTTACATTTACAGCATTTAGTAGACGTTCTTATCCAGAGTGATGAACAACAGTACAGAACAATCTGTAAAGCTAAACCCTGTAAAGCTAACATACTGCTGAGATACTACTTGCTACGTTATACACACCATAACAAACCCTGCCAACCCTGTAATCCCAAAAGACAGAGTATACAATAAATAGACAATCAATAATAAATATGAGGTTAGTTGATTTCCTAGATACTCCTTGAAGAAGAGCGTTTTGAGTTGTTGTTTGAAGACCGCAAGGGACTCAGCAAGAGGAAGTTCATTCCACCACTGGGGAACCAGGACTGAAAATAGTCTTGTTGCAGATCTTCATCCTCGCATTCCTTCTCATCACAGCTATTTGTGAAATGAATTCTAGTTCAGAAAAGCAGCAGAACAGACATGTACTTTCACACAATACATGGTAATACCAGGCATAAACATGGCATCAGCAATGACAATACAATGTCAGCATCCAACATCACATGAAACTCTCTGAATAATTGGGCAATGAGCTGTGTAAGATGTGATGGGCAGAGATTAGTGGAAACTTTAAGGCAGTGGGTCCCTAGGTCTAGAGTGGACAACCACTTATTTAGGAGACCCTGCTGCATATTCACCAGTTATAACCCCACAGAAATAAACATGGTAATGCATTATATTAATATGGGGTGTAAATCATGAGTTACCCCACCGATCCGATACCTCAGACTGATTCAGTTCGATACTGGGGTCTGCAGTCAGTATGAAATCTGAAAAAATTTCACCCGATCTGCAACATTTCCATGATCTCACACCTGCAAACAAGTTAGAATCTGAACATTTTATTATTGAACATCAAATACAGCAGTGTGGTCCTATGCAGAAGCAGCTTCTCAGTACAAAAAAACACTGCTCACAGCAAAATACATTTTTTATATGGGTTACATCGATACATCGGATCGGGTGCTATTTTGGTCAGTGCATTGATACATATTGAGCCATTTTTACACCCATAATGTAGGTGTTCTTTCAGTTTCTACATTTTATAAATGGTTATTCATTGCAGGAGCACCACAGGATACTGTTCTTTCACCAAGTCTGAATAAATAGAAGTCTGGCTTTAGAGGAAAAAACTGTGGCAGCCTTGTTATTGAAGTAGCCAATTCATGAATGTTCTCAATAAAGCATTTGAGACACGTTGTCCCTTCAGACAACAAGAATGTGGTTTAAAAAGATACTGTCTTATCTGACTTCCCTCAAGTCTTTAGAGCTTGAAGGGGCCTGAAGGTAGGCCATCGGGCCAGGTTGCAGCCTTGGAGAGCTGGAGTCAAGCACAGTTTAATGATTAACACCTATGAAAACTGGCATGAACACCTTGGTTTTCTGCAGCATAGCCAAAAAAATAACTCTGCTTTCTAGTCCTGTGGGATGTAATCATGTGGAACGAGTCCGAAAGAATGCAGAAGGATGCTGTGTTGCAACTGGACTTCTTCTTGGAGGAAAAAGGACTATGTTGCAATTGTTGAAATTGCCTCCACTGCTTGTTGTACTTCCCTTTCATGTCTTGTGAGCAGGGATGGTGAAACTTTTCACCAATGCGTGGAGGAAGGCATCTTTCCTTTCTTTCTTTTAAGGCGGGGGGGCATTCCTCCCTACAAAGTGCTGGTGTGGCTGCAGGTTTTCATTGCCAGCAAGACGAAGCACATGATTTAACTTGTTTTGCCTCACCCCTCAAACAGTTGATCCTGCTTTAATGAAAACCTTCAGCCGCACAAGCCCTTTGTGCCGACATTGGACACCCCTCGGGTTGTTCAGCAGGCCGGCAGTGATAAAATAAATGCAGAGAAAAGTTGTTTTTTGTGGTATTAGTTACTTGCATGTGTCAAACAGCTTTCTGCAAAGCGCTGACGTGCTTACCTCAGAGGTTTGGAGGGTTAGGGAAATTGCACGGTCAGTAGGTGCAGTTTAGAGCTTAATGCAAGTTACAACGAGTTACATGGGTTCTTGAACGACATAGCTGTAAACTCCCAACATAAACTGACTTGCTTTATCTGAGCTTTCGCTGAGGATTAACTTAGAAATGCTAGACATGGTTTAGCTGCAGGCTAGACTATTGTATGAAGCATGTCTACGCTTGGTTGTGCAGCACAGTTCAAGTAGGTATTTGTTTTTCATTACAACCAGATACACAGTACACAAACGAAACATCGCTCCTACACAACCGTTGTGCAGCACAAAGAACAGAATTACAAGACATCTTCGATACTTCCTCTATTTCATATATTTATTTTGGCGGAGTGATGCAGTGAGTTTGTACATTCATGGGTTATATTCAGAGGTCACATTTCATGGTGGTGGAGTTTGTGTGATTGACAAAATAAGTCACTTTCACTAAACTGAGGCAGCTGTATCATAAACCTCTATATATGTCTTTGTGATGTAGAGAAGTACAGTGATTCTGGGCATTTGGAAGTTGTGTAATATCAGCTTGGACTTAAAAACACAAGAATTCCTTCTCATGGTATAGTCACAGATATATGTAAATCCTGTCAGTTTCCCATTTTTAGGCTAAACCATCTGACTCACTGAATTGTTTGTAAGCTCATTGAGAATCTGCAGAGGCTGTGTTTTGATGTGTTTTAACATGGAAACGTTTCATCCACCGGAGTAACTTTATAGGTGAAGTGAAAGTGGCTATTTGTCATTGTGAACACACTCAAACACCACAACGAAATGCAGCCTCTGCATTTAACCCATCACACGTAGAGCAACGGGCAGCTATCAACAGTGCCCAGGGGAGCAGTGTAGCGAGACGGTACCTTGCTCAAGGGTACCTCAGTAGTGCCTGGGCTGGGACTCGAACCTGTGACCTTCAGGTCTCAAAGGCAGCGTCCTAACCACTAAGCTAATGTACATTAAATGTGTTTAGTCACTAAAGAACAAAACCCCTTTTACTGCATTAATAAGACGTTTAATAGGCCACACAAGTCAGTTTTACAGAGATGCATGTTTACTCATCAAGTTTGACTACGCTGTACCTATTTGAGAGTTACAACAGGGTTTGAAAGAAAAAGCACAAACATTTAGGATGCTGGTGGTAGCCATTTGTTAAAAACAGTTTGATATATACTTCACAAAATAAAGAACAGCAGGAGGAAAGTAGGTCATTAAATCACATTATCACACCGTATTAAACAAATTAAATGGTTTGAAACATGCCTTGTATTATGGGGATTTTATGGCTGATTTTGAGTTCTTTGCAGATTATTAGTTTTTTAGGCCATTTTTATTAGCTTTATTTAAATTTGAAGCTCTGTACACTAAGCATCTCAAACTACAGTCAGATGTTTCATAGTCATGCCTGTGGTTGGCTTTGCTGGTTCTCTGTGGGCATACAATTACCACTTGCTACTCGTGATCCAATCTGCAATGGATGATTTCCAGTGTTGGTGAAATGGTTTTGTTTTTTCACCACCATTCGACCGTGGTGTAGTTTTGGCACACTTCCATTTCTGCCGCTTAAGGATCTGCCTACGCCTCGGATATCCCACTGGAAGAGGGCTGGTTTCCTCATGTGGTTTGGCTGTTTTGCAGAGATTTTAGGGAGGTGGATCTCTATTTATTACCTCATGACCTGGGGCTGGAGTTGGGGCTTGCTGGGCGCTATGCTTCTGTGCTCCTGCCAAGCAGGTATGTCTGAGATGTCGGGCTTGGGTTGGTTGCCCATTCGGCTTGCCCTCTGAAAGTGTGGAATGTGACTGCTCCTCGTGATAGGAACCCTGATCTGCTTTGTATTTATGTCTTTGGGATGTGGCAGCATGAGAATGAAGACTTTTTTGGAATTATGTCTCAGAGATTAATTATTTTTGTGAGGACCATGGACTTCTCGGACCCGAATTCTGTAAAGCTGTAAAAAGTGCTATAGAAATAAACTTGACTTGATTTCTGGCTGAGAAGGTTGAACGGCCGTTATTTTTGAAACACATGTTTATGTTGATTGAGTTCTTCAAGCCCTTCTAGCTCTTTTCAGATGATTATGATTAAAACTGGACAGGTTTATTCTCTGTATTGTGTTTAATATATTGTCTGCCTGGTTCTTCTGCATCTTTCTTCTTGGACTTTCAGGTCCTCCACTATTAGGGTTATCATAATCGTGGGTTTTAACATTCACTTAAACAATTTCCTGAGCATTCCTGAGCAAGTTTTTTACTTTGTTCAACATGTTTCTGGTCCAAATCATGTTGCACGACTCTGGATTTGGTTTTTACTTATGTTGCTATCAGTAATAATTTTTATGTTTACAAAATTCCTTTCAGTGATCATAACGCAGTCTCTCTTCATGTATGATGTTTGAATTAGTTCAGAGCAGGGGTCTCCAACCTTTTTTTTCTTCTGAGAGCTACTTGGAACAAGTGAAAGTGGCGAAGAGCTACTCATGTATTATTATTATTTACATTTATTAACATAACATATCGAACACTGACGTAATCAGCCGAGTTAAGTTACTTCTTCATGTGCAGGAGAAACCTGTGCAAAGCTGCCATGGAATAACACTCAGTGGTGTATTTTTTTATAGAATAAAACCCTGGTATCACAGATAAGGCACATGCACACGCGTCCTTAACATTAAAGAAAAAAATGAATGAATAGAATTAGGGTGTTTTTTGGCTTTTCTTGACCTGCACACTTTTATAATTCATTAAAATCTGGCTACTTTTAAAGCTAAACTGACTTGCTAATGCTACAGAATTCTGTCAATACAGCAATGTTCAACATCATTGGATCAGAGCGCTGCTTTCACTACCTGTAAGTCTGACAATGCCCAACGTCATTACATCAGAGCACTGCTTTCACTGCCTGCAAGTCTGACGATGCCCAACACCATTGGATCAGTGCGCTGCTTATCGCTGCTTGATGTGAGATATTTTTCAAAAACCGAGACTACAAAATAGTGAAACTGGCTGTTATGTTCATGACTGAAACTGGGGGCAGTAAAATGTCATGTGCTTGCACTGGGTGGGACGTCTGTGTTTTTGACTGGATTGAAATGGAAATGGGTTTTCAGGGGGTATTCTTTGTCAGATTTTTTGTACGTAATCTTTAAACCTTTTTGCAAGCTACTTGAAAACAGGCAGTGAGCTACTGGTAGCTTGCGAGGGATGTGTTGAGAGACCCCTGGTTCAGAGTTTTCTTCTTTTAATGTCTCTTCTGTTCTTTTAATGAACAATTTCATCCCATTTTTAAAAAGTTATCCTATACAAAATTAGTTGTAGCTCTGTTGTCTCTCACTTATCCTGGCTAAGTAATCTAACTTGGGGCCTTCGACACTCCTGACTAAAAGCAGATATTTTGTGAAAGACCACAGGTTTAATGGTCCATTGCGAACCTTATAAAGAATTACTCCGTTCTTATGATTAGTCAGTGGAAGAGACGAGGTCTTCTCATTATGCCAATCTTTAAGCTCACAACAAGAAAAATCCCAGGATAAAATTTTGAACTCTAAATAGCATTGTGTTATCTCCAATTATGCGTACTCTGTTACCCTCCGATGATTGTAATATGTTTCTAAATCACTTTGTGAATAAGGTGATTGACTTGAGGCTGAAAATCTCCATCAGCAGTGACAAAACATCAACAAAAACAAGCAGCAGATTCCAAAAGCTGTATATCTGGCAGATTTTGAGTTGCCTTTTAGTCAGGTCAACACAGTGAAACCCCCAACACCCACCTACCCACCCACCCACCAACCCAACCAAACCCCCAACACAACCCACCCACCCACCCACCCACCCACCCACCCACCCACACACACACACACACACACACACACACACACACACAACCCAACGCAACATGATGTCTAAAGGTGGAAATTTCCATGTTGTTTTAGCACAGATAATTTCTCTGGGAACTTATCAGCAGTTCTTCCCTTATTTGAACCCCTTCTGTAGAACTTGTAATAATGCAGAACTGCTCCCTCACTATTCACGTTTTCCACTTCATCATTTTAGTTTGTCAGAGAATACAGACCTTAGGTTTGTATCATCTTCAGCATAGTAAGGATTGTGTCAAGAAACAATGAAAAAGTGTGAACTGAATGCATTGTGAAATGCCTCCAACTCTGTCAGGTACATACAGTGGTGCATCAAAGCTTGGACACACATGAGAATTTTCTATATTCCAAAATATATATGACCTAGAACATCATCCAATTTTTGCGCAAGTTCTAAACATAGATACAAAAAAACCCAAATAAACAAAGAAGACATATTAACTTGGCCCTTTGTTTACTGAGAAAATCAATCCAGAATTACATATCTGGGTAAGGCAAACATGCACACTACTAGAATTAGCATTTAAATTGAAGGTTAAATTAGTCATGTGTTTTTTAACCTGTGGGATGACCAACAGGCATGAGTGAGGAAGTGTTTGGACTGGAGGAATTTCAAAACCACTGTGGCCCTCTCCATGAGTGCTTGACCAACAAAGGTCACTCCAAGAGCAAGGTGTCTGCAATGTCACAAAGAAACACAGGTTAACTTCTGAGCCACTAAAGTCTAATGTGTCTAATGTTCATGAGCCTACCGTAAGAAAATCTCTGAACAATGGTGTACATGGCAGGGTTACAAGGAGGAAGCCACTGCTTTCCTAAAAGAATTTTTCTGTTTGCCAAAAGACAGTGTGGATGAGCCAGAAGGCTATCTAAAAATATTTTGTAGATGGATGAGACCAAATTGGATTTTTTTAGTTTTAAAGTGTTATTTCTGGAGAAACGAAAAGCACTGCATTTCAGCGTAAGAACATTTCCCATATCCCATTAGTGGTAGTGGTAATATTATGGTTTTGGCCTGTTTTTCCGCATCTGGGCCTGGACAGCCTGCCATCATTGATAAATCACAATTCTGGATTATACCATTAAAATCTAAAGGAAATGAAGAAGAATCAAGTTAATGTTTTGAAAATGCCATGTCAAAGTCCTGACCCTTGCTCAGTAAAAATGTTCTCGAAGGCCCAGAAGTAAGCAGTTTGTGTGAGGAAACCCACCATCATCACAGAGCTGAAGCTGTCCTGTATGCAGGAATTCAGCTCTCTAGCTCAGCGCCTCTCCACATCACCAAATTATTAAAATGTGACCAAAGAAAAAGTCTTTTCTGTATCTTTAGGGTTTAAAATTGTGTAACATTATTTTTTTCAATCAGATATGTTCTCCTGGTGATGGCAGATTTTGATGTATAAAATCTGTGAACTGTCAAATGTATTGAATGCTATTGATTATTTGATGCAGCCTAAATGTATAGTAGGAGAAATCAAGTAATAAAATTAACATAACATTATGAAATTAAGAATAAGAAAGATGTTTGAGTTTAAATCATGGATGGCCTAGGTACTGTAACAATAACATCGTAAACATCGAAGAAAAAATGGAATTAATAAATAACACATCAATTTGTCATTTTAAACCAGCATTGGTTCTGTTGGTAAATCTGTCCAAACACATCTGTAAATACAAACCTTTTATGTGTAGCCTTCCACTTAATGCTAAAACTAACCAGACTTACATGCTAACATGATCAAGATGGCGCCGCGGATGGCAGCCTTGGTACACTGCTAAAAATCAGGCAGTCATCTCCATTTGTTGTATTGTGTTCTTTACTACTGTTTACACTGTACTTGAGAGACACCATCGGCCGGAAACAAATTGCTTGTATGTGTTCACTCCCACTTGGCCAATAAACATGATTCTGATTCTGATTCTGATTACCTAAAAATGTGGAGACACTTACTTGAAGCTATGTGATGCATTTCTAGAATTGTCTGTTTCTCTACATGCGACACACTTGAGTTGACTTACAGACACAGTGGAAGGTTGTCGGGATACGTCAAGATGTTTTTTTTCCCTTTGTCCTCTCTTTTACCACAGCTCATTTCAAAACGGAGTTGCACACATGATTGAAGTTCACACAAAATCCCCTGTCCGTCTTGATTTGGAGAAAACATTGCTAATTGGTTGATGCTGATGGTTCTGAGTGTTACTTTTCAACATCCTGAACCTGTTACCATGGAAATTAAAGATCATGCTTCCAATAATGCTGAAAAGTTTATTCATTTCTTGTTTTCACACACACTCAGTAGCTCGTTGATTGCTTTCTGCTGTGCAGATTGAGTCAGGCTTCCTGTGGAGATCACTATCAGACTCCGTAACCTTTCTTTCTCTCGGTCATCAAACGTATGTAGCACATCTGTGGGTTGTATTACCCAATAGGAAATTATGCAGCTCAGAATGGACAGGTTTCAGATGGTGAAGTTGGGTGTTTTATTTATTTATTTTTGGTTTTCTCTTGAAAAGTGTTTTGCTCACAGAATGTCCTTTTCAAAGAAAATTCTCCCACCATTCCTTGCATTCTGGAACAATTGAACACATACCGAATAGGCTGAGTAGGGGCTTCCTGGGTTTTGTTTGATTAGTGAGGCTACTCCGTCACCTCCCTATCGTCGAGCTCTGAGCTTTTTTACTGAACAAGTACAGGAAGATTGAGTAAGCAGACATATTGTCATTGTACATTTAAAACCTGTATTTGAAGATCATGCAAACTGTGTTAGTAGCGTGTCCTGTGTCGAGTTGAATCCTGATTCAGTTTCCTAACTCAAATGAAATAATAACTGTAATAAAAACGAGTACCTTTCCACATCATGGGAATAAAAGTACAAAAGTAGCAAAAACAACTGAAGTATTGAACAAATTAAAAGAAGCTGGAGCATCTCAGATGTTCCTCTGTGGTTCTTTAACATAGGTACTGCCAGCTTTGTTTCTCTGTTAATAATGTGATTTGTTTCATTGATCTTATCATATACAGTCATGTTAAGTACATCATATGAAAATGATATAAAAGTTTAAAACTGTTTATACAGTTATAAAATCAACATGTGTAAATATATTTAGATCACCCATAATATCAACATCACTGACCGTTAAATTAAATAACAATGACTATTTTATTATAGTGGCATCTGTCAGGGGGGTGGGGTATATTAAGCAGCAAGTAAACAGTCATTTCTTCAAGTTGATGTGCTGGAAATAGGAAAAAAGGGGCGAATGTAAAGATCTGAGCCACTTTGACAAGGGCCTTATTGCGTGGTTAGGTATGCAGTAGTTGTACCAAAAGTGATCCAGGGAAGGACAACTGGTGAATCAGCAACAGGGTCACGGGCACCCATGGCTTACTGATGCATGTGGGGATTGAAGGCCAGTCCGTCTGGTTCAGTTCCACAGAAGAACTACTGAGGTTTAAAAAGTGAATGTTGAGTGTGATGGAAAGGTGTCAGAAAACACAGTGTTTCAGCAGCAAGAAGGGGACATGCTCAATATTATAATCAATATTATAATGTTATGGCTGCTCTGTGTATGTAGTTCCATCATATTTCAGTATGGTTGTTTATATTTACTATATTCATCTATATTCACGTTCAAAAAGCGACTCGAGACTCAACTGTTCCGCACCCACCTCAGCACATAAGCCTAGCGGTCACATATGAACTATTGCTACCCAATAACCAACCAGATGTCATCCAGCACTTGTCAACTGTTAAATTGTAGTAGTTTTTGTAAGCACCTGGCATACGTATCCATTGTTGTAGCGGTTCTCTGTAGTTAGTGTAAGCACTTGGCGTATGTATGTATTATAGTAGTTGCGTCTGTTATTTATTTTACAACTATAGGAAATGCATTGGTCTTCCTTGTAGAGGAACACAGAGGAACACAGGGCAACACTTCAGTGCAGCACTAATGCTTGATTGTTTCCTCTGTCCTGGAAGTCGCTTTGGATAAAAGCGTCAGCTAAATTAATAAATGTAAATGTAAAATGTATTTTTGTTTGCTGGTGCTATCTTTATATTGCTAACTTTGAGTTTTTGTTCTGTCCACAGTTGATCCTCCAGACAATGTCACGGTGAGCTGCCACAACTTTGAAAACGTAGTATACTGGAACTACAGTGACACAGGTCCACAGCCGGAATTCCTGGTCACAATTCAAAACTATAAAATGTATGTTAGTTCATATGATGGTAAATTGGGCAATACACACACACACACACACACACACACACACACACACACACACAAACTAGTCCATATCTTTATATGTATTATTTATATTTAACATCATGCTGCTACTTTCTTCCTGCTTCCCATGTAATGTTTACGTCTGCTCTTCTCTGTAACGTTGTTGCATCTTTGCACAATCTGCTACTATATAACTATATAGTATAACTGTATCCTGGTCTCTGCTCTGTCTTTGTAACTATCTGTCTTTGCACTGTCCTTACAATGCACTTTGTGTTCTCATATGTGTAGTTTTTTGTGGTCCTGTTTTCATGTAGCACCGTGGTTCTGGTTTCGTTTATACTATGTACTGTGTAGCTGTTGAAATGACCGTAAAAGCCGACTTGACATAATGTGTTTCTATAGAAGGAAGAATTAAGCATGATTTTCTGGCCTATGTTGCCATGACTGTTGCCCATTTTCACACTAGACAAAATGAGTAATGAGAGAATTTCATATTTCACTTGTTGTAACTGCATTATTTCATTTGGAAAGGTAATTGGTTACTTGTTACCAAAAGTAGTGTAATTACAGTAATAAGTTACACAGTTACAGCCCTCTTATTAATGAAATGTGCAGTGTTGAATTTTGTGTTTTAGTTCTGTGTGCACTCTGGTTTAAAGTAGTTCACAGAGTTTTGGTTTCATTCTTATTGCTGACATTGCAGTATGACAACGCAAGGAAAACGTGTTGATTAACGACACCTAAAGGTTTTTGTCATCAGTGACAGTGTGCCTTTGTAAAAATATTGAAGCAAATACACATTGTCTGGCTTAATGTCGTGATGCTTGTATTCTAATGTGAATTGAACTGTCAGTATTGTTTTTAGTATAAAATGCCACTGTTTCACAAATCCCCCTTTTCAAACTTTTGTTCATGTTTTTCGAAAAAACTAAATTGGGCAATTGCGTAATTTACCAGGAAACAAAAGGCAGCAGTGCTGGAGAAATGTTTCACTCTGTATATATTTGCAACATCAGCTCTTTTTTATATTTTATATAAACACATACAAAAGTTCATATTTTCTTGACCTTTTTAAATTAAGGTGTGACCGTGTACAGTGGGACTGCTTTTGAAGTCTTGTTTGTTTAATGTTGGTTGGAGATCAGAATTTGTTGGAAAAGGGTGAGGACATTACTGTAATTGGGTCAAATCTGATGATGCCCATTGATGATGATCATCTTTGATTCTCCACAGTGATGAAAACTCCACTTTGACAACAACTGAGAAGCACCTGGTTATCACTAATTATACTGAGGGTGTTAACGTTTACCGGGTAAATGTGAAAGCTCAGCTGGATGGATCCGAGGATAGCCAGTCAATTGAAGTCCTGTTCACATACAGTACAAACTTTAAATTTGGCACCACATGTAAGTACAAATAGAGGATATTATATAATTAAAGAAATAAGTAATTGCTTTGTTTATATGAAGATGGGATTTTGCAAAGCTGGAAAAGTTTTGTTTAGAGAAGCAAACATTTTTAAACTGCTCTGATTGACAGTAGTTGCTGTTTTAATGTGCATGAAGGTTCATGTGTAGCAGCTGAGATCACTTCTTTTCACTGAATGTTTGTTTAAAACAATGATAGAAATACTTGTTAAAATTATTAGTGCAGTTTGTAAGATAAGCTGGTGCAATAACATTAAAATACTGTGATTTTTTTTTTTTTTTTTTTAATTATTGTTCCTTTGCTAAGCAAATACTTGGTGCTTTTTTCTGTCCCATTTTGAATTAGTTTGCATTACTCAACTGTTTAACTCTAATGCAGTGGAATGATCAATACTGTTTTCTTTACCAGCCGTTTTCCACTGTATGTATGCTGTGCCCTTTATGGTTTATCGTCCTTTGCTCTAGGTATGGTGGATTTTCCGGACATAAACATTTCAAGCTCGCAACATTCAATTGAATTCTCATTCGACCATCCGTATGATTTTTACGGTGTTGACTACGAGGAGGAGGACTTATTTGAATATGCGGTCACATGTAATGAGGTATGTATTTAAATGTCCTGGTTTCTCTGTGAACTTTCTCTGCTTGTTTATCTGATGTGAAAGAATCTTGTGGCAAGCTGAATGGAACAAAAAGACGAATCAGTTACAAAGACATCCTGTTGGACGATTTAAGTATTATAAAATGGAGCCCATCTGTTTTCAAAAAGGCAAATGTTAAAGGTCCTCTACTGCCCTCTGTGGTGTTGGGATGAGATTTATGATTGAGTGAGGAATGAGATTGTTGATGCATTTGATTAAACAAATGCTTCATATGTGACTTGTGAAATTCACCCAATTTGTAATCCATTCTTTTCTCAATGAATTCTCAAGTAATAATGATAATTGTCAGTTATTGGTCAGTTTTGATATGTTTAAAAGTGTGGTTGAATCTCTATATATTGTCTGTTGTAAAAAAGTGAACTAGAGACCAAAATTCAGAGACCACAAAATGTTTTTAAAGTTTAGGCTAACCATTTTAATATCCACTCATATCTTCAGCGTGTGTTTTACATGATTTGACCTTTGATGATTTGATTGTGAACTGAAATTTTTCTTTTAATAGAGTGACGTAACTATATGTCTCAATTTAAGTGCCAAATATTTATCAACATTATTGGTTTAGTTGCTTTAATGTTGCCCTGGAATTTTCTAAGGAAGAATTGTGACCATGTAATGATTTATTTATTTTTTTTCCTGCAACAGACCGAGTGTGGCATACTTCAGTGTTTTTCAGGAGAGCTATGCACAGGGAACATACACCTTCCTGAAAACCTTTATAGCCATTGCTTTATTGTACATTTCGAAGGATATGTCAGTAACATACCCTTAAAAACCTCAGTGGAAGTGTGCAGTCCCATAGTTCGTTACTCTGAAACTGGTAAGATCACTTCTTTACCTTGTGTTCTTACAGAGGAGTTTAGACCAGTAACCTTTCTGACTAATAAGGCATAATATGAGAATTTCATAGATCATTTCAGTATTTTTTCACTAATATCTCTTGAGACTTTTATTGTTATTTTTTCTTAAAACGTGCGCTCTTGTTTTACAGATGTGATGTTTATTATCGGTCTGGTATGTGCTGGAGTTGTCCTTCTCTTGGTGATGGCTGGAGTGATCTACAAGAGACTGACTCGGTCTAAACCTCAGATAGCAATAATCTCCCAAATCCTGGTAAGCTATGTATTATATTATCTATCATTTTACTTTTTCACAGAACCATTTGTTACACATAGGTGACTTCTGTTGTTTTGCATAGTTAAAATTGAGGAGTTGAGGAGTCAGAGGTGAATGGCCAGTATCAAGTCACATCCCAGATAAGAAGTGACTAGGTTTGTTATTGACAACTGTCCTAACGTCCAAGGTGGATGAAGTGAAGTGAAGGTCAGGAAGTCAACAAAGAAAATATTTTATATTATGTTTTATGCATATGGTAGTGTGTTATTGATACTGTGACAGTTTTCCTAAAATAAGATATTGCATTGCTTACTGTATCATCATGCATAGCATATTAACAAATTCTTGCTGATACACAACCCTAGTTTAAAGAAAAGTTTCAGCTCCAATAGATTTCTGAAAGCTGTGCAGTACCTGGCTGACAAACAGAACAGTGGTCATTTACATATAGTCAATCTTAAAGGTGTAGTAATGAGAGGAGCTTGTTTCATTCTAATGGATATAGAGAGATTGAAAACTGGTCATGAAAAAATGTCAACTTTTTTGCTTTTCATTAATAAAACCACACAAATCAAAAGTGGACCTGAGAGGGGAAAATACAAGAAAATGGTCCTTTAACCAGTTTTTATTTGGATAAATGTACCTTATAACGCAGAGCTTTTAAAGTGTGGCACACTACACTCAGCATTAAAGCCTGTGAAAAAATCTGGTTCAACCTCTGATCTCAGCAAAAAAGCTCTGATGCAAATTTTTAAAATCGCAACTGTATTATTTTTATAAATAAAAACATTTGCAATTACGTATTTCCCCCCAACCTTTGTTTGACGCATATGTAAATGGGTTATTAAAGGGATGTGGGAAAATTTGTTTTAGCACAGGTTTGGCCATTACAGGCCCCTTTTCTGGAAAAGTTGGGAATTTTCATAAAATGCAATAAGAACAAGAATGTGTAATTTGTTAACTCTCAGACTTTTATTTAGCTCAAAAAGTTCAAAGTAACGATTCTGATGTCTGCACCACACTTGGGTTGGGACTGTGCAAAGTAAGAGTGAGAAGTGGATAGAATATTCATGTTAAACTGTTTTAAAACATTGCGCAATAAGCTGGTGAGCTGGTAACAGGTAAGCCGGTAATGAATACTTTTCTTGGGTATAAAGGAGCATCCACCAATGGCTCAGTCTTTGCAAGCAAAACTGGGTTGTGTCTCACCACTTTTTGCCAAACCTATTCAAAGAGAGTTTAAAAAAGATGCTTGTTTTGGGGGAAAAGTGCTTTTTACTTTTAGCTTTCTGTGCCAAACATGAAACTGACCGTTCAGACTGTAATCAGCAAAAGGGCCAGAAGTAAATATCTCTCATGATATTGTGGGGTCATCAGTGTCCATGGAATGAGTGTGAAGGACCCATTGGTGCAGAGGCCTAATTTAGGATTTTAGAAAAACTTGTTCTGCCATCAAGATGTTGTCTTTTACCGGGAGTCCATGGTAATTTAAGCAAGGCAATGCCAGGCCTCATTTTGCACAGCCTGACTTGAATGGGCAAAAATTCCACTTTGAAAACTGCAACAGTTAGTCTCCTCAGTTCCCAAATGATTAAACAGGGAATTCAAAAGGAAGATTATGTAACTTAGTTCAATAAAAGTTTGAGTAACAGTTAACAAATCAAAAACAGTGTTTTCCCTTTATGGGAGAGCTCTGTTCTTAATCTGGCCAGAAGTGGGAGAACCCAGAGTACCTACATTACGTGCATGGTCATGGCCATCCACGTATCCAGATAGAATCCATCATTTGCGGTTTAATAGTGGGAAAGAGTACTGTAATGGTAACTTTTTTGGATACACTTTTGGGTTTCTACTTGTCTCTTCAGTCGTCCGTTTATAGACCACTTTATTTAACCACTTTGCAAAACCATCTGACCTGACATGCTTTCTGCAGGGCATTGTTCCAAAGAACTCCGGGACTTCTGTCATAGAGCCTGAGCAGCCGACTCTGTCTGAGGTGACGAGTATAAGTCACACTCCTTTGCTGCTGTCCTCCGAGGATGTCATCTTCACCCCCACCACCCCCTCTCCTGTGGAGGCTACTCACATGCCTATCTTTTCCACTACTGGAGAACAGTTATCAGATGAACAGGAGCATGGCGACAGTGAGGAAGACGACGATTCTGGTGGTTTTACCAGCTTCTCAGGCTACGACTGCAAAAAGTTTCCTTTGGAAATAAGCCCTGGAGATGTGGTGGACGCTTATCGTCCATGATTAAGTTCTAAAGGACGATAGTTATTTTTAGGTGAATTTTACCAAGAAAGGGAATGAGAAATAAAAGTCTTTAAAAGACTTGGCCAAAAGCCAGAGACATAGATATTATAGGGCTGTTCACAGAATAATGAGCAAAGCAAAGAATCATCACATAACACGGCAATAGTGGACATTACATGTGACCCTGTTATTGGCACTGGTATTTGTGCATTTTGGCCCAATCTGGCTCTATTTTTTAAAAAATATTTGTGCTCAGGTGGCCTGAAAAACAGTGACGTCCATTAATATTAATGTTTTTTTTAATGTAATCGGTGCATATTATGTGCAGACTGGAACCGATTTCCTGGGCAGCTTTGATTTGCTGTTACTTTAATATTGTTTTTAACTTTTTGTATGTACGATATAGGATCGGGCCTAGCAAATTTCAAAATGATCATTTTTACAATTCAAAATGACTGAAGCATTGAGCTTCCATCAAGTTCAAGCCATAAACCTCCATGGAAGTTTCTTCTCTTTTTTGTGGAATAGGAGAGTTAAATGTAGGACATTAGATGTCCATACAGGTTGTTTATGCAAGAACTGTCCATTTTAAATCTGTGATGTTACAAAAACATAAGCATTTACACTATAATGCACTCTCGGTCTATAGCATTTTAGCCACGCCCATTCACCCTTGAGTTGGTAGGAGTGTTGCAGCCCAGGGTGCTTTTGAATGAAGATGTCAGGGAGCCAATCAAAACAGAGTTCATTTACATACATGTTAAGGTGTTAAACAGCTTGTTTTATTCTAAGAGAGGAAGGGAGGTTAGAAACGATCATGTAAAATAACCTAATTACTGTTTTTGTTGTGTAAAGTTAGTAAAATCCAGGAGAAAGAAAAAATCCAAGAGAAACGTAAGAACATGTAAGTGCCGTTTCAGTGTTCTTAAAAAATATTTTCTTTAAAAAAGCGTGGGTTTTTGAGGAGTGGATGAACCAAGCTGAAGAGGTTTTTTCATTTTCCTAGGGAAAAAAAGTGTCCGAATATTGTTTTAGCCTAACATTCAGTACTGCTCAGTGGCAGTGGTGGCCTATAGGACCTCGCCCTTGTGAACAAAAGGTTGCAGGTACCAGCCCAGGTACCGCAGAGGTACTGTCCCGCTACACTGCTGTCCGGGCGATTCATATAGCTGCCTGCTGCTTCATGTGCGCATGTGTAATGGGTTAAATGCAAAGGTCACATTTTGTTGTGGTGCACTTCGTGTGATTGAGTGTTCACAATGAAAGTCACTTCATATTGTTGTTTGTTTTTTACATCTGTCTTTTTCATATATGTGGTGTTTTTTGTTTATGGACTAATTTAGGAATAATTTCTTTAAATAATGTTGCTGGAAACAAAAAAGCAGAGGAAACAAACTCTGAGAGTCAGTTTTTTGCACCAACTACGGGGGAGTGTGTGTGGGTGTGTGTGTGGACGGGGGGGTAAAAATACTTTTTCATGTTTTTTTTTTTTCTCCTTCCATCACCCTAGTCCCTCTCATCAATTGAAATGGAACATAAGAAATGTGCCTCCAGCTTATGGGCCAAGTTCTCTGAAGGAAGCCTGGTTCGATGCCAATGTCTTTTGCACTTTCAGTAGTATTAGTTGGGCTACGTCGGATACTAAGTATTCACCATGAGTGACTAACTAAAACTAAAACTAATGCTCTTAATACAACTGCTAGAAAGAAATGTATCCTCCTGTATTGTAAGCTTTGTGAGCTATGTAAATACCTGCATTTCCTACATCTTCTCTCAGTATGTCCTGCAGATCTTCCTGTTTTCCTGAACATTGACTTTGCCACAGCATTAATCAGAGCAGTGAATTGTATTAACAACTGCTTTTCCTGGTTAGGCCTAACAGTTCATTAGTCCTACATGTCTTCTGTGAAATATAATACGTTATATTGAAGACTGGCGTGATGCATTCTGCTCTATATGTGCCTCGTCATGTTAGCCTAACCACAGTCTCCACTTGCAGTTGTGCAAACATTTCAGCTCTGTCAGAAACAAGGTAACATTCATTACATGTATGAGCACGAAACCTGATCATGTACTATATTGCATACCATATTTCAGCACTTTTGCATGCTGCACCTTGGGTGTAAATGAGAATTTTTTTTTTTTTTTAATTCTTTATTTTAAAATTTTTTTTTAATTTGTAGAGATTTTGTTGTATGTTTCAGCATATTCTTTATCTGATTTGAGGAGCTTTCATCCCAGAGTTTTTATTTTTGTTGTTTTTGCTTGAATTTCAGTATTGTTGCTGTATATGTTTACATGTTATCAGATAAGGAGGACCATCAGAAGATAAAGAACCTGATTAGTTCTTTGTTAAATACTGTTAAACTGTCAAGCTTATTTTAATCAAACTTTCCCTCCGTCTTCCTGAACACCAGGGGGACCACTCTACTTTTGCTCATGTGCAACTTTCACTCTGCTCTCTAAAATAAAAAGTTTTCCTGTCCTTGTTTGTTTGTTTATTTTAAGAAGTGAACACCTATAATAATAAAGCCTCCTATGGAATGCTGGGACTGAGGGAGAGTGGGGTGGCTGTGCTACTGAATGCTTTACTTTCTATAACCTTAATTGTGCCCAAGTATGAGCCCATTATCTCTAACGTTAAAGGTTTACATTGACTCTACTGCTACAATATTAAAAGATTTTATAATCGCGTTTTTTTCATCATGATAAAATATTTTCGCTTACTTTTAGCTAGATTAAAAGAAAGCAAGGAGAGGACTTTTATGTTTTAAAGAAAAAGTGAGCGGCGTCTGAAATCTCGTCGTGTTTCTTCACAGCGTAGTCAGTTTCACCAATTAGCGTCATAACCAAGAAAAACACCCTCCGCTCATTTGTTAAGCAGTAGTGGAAGACCTGTATATGTCTAAACCTGTTCTCGTGTACTCTTAAGAAAACTGGCACTGACTGGTGTGAGTGTCTTTTGTAGTCACCGTTCTCGTCATGAGCTAACGTTAGCTGCGCTAGCGCTGAGAGCTGCCTTGGATACCGACGCCCCTTTCAGTTTCGCGGCGCTGTTTGTTGTGTATTAGCACGAGCAACAAGCTGCCCGCCGTCAGCCTCCTCTACAGCTGGAAGCGCCTCACTTTGGACCTTAACCAGCCGAGATTTCAGAGCGTGACGCTGAGGTCCTGCAAGGCCACCATTCTCCCGAGACTCTTTAATGCGGTTCAACAAAACTCAAGAATGTAGCTAGAGCTGGAGGAGCCTCTCGGTAACCGCGAATGCAGGTAAGTCATTACGACGACGCAGAAAACATGTTTTTTTCCACATTTATGTGCAGAAAATATTCACGTTGACCTTTTCGTTTAGAAATATGTATTGGACTCAAGAGAAAACGTTAGTATAGAGCAGTTGTAAGGTTCAGAGAGCTGTAAAAAAAATCCCTCAGTGTCGGTAGCTAACTAGCTAGCTAACACGTACTGCAGCGCCGTTCACTCGCTCGTTCACTCGTTCACAAAGTATCAGCATCTGCTGGTAACGGTCGCATCTAAAACGCAGTATGGAATTAACACTTCTACCCATTTCTGTTGAAAACCCACTAAAATGTTTATTGGGACATTATGATTTCTCGTGTTGAGCCGTTTTCACTTGTCTTACAGTCTCCGTGTTGTCGCCCACACTGCACATTTACACGATATGTGAGAGTTTGGGATGTAGTTGTCCTTGCTTGGGTCTTTCTTTTCACCCAAATTCATCCTCCCCCTATATCACAGGTCATGCCCACTTCCTTGGATACATGTTGCTTAGTGGCATGTCAAGAGTGCGCTGTGCCTCCTGACACACCTCATCAGCACCTGCTGAAACAGAAGGAGCACTGATTTTCATTTTCATCCCTGAGGCATAAGACGGTGACACATGAGCTGGAGTGAAGTAAGCAGTTTCCACTGCAAGAATGAGCCTCCTGGAAAGATTGTGCTCACTTAAAAGACCCACAGTCAGCCCCTAAGAGGGATTGCCTCCAATCTTTCAACCAGTATGCTTAATAAAATGGTTTAGATGCAAATCGAATCAACCAGACTGATTTGGTATGATGTGTATCATTCAAGAGGAGTGCGTCATGTCAGAATAATTTACAGTGGTCTGAGTGTAGTTAAATACTTAATGGCTCTGAAAGCTTCTAAAGGCAAGGCAAGTTTATTTATGTAGCACATTATCATACACAGTGGTCATTCAATGTGCTTTACAGAGATGGGGATTAATATAAAAGGCAGGAAAAGCATGAAAAGTACAAGATGAAAGTAAACATTTAAAGCAATACAATTAAGCAACAAAGTGCATGATAAGTTAAATATAAGAACAAATGAAAATTATAAATGAAAATAAATAAAAGGAAGTGCATGATAAAAGTAAAATATAAAATGAATACAAAGATAAATAGATAAAACAGAATACTAATACTAAACAGAAAGTTATTGCATTGATGGTCATACACTGCCTGATGCATGGGGCATTGTTTTGAGAAGGGTTTTGGCCTAAATATATGTTTAAAATGGATTTATGGCAGACAGGGGCATCAGATTTAGCTCTGTTTTAAAGTATTACATATAAAACTCAGAAGTCACTGGTTGTTCTGGATAGTTCGCACCACTGGTTGATGTTCTGGTTTTTATACCCACCATTGTAAAGAAATCCAAGTCGACATGTTTCTCTGCTCTGAATGTGACTTCAGTGGAGAAATCAGTGGAGTTTCCTTATAAACCTCTATAGTAGTGTTGTTAAGATACTTTGACTTTTCCGTCACAGTTTCTGACTTTATGATTTTGACTACTGTCTGTATACAGGAATACATAATGATATCAGAACCTGTATCAGCATTGGCAGATGTGTACATGAAAAATATGGGCCTACATATCCTGCATCGGTTCATCCCTAATCTTTTTAGTGGCAGTTATTTCTGCTGTTTTATTATTTTTGATTAGTGTTGTTGCTGCAGTGTCAATGAGACACAACTACGGATGCAGGATGATGTCTGAATCATATTGGTATCAGCAGATATTTGCTGGAAGTAGTCACCAGATGTTTAGATTTGACTGTTAATCAGGTGGACATTAGATAATGCGCTCAACCTGCATTGGAATGTTTGTTATGCTAGAATACTGTGCTAAAATGCTTACATTTTTTTCTGCCTCATTTTAAGAGTATAGAAATAAATATAAGTTTTATACAAGTATTACTTTTCTAATCCGGATAGATTTAGTTGCTTGTATTTGTACAGGTATCACATTGGTGGATATGTACACAATAGATAGCGGATATCAGCATCAACCTACAAATCCTACATCAGTGCTAGAATCTGTTCTAGAATATACTCTGGTCACTTAATGGCATTTCAGTTAGATGTGAATATTCTCCAGTTGCAATCGTGTAATTAAATTGTTTAGACATTCATGCATGAGAGAGCGAGAGAGAGAAAGAGAGCGAGCGAAAGAGAGAGAGAGAAAGAGAGAGAGAGAGAGAGAGAGAGAGAGAAAGAGAGAGAGAGAGATAGAAAGAAAGAAAGCGAGAGAGAGAAAGAAAGAGAGAGAGACAGAGAAAGAGAGAGAGAAGTTAAATCCTGCATGGCCTTAATCATGTTTTTGAATGGGTTTCATTATTTTACTCAAACAGATGCTGATTGGTCCTGGATTAGGAGAACAGAGAAATCTTCACATTTCTGTAGATTTTAGCTGCAGTAAAAAAATAAAATGCAGGCATCTTATCACCGCAGCCCAGTGTCCCTTTAACAGTAGATCCTCCAGAGAGCAATACATACATCATCAAATACCAATTTGAATTACTGGCCAAATCTGAACAGCTCTCAGTTTCAGTCAAACACTTGATGTACAAATTTTGCAGCAGTCAGACCCTGTGGATTCTCAGTTCATCATTCAGAAGTATTTTACATATTTCACACACAAAAGCAGAATTGTTCTCAAAGCTAATGAGCAGCAGTGCACTTACAAAACATTGAATTACTGTATAATAAATAAATGCCATCAAAAAAGGTGGAACATTAAAATGGAATTTGGGGGGAAATAAAATGTAACCCACCAATTCCTGTGAAGGCTGTTTTTACTATTACAGGAGGTTGTTCTGAATTCCCAATCTGTCACTGGCTTAACCCTAGAGGTGCCTGTGAATCAGGAATAGCTGCATTTAATATGGGGGTGTAACAATAAACTCAGTCTGTAATTCAGTTCAAAGTTCCAGGTTCATGAGTCAATATCCGTATTAATAATTTGAACCAAATTTCACTGACAATGATGTGTCCTGTTATTTTATAATCAGTATTGAACTGGTAGTTCGGGTGCATGTTGGTCATATCGGCAGATAATTTTTTTTTTTTTTTAGTTACTGACATTGGACAGATGACCGTTATAATATATTACAGTTATTATATATTACAGTTATTATAATCTGGAAGAGCAGAATATTTAGCCACAAGACACATCATGCGCGACTGTCAGAAAGCCCCTCCTTTAGAGCTGCCCTAGTTTTGACTGTCCAGCTCTAAAAAGCAACAAGTTATGAAACTCTGTCCATGTTCTTTGGGAGGTTTGGGCTGGTGCATTTAGCTTTTGTAGGTACTTCTCTCTACTGAACTTTGTCTCTCTGAAAGAACTTTGTTGAAAGGGTTATAGGAGGCTCTCATGCCCTTGAGTAAAGCACTTAATTGTAGCAGGTGGGCTGTTGGTTCCAAATGCAAAAGCTAAGCTAATGTAGTGTAAATGAAGTTGTCAACACATGATACGCACACATCAGCTGGGCTATTCGACAGGATTTGGTTTTCCACAGTGTGTCCTGCTGATACGAACAAATGGGTTGGAATGTGCTGGATTAGTGTCCAAGACATATTTGCCTTATATAAAGCTTCCCCTGACTAAGGATTTTCCTGGATGTTAGTTCAGGCAATTTGTTGACAGGTTGTTGTTGCGCTTATGACATTAGTTAAATATTAGTTAATTTAGTTAACATTAGGTAAATCTGGGGGCATCCGAATATGGTTTGAGTTCCAGGGGCTGAGAGAATTGTTAACACAGTGCCACATTAGAAAAAAACAAAACCGTAATAGGCTGTGTCCCAAATCACACATGTTTATACTTTAGACACTACATTGCTGAATGCTTTGTGGTTGTGTGCCGTTTATTTTTACTATTTTTAGTAATATTTTATATTTTAGTATGCCGTTTGGGACACAACCATAGATAGACCTGAGCCTTTTGTTAACCTGGAGAAATAAA
>JBBPDA010000145.1:11032915-11064009 GCA_037974385.1 Arnoldichthys spilopterus
TATATATTATTTAAGATAATCTGCAGCTCCTGATTTATTTATTCATTCATTCATTCATTCATTCATTCATTCATTTATTTATTTATTTATTTATTTATTTTTGCTTGTTTGACTAACCGAGAACTGTTAGGGGCAGCCCTAGTGGTATAACAGTAAGAATTCTTTTCTTGAAACTTTGTAATGATACGTAAATGTTACACCCTTGAGGAAATGGGGAGAGCGAAGAGAGATGTGGCAAAGGCTTTTCCAACCCTTAGTTGTTTTCTTGATCGTACATCAGGGTGTTTTTTTTTGATGTGTTGACTTTGTCATGCTTTCCTTAAAAGCCCTGAAGAGTTTCAGTGATTAACAGTAGTTTCAGTGTGACTTGTGTCTCCCTCTGTTCACCAGCGAAATGGTCCTGTGGGTATCATAATTGCGTCAGGTAGTCTGCTGTATTTAGTTACCTTTCTAAGAGACGAGTCCAGAGGCCTCTGTAACGCAACCTGATCTACAAGCTGTGTGGTCTCTCTAGTATCTGTGTGTGTCTCTTGAGTTACATTGCTTCTTGTTTATTTGTCTGGACAGTGTGGATTCACGTTGCCTTTTTGTAAAACCAATTTATTATTGTTTCAAATTCATTTAGTTTAACAAACTTTTAATTTAATTCATATTTTAAAAAAAAAATCTCCATATTTGCTCCATATCCGTTAACATAAAAATGTCCCCATGTGTTGGTCATATGTGTGTTTAGTGATGCTGGCCTGAACAGCATATTTAAGATGAGTCTTAATCTGAATACTCGTTCTCGATCACTTCAATTTGTTCTGTTTAAATTTAATCTTTGGCGTAATTTCAGTATGTTCATTTCAAGCCAATGATAATGAATTTGGCTATATTTACATTTGTTTTTAATCAGTTTAATATATTTCACTTATCTTGCTTTAGTCTTTCAGAAGAAATTGATAATTTAGGAAGTCTTAGTTAGTTTGGCTTAGTTAGTTTTAACATGTCCTTTGAGTAAATGCCCTTTTTCTCCTGATTTTATCATTAAAACATGTAAAACAGTAAAAACATTAGGCCTTTAACTCTGGAAAAGGTCAGGAAGAGTCTAATATGAACATAAATGAATTCTCAGATTCTCAGGTTTTTAATTTATCCAGGCCTGCTCTAGTAAATGGTGTTGTTCCTCTTTCTGACTTAGAGTGGGTCTATATTTGGTCATTCTCTGACTGACAGGACACTGTGTTGATGGGCAGTGTTTTACAGGTCAAGAGTTCAGCTGCTTAGGGTAGTCATTCTGGCTTACAGTAAATTGTTGAGCTTCACCAAGTAGAGACTGTGATGAGGTTTCCACAGTTTCATACGTGGATTAAGGTCTGTTTTTTGTAGTTAACGTGTTCTTCTAATGCCCATTGAAATGGTCTGGAATATTGTAAGTGGGTGGTAGAAACTATGAAGCCATGTCATGGTGAATCACATGCCTTATGTGGGCAGACATAACAAGACATGTTTGGCCTTTTTTTGGAAAAGAATGGTCATGCAGGGAATGGTTTACCCTAAATATTCTAGGACTCAGGATCCTGAGTTTTTTTTTTTTTTTTTGGTACAGTTCTTTCGCTAGTGTTTATACCTTCTTGTTAGTGTTCAGTGCTCCCGGCCTGTAGGACTGGACTATCAAGACTGGTGGTCTAAAATCAGAATTAAGATGACCAAAGTAAACCATTTAACAACAACAGTCTTTTCTTGTGACAAACACAGGCAAGACCTCAAGAGACCCAGCTATAAGACACGTCAAGCAGAACACAAACCTGCAGGTTTTTCCTGCTGAGGTTTAAACCATGTTGGAAGAGGATATGGAGGTGGCCATCAAGGTGGTGGTCGTGGGCAACGGCGCAGTAGGGAAGTCAAGTATGATCCAGAGATACTGCAAGGGTATCTTTACCAAGGACTATAAAAAGACCATTGGGGTGGATTTCCTGGAAAGACAAATAATGTAAGTATGCCTCTGTGTTTGCTCAGTCATGTTGTTCTTAAATCAGATTTTATTGTCTCTGCTTTGCAACGTAATTACTGATCAGTGAGTACCTGGGTTTCCAGTCTACCACACTATTTGTTGGGATCGTCTTTGGGTACATATGGACCTCTTCTCACACAGGTCCACATAAGTCCAATAAAGGCTGTTTTTTATTATATTTTTAAAGAACGTTTATAAACAAAGCTTTTGTCTCCTGATGCTAAGATAGCACCTCCCTTTGACTAATAGGAGCACACTAATCATGTTTTTAAGTTGCCAGAATTGAAGCATAATTTTAGGGAATAAAAAGCAAGTAAACCTTAAACTTAAGTCAAAGATGATCTCAGTAAATGTGGAGCAAATGTTCCAAAGCAGGGTAGTTTTAAGATTTCATGTTCAAAGTAATACCTGCTCTTTCATTTGACCATGTTCCATGTTCTTTATACAGGGCCACAAGTTGGGATATTTTCCAAAAAACAGTAACAGTCTGTTATTTTAATTCACCTGAACCTTTATTAAACTGACAAAAGTACAAAGAAAATATTTTTATTTATATTCACCAGCTTAATTGCATGTTGTAATATACAAAAATTAGAATTTAGTGGCTGCAGTTCACTCAACTGTTGGGACAGAGGCCTGTTTACCATCGTGTTACATTACCTTGAAATTTTAATCCGTTTGAAACTGAGGGAACGACTTGTAGTAGTTTTGCAACTGAAAATTTGATCCATTCTTGCTTTATATAAGATTTTAGCGGCTCAACAGTCCATAGTTGCTATTGCCTGATCCTCTTCTTCATGAAGCGCCATACATTTTCAATAGGAGACAGGACTGACAACGGGACAAACAAGTACACGCACTCGGTCTACAAAGCCAGGGTTGGAGTCTGTGCAGAATGTGGTCTGGTATTATCCCACTGAAATAAGCATGTACTTTCCAGGAAGAGATGTTTCCTTCTAGGCAACAAATGTCTCAAAATCCTAAAATAGAGTCAATAGTACATTCACATAAATGCAATTCCCGTCTGCCATGAGCATGGATTTGCCCTCCATACCATCACAGATGCTGGCTTTAACACCTTCCACTGATAACTATGGGCCTAGGCTCAGAGTCCTTCAGGCATTGAGTTCTCAGCATCAAAAATGAAAACAACCATCCCAGTCGTCGTCACAGTAGAAGTGATTGTTTCTTAGACAGTGCTGCCTGAGGGCTCCAAGATTATGCACATTCAGCAGTGGTTTCTGATTTTGCCCTTTATGCACTGAGATGTCTCTGAATTCTCAGAATTTTTTCACAATATGATGTATTGCAAATGTTGAAAGATCTAAATTCTCTGCAATCTGAGAAAGGGGATGTTGAGCTGATTAACAATTCTTTCACAAATTTTGGCACAAAGGGGTGAGCCACAACCCATCCTTGCTCGTTATACATCCTTATACAGAATCCTGATACCTCACCTGCTACCATTTAGCCTGCTTATGGAGGAGTCTTCTAACCCAGTGTTACTTCTATTTGGTGCACTTTCATCCTTCTTTTAACTCTCCCAACTTTTGTTAAGTGTGTCGCAGCCATCACATACCGAATTTTTGGTAAGATTTTTGTTTTTATTGCAAAATATCCCAACTTTTCTGGAAACTGGAGTTCTATATACACATACTTTTTTTTTTTTTTACAGGAAAAAGAAACCTAGACATACACACGGCCACAAAAAAGTGTTTGTATTCCTCTGAAATTAAAAAGCAAAGCCAAACTGCATAAGTTTATGTTTAATGATATCTGCAACAAAGGAGGAAGAGTGCTTTTCATGGAATGTTATACTGTAGCAAAAATGATACATTCTTTCTGAAGAATGCAGCTGTTTTATACACAGGTCATCTACACAGATGCATTTTCCACTCCTTTGGCTAGAACAAGCCGAACTATGCTAAAGCATTCACTCTGACATCTGTAACCACAAAGGACGAAAAGTATTTTCAATTCCACTCATCATTCCTGGATCCCAAGAATTTAAAACTTCAGCACCATGTAATCTAGAATACTGTGGGCTGCAGGAATGTAGATGAGTGAAATACAGCGGTGTCACGCAAAAATGGCCCCAGAGTGCATCTGCTGCTGTTCAATGTTTTTAGTAAATTATCATCATCACATTTGAGCGTTCTGTCATTGTGATAACTAATGAATTTCATGAATTTTATTTAAGCTGTGGCACAGTGGCAAGTCTTAAATATCCATAAAATTTTCTCTGCAAGTTGCCAACATTTCTGCAAAATGCACTACAACATATTGAAATTCTCCCTGTAAAATTGCACTTGACGGCTATAATCGTTTTTAATACGTCTTTGAGTTTTCACACATATTGATTGTGTTCTGTCAAAGCTCATGCAGCAGTTTTTGCTCAACTTGCCAATAAAAGGGTTCAATTTGTTTAGGTGTGCATTCTGTGTTTCAGAGTGAATGATGAGGACGTAAGGCTGATGTTGTGGGACACTGCGGGTCAGGAGGAGTTTGATGCCATCACGAAGGCTTATTACCGAGGTGAGCTAAGCTGTGGGGCTTCGCCGCGCTCTGCAGAACTGAAGTCTGAGAACGTGTGAAACTTAAGGCCCATCACTCACATTTTAATCCATAAACATGTCATTGGTCATTCTTTAGCTTTGGATGCTCAGCAATCTTATTGTATTCTAGCTTTGGAATAGAAAGGATGATGACTGTGCTGCTGTTTAGTCTGTAGCCAGATGTGAAGATGTTGTGGGTTGGGGTGCATCTGGAACATGTATCCTAAAAATCTTTTTTAATGTCCCCTGCCTATGATGAATAGCTAAATTAAAAATGAGTTCTGGCGCCAGGGCTACTCCTTTTACATATTAACATTGGAATGTGATCATCTTTCTCCCTCCATGTTTTGTTTTCCCCATGAGATTTATTTGAGATATTATAACTTAAATGAAAGGTTCTATATGAGAAAAGCTGCTGCCGACAATGATGTTATTATTTTATTGCAGTCATTGCTGGTTAAGGTTCTCTTATTTTAAAGTAAAGTGTGTTCTGGGTAATACAGTGTATCCTGATAAGAAAAATAACATTTGCGTTGCATCTGCAGGTGCCCAGGCCTGTGTGCTGGTCTTCTCAACAACAGACAGGGAGTCTTTCGAGGCCATCAGCAGCTGGAGGGAGAAAGTGGAGATGGAAGTTGGAGACATTCCTACTGTTCTGGTGCAGAACAAAATTGACCTGCTGGATGATACGGTGATTAAAAAGTAAGTAAAGGTGATCTCGAGCTCTCTTCTTGTGTTAAGGGGTTTTATGATGTGCTAAATGACTCTGTGTTTGATGCTGCAGTGAGGAAGCAGAAGGTCTTGCCAAGAAGTTAAAATTAAGGTTTTATCGGGCTTCTGTGAAAGAGGATCTCAATGTCAATGAAGGTGAGTAGCTTTGAGAGGGTAACTCAACCAGTTACCCACTTTATTCTGCCATTCTGGATGATTTTTAGCATGTCACTTACTTACCTGACCCATGTCGACAGGACCTTGCCTAAGCTGAGCTGTGTTAGAGCAGAATAACCCTGAACTGAATAGGAGTTTAACATGGAGCAGCTGCATTAAACATTCACACAAATGTCTACATTTACACAGACTTGACCTTCCGTGTGAAGTCAATGGTTAGCCAAGATGTGTTGCTTTCTGTAGCTTAACTCTAGCTGTACTGACAGGACAATGTAGTACACTTTTCTACATTCAAGCTCAACTATAATAGGACACAATCATCAAGTTAGAAATAAAAATGCTGGGCAGGCTGGCACACTGGCAATATCTTTTGTAGAATATTTTTTTTATGTTACAAAACTTTTTAAGAGTTAAAAGTTACAAAAATGTTTGTAAGAAAGTCTCTTAAATTGAGAGAAACTCTTCAAAATTAACATACATTTTATATTAATTCCTGGTGCACTTCTTGGTCATATAGAGTAGAGAACTCATTTAATTGATGATCGCTTTAGCTGCAAGAGCACCACAGACAACAAAGTGCTGCACCCTTGAGTGCTGTAAATCATGAGTTTTTAATCACGATTCAATACGATTATTTTAGCCAACGATCCAATACATTTTTGATACGATTTGATTCGGTTCAGATGATTCGTTTCAATACTGGGGTCTGCAGTCAGTATGAAATATATGATGAAATTTCACATAATCTGCTACATTTACATCAACTCTCACATGCAAACAAATTATAATGTGAACATTTTATTATTAAAGGTCAAATACAGCAGTGTAGTCCTATGCAGAAGCAACTTCTCAGTACAAAACACTGCTCACAGTAAAATCCATTTTTTGCATTGCTTACATAGATACATCAGATCGTGTGCTATTTTGTTCGATGCATCGATACAGATCAATTCATTTTTACACCCCTACTACTCAAGAATCCATCAAAATTCATTAAACAGGAACTTTGGTACTAGACTAGGCCAGTGGAAAAGGCATGGTTCCCAGTTTTCTGGCACCAAATGTTACAGTAATGTTTGTGGTGGGAAAACACCCTACGATGAGCAAAAGGTAGTGTCTCTTCCCTTGAATGACAAATCATTAAGTGATTGATGTACTGTTATAACAAAATGCATGTAACTACTTTTGTCTTGTAGTTTTTAAATACCTTGCCGAAAAATATCTACAGCGACTCAAGCAACAGACTGCTGAGGATCCAGAAGTTGTTCACACAACAAGCAATAAAATAGGTGAGTTTACATTTAGGCTTATTTATTTAACCCTAGCACAGCGGTGCATTTAGAGGCTTTGACGTATTAAGATATTAAAAATATATCAGCATATGTAGTTAGATTCTTCCGTCTGTTAGTGTATTTTCTATCTTGTTATAGTTTCTGAAGGGACATGAGAATATTCAGGACAGATTTCAGATCAAATGAGGCTAATGTTTATTGGATTGACCTATTAGTCTTCTGGTCAGTTATTTGTTCAAGTGCATTTTGAGTCCCTACATCTTACTAAAATGAAATGCACTAAACTTAACTAGACTGTTCCAGCTCTCATACTGGGAAAAGGTCTACTGGATTTCACTGTGCTTTTAATTAGTAGACTTTTTTTAGTGAGCTTCCTCAACGGAAGTTAGACAAAGGCATGCTTATTTCATGTTTTCTGAATCACTAACAGATGCTTTTAAGATAATCCAAGAATTTAATTAGATTTTTACTGAGTTGTTTATGTATTCAGTTTACAATAAAAAGAAATCTCGACTATTTAAGACCTATATTTATTAAAATAACTATGGGGTTGCTTAAATAAAAAAAAATCAACTTTACTACTGTTGTCCTCAAATGAATTTAAAATGCAAAGGAAAAAATGTATGACTTTTTTTTTTCTTAGTGTGGCGATTAAAGGGTTAATCATTAATTATAAAAGGCAACTGAAGTGAGAAGCGTATTCTTATGTTTTCTTGATTAATACTGTTTTTTTGTGCTGATTATTGAAAAAGAAGAGTAAATGAAACTGTACACATGGCCACATTTTTGCGTTTATTTTAAATTTACACCAATCTGCATATTAATTTAATAAATAATTTCAGTTTTTGGAGTTTCAAGAAAAAGAGAGAGCTTAGATTAAAACAAATAGACTTGTTAGTGTTTATTTGAAAGCATTGGACATTATTTGATTTACTGCTGTGAGTTTTAAAGGGTAAGTTTTCCCTTCAGTCTGTTTTTTTCTCCCAGATGTCAGTCAGCCAAGACATGTTTGGTGTCCAAATTTTGCTTCTTTAGTTCAGAACTTGAGCTACAAGGATAATGTTGCAGTAGTAGTCCGTAATCACCAAATAGTTTTCGTAACCGCATCCAGCTCTTAAGTAAGGTGCCACAGGTTTATCAGAGCGGTGACATACACAGCGTGTTTTGCTATATAAAAAGAATAAATTAACAAAGTTAACAAAAAAGCCAGGACTGGTATTCAGAAAGCAGTCATAAGGAGGACGGAGCAGCTCCTGCTGTCTGCAGCGTTTGTCTGAGACTTTGTTGATTTTCATTGTTCATATTAAGTCATTCTGTGTCCTAAGCAACATCTACAAGTCTGTGCCACCTTAATGAAGAGCTGGATACATATCTGTAAAGATTTGAGAGACTTTTGATTTTTAGTGTTTGGTAGAAATGTTGGTGTCGCAGCTCCAGTTATAAACTGAAGCAAAATACGGGCTCCAACATGCCTTGGCTGATGGACGACATCTATGGTAAGTGGAAACTGTGATTTATTTTTATTTTTTAATGATTATTATTTGAATTCTGACCATTTAGCCATAATTATTTTCAGGCCATTTCTTTAATCTGGCCAACCTGTGCAGTGGAATTTTGCTGTGAGTTGCTCCATGGCATAAGAGTAAAGCCTGAGCATCCACCACTCTAAGAAGGTGTGATGGTGGTATATGGTCAACTCCACCCAACCCCTCCAATTTCATGTTTCAGGTGTCTTCAACACTACTAGCGGCAACCACTCGAACCATAACTCCAGCGATCTTAACGGCCGCGAGGTCATCAACCTTCGACCGAACAAGCAGAGGACTAAGAAGAATAAAATCCCTTTCGGTAGCTGCACACTTCTCTAGAACATCTCCTCTTCTACAGCATGCCTCGACTGCCTTGTTGGGAGTGATGAGCTGCAGGTGTGGTCCAGGTGACATGGGAAATCAACACTAATAAATCTGCTTTTAAATTAGAGTTCAGTTAGAGGAGGTTTCATTGAGGTTAGTTTTTCCACATACTGTGGTCATAATAGTTGTTTCTGATCACGTCTCCTGTCATAGCAGCGGGCTGAATGTACTGTATTGGTCAATTTGTGGGAATATGCGCACTCTACTGGTTGCACATGGTAAAGCAGCCTTGGTGGAGGACAAGTAGACTCATAAAGGTTTTACAGCACAGTCTGCTTTACACATTTCTTCCCCTTTACCCGAATATAGTCAACTGGCCATCTTTGGTGTCTGAAATGTGCTTCTTCAGGTTTGCAGTGGTGCTATGAGACTAGTGTCATAGGATGTAGTAAATTCCCGGTCATATCTTGTGGAAAAGTTTTTATGTTTCCGTTAGCATGGAGGCACTAAAAGAAACATTCCAATGTTTCATGTTTGGAAAATCTTTCTTTTGTATTATTGTAGCATGTAAAGTGGGCAGTCACTCACATTTCTTCCGAAAATAGGTTGCAAAGGTTCTGTGGTTGAAAATTGCTTCGTATTTCCATTGCTTTACAGCTTGCAGCTCAAGTGCGAATATTAAGAAGCAAACTTCAGACACCAAACATGTCTTGGCAGACAGCTATATTCGGGTAAGGGGTAACTGTCAGTCAGATTTTTTTGTAAATCATTCCTTTACAAGAAGTCGCACTATTTAATTTGTAAAGCTCGTCATGTTTTTTTTATTGACGCTTCGAGGTGACGAGCATTTGGTGCACTGCTAGTCCTGTACAGCTATCTTACTGTTAGGGGTGTCAATCACAAGTTTCATGACGATTCGATTTGGGCTGATTATTTTAGCCAGCGATCCATTTTTGATACCGTAAAATTTACAGCGATTCGATTTTGTTTGATGTGATTCGGTTGATTCGGTTCAGTACTGGGGTCTGCAGTCGGTATCACATATGACGAAATTTCACACAGTCTGTTACATTTACATCAACTCACATGCAAACAAGTTATGTGGACATTTTTTAGTAAAGGTCAAATACAGCACCGTAGTTCTAAGAAAAAGCAGCTTTGTAAAGAACACACACAGATTATGTGCCACATGGATGCATCAGATCGTGCGCTACTTTGATTGATGCATCGATACAGATTGATCAGTTGTTACACCCCTACTTACTGTAATAACAGCCAACAGTAGTTGCCCTTTTGTTTGAAGTCAGTTAGCAGTGAAATCATAACCCGTGACATGACTCACACCAAGCTTTTGCACTTTTTACAATTTTACAATATTTGAATTCAAATCAAAAACTGCGGCTTTAGAGTGCGATCAACGTTTCAGTCTGTTTTCTTTGACAAGTTACAGTTCTAGTGAGTCATTAAGGCTGCGCATCACTTCATGAGGTATAGAGCAGGGTATCCTTCACTAATGAGATTACTTAAAAAAAAAAAAGAAAAGCATGTGATTTTTACTCTTACCGTTTGTGCATTCGACTGTTCATCTCTTGTGCAATATGTTTGTATTGACGGAGCTTATGATTTGGTACCACAATCCTTCCATAAAATTAGTTGTTCATAATGTGGACAAAATGATGATTTCACAACTTTCAGACCTTGTTCCTAAAGGTATTTTTGTAAGCGGAAAATGCATTCAGACGAATTCAAAATCTTAGCATTAACACAGTGCCAAAAATGTTTTTAAACTTTATGTACTTGTAAGAATTGTAAATATTGTGAGTAAAATGTTAATTTTTTCAGTTTTTAAAAAAGAAATCTGAAATAACGACACTAATACAGATAATAAATAACACTCTTAACTAAGAACATACTATTTTATGCCCTTGACTGACACTTTGTGAGATTTTGCTGGATTACTTAGGCTATGTTCACATTACCAATTGCAAATCAGATTTTTTTTCACTCCAGTGTGAATCAGAGCTGATGTTTTCCGAGATTTGTGGACACACATACCTTTATTGATTTGTGACTAAACCTTTTCCAGTCCTCATGCACCATTATTCAGTGTTCATCTTGTTCTAATAATGAACAGGCAAAGATACAATTAAGATTAGAGCAGATTGTTTGGCCAATAGCTTCTGCTTCCGCAGTACAGGCTGAACCTTAGTCTCTACTGTCTACATAGTGCACTACATAGGACATGAAAACAGGGGCTTCTGCACCCGAACGGTGAAGTATATGTCCGTCAATGTCTGTCGGCCATTTGCGATTCAGATCCCTACTTTACATACAAGGCGTCATTTGGGCATAGGGCAGTTTCATGACTCTTGAGAGTGTACTATGGGAGTAGGGAGCCACTTGGGATTCAGCCATGGACGGAAAAGAGGCATGTGTTGGATGTGCTCTTGGAGGCATAGGTTGTTCACATTCAAGACAGACATGAGTGACTTACACGTGAGAACGTGAACCATCATTTTAGGAAAAAAATCTGAACTGTGAGGCTTGTAATGTGAACACAGCCGTAAACACAATACATTATGATCAGATTATGAAGTAGAACTATCCAGCTGATAAAGTGCAGCCGAGTCACACTATAGAACACACTGCTGCACCAGTAATACACATTTATATGGATGACAATATTGATTATGATGGTAATCTGCTCTTAAGCACTGACTCTGTCTAAAATCGTCCTCTTGGAAAAGTGGGGGGATAAAACCTATATTTACATGTTAAGAAACTATTTTGGATTGTTATTGATGATTATTGTCATGTAAATGAGTATGTTGTGTCAAATCGGTGTCCGAATGAATTTTAATACATGACACTTAAAAGTACAATCACACTTCTATGGCCTGGCACGTCACCTTTTACATGACATTCATTACAGCACCATTGTTTTGAATGTGCCAGTGAGACAGAATAGTGTGGGGTTTTGTATGTGTGTTGACTCGTGTGTTGGGCTTTTCAAGTGCACATATAAACCCATTATTCTTTCTCGGTTGGACTTTTTTTGTTTCGTAATAACTAAAATTTGGGAGAAGGACCATGCCTAGCTTATGCAAAAGTTAGGGCACCCCCAATATCCTATTGATTTTATACAGTTTTAAATAAGTTGGAAACTGGAAAAGCACATCTAATACAGGGAACACTTTTCAATGTGGCTTTTTTTTCTGATGATTTTAATGCACCTTCGAGTTATTAGCTACATTTGATGCATTGGAAAACCAAACCCAAAAATGCCGTTTGTGACCAAACATATACACGTGCCAGAGTTTCCCAAATCTCCTGACCAGCGCTCCTGCAAAGCACAGCGGTGGAAATGCCACAGTGTTTGGATTGTTTTTCTTGCAACGATATTGAGCGTTTACTGACGGGATCATGAACACACAGACACATTGGATGTAAACCTGCGAAAATGTGCTGAGAAATGGCTCAAACAGTAACAATCTAAAACCCCAGCGGCCTTCTGATAGAACACTGTCCGATAACACAGAACAGTCTTGGGAATTACGAAAATAAAAGTCCCAAATACTTTTTGGGGCCACTGTTTTACTGATGCTCAGCAAATGAACAGTAATTGTGCTTTAAAGTTTACAGAAGAATCTCCCGTTAATGTAATTTTTTTTTTCCACCATCAACAAAGCATCATTTGACTTGGGTGCCCAAACGTTTGCATGCCACTGTATATTCTCTGCCGTTATTGTCTCTACCGTTCTTTTGCAGTCGCGCCTCGAGCCACTGATAACCGAAGGTTTGGTTATTATACGAGGTGGCTTTCAGAATCCCTTCAAATCAGTGTCCACACACGTTAACTTAGCAAACATGGCGGCCCACCTTTAGCACACACAAAACACAGGATCAGTGTGGCTTTCATTCTTCAAAATATTTATTTAAACCTGCATGCCTTATCTTTCTTTAATACATGAATGTGCATCCACGGTACTCAGCCACAGTGGCCAACATGTTTACAATTGCGTCCTGCTTTATATTACCTTGCTCTCTTTTTGTATTCTGTAATTCTGTGTATCTAATTGTGTATGGGCTTTTGCTATGAAGAGTCATGGCTACACTACAGTGGATTCAAGGCACTTTATTTGTCAGGAAAGTTGAGAGAAGGTGATCGAGAGCAAAACGTTGAGCATTTACATTCAAATACTGATTCTATCTGCTTTAATGTCTGATAAAACTGCTAATAGTGCTTATAATACATCCTTCTCTTTTAGTTGTGATGCCTTTTTATTTTAGCTAATGTTTGCCTTTCAAGCGAATGTTGAACATTCATCCGCGCATCCATTAAAACCCGGAATAGTCCATAGCAGTGGACACCGATTCTAATCTAAATCATAATTTCTTTGCTGATGTTTTATCTGCTGTCTCACATCTGTTGCCTTCTTCTGTTCTGTTATTGGTCTGTTAGATGGTAATCATTTTACAATAAAGGATTTATTTTAATCGGTCGCCTTTATCAGTGTATCGTTTTCTGTCCTATCACACTTCAGGCACAAACAGTCACTCCGACACCGAGCTGGACTGTGCCCCTTTCTGAATGGAGATTTTCCACTGAATGCACAAATGCTTAGTCCATGTCTGGGAAACCAAGCCAATGTCTGTTACTGGTCAAACGTTTTTTTTTTGTTTTTTTTTAAACCTTATTTATGCCTGTTTGGGCTTTAACGTGTATTTGCCGGTCTATAACCCCTTAACATTTTAGTAACACCTCTTTTTGATAATCTACTGTTTTTGCTTTGTAGATGCTCACCTTGAGTTCAACTTGATATCAACCTGAAAGTCAACCCGAAAGACTTTTTTATTTAACCTTGTTGGTTTATGTCCTTGCGTATATTGCTCATATTTTATACACCCCACCCCACCTCCGCACCCACCCCCACAGTGTTTGATCAAAGTGCAGTCGTCTTTGCCTTTAAATGTCTTCCTCATTACATCATCGATGAGTATTGTTTTTCCCCCACCCAATGATGGAATGTTTGACCTCCCCTCCCACCACATTCAGCCTATGATCTAGCACAGGACTTGCTCAGAGACCCTCTCTGATGCTGTTTTTCACTCCGAAAGATTGCTGTATGCACTGATCTTCAAACAGAATTTAAATGCAACTGAACTTGAAGTAATGTTAAAGATCCTCTGATCTCGAACCCTAACCCTAAACATAATACCGTTGACAATCAGCTGAGTTTCACCAGCCTGCTTGTTCATTGGGCAGCTGTAGATGATGTATATGGGCTTTATAAAATGAATGACCAATATTTCATTATATGATCAATGAATTTTTATATACACCAACCAGCCAAAACATTAAAACCACCTTAATATAGTGTGTGTCCCCCACGTGCTGCCAAAACAGATCCTTTCCACTGAGACATGGACTCCACAAGGTCTCTGAAATTGTGACATGGTATCTGGTGCCAAGACAGCAGTAGATCCATTAGTCCCGTAAGTTCTAAAGGAACTAAGGTTCTAAGATCTAGGGAATTTGGAAGCCAAGTCAACACCTCTACATGAACTCTGTCATGTTCCTCAATCTATTCCTTAACAGTTTTTTGCAGTGTGGCAGGGGGCGTTATCCTGCTAAAAGAGGCCAATATAATTAGGCAATACTGTCGCAGTGAAAGGGTATACTTGTTTTGCAGCAAAGTTTAGGAAGGGGGTATTTGTCAAAGTAAAATCCACATGAAAGCCAGGACCCAGCAGAACATTGCCCAGAGTATCACACTGCCTCTGGTGGCTTGCCTTCTTTCCATAATGCATCCTTGTAAGCGAAACACAAACACTGTTACAAAAACATGATCCATCAGATCTGGACACCTTCCATTGCTTAATGATGCTTACAGTATGTGCCCCTTTCAGGTTCTTTCAGCAGTGGACAGGGGTCAGCATAGGCACTCTTGACTGTTCTGTGACTACACAGCCCCATATGCAAGAAGGTGTGATTTCTCATTTGTCTTTGCTCTTTCTGGTCGAACAGGGTCCTCCTCCTGCCATCAAGCACAATGCTAGCCAGAGCAGGAACTGCATTAGCAGCATTTCAAAATGATAGTTAACAACAGTCAAAGTGTTGGTGGTATACGTTTAAGGGCGTCCGGGCTAGTTGGTGAAATTGCACATGACTAAATTGAGGGGAAATGGGATAAATCGAAAAGAAAATACACAAAATGGAAATTGGAGACATTTTAATGAACAGGTCGTCCTGAGTAACAGGATTTCACGCTCAGATTCAAGTCATTTGTCAACACAAAATGAGGATTGGATTCGTTGTGTGTAGATATTCTGTAAATACTTCACCTTCTGTGATGTGAACCAAAAAAAAACTAAGCCTAGTTCACCAATGATTGTGCTGATTGTGATCTTTTATTAAATATCAAAAGGTATGGACACTATTCATTGGTGTATCACACGTACAACTGCTTTTTGAGATTTGCATATTAAATTAACAGTACAAATGTTGGGAAGCACTGGGCTGTTAGGCAGAGTATCACTGCTATAATCTCTACATAACCGATGTAATAGCACAAATACAACCGTGTGTTACAGCATTTAACACCGTCCTCCCCTAAATGTAAACGTAGCGCAGTCAGATATATGTAAACAGTGTCTCACTCTGAGCATGCTGTTCCTTGGCACCAAATGCAGTGGCTTCATTCTATACAATGATGACCAGCCTGACACCCAACTGAGATATTTCACTCATGCTGGTTGACAGATGTGGTCTAATTAGAGCTATGGGCATATGACCACCCATGTGCAGCGACGTTCTGGGTGTCGAACACTTTCCGAGGGAATAATTTCATGTGTTGGAGTAAAATCTTTCTAGAAAGTCCTGCACTAGGCACGGACAGAAAAGGGTTAAAAAGTGCTTGAAAAGTAAACGGTGTTCTCCAAGGCAAACGTAGTGAAACAAAATGTGGAAAGTATGAAAAATCTTGAAGAAATGTGCCTGGGGTGTCTAATCTTATCTGCAAAGCACTGGTTTGGCGAGAGTTTTTATTTCAACACCTGCAGACTGAGACCCACTGATTAAACAAGTAGAATGAGGTGAGCTCCAACATGTTTGGAATAAAAACCAGCGGTCATGCCAGCGCTGACTGGATTAGATCTGACAACCCTACTTAAAACCTGTAAATACATGGTAAAGGTCCTGCACACGTCTTTCGAATCATGGATGTATACCAGACATACTGAGTTTCTTTGGAATTTTTCATGTATATTTGCTTTAAGTAATAAAAGAAATCCTCAGAGCACCAAGGCTGCCATTCCAGTAGTCTCATTCATTCGTTTTGCACAGCTGCTATTTATTTGACTGTATTTAAATAAGTAAGACACTTTCAGAGATAATGCACTTAATGAAGGCTTGTTTTGTTTCAGATCTATCTGAAATGGCAGCTCCGGAGCTCAATGAAAAATAATGTAGTTCTCCTAAAAGCCAAGTTGTAAAACTGAGGCCAAACTGACTGTGCAGGAGCTTTAAAGCATAGCACATCTTATCCAAATTTGGTGATACAAGGAAGCCTGTGGCGAAGGCACTTGTTACATCATATTCTCTGAAACGTGCTGTTCCTCAAACTCTGCACCCTTCTTACTTGCCATTGGCACTCATGGATTCGTCGACCTTCTGGTTATCCATGATTTTAATGGTTCTCTCCGCATTGTCCATGTTCCTTATTAGAGTCTCAAGCCGCCGCTTGAGTTTCTTCTGGTCTTCCAGCGCGCAGCTGATCACAATGCTCTGGAACTTCTGGTCAACAGGCACGGGCGTTGCCTCTGTGACGCAGGCTGCATGAAGAGCTTGCAGCCTCTTTCTGGCGCCCTCCATGTCGTCAAGCACTTTGGCAGCAATCTCATCGATAATGGCCATGGCTTTCCTCAGGGCGTCTTCCTGCTGTGGGTTCCGGATCGTGTCTACAGAGACCTGGACCGTCAGAGTCCTGTTCATGAGCCGGTTGGCCGTCAGCGTGAGCTCTTCTTTTTCTCCTGGGAGGGTGGGAGGGGAGAAAGGGTGGGTCATTTCTGCGATAATGCTATTATAGTCTTTTAAAACTGGAGAAAGGGTTTCATGCACAGAGCCTTACCATCACATATGGTTCGCATTTCCTGGCTGTTCTGAATTGACTGAATCATTTCTAGTAAGCACTCCCTCTCTTGCTCCATTGCTGTGGCTGCCTCCCTTAGGGCCTCCACCCTGGAATAAACCCAAGATTCAAATGTGAATCTCTATGACTCTTACATAGACCATTTTGAATGGCATAAGGCATTAAAACAACATCAAACTCACATCAGAGGACAAGAATCTCAATGATCTTCCATGTTTTAATTAGCAACAAAAGCTAGTGGCAGTGCAATTTCATGGGAGTTCAAAAGGTGAATGGGTCAGAGCGGTGATCGCCTATTCTTCAACAATGGATTTCCTTCCTTTCCAACAAACAAGAAGTCAAGCCTATGCCTCGAACTGGTTACAGACTGAAAACTTTCATGAGACGACACCATTTTAGTAAAATTGTAGTTTGGAAATGCACAAATTAATAATTAATTTGATCAAATTTTTAACACTGCAATGTGTCAGAAAAATCACTTTCAGTGCTTCTTCAGCACTGAATTCAGTTCTTTATTGAAATAATCGAGAACATGGCTAGCATTGAATTTTGCAAGGTGTCAACAAAAATAAAGATGCCAAAGCGTTTTCTCAGGAGCGATGCCGTCGAGGGACCACTTTTGCTTCCTTGAACCTTTCAATGGATCTCCATTTCGTAAATGAGATGTTGGATGCAATGTGATGTTTGAGTTTAAAGCACATCACACATCATAAAGTGTCCTTATGAGTTAGTTTTTTTTACCATAGAACTGCATGTCACATCCAAGAGCTATCTAGGAACACGAGGCCTTGTTCAGAAATCACTCACACAGATGTGATCTTAAAATGAAAATTCACTTTTAAATAATGATCTGTAAAGTGTGAACCTGAACTTAATGTGCATTACAGCCCCTCATTCATAGTGAATTTGTGAACAATGAGCCTCATTTACCCATATCTTAAGTTTTTTCTTACATTTGCTCTTGAGCAAGGTCCTAAAAGTCTGTATGAAATTTTGAGTGCACGTAGATTCAGTTCTTTCCCAACAACAAATCCCAAATAAGAAAACATCAGTAAATGTCAGTCTTTGTGAAAACTGTGTAAATGGGCTTTAAGTAAAACATTTTTTTTTGCTTAGAACAGTTGGTGAATGAGGCCCATTGTTTATCATTTTTCTCACAAATGCTGAGAACATACCTAATAAATTAATTACCTTACTTTATAAGGTCAGAGGACAGAGGAAACCAGTGTTGCAAACATAGCGACTTAGTCGCCATTTCTAACGACTTTTCAGACCCACTTAACGACTTTTTTTTCGCATGGCGAAATTTTTGACACGCCTTAGCTACTTTCTCTACAAGTATGTGGTCAAAATTCCCTGCAGATCAGCCTTGACCACACAACAAACCACAGCGAAGCCTCCACGTGATTTTTCGTTTTTTGGCAGAAAAATCAACGCGACGTGGTGACGTCATGTGTATGCAAATTAGCTTGTGTCGTCATTTAGTGACATCTAAGCGACTTTCTGGGTAAACTTAAGCTAATTTCTGCAGGAGATGTCAGGTGTTATTTTCGTAACGACTTACGGTGCATTTGCATTTTAACAATGCGGTTGAGAAATAAAAAGGAATATTTGCTGTATGGCAAATCTTTAATATTGCATCGTACCCCAAAAATCGCGATAATATCATATTGTCAGTTCCCACTCCTAATATGCTAATCCCACGCTGATTAGCATAACGGAAATTAAGTTTAGAACAAAAATTAATAAACAAAAATAGTTCATAAAAGTCCACGAAAACTAATGTTTATGTGTATAAGTCTTGTATATTTAGTGTTCCGCTGAGATCTACTTATCCAGCTCTATAATCTCAACCCACACTTTCAGCATGTCGTGACTTTACTGCACCTTGCGTTGCAAATTATATTTAGAGCCTCGCGGCTCCATCTCAGCAGCTGCTGTTCTGCTGAACAAGTCAACAACTGCTTCGCTCCTATAGAGGAAAAACATACACACTTCACACATTCAAGCGTTTTTAACTGGATGTTAATCACAGCGGTGCTGTCACCCTCTTCACCGGTACACTAAGCAAACCCACCTCATTTCGATATCATCCAGACTCTCCAGTATTCGCAGCGAGCGGTCCGCCATTGAGAGGGTCCTGCTGAATTTGCCCGCTTTCGAGCCGTCGTTCATTTTGGCGCTTATTTTCGCGTGAGCCATGTCGGCGGCCTCCGGCGCGTGCGTGTGTGTGAAAACCCTTCAGCGCGAGCAGCTTAAAGCGCTCTTGTCCTCTCCCGCACCTTCTAGCGGTTTCCTTGACGGACAGCGCCCCTGAGGAAACATCTCCAAACATGGGGTGGAACTTCCTAGGGGCACAGAGGCTCCTGTGCGCCCTCGAGGTAAAAACGGAGGAAGTGTGAGAGGATTCACCTCAGAGCTTGTTCGCCCGCTGTGTTTACACAGCACAGAAGGAGAGCGCGGGGGATTTACAGTAAAGGAGAACACACACACACACACACACACACACACACACAAAGCTTGAGCTAATTTCTCTTTATTTGAAATTCAGAACACATCCACAAACCACCAAGAAACGTTCATCCACTTAAAGAAAAAACAAACAAACAAAAAAATAATAAACGAACAGCCTGTTCACTGCGGGTTTTACAGCTTCACCTCGTCAAAAGTCCTGCAGGCTTCTTTTCAGGGCTTCTTCCATGTCTGGAAAATCGGAAAGATGGGGTCAGTGAAGTTCTCGGTGTTAGAGAAATGTTATTTATTATTTTATATTATGTGTATCCACACACACACACACACACACACACACACAACACATATAGTAGATTATCTAAAAACCAAACAGCGCTTGTTAATAATCAGAAACAATGCATAGCCAAGATAACTTCCTAAACAGGGTTTGTGTCATGAAAATGCCACAACAGGAATGGTTCAAAAAATCCAAATAAATGAATTAATAAATAATTTCTACCCTACAACACAGTCGACCATCCAAGACGTCTGCTGTAGGGATGGGAAGTACTGACTTAACATTCAACACAATATCTCAGTATTTTTGCAATAACTTTATTTATTTAAACGAAGATATGAAAATAAGCCATTCGACATTACTTTTTTTAGCCTCACAAACCTTCCAAAACAGTGAAACCTGATCTTGGCCTTCAAAAGTTAAGCACAATACAAAATAGAGCAGAAATTTTATTCACAAATTAAAAATCCAGTGAATGCAAACACCAGTACTCGCATGACTCATAACTGAAGGCCTGTGAAAAACAAAAAGAAACACTTTTGTTCTGTAAACATGCAAATAAAGATTAAATAATATAAATGTGCGAGATGGTGAAAATGTGAACACATCACTGATATCACCAGTGTTGTGATATGACATTCTTATCATGGGGAGGAACAGTCCCAGTATGTCATGAACATTATGATATGGCACAGCCTTAGCCTGGTGTCCAGTGTGAGATTCGATTAATAAACATTAGCATTAATAAAGTAAAGTAGAATTTTTTCACATATGATTGTTGGCCACCTTTAGGCATTTACATGAAAAAAAAAAGTGGTAAAAGTGCAGCTGTTGACGTTCTGCAGTATGGTTGGCAGTGCCCCCTCTGGACAAAATTTCATGAAACTTTGGAGTGCTTCCATGCCTTAGTGGCGCAGTTTGTTACATTTTGTGAAATCTGAACTTTTATGTCAACACATCAGCTTACGAAGTGCTAGTGTGAAGTTTCCATGGAGGTTCACTAGGTGGCACTACTCCATAAATGAGTCATAATTAGCCAAGTTAGCCTAGAGGCAAACTCACCATGAAAATTTCCAAATTGCTGGCAAAACAGTTGTCCAGCAACTGCCCATAAAGTGCACTGTAGGGGGTAGACCACTAGGGGCAAAAGCAACTTAATTGGAATCAGCCATGTGGAGCTACAACCACACCTAGTTTCATATGGACTGGTGAAATCCAAGTCCATGAAATCATCAAACAAAAATCAGCAAAAAGTACAGTAACCTTAAGTGCCCGTATGTCGTGGTGGAAAAGAACTGTTTCTGATAATTTGTGGTTAAACAAAAACAACTGAACAGTCTATGAGCATCTCTGAATGTCATACGTTTTTCATGCTGATCATGAAGGACTTCATAATTAACTCAGAAACTCAATCAAAGGTGTTGAAAACTACAGAAAATCTGTGCAGTTCATAAAGATTTAAGGACTATAATAAGGAAATACACGCACAAGGCCTGTTTGAATGTAAAGTTCGAGATTAAGCACTTAAGCGTTTATACCACCACAGACATATTTTCTGTACAGTACAATTCCATGGTCCTTCTTTGGGACTTACTGCCCATTGCAGTGCACATACATTACACGTTGCTTTTGTAAAATTCAAGTTGTTATGATGTAAAAAGTCATGTGGTTTGATGTGAAATCCTCCGTCCTAGTGCAACAGACACAAAAGTGTACATAACGGTGGTGGTAGGAACCAGATGACCAAAGTGTTTAAACGCCATCTGGTGGTCACAGCGTTGTATTACAATAGATTTTGAGATGAGGCTTTGGGCTAAATTGCATCTTCAAACCCATGCGTGGTGTAGGGTTGTGTTTGATAAATTAGCTTTTAGGAAAACCTTGATTCACTATTTTTTATATCATACTCAGTCACGTCAGGCTTCACGGGTGGTTTTGGAGAAAACAATCAAATGACCGTATTTGCGATGTAAACATCCTCATTCCCATCACCGCCACTGTGCAGAAACTCAAGTTCCATTTCATATCAAACCACACTGACTGTTTACAACTCCGTGATTGTGCAGAAACTGTGAAAAATCTGTGGAATTCCCTTTTAAGGGGAGGTGTTAAACACTTTCTCCCACCACCACAAGTGCAAGTAGATAAGACAGAAAACATCAACTGCTGAGTGTTTTGTCTTAGATCAGGTCAGTCCTATTAACCACAGAGCCTCCAACTCTGTTGTGGGCTACCTCTCAGTGTCCTTCACCAATGCCACTCTTTTCCCCCCATAACAGCCCACTGTGAGAAGCTTATTCAACATACCTATACTGGGAGCACTTGTCATGCATGCAAAGCTAGCAGATACAAAAAGAGTAATAAATGAATACCCTTTCATAAATATCTAGGACTGATGTACCAGCTTAGGAACATACGTAGAGCCAGACCCACCACGATCAAATTCTGTTGGCTTCTTCGTCTCCTCTGCACTTAAAGCCAAAGCCATTTTCATCTCCTCGTCAAAGTTATCTTAAACAGATGAAAAAAAGTGTTAATACATACATTTACTTACAAATGCTATAAAACAGGCATTGGAAATTCAAGTCAGATTCACCATAGTTCTCTTTACAGTCCTCAGGGTCTTCTTTGTTAACAACCGTGCTTGAAGCAATGACGCTCTTTACCTCCTGAAACTCCTCAGCTAGAAGAAGCAGCAAGCAATTAGGTACATTTTCGGAATAATGGATCAACAGTCAATGCTTCAGAACAAGTGTTGCAATGTAGAAATATGGGCCAAAAACTCAGGTCACACCAGACAACTGTTCTTTGATGGGGTGGAGCAAAATCAGACAAGGCTGCTCCTGGTGTGTGTAGTTTTTGGAGGGAAAGTGTACTTCAATGATGTGCTAATGCTAGCTAGTTTTTGCAAGTGTGAGTTACAAATGACATTTTGTTGACTCCGGAGCAGTTGCTCTATTAAAGCTGTTTATTCCTACAGAACACTTTAAAAAGAAAACGGTGCCACAATGGGTTCTTCAAGTGCCGCCTCAGAAGAACCTTCATTCATACCATTTTTGATAAAGTGTACACGCTTGTGAGTGTAAAATATCTCTGAGAAGTGTAAGAGCTTTTACCCAACAGAAAGGTCCTTTAACAGTTTAACGGCTCTTTTTTGATCACGTGGAGGGTCTTCAAACTTTAAAATGATCTTTTACATTCGCACATCTCAACTGTTTTTCTGCCCATAAACACATTCACTAAAAAGGCTGTTTAGGGAACCACAATGTGGTTTTCCCCTCCACGAAAAATGTTTTTAGCACCTTTATTTCCAAAAAACGAAGATGTCCCAGCTTGTTTCTATTGGCTCACACAGCCAAGGTTTGGGAAAGAGTTAAAGTTCACTTAAATGATCTCAACATACAGAGAAAAATAACCCAGATCACAAAGAAAGCAAATTCCTTTTTCTGCATTGCTGTATCCTTCACTATTTAGGGGACACAATTTTTTCACCAGGCAAATTTTAGAGCTGAATGGTTTGGAGAAAGTATCGAATTGTGATTTTATTTGCAATTTAAATGATTATTTAATTCAAATGTATGTTTTTCTTCACTGAGGCCCTTTTTTATTTGCCTTCAGACATCAATATAAAAACGAGTGACTGTTCAGTGTGACTGTGGCTTTAATCTGGAATTAACTGGGAAATGCATGAACCTCACCATTACTGTCTGCAGAGACTTCCTCTGCATTCAGAATCTTGCCAACAGTGACTTCTTCCTTGCCTGTGCCATTAGTTCTAGAGGACACACAGGGTTCCAGTAAGCAGTGATAGTCATGGTAGTGCGAGTGGAAACTAGGCACATCTCTGTGGCTCTTGGAACACAACATGCAGACAACATCAAAGCTTCTGTCCTTGGCTGGGGCCTTGTGCTTTAAGTATGCGTGCGTCTTCATCTCAGCGTACGAGCACACCTTTGCTGCACATCGGTGACAGACATAACCGCACTTGCTTTCGCTGGCTAGCTGCTTCATGCACCACGTGAAGGTGAGCTTCTTCTGGTCTTCAGCTTTTTGGGAGCTCATGCAGGGGCAGAGCTGCGGAAGGCTTTTGCTCGTCGTTGGCACCTCTGCGGCACTCTCTGGGCTCGGATCGGATCCGTTCTCCAGCTTGTCCAAGCAGTAGTAATCTCTGCTGTGCAGACTGACATAGTGCTCCTGAAACTCCTGCTCGCGGTCGTACAGCATGCTGTCGCAGAGTCCGCAGAAGTAGCGCAGGAGTAGCTGGTCATCGTGCTCGTTGGCACAGTGCCTGCGGAGAGTGGACTCCTTGAAGAACTTCTGCGGGCAGTGGCCGCAGGCAAACCTCTGAAAGCTGTGGCTGTTCATATCGCTGCAGTGCTTGTGAACCGCCGCTTCGGATGGAAACAGGTCCTCACACATTCTACAAAGCCAACGTTCCTCACGTTTGCGAGACACAACCACTGGCTTACTCTCTGCACTGCTAGTAGATGGTTTTTGGGGAAGAATGGATGAGATCTTCCCTGTCGTGTCCTCTCTTTCTTTATAATAAGTATGTCCACGGTGAGCAACACCTACATGAGAGAGTATATCTTCCATCCTCGGCATTTCCGCTTTGCACAGCTTGCAATGGAACAGAAAGTTGGACAGATGAGCGCCCCCATGAAATCTGCTCATGTGCAAACGGGCGATGGATGACTCACCCATCAGCTTGCCGCAGACGGCACACTTGTGAAATATTTGGTTGGCTGCTAGAAGATGCTTGCTGGCCTGATCCTCCTCCAGGAAGCGCAGGCCACACTCGCAGAACCAGGCAAGATTTAAAGCCTTGTCAGTCTCTGCCAGAGAGCTCGAGCTGGACAGTCTTTGACGCTTAGCAGGGGACCCAAGAGAGTTTTTCTCTCTTCTGTCTCTGCGCGATGACGCGTCTGTTCCAACAGTACGTTTAGTAGGGTGACTGGCGACATCCTTTAAGCTGTGTCGAATTTCACAGTAGTTGCTGTAGTACAGAAGTGCTTGCTCCACACTGCTGATCTCCTCCACCTTGTGCTGCGTCTGCTCCCTGTGCTCCTCTATCTGCATCTGGCGGAGGAAGATTTTGGTGCAGGCAGAGCACTGGCCCAGAACTGTCATTTGTTTCATGATCTGAGCCACACTTTGATTAGCTTCTGCGATAGCACAGCCTTGTCTACAGTGCACGCTGGGAGGGAAAACAGACAAAGAAAAGCATTCAGTTGTGCACATTTTGGAATGAAATGTCATTATAAAAATATATGTATAAACAATTACTTACTTGAAGTGTGCCTTTGCCTCCATGTGTGAGGTAAGCACTTTTGAGCAAATTGTGCATTTAACACTAAATGCAACATCCTTACACAAGGCAATTAGCCGGGCCTTTGCATAACGCGGAACTGGGATCGGCATTGGTGACGATTTCACCTCTGTAATGAAAATATACAGAGAAAACTTGAGAAAACTTGCAGGCACTGAAAATTTTACATTTTCCTTTATCTCTTACAGCTAAACAAAGAATCATTTTAATATAAAACAACTGAAATATGAAATTTTCAAATCACAAGGCTCATGATATTAATAATTAATATGCCATATTAACAACTCTGACAGATTCTAAACACAAACTGCACGTAGGCAAATTTGACCAACATAAAGCAACTAAATAACTGGGGGTGGGCGATATTGCAAAAATAGCATATCATGATATTTTGAGAAAATTCCCCAGATATCCAGTGTCACATTATGTATTAAGATGAAACAAAGATTTTTTGGAAAAGTATGAGTACAATTTCTAGAATACACAACATATTTGCTATGAAAATATTTGAAATAAAAACAAAGAAGAACCAGTAATGTCGTGTTTAAAAAGAATTCTGAGTTATTTTATTTAACATTTCACACAATGTGCTGAACTAAATCCAGTTGAACAGAACTAATTTTACTCTTTATAATAAAACATCTGGCAACCGGCAAGCATTCAAGTACTGATCATATCACAAAAAAAGCCCAGAAAGGAATTGGCATACTGTGGTGTAATTTCCCTAAAAAATAATCCAAAAAAACAATAAATATCCCAGCTCTAGATTAAAGTAACAGATTTGACTGCAGGCCAAATTTAATTTATTTTTATATTATTACTATTAGCTTCCTAGTGAAGGACATACACTTAGCATGATTTCCCTTATAAGTACACATTAGGCCCTTACCAAAACATGCCCCAATCCCTGTAAACTCCCAACAAAATATTTCTCCAAATCATTCAGCCTTTCTTTATATATCAGTTCATGAGAAGTGACTGAGTAGCTTTCAGAGAGAGTACAGAATCATCACTAACCGCTTAGAGAGATGGACTGAGCAAAGTGGTTTTTGGCTGCCATATGCTGAAGACACTCGTCTCTGATATTGAAGAGGAGGTAGCAGGCAGGGCAGGCAAAGCACACAATCAGCTGGCAAGTCTGAGAGCTGACATGGCCATTGGCATCTGAGGAGGACAACTGCAAAACCAAACAAACGTTCATTTTAGATAAGAGTGTCTGTACGACTCTCGGTGTAAACATACCCAGCTTTTCACCCAACATCGATTCTCACAAACAAGAAGCAAGATAAGTAGCTGAAAAAAATCACTCATTTGAAGAATCAAAGTCCTATTTGTTACATAATAAACTTCCCGTTTATCAGTAAACTGATCAATAACAGGGTTCCCACTCTTTTCTTCAGATCTCTTTCCAAATCATTTTCAGTGATGATCAAGCCGGAATGACAAGACCACAATTTTGCCTACTGGCAAATGTAGACTGAGCTTTGTATACCTTAAGTTCGCAAGGATTATTAACCACCACTGACTCTCATCAGTATTTAGCTGGTGCTTGACGCATACAGCTGGTTGTAGCCAGAGTTGAATCACAAACCTTAAACCTTGCAGGTAAAACAAGCTAGCTTTAAACAAGTTGGGAAGAAGGCAACATAAAAAAAACTACCACCATCACCTGTAAGCTGAAACCAATATTTACATTTGAAGGATAAAGTAGCTTTCAGGCACGTATGTCCTAATATCTGGCAACCTACATGTGACAAAACACTTGTCTATAAACTAGAAAGTAAATATGATTCTGAGTAAAACGTAGCCCTTTTAGACAATTGTTTTTTCTGGGGAACTGTGACAGATAGTAGCTTGTTTTCAGCTAAATGAAAATAGAATCATTGTTTATTTTCCCAGACCACATGAGATTTTCAGGCCATTTTGCATTCTCTCTCATTTTCCAACTGCTTTTCATAACTGAAAACCTTTCTCAGTATTTTCCATGTTTTCCAGGATGTTTGGGAACCCTGAATTAAAAGCCACTTTTTTCCTAAAATTTAAATGATGCATTTTTAAAAGGCAACACAACGCACTATACAGCCTACAGCATACACTCGTACTGCCTTTTGCCTCACTGTCAACTTTTCATTACTTTTAATGTGATTTTTTTTTCATTTTGAATTGAATTTTTGTTCATTTTCAAATGTAATCTGTGCACACAATGGTTCGGTGGGCAAAATGCATAATGTATACACTGCCTTGTGCAAAGAAAGTCAACAAAAAGTACCTTGGAGTCAACGTGCGTCTTCCATAACTCTTTGGTGTCAAAGTGCCGACCACAGGCCACACAGGCATAGACAGGTGTGGAGTGGCCCTTAAGGGTGATGGTGGGGTCACATGGAGAATGGTCAAACCTATATATACACACACACGAACAGAAACCTGAGCTCATTCAAGCATGTGCATTTTTGTTACTGCACAGAATTTCCTTTTCATTTACCCCTCAAAACTACAAAAAAAGACTGGACGTATAACTCTGGTATGTCAAGTTAAGTCAAGTTTATTTCTATTGCGCTCTTTACAACTGACGTCGTCACAAAGCAGCTTTACAGAAACCGGGTCCGAGCCCCCAAAGAGCAAACCAAAGGCGGCAGAGGCAGGAAAAACTCCCTAGCTGTAGGAAGAAATATCAGTATTTACCCAAACTCACAAATATGCAGCAAGTGTATAGGTGTGGAACAAAATGCTCAGTCTGCAATTATATTTTAAGCCACAATATTGGCTTACAATTCAATATTTGAATGATATTTCAGGAAAAAAAATTGAATGATGAAAAAATACGGCATTATGGTATATTTAGCGTATTCTAATGACCTGGAGGCAAAAAGCGTGTGGTGTGTGGCATGAACATGCTGCTATGGGTCGCTGAATGTTGCTGGTTGTTTACCAATAATGCAGTTCCACTAGATATTTATAATTATTAGAATGCTTATTGTGCACATTGTCCATTTTTGCATCACATTATAACGTTTTTCAATGCCCTGTTACAAAATCAGAAGCATAGCATTACTCTGGGGCCAGATCCCTCACAGCATCTAAGTCACCCTAAAGGTCTTAAGTCCATTTTAACCTCAGACCACTCTATGACTAACTGGAACCTTTTCAATGCAGAAATTTCAAAAGAAGATTAGGAAATCCTATAATGATTATACATATCATGAAATATCAAGATTCTGGCCTTACACTTAACAGGAAAGTGGTCCAATAGTTGATTTGCTCTCTACCAATGACCATGTCCCAACATGCATAAAAGCAATGGGTAGAACGAGGATAGTCTGTAATAGTTTGTTTTATTTATAAATAAAGGGGAAAAATGATGAAAAACAGGGTATTATCATGAAGTATTAAAGTAAAATTAAAATGACAGCTGTTTTCTGTATATTATTTACTGCTAAAGTTATTTTAATGACCGTTTTCAGTAAATGGCTTCGCTAACTACACTCTTTTAAACATCCACATGTACTCAACGCTTTCGTGCTCATTTTATTGTTGTAAAGCCATTTCGTCTATTTTTTAAGCAGAATTAAGTACTGTTCTATAGGTTTCATCTCTTTTATTTGATTTCACAGAGAGCGAGTATTCTCTTCATGCCATTCTTATTGATATTTCCTGCTTGTACTGTGCTAAAATTGCTTTAAGATGAAAGTGACTATTTGTCATTTTGAACACGCCCAAGCACCACGACAAAATGCAACCTCTGCATTTAACCCATCACACGTGCACACGTGAAGCAGCGGGCAGCTACCCACAGCGCCCAGGAGCAGTGTAGTGGGACAGTACCTAACCGGTTATGGCCAAAGCTTTGAAGGTACAGTGGTCCTAATGGCATGTTATGTTCAAGTGGTTTTTCTTACATCTTGGGGTGTAAAGTCAAATAGCAGGTAAATAACACAAAATACTGACCTTTTAAGGTGACCCTCGAGGAGAAGGACATTGTCATAAACTCTGCCACAGTTAATCACAGGGCAAGTTTGTGGGGAGGATCTGAATGAGGACGCAGGACCAGATCTGCGCCTCCAGCTTGTGCCAGTGTTGATGACACCAGGCTTTAATCCTGAAGAACAATAAAGGTTTAACCGTATATAATGAACCTAAACCAGGGAAAGTACAATAACCATGTTTAAACAGCTTATTTCATCTATAGGTACAGACAACCCACTCTCTACTTTCTCTCATATACTTTCACTATACAACATAAAATCAACCTGGCATGTTCAGCCAGATGTCCACACAGCGTTTGGCATCATTACTCTCTCCACTGCTGCACCGACTGGCTGCCAACTCGTGACGACCGTGAGCCTGCAGCGAAATCATCTTCTCCTATAGAGCAAACACAAGCTTAATGCACACACATGGACATTCCTAAGATTCGAATGTTCTCAAAGATACAAAACAAACCAACCTTAAAGGCTTTGCACTTTTCTGCCCGCTCTTGTTTCTCAGCAGCAACCTGATGAGCCAGTTTGTCCAAGGTGGACACAGCATGGGCCTTCTGTCTGTCGACTACATCCTCAATCTAGCTATTCCATTTAAATGTGTGAAATGTAAATAAAAAGACTGCTTAGAACAGATGCACACTATGCAAATATGGCATAGGGGAAAATAAAAATACTACTAAGTGGAACGCTTGGAACAGCAATGCCATCTTAGGGCAATCACTGATATGCAGTGGGTGTAGGACCCTCACCGTACAAACACCTGGATCGTCCTCTCCATCACTTAGAAGGTCAATGCATTCCAGGACTGGTCGGAGGGGACCTTCCTGAAAAAAAGACATTTAAAGACACATGTTAATTGCACAGTTCACTAATGACCTAAAAGGACCTGCACATCTGGAGAACTCAGGTTGTTTGCAACAGATGATGATGCCATATAAGATTTTGCAGAACTGATATTTTACTTACTGACACAAACTCAACGTCATCATCCTCAGTATCCTCAACGTCTGCAGGAGTGGACATCTCTACTAAGTAAATCTCTCCTAGACCTGTTTAAAATAAAAATAGCTTTTAAGTACTAGCAACAAATGTGGGCAGTAAATAAATACGGTGCATAGATTGAAAACATTCGGCACCGTTTATAATATCTGTCGCAGAAAAAGAAACATTTTAGCATATAAACTTGCCTATATAAGAATAATAGCTGTATGTAAAGGTAATAAAGATGTTTTTTTAATAGACGAAGGCCGCTTTTGTACTTAGATGGTACTTTAGTTAACTTGACTAGCTAACGTTAGATCGCTAGCTCGCCTACATGGTCGTTTAGCTGGCATAAACATCTTCTCACCAACAGTGACACACGCTACAAAGAAGGTTTTAAGTCGTTGTCTTCTTCAGCTGACAAAAAACAACATACCCACACAACCTAAACTGATTTTAAACAACACTAATGCAACTAAAAACATACCCGCTTCTTGTGCAGCTAGCTGAGTGAAGCAGACGACGAAACAGATTTTCAAAGTAAAAGTCACGCCCCGTTTCTAAGGCAGGGTAACAGTTATCTCAAAAATAAAAATGTTAACCAATGGAAGAACGCATAAGATTAAATGTAATCAATGTTAAATTTGTTTTTATTAATTTGTTTTTAATACAATTCATAAAACAAAATTCCCCATTTTAAAGCACACATTCTTGTTTTCTTGTTATCTTTCATTACAGTCTTCCCGAATTTTTTAGTCACATTGCAAGATTGGGTGAAAAATAAAATTAACCAATAACACAGTGTTTCTCTTTCCCTTCCTACCGTGCCCACTGATCATAAAGCAAAATAAGTTCAGCCAGCCCAGAGGAACTCTGTGATAACTGTTTCACTCTGAAATAAATCACAAAGCAGAAGGAAAATGTGTTATGAGTCATTATGATAATGTGTTATGTCTTCATACTCTGGAAGTGGCAATGAAATGGAAAAACCTTCTTATTCTCTTTACCACAGTAACTCTGTGAACAGCTGCCCTATAACGTACAGCGTGTGTTAACATTTGATAAAGGAGAAAATCGACTGAGACTATAAGAGGACGTTTACAGAACTGTATAACCTCAAAGAGCCATTTGAACACATACATTCTTTTTTGCATGGACAAATGGTTCTTCTCTATGGTGGAAAACTGTGGAATGCTGTGGAACAACACAGTTACCTGGAGTTAATCTGGCCAGATGTTTAGCTACTTATACACACGTGGACAAAATTGTTGGTACCCTTCAGTCAATGAAAGAAAAACTCACAATGGTCACAGAAATAACT
>JBBPDA010000145.1:11075673-11097277 GCA_037974385.1 Arnoldichthys spilopterus
GTGATGATATATAAATGGTTGTGGGATGAAAAACAACACAGAGTACTGATACATATTGGGATGTAGCAAAAATAAGTAAAGATAAAATATTGGAAATATTGGTCAAGTCTAAACATCTAAACGTGCAAAAATGTGCAGATACCGATATAATTTTGATATCATTGTGCAGCCCTGTTTATAATACAGGAGATGCTTTTCAGTTTTATTTAGGGCAATGGTGGTCCTGAAGGTCGCAGGTTCAAATCCTGGCCTGGGCACCACTGAGGTACCTTTGATCAAGGTAGGTCCTGCTACACTGCTCTCGGGCGCTGTTGATAGGTGCCCGTTGCGCCACGTGTGCACGAGTGATGGGTTCACTGCAGAGGTTACGTTTCGTTGTGATGCTTGAGCGTGTTCACAATGACAAACAGTCACTTTCCCTTTAGTTCTTCGGCCCGACATGAAAACGTGACCTCTGTGATACTGTAAGTAGCCAGTTCAGTAGTGTACAGTATTTAAAGGTACAATATGCTGTTGGTCATCCCTTAGCACAATATCTAACATGATAAAGGGACATAGCTGCTCTAATGACACACCCCCGCAAAAAAATCATCGATCAGTTAAAAATTCAGCCGGTTCAGCGATAAGCTGTTTGTTTAAACCGGACTTACAGCCCTCCCGAGCCTCTGCACCAGTCTGTGTCTGGTTTTAGAAAAACAAAGCGCGAGAGCTTTGTCGCCTGGGGCACCTCGGCCCACGGCGTATTTGTTGATCCAGCCACGCTGCGCTGTTATTTTTAAAGCCTGCGCGATTGGCCGCTGCCTCTCAGCTCAGTACGTGCGCTCGGAGCAGCTCAACTCGCTGCGCCGCACTTCTACATGCGATATGCTGCAATCAGCTGCGAGGTCGCAGATGAATGTGTGAAACTCTCTTCTCCCCTTTCGCTTTCCCCTGACACCCCCCCCACACACACACACACAACCCCCTTCTCCTCCAGCCTCTGACCACTCACAGTCAGTTTGGCCTGCACCAACAGAGATGGTAGATGTCCGTGTTTACACTTCATACGAAACGCATCGAGACGCTCGTTCCGTGTTGGCAGAAGGAGTCAGCGCTCTGCTGGAGTGACCGCTCTCTGGGCCACGTTGCCTTTATGGTATTTGTTTTGGATTAGCAGGGCAAAGGGAGCCGTTTCAAAGGTCAGCCGGGACTTTAGATGCTGACGTGAGGAACTGGAAACACGAAAGAGCTGTGGAACGTGTCGCCAGAGCGCTTCTGAGAAAGAGAAGCTTCAGCTCTGACCAGTTCCCGGGACGGCTTTACTGCTAAGGCTGCCTTTTCCTGTCACCGGCTTCTTTACAGACAATACAGTGGGTGAAAAATACGATGGCTGCCTCTCGCAGATTTAAGGGAGCCCGTGGGCTCGTTGGATTTTTGGATCGTTGTATCTGAAGGAAGTGGCTGCTGTTTCTCTCTGCGGCCCAAGGAGCAGCATGTGCGAGTGAGAGCCATGGGCAATGTTTGTGGATGTGTGAGGGGCCATAAGGAGGAGTGTTACGTTGATCCCGCCAAAGCTCCCCTCAGTCCCACGTCCAAGGAACTCCGAGGCCGACGGTACTTCCAGAGGAGAAAGAAGAGGAAGTCAGGGGAGTTTCATCCCAATGACTCTGTGAGGAGCCAGGGTGGAGAGAGCTGCCAGAGCCATGCACTTACGGACACGACAGACCAGAGCTCCCACGATGAAGTGGGCACTTTGAACTCAGACCAGGCAGAAGCTTCAAGGCCCAGAGTAGACATTATCAGCCATGGGGTTTACGTTGGAAAAGTCCCTGTGCTCAGAAGTGGCAGGAGACCAGGCGTACGTGTGTCGGACAGAGACAAAAACTGCTCTACCACAGCGCAGAATATCCACAGAGTCACCAAAAGCTCTAGATATATGGCCTCCAAAGATGGGCTGCTTGAGAAGAAGCTGCTTCGGAGGCAGCTGCGGAGGGCGGTGAGCTTTGGGGCGGTGGAACACATGCTGCGGACGTTCAGGGGAGACGGCTCCCGCAGGGACAGTGCGGATCATCATCTGGAGAGCGTGAAGGGCCTCTCCAGGATTATATGTGACGCCCAAGTGCACAGGAAGAGGAGGAGGGCCAGTACATGCTCTGGAGGAGTCCTTTCCCACGACTCTCTAGACTCTGTCCAAGAACGGGCTTCCTCCCCTACACAGCGCGAGGTAAAACAAATACTGGGTGAATTTACATTAAGCCGCTTGTCAGTTTCTTTATAAAGGGGCAAGAGCGTCTTTACACGCGACTCCTGCCCTGATATTGACCATAACTTGTTGACCTTTCCTTTAACTGATATAAAAAAAAGAACTTCTGTACTTATAACTTATAACTAATGGGGCAGTGGTGGCCTAGTGGGTAGGTCCTTGCCCTTGCGATCCGAAGGTCCTGAACCGGGTACCACTGAGGGACCCCTGGGGCGAGGTACTGTCCCGCTACACTGCATCTCCAGGCGCTTCACATAGCTGCCCACTGCTCCACGTGTGCATGTGTTATGGGTTAAATGCAGAGTTTACATTTGTTGTGGTGCAGTTTGTGTGTGTTCACAATGACAAATAAGTTATGAAGACATCATGTAGTGCATTTTAGATGAACGACTTCAGCTCCTCCACATTTCCGTACTTTCCAAAGACGTCTCTTTGACTCGGACTTTGGATTGAGTGCGGTTTGCTGTGTTTGGTGCAGAACTATTTCGGTGTATTTGGTTCTTGCTTCAGAGTTCAGTCCTCCCTTACCAGCAGTCTAAACACCATGTCCTCCCTCTCTTCTAACAAGCTATAATTATACTGCAATGGCCTGCAGGTTCATACTGAGTTTACTCAAATGTCATTGAGTCTGGTCAGTTTAAAAGCTACCAAGCTGTTCAGACTCGAAAACTGGTCAAACTTTACATTATATTGACATAATCATGCCATAAGTATGTCAGGGTAGATGTCACATGATGGATTATGTGTATTAATTTAGCAGTATCATGGTACCACTACCACTACATGACAGATAATATAATAAAATATAATATATATAATATAATAATCATATTTAAATATTATAACATTAAATTATCATGCAACAGAAAGTGTCATGCCAACACTGATGCATCTGTTATGACATTTATTGGTAATGGTAACGTGACATTGTTATATTAATAGACATTCTCCATTAATGACAACTCAGCATGTGACTTCATATTTACTGCATGTTTTTTTCAATATTATGTTGCAAGGTTCAGGGTCAAGCGTTGCCCTTATTTTTTACTCCGGTGTGTTGCGCTGCTGTGTGGTGTATTCCTCTCCCGTGCTGTGCCTGCACTGTGAGTGCTGTAGAAGGGTGAGGTCAGACTCAGAAGTGCTTAGTCATGTGAGAGGATCTCTAGCGATTTGATGATCCACGCAGATCTAAATCAACAGCTGGTTGTTAGTTTAAAGACGTCAGTCAAAGGTGTGGCCGAACCTTTTCATTCATGTCACTTTCCAAATATATTCCCAAAAACGGCATTTTTGCTCTTCACTAACCTTGTGCATATTCATGACCGCCTCTTGATTGATAACCTCAGTGTCAGACATAATCGTGTAATTGTTAGCTTGGAGTATGAATGATTAAGTGTTATTAGTACCTGCTGTTTTGCGATTTTTTAGCATTTGAGTGAATGTTTTGTTAGCATTTGATTCTACGCCAATGAGCTGCCCGACATGCCGACATATGGACAGTCATGACCTGAGAAATTCTATGAATTTGTGTCTTTGTTTAATGTTCTTTCCTGAATAAACAGCTATTGGCTGTGACCCTGTAGAGGTTGAATCCAAACACACGAGGGTCATATTTCTGGACGGGTCAGCAAATGGCGAAGTGTAGCAGCTAAGCATGGCTGCTTTTGTTTTTGCTGTACTGAAACTGAACATTTTTAATGGATGTTCTCCACATTATGGTTAAAGGACAAATATTTTAAAGAGAATAGAATGAGATCTTTCAGTATAATGTTGCAAGTTTAATGCTATTTCATCCATCGTAGGAGAATTAGTGTTCTAAGATCAGAAATAAAATCTTCTTGTGAAATATTGAGTGCATTAAAATTTGTATTGCATGTCTCAATCTCAAAGTCAAAGTGAACTTTATTGTCATCTTTGCCATATGCAAATATACAGAGAGATGAAATGATGAAGCTCAAGGGCCACAGTATACACATTTTCACAAAGGTTCATTTGTTCCATATTTTGAATAGCATTCACAATGTCTGTCCATTCTTTCCCTGTTGGAGGCTCACTCTTCGTTTCCACAGTAACACCAAAAGTGTAGCTGTTACTTTTGAGTATGTTATTACTGCTCACTGCCTTGCGTTTTGTAGCATTTAAGTAATTTTATAAATAATTCCAAAATAATGTGTGGAGAACAGATTTTTAAAAAGAAAATGAGATGGTTAGCGCTGTCGCCTCACAGTTAGAAGGTCCTGGGTTCGATCCCCGGGTCGGCTACAGGTGCCTTTCTGTGCGGCGTTTGCAAGATCTCCCCGTGTTGGTGTGGGTTTCCTCTAGGTGCTCCGGTTTCCTCCCACTGTCCAAAGGCTGCAGTAGGTTGATTGGATGCTCTAAACTTGCCCATAGGTGTGAAAGTGTGTATGAATGGTTGTCTGTCTATGTGTTGCCCTGTGATGGGTTGGCCTCCTGTCCTGGGTGTGCCCCGCCTTAGGCCCGCAGTCAGCTGTGATTGGCTTTGGCTTCTCCGTGACCCGGAAACGGAATAAGCAGCATAGAAAATGAATGGATGGATGGATGTTACTTCATGCACTACATGATTTTGTACAAATGCAGGAATATCATGACCATTGACCTTTTGTCCAGAAGTGATTGACCAACAAAAAATCACTTCAAAAACAATTGACAATTGGCATATAATGGATCTTTAAGGTCATAAAGGAACCCATGGTAACTTCTAAGCAACTAAAGGCCTCTCTCACATTGGCTAATGTTAAAGTTTATGAGTCCATCATCAAGAGATCACTGAACAGCAACGGTGTGCATGGAACAGCTGTAAGGAGAAAGCCACTGTTGTCAAAAAGGAAAGTTTTTCCCCATCTGCAGTTTCAACCTAAGAACGTTATCTTACTTGTAAAACATTGTGGTGGTAGTGTTATGGTTTGGGTATGGTTTCGCTAAATCTGTAGAGAAATTGAAGAACATCTGTCCATGGACTTAATCTTAAAAGAAAGTGAGTCGTGTAGCAAGTCAAACACAGAGTGGTTAACAGAAGGACCTGAAGTGAGCAGTCCTTGTCAGGGTTAAAGCTGTTCTGTATGGAGAAGTGGGCTAAAAAATGTAATATTGGATTATTCACTCAATAAATAAATTGAAAAAAAATAGTTTTAGGTCTTATTTGTGTGGAAATGGTTCACAAATGATTATCGTAGATCTCTGCGTCTCTGAACTTTGTCTCCAGTTTGTTGATCATTTTGCCTCTTAAATCCTTTGCCGAAAGATAAAGAAAATGACTGACACATAACTGACTGCCATTATTAGGAGATCACAGGTTCTATCCTTGGCGATGCCATAGCAAAAAAGTATATGACTGGTTTGGCATGTCTTTGAGAATAATGATTTCATAAAATCTCCCACTGCTAAAGCAGTGACTGCTAGCTAAAACCCTTCCAGTGTGTTAGCACTTAGCCGAGTGCCTTAACTAGCAACTTGCTTTACTGCTTTATAACTATAAATGTAATCATTATCTTACTGTGTTTTAAAGCATCTAGCGGATAACGTTGACCTGTCAGAAAAAGTCTGAAGAAGCATTCAGTCGCCTCTTATGAGAACATATATCTAAGTGTTAGCATTATTCAGCATATTGTTGCATTTAGAATGACAGAGTTGCTAAAGAAAATTTCCGTGTTCGTATTAAAATTCTGAGTGAAGCCGAAATAAACGGTTGTTTATAAATAAACCTGGCCAGGAATTTTGCAGGAGTATATGGGTTTTACCACTGGAAGTTTTGAATATCACAATATGCGTTTTTGTTGATATTGACAAATATTTCATTTACATTGTTACAGATAAATGTGAAGTGTCATATCATTTCTCATTTTGAACATTCTGGTTCTGATTTTTCAAATGGTCAAGAGATGCTCAAACAGTTCCAGAAAATGTTTTGACTTACCTATGTTCTAAGTTAATATAGTGTTGTTAATAGAGAAGAAATGCTTTCTTTTCATATTTGGTTGCTAGTATAATTAATCTAGGAGCCTTTTGACTTTTTCTTCTCAGATCTCGGACATCCACGTTACTGGGGAGTCCGAGGACATGACGGCCAAGGAGAGGCTTCTGCTGTGGTCCCAGCAGATGACAGAGGGCTATGTAGGTGTCCGCTGTGACAACTTCACTACCTCCTGGAGGGATGGACGGCTTTTCAATGCTATTATTCACAAGTACAGGTAATAAACACTTGATCATTTTGTCTTGATTCTAACTGATTCTAAACCTTTGTGCTTCATTTGAATTTTAAGTCTAGAAACATTGAAGCAAGCTTTTTCCTGGTGATCCCAGTGAGAATTTGACTATATCAACTGGCTTAAAGAAGCTAACATGGACATTTTTATTTTTATTTATATTTATTTTATTATTTTTCTTTCTTTTCTCTTGCTTGTTTTTGCTATCCGGTGTCAAACAGAGGAGGATGGGTTCCCCCTTCTGAGCCTCGGTTCCTCCCAATGTTTCTTCCTACTGCTAGGGAGTTTTTCCTTGCCTCTGTCGCCCTTGGCTTGCTCTTTGGGGGCTCGGACCCGGTTTCTGTAAAGCTGCTTTGCGACAATGTCAGTTGTAAAAAGCGCTATACAAATAAACTTGACTTGACTTGACATTCATGCGTTGTAACTCCCCAAGCAGAAAGGTTATGACACATGAATGCCCATGTTAGCTTCTTTTAGCGTTAAGGAATAAGAGAGAAGAGCAGATTACAAAGCAGAAATAGCCACATTTTTGCATCTGCCTCTAAAAGGTAAATATATTGTACAGTAAAGTGTCGTACTGTATGCTATGGTTGACACATTGACTCAGTACATTGCCAAAGCATCAGGCTTTTATTAGGAATCTTTTTAAAAGAGATTCACTATTCACCTGACCTGATCACACGTTCTCCTGTCTAAATATAGCTTTCTTCCATCATGTCCTACTTCTGTTACTGTAGATAGTCACATGTTTCCCAGTGGATTGTATATCTCCTGTCATCAAGCTCTGTAGAATAGTGTACAGTCTTAGGTTCTGGGCTTAATGCTGAAAAAGTTGACTTGATATTTTGAATGTCAAGCTTTTATTAGCACCGAACATTTACAATTCATTTGCCTTAACCACACCTTCCGTATCCTGCTTTCTTGCTGCTGAAGGTATCTATGGAATTTTCCCACTGACCTGTAAACTGTTGTCTGTGATGGAGTTTTGTTGCTCTTAAAAAACACACATGCTGAGAGCAATTGAAAGTCTTGGACACGCTTGGCATTTCCTGTATACTTAAGTAGCTCTAAGAGATGCATCACCTCCTTATCCTTGCTCGAACCCTCCAATGAAAACTGCCTCGTATATCGATATCTGCTTCGTGTCAGGAATCAGCAGCCGTAACTGTCAATATTTTCTTTATAAAAGAGCTTGTAATGTGGCTAACCACTTAAAAATGGTTGCCGCGAGCTAGTTCTAGCTTAATCCTTGTTTCATTGAATTCTAAAAGTGACAGAATACCGATAAGCCAGATGAGTGGTGACAACTAAATGAAAGGGTGTTTTTTTTCTTGCTGTAGGCCTGACCTGGTGGATATGAGCAAAGTATCAGCACAGAGTAGCAGATCAAATCTGGAACACGCGTTCTGTGTGGCTGAGCGACTGGGAGTGGCTCGGCTGCTAGACCCAGAGGGTGAGTCCCAGCGGCTCGTGTTCGTTGCTGTCCGTCTGTGATGGGCACAAAAGCCAAAACGCTAGTTACAACGGGCAAAAGTAACCACTGTGTTGTTCTTTGCACGGATGTGCAAAAAAGTAAGTGCGATCTCTAGTTTAAAGAGGCCGAATCAGTGACTCACAGTGTCAGCTGATGTTTCACCTTGCCCTGTGTCATTCATAGTCATTGTGTAACTATACACTGCACGTCAGCTAAGCATAGTTTCTGAATGTCACACAGTATTCAGTCTTTTTACCTGAGGAAAGTCTAAATAAAGTCAAATGCTCATTTAAGCTTTTCTGTGTTTGCTGAAACCAAACGCAGTTCTTCAAGGACTGGCCTAACACTGATTCTTCATCTCTGATTTGAACAGATGTGGATGTAACGTCTCCAGATGAGAAGTCAGTCATTACATACGTATCAACGTTATACGACGTCTTCCCTAAAGTACCGGAGGGTATCGAGGGCATCAGTGCAAATGTGAGTAGGGATAAACAAATTCAAATGAGCAAATCAACAACATATAATATTTAATAGTGTGATTTTTCATAGCATATCATATATATTGCAAACTTGGTCTGTCTGCTTTTTGTGGCATGAGGGCGAAATTTTCCGTGCCTGCACCTTGACTACACTCATGAATAGAACATGCATCTTGTCCTGTGATGGTGCTTTTGCGTATTATTTATTATTTAAAGAGCAGCTCCTCTTGGGCACCAAAGAAATGGCTCAAATGTTGCTTCAGAAGTCGAGAAATGGTAATCGTCTGAAATATACTTCAGTTTTGCTTAAAGCCTATAGCTAGACAGCTTATAGCCCTAGCACTTAGCTGTGTTGAGTTGAGTTTTCTTAGTTCCACCTGTTTATGGTTTCTTACAGTGGATGGCATTCTTAACTGTCTGTGATTTTGTATTTTTTAACATATGAGCACAATGTAGCTACAAGCTTTTATTGCGTATTATCTACAATAGCGTTGTAGCTCCAGTGCAGAGCAAGTTCTGAACATCAAACATGTCTCGGTGAATCGACTACATTTCAGTTCTTCAGAAAATCTGGATGTGGTGTTTGAAATAAATGTGCTGGACTAGTAGTTTGTTTAGTGCTGTTTTTGGAAACTTCACTACAGGTGAATTGGAAAGTTGTTTAAATTATTAGTTAAAATATGATTTTCTTACAAATATTTCTTGCATTGGAATTTTTGTAATGAATTACATTGAAATACAAAGTTTTTCTACTGATGGATACATACATTTCCATATCTAATCAATCTGTTGGGTGGCATTAGAATCGGTAACTGCTTTTCATTGTGAAGACAGACTCCAGAGAGGCATTTACACCACCCATCACTAAAATATCATGAATACACTTCTCTAGCATTATTATAATACATTTTTAGCTGCAAATAATAGTTGTAGCTGTAAACCCTTCATCATTTGGTTTAGAATTAACATTGAAACGTTTATGAATGTTTGGGCTCTAAATGTAGAGAAAAGGTGATTTTGAAAAAAAAAAAGAAAGAAGAACGATCAGCCAACTCAGATGACATGCACGGTTTGTGTGAATGACTATTTAGTCAATATGTTCATTAGAACATTAGGGAAGTCATTTTCAGTGATATGACACTACAATTGTGGCAAATGTGGGTGGAACCAAGCCTTCGTTTACAAACTCGTGGCTAAACTATTGTGGCTAATGTAGCTAAACTATTACAAATGACTAACAGTTGTTATACATGTAATAAATTAGCATGATTTCTGTTGACTTTTGACATTATTACATTTTAGAGATATTATAGAAGCAGTTTACTCAACTAAAAGTAATTGGTCAAAACCAAAATCGTGACGTCTGCCCTCGATTGGCCCAATTAACAAAATCCATGTTGCACATGGTCACATCTTTGCAATACATATCAGAATGTTTTACCCAGTGACAAAACGTGAAGACTGGAGAAAGAACTGTATTGTTGGGCCATTCATATAGCAACGATAATCTCGTACTTTTTTTTTATAGGATGTCGACGTTAAGTGGGTCGAATATCAGAATATGGTCAATTACCTCAGCCAGTGGATCAAACACAACGTGTCTGTCATGTCTGACAGAAGCTTTCCCTGTAGTCCTGTGGAACTTAAGGTGAGTTACAGCACCGTGAATGTAGTGAGAACAGAAATCAGGTGTTTGCATTTACTACTTATGGATTTAGGAAGCTTAATTAACAAGTTTGCTAGTCATTTAGGAGTTTTTTTGTTTTTTGCCCTTTCAGCTGGCAGTTCAGACCAGTAACAGATGCCTACTCTCATTACTTTTAGCTCGGAAGCCTGGGGCAGGGTGTCTGCTCACTTTTCATAAAGTGTAGCGTCCTCCTTATGTTAACGAGACCTAAAGCCTTACTAAAGATCTAGAGATCAGCCTCTGATTATCACATGGGTGTTGCGTACTCTGCTGTAGCGTAGTAAGACATTAGTACCATGTTTCTTTCTGTATTTTTACCGCAAATAATATAAATGGCACATGTGTTATACAAACTTGCTAACGAGTCTCCCCATCTATTTTCACAGGCACTTTATTTGCAATACCTGCACTTCAAGGAGAGCGAAATCCCACCCAAGGAGAACGAGAAGAGCAGAATCAAACATTTTTACAAAATGCTAGAGGTCAGGATCCCTCGAAAGAGTGTAAGTTTGCCCTTATTGCAGTAGAGTGAGATCGCTAAGCCGTGTGTTCTTGACGTTGGGCGGCAGGTGTGGATTGAGTTCGGTCGCATACAGCTGCCACAGGGCTACCACCCCAACGACGTGGAGAAGGAATGGGGAAAGCTGATCGTGGCCATGCTGGAGAGGGAGAAGAGCCTGAGGCCCGAGGTGGACAGGTATGGGGCGCCCCGCGGTATGATCCATCACCTTTATCTCTGCATCTCTACCGCTCTTTGACAGCACAGCGGCAGTGGGTAGAAGTGGTTTCAAAATGTAAATGTAAAGTGGACAAATGTAAAGCCAAATTTAAAGCAGTGGGAAAAGAAATATGTCGTATTTTATTCCTCGCCCATATGTAGTTCATCGGTCAACGTTATGCAGTGCGAATTTGCCCTGAAGCTACAAGGCGACGTTTGAAAGATTGTAACCGCAAGTTGCCATATTCTGCAAGCTTGCCTCAAATTTATCTCAAAAACGATGATGTTGTCCATGCGTTTTTGTCCATCCGAGTGACATGCTGCGTCAGAAACCACGTGATCCAATTCGTTTGAGATGGTCCATAGAATAGAAATATGCTAGGAACTATGAAAGACCGCATGTGGAGTAAAGAGAAAATTGTGTATGAAAACTTCTGCTGATCTCTTGCTTTAAACCTCAGATCTCCAAAAAGGATCGATCATGTTTTGTGCCCACCCATTTTGAAGGTGCGCCCTCAAATAAAGTGTCCCATTTGGGAATAAAGCTCCATTTTCGCAGTGGGTGTGTTGGGAATGGGCATAGGCATAGGCCTAAACACTGCTACATCAGTGCTATACTCCAGTCTTATGACTCATTCACATAGTGCTGTGTTGGGTCTTGTGGTGGGAGCCATTTCCATTATTGATACTTAGTTGCACTGTAATCTTGGTAATTATAGCTCTGCTGTCCAATAAACGTGGCTCTATAAGCCTATTGAGGCAAATGAGCGAAAGTGGTGGGTGTGCCACCCTTAGTATTACATTCCATGCCCTCCCGTACACACTGTAAGTGTCTGAACCTGTAGCAGATCATCTGTCTGAGAAGAATGCAAGGTGTTTTTCACCAGAGGGAAATATTATGGGGGGGCTGGCTTTTCTGTTGCTGCCGCATATGAGATTATAAATGGTAGTAGCCTGAACTTCGCGCCACCAGAAGGGCTTTGTGCTCTCTAGCCTTTGCAAGCGCTTGGGCTCCGAGCTCCCTGTGCAGGATGGAGGCGTGGTAGATGCTGTTCTATGTGCATCGGGTGACCGCAGCGCTATCATGCAGAGCAACCTGGTCTACCGGGGTAGTGTGTCCTCAATGAGCAACAGCACACTGACCAGCCAGGGCTCAGCTGAGAACTTGCTCTCCGGAGCTCAGGAGCCTTTCTCCAGCACCCCGCTCTATCTCAACAACAACTCTGTGTACGGGCCCAGGTGAGGTAACAGCTCCTAGGTCGGGGTCAGTTTGAGAACCGCAGGGTTATTATTCGGTTATTGTTGTTGCGGTCGTTCTGTAACATTATGCAAATGTAAATGCGTAAATAGAGCGTTAATGTAGCTTAGTTTTATAATTTATTACGTTTACTTTTTTCCGATTTGCTTTCTGGATTATCTGTCCATGTTTTGAAGTTAGACAATGACAAAGACTTGGCAAACATATAATGGAAATAAGTTAAAACGACATTATTATTAAACAATAATATTCGGTCAAATTCAGATCATATTAGAATATTTAGCTTACAAATACAAATGTGGTGTTGATTGATCGTTTAAAATCTGCACTTTTAGCAGAATATCTCCACTCATACCTCCACTTATATCAAATTGTAAGTTGCGATCACACCTCCAACGCATGAAGATTAATCTTCACATTGACTACTCGGTCGCTCAGTCTTTTAAGGTACAGTTGTGACTTGACTTCTCTCTTCTCTTTGTGACTGTAGACTTGAAATGCTGCAGCAAATAGCTAACAGAGTCCAGCGAGACTGCGTGGCTGGAGAAGACAAGCTGGCCTTAGCACGAACATCTCTGCAGTCTGTAAGTTCAAGGACAGGGGAAACGACTCAGAATCTTCTTTCGCTCTGCAGAGGTAATGAAGTGACTCAATGTATCGTATACTTTCCCCCAGGATGCAAAGAGGTTAGAGTCTGGGATCCAGTTCCAGAACGAGGCGGAGATTGCAGGGTACCTGCTGGAATGTGAGAACCTGCTAAGGCAGCAAGTGGTGGACATTCAGATTCTACTGGATGGGAAGTTCTACTTGGCTGATCAGCTTGTTCAAAGGTTAGAAGCCTGTAGAAACTTCTGGACTTCTGGACTCCTTAGGATCAAAACTGTGATTTATGTTGTTCTCAGAATTTTTTTTTAATAAAGTGTCAGTTTTTTCAGAGGTCCAGACATTTGAACAGCAGTGTATATGAACAATGGGTTCTAATTTAGCTCATTTCTCATGTTGCAGAGTGTCCAAGCTTCGCGATGACCTGCTCGCACTCAGGACAGAATGCTCTTCAGTGTACAGCAAGGGGCGCACACTGACCACAGAACAGACCAAGATCATGATCTCTGGGATCACCCAGAGTTTGAACTCAGGCTTCTCTCAAGGCCTGAACGCAGGCCTGAGTCCGGCTCTCACGCCCAGAACACTTGTCACACCAGGCTCCACTCTGTCCTCCAGCCTCACCCCGTCTTTAACCCCGGTCATGACCCCGGCCCTGACCCCTGGCCTGCAGCCCACCATGGTAGGCGGAGGAGACATGGAAACGGGGGTCCTCCAGCATCTGAAACAGATGCAAATTCGCAAACCAATGCTCAAGTCGTCGCTAGTAGACCCCAATTTGTCTGAGGAAGAGGTCAATATGAGGTTTGTGCAGGACCTCCTTAACTGGGTGGAAGACATGCAGGTGAGAAAGCTGCTGGCGAACCTCACTCTTACTGTTGAAAATGATATGAAAATGTCAGTTTTTCTTCTATTTATTTATGATGGGGGAAAAATGTCACACGTTTTAGGTTCAACTTGATCGAGGAGAATGGGGATCTGATCTGCCGAGCGTTGAATCTCATTTAGAAAATCACAGAAATGTTCACAAAGCCATCGAAGACCTCCAGTTGAGCCTGAAGGAAGCAAAAATTAGTGAGGTAGGGCTGTGAGGTGTTTCACTGAAGCCGTAGGTTCAAAAACTAGTCAATACATTGTCTTATATGCCACTATATTAGTACTGATGTCACACCACTGTATGGATTTCTAGGTCAGTGCACATCCTCTACATGCACAGTTACTGCTTTTTGCTGAGTTGAACATATTGGGGAAAATGTGAGCGTGAAAGTTAGGGCACATTTGACATTTTGTAATATTTTCCCAATACGTCAAACTCTGCACACGAAAAGAAATGGTATGGAGACGTTTCCATACCATTTTGCCTTATTTATGTGTTCTCAGTAGAGGATATGTACCTATGTTGACTAGAAAATTACCAAAACATGTAATTGGAAGTTTTCAAGCTTTATCAATATATCAGTATTGACCTTTACAAATACGACCAATTGCTAACAAATGTTTTCGGACTTTTCAGATTCAGATGACACAACCATTGAAGCAGAGTGCTTACTCAGAGAAGCTGGCCAACTTAGAGAACCAGTATGGAAGGCTACTGGTAAGTTCTATTAGTCTTGTGTCATGGAGTCTAATAGTATAACTTGGCTCTGAAATCATTTCAGATTCAGAGAACTTTGTTTTTCCCGGAGAAAATTGTTGGTTACAACAGCTCAGACATACAGAAAAGACAAGTAGGCACTAAGAGATAAAAAGTAAGAAAAAATCTTAAGTTTAAAAGAATTAAATTGAATATAAAAGCTCTTTAGTGAAAATATACTGTATAAAGCTTTTTTACACTATATTAACTATAACTATATACTGTGTAAACAGCTTTATGAACACTTTTTGGCTAATAAAATTGCACAAAATTGCACATAATTGCACGGGTAGTGGTGGCCTAGTGGTAAGGACGCTGCCATTGGCACCTGAAGGTTGTAGGTTCGAGTCCTGGCCTGGGCACTACTGAGGTTCACTTGAGCAGGGTACTGTCCCTCTACACTGCTTCCTGGGTACTGTTGATAGCTGCCCGCTGCTCCACGTGTGCACGTGTGATGAGTTAAATGCAGAGGTCACATTTTGTTGCTTTGTTGCTTTGGTGCTTGAATGTGTTCACAATGACAAATAGACTAATAACATAACTGATATATTAAAAATGTAATAAAATGTGCAATAAATATAGTGTAATATGTTATAGTGCTGAATAAGCGGTATTTGATTCTTAAGAATAGTTTGAATCGATGTCCTGCTCATTTTTCTTGATTTCGTATCTTCAGAGCTGTTCTAGAGAGAGACAAAAGCACCTGGACAGCCTACATGACTTTGTGTCGCATGCCACCCAGGAGTTAATTTGGCTTAATGAGAAAGAGGAAGAGGAGGTGGCCTTCGACTGGAGTGAGCGGAACAGTAACATCTCTAGGAAGAAAGACTATCATGCAGTGAGTCCACCCACTATTTGAAGCCTAGGCCTCAAACTACATTCTTCTGCTATCTTGCTGTCTGAGTTTTTTAAGCTGAGCTTTATAGAGCAGATAAAACAGTGCTTATCTTTGGTTGCTTGCAGATTAACTGATAAAAAAACTGTTTGTTATGTCATAGTGAATTATGGCCCACACCCCTTTCGTTATTATGGCCAAGTTCAAAGTAGCTTTAGCAGGAAATGGCTTTGACCACCCTGGGCTTAGGTGTTATACCACAAATGGGTTTCGTGTTTTGTTGGAGCAGGATGTTTTCCATGAAAACGGTTTAAATTTGAGATGATCAGTTTAGGAGCAAAATTGGTTCAATGTATATTACACATTTCTGAGAAGGCTTCTGTAGGTTGTGCATGACCTTTATCTGCTGGTTTGGCTAGAAACCCTTGCCTTTACATGCCACAGCCATGCAAATAGCATTATCTGTCATCGTTTTTTCTCAATCTACTCCCCTCCTCAGGAACTGATGAGAGAGCTGGATAAAAAAGAAGGAGTCATCAAGTCAGTGCAGGATCAAGCTGACAGCCTTCTGCAGCAGAACCATCCAGCCAGGCTTACGATCGAGGTAAAGTCTGTGTGTAAACGTGAGCTTGCTGTAATTGATTTAGACATTTGCTTTAACAGCCCAGAACAAGAGAAGCATACTGCAGTTATACTGCTATACATGATGCTTATGATCTGGTTAAGAGATTAAAGAGCAAATATCATAAAAAAACCTAAATATATTGTATAGGGCAGTCATTCAAAACATCTTTCATTCTTAACCCTATTCTGCACGGAGGCGGATTTGGTCATTTGCTCCTAGTTTGTCATTAAGGCTTCATTACTTCAGATCAGAAGGTCATAGAAATATCATTCAAATTGAAAATGGATCAAGACACAGTACCATGAAGGAAACTGAGTTTAATTTCGAAAAATAATATTTTACTATATATTTTATTATATATTATATATATTTTATAATAAATAAGGAACCTGCCTCATGAGTCTGTTTACTTTTGAATAAATTCAAAAATACTCTATGGATCTCTTCCAATTTTTAATATGTTCATTTCACATGTGTCCTCTGTATGCATTTGCAATTTCAAGCAATAGAATAAATCGTTCATAGTTTTATGTCATATAATGTACGACGAGGGAGAATATTTTTGCATAGGGCACAGGGCATATAAAAGGACAGGAGCAAAAATAGCCTTTTTACCAGTTTTTGATACATAACATTAAAAGGGCATATGTCACATTTTTCCCTCTTTCATAAATAAATATATAAAGCCATTTTTTTGGATCACATGATACATTGCCATCAAAAAAGTTACCAAAAATAAACTTATGTAGAAAGTCTGACATTTAGATACTTATAGCATAGAGTAAAAAAAATTGTGATTGTTGGAAACATGGCCCCATATTGCTTTTGTGTGTAAGGAGTGACATTCAGCATATAACGCTGAATCAGAACCAAAACAGATTAAAATTTTCCTCTTATTCTGACCACCTTCAGGCATATAAGGCTGCCATGCAGACACAATGGAACTGGATCCTGCAGCTCTGCTACTGCGTGGAGCAACATCTCAAAGAGAACGCGGTGTACTTTGAAGTAGGTCACAGTCTCTTTTCTTTGACTGTCCGATACTTTGTTTGTGGAAATCACTTTAACATTTGACTTTTCCCCTCTGCAAACAGTTTTTCGGTGATGCCAAAGAGTCCATGGACTACCTTAAGAGCCTTCAAGATTCCATTAGCAGAAAGTATGGGTGTGACCGTACCAGTGGATTGCACAGGCTGGAGGACCTCATTCAGGAGTCTATGGTTAGCAGTTTTGTGAAAACGATACAGTGCATGATGCATCACAAGTTCTCAATAATATCTTAGGTCTAAGTGATCTTGTCATTGCAGGATGAAAAAGAGCAGCTTCTTCAGTACCGCAGCACTGTGGCTGGACTGGTAGGACGAGCAAAGTCCGTTGTTCAGCTCAAGCCCCGCAATCCAGAGAGCCCCGTTCGAACCTCCATCCCCGTCAAAGCCATTTGTGATTATCGTCAAATAGAGGTAGCCTTTCAGATCAGTCTTTAGAAATTGCGTGTGTAGCGAACGCACCCGTGGTCAAAAACAGAGAAAAATCTCTATAGATTTTTAATGCAAATTTAAGTGCACAATTTCTATTGATTTGCTGAGTTTAGCATATTGCGTGTGCCATTAGAGCCATAGGTTTTGCACAGGTGACTTTTTATATTTTATTTCCTTCCAATACATTAAATTCAGCAAATGTGTGCAGATGTGTGTTCTGTGTAGATTATGCACTGTTAAACATTTTACCACACAAACTGTTGCTGGACAGGACTGAATGGCTAGAAATGATCGTGCTCTGTTTCTTACTGTAGGAGAGACTAGTAGTGCATTAGCATTAGCAACTGCCAGTAGTTTACTGCAAGACGGTCACTTTTTAAATGCTTATCTGAGAAATAACAGTAATAATAAAAAATAATAATTAATAAAAAAGCAAATACGACATATGTTATTAGAGAATAAACCCGATTTCTCTCTTTTTCTGCCGTCTTCACAGATCACTATCTACAAAGACGATGAGTGCGTGCTGGCCAACAACTCTCACAGAGCTAAGTGGAAGGTGATCAGCCCCTCGGGGAATGAGGCTATGGTGCCGTCTGTCTGCTTTAGCGCGCCACCGCCCAACAAAGAGGCAGTCGACATGGCCAGCAGGTGCGCAGGGCATTCTGGGAGTTCCTTTTTTTTATCCTCATATCATAAAGCGAATATAATTATTTGGCTAACCTGAACCGCTCCCCTCTAACCACAGTATGGTTTTACATTCCTTTTGAAGGTAATACAATAGCGCAAGGTGTAAACGCCTTCTGGGATGTTTGCTCTCTTGTAGCATCTCAGGTCTTTTTGGGTATTGGGCTTAGAACTTAAGAGTGTACTTTTGTTTTTTTTCCTTATCAGAATTGAGCAGCTGTATCAGAATGTTCTAGCACTATGGCACCGCTCACACATCAACATGAAGAGTGTTGTGTCCTGGCACTACCTGATGATGGACATCCGCACCATCCGCAAAAGCACAGTCGCCTCTGTACGTATTTCCCTTTAATCACCTACATTAAAAACAACAAAGGCATTAGAAAATAATTCCCCAGGGCTGGGAAGCTTGTAGTCATCCAGCTCTTATTTAATTTAATACCCATAAGGCAGTAGTACCATTCATGCCCTTCATGAAATCTAATTGTGGCTTGTCGGGACACATTTGCAAATAACCTCTCTCTTTGAGCTCAGTGTGACTGGCATAATGAGCCGGGCAGGGTCTGTTGACTGCATTAACTGTTCTCCTCAGATTAAGACCATGTTGCCGGGCGAGCACCAGCAGGTCCTGAGCAGCCTGCAGTCCCACTTTGAAGAGTTTCTGGAGGACAGCGAAGAATCAGAGGTGTTCACTGTGGCAGACTGTGCTCAGCTGGAGAGAGAGGTGGTGGCTTCAAAAGAGTACTATGAGGAGCTGCTCAAGTCTGCAGAGAGAGGCAAGAATCAGCCAGACGTCCCCCACCCCCCCAAAAAAAACGAACACAGTGCTGCTGGCTAAGCACATGCCACATTAAGCCTCTCGGTTAGGAGGTTAATACCTTTTGGAATTATTCTTGATCCGACTTCGACCTGTGCTATCAGCACAATGGCCAACGTGTTGATATGGTCAAGTTTGATTAACAACAGGTCCTCACCAGTGTACTTTTACAGTAAACACACTTTTGCATTTTAATGCATAATAACTGTTTATTTATTGATTTTAATATATTGGGAAAATGTAAAAAAAAATATATTCCGTCTGTTACAAATTTATGGCACGTTTTATATCTTCTGTTTTCTTTTCTTCCCAATACTTTAAAGTTAAAAATAAATTGTAGAAAATTGTAGAAAAACGCTATATTTAAGTTTGCGTTTGTTTATTTTTCTCTTGCAAAATCAACAAAATGTGTGATTTCAATTTTTCATACTGAATATACATATAAATGTTCATTAAGTCAAAACTTTGTACCAGAGGACCTTTTACTGGCAAGGTGCCAATAAGATATTGTTCAAGGCGATGCTCAAACTCTTTGAAAGCAGCTGGAATAATTATCTGTCTAATTTTAGCACAATACATTGTACATTTCAGTCATTTGTACTTTTGACATGCGTTTGACTGTGACGCCCTCTTGTGGTCAACAGAGGAACATGAGGAATCCGTGTACAACCTCTTTATATCCGAGGTGCGGAACTTCCGAATGCGCGTGGAGGCCCATGAAGAGCAGCTGATCCGGCAGATTCGTACCCCTCTGGACCGAGACGACCTGCAGGCCAGCATGCAGCGCATTTCGGAACAGGAGGTTCGAACAGCAGACATCCTCCACTACACAGAATTTCGTTTGCCTTCGTCGCCCATGCTGTCTTTTAATGCAGTGACACCTGCCTGTTTATCTTCCACACCTGCAGAGGAAGAAGTCAGAGTTAGATCGGCTGAAGGAGGACCTCGAGGTGCTGAAGGAGAAGTGTGAGGTGTTCCTGAGGCAGGCTGCCAACTCTCCTTCTGTCCCCACTCTGTCCTCCGAGCTCAGTGTCCTCACTCAGAGCATGGCTCAGGTCTACTCCATGTGCTCCATCTACCTGGAGAAGTGAGTGTGTCTGTTCAGTCATTAAGAAAGCAAATTACAAAACATCTGTGTTTTATTGGCTGAGCAGTTTATCAGTTGGGCCTTCACTCAAATATAGCTTTGTGTCCACGTTGAGACTGGCTGCTTTGGTTTTCAAGCTGCTGATGTCACTCTCAGGTTGAAGGCAGTGAGTCTGGTGGTGAAACACAGCCAGAGTGCGGAGTCTTTGGTCAAACTCTACGAAGCCAAGCTGTGCGAAGAAGACGCGGTCAACACTGACATCAAGTCTATCGATGCAGTAATGAGCACTCTGAAGGTAGAGTCCTGACATATTATCGTTTAGTAGGTTTGTTTAGCCGTTCTTTTGTCTAACATCTGCAACGAACGTCTGCAGCTGTGGCGATCGGAGATCGATGACAGGCGTGAGGTATTCCACGACCTGGAGGACGAGCTGCAGAAAGCTAGAGTCATCAGCGACCGCATGTTCAAAACACACAACGAGCGAGACTTTGACCTCGACTGGCACAAGGAGAAGGCAGAGCAGCTTGGAGAGAGATGGCGGAATGTCCACTCTCAGATAGAAAACAGGTCAGTCAGACCTGTAGTGATGCCTAATTTTTCTGAAGGGAGTCTCACTATTATTTGCAAATTTTGAATTGTGTTCTGATAATCGGGAGCCACGTCTTCAGCATTTTTGTCTCTTTTAGACTTCGGGACCTGGAAGGCATCAGTAAATGCCTGAAGTACTATAAGGACACATACAGTAGCCTTGATGAGTGGAGCAAAGAGATGGAGGCCAACCAAATGAAGACGCAGGAGAACCAGCCAGAGGACAGCAAGGCTTTGGCTGAGTTACTGAACCAACAGAAAGTAAGATTCCAGTGTCCATGTCAGGTGTTGTTTTTTGACTTTTGGTGCTGTATAATCGTTGCCTTAAAGCCTGCTCGTAATATTTTCTTCTTTCAGTGACTTTCTCACGCAAGTTGTGTGTGTTGCTTCAGGTTCTCGTTGCAGAAATCGAACGTAAGCAGAATAAGATTGACGAATGCCAGAAGTATTCAGAGCAGTATTCAGCCGGAGTAAAAGTGAGCCACGTTTTCACTTTAATGAACTTTCACTGGTTTTACATACTGAAATAAATGAAGGCGCTGTAATTGTAGTGTCACGATTCTTCATGCCACGTTTCCCTGTCTGTGTTTTATGTCTCCTGTCCACCTCTCACGTTTATGTTTACGTCCGAGCCCCGCCTCTGTTCCCGCCTTGTTCAGCTGGTCCTTGTTTCATGTCTCCTCCCCTGTCCGAGTGTCTCTCTTTATGTGTCTCTTTATATAATCCCGTGTTTGTTTCAGCCCTCCGTTCTCTGTTGTTAGTGCTGTTAAAATTCCTGTTACTAATACTGTCTGTGTCTTTAGTCTGTACTCTTCATTATGTTCCTTCAATCCCTGTTTGTTTATGTGAGTAATCCGTAGTCTTTGTTTAGTTCTTGTTGTTAGTTGTTTGTTTAAATAAACCTTGTTCCAAACCGCACCCTTGCATCTGCAACCATTACATGTGGGGTCTCAAGACACATGTCCTCATCTGATTCCAGGACTATGAGCTGCAGCTGATGACCTACAGGGCCATGGTGGACTCTCAGCACAAATCCCCCGTGAAGAGGAGAAGGATGCAGAACTCGTCAGATGCCATTCAACAGGAGGTGTGGGCAGCAAGTAGCTAGGAAGTAGTAATGAAATGAGTGAAAGTGACTCTTTGTCATTGTGAATGCACTCAAGCACC
>JBBPDA010000145.1:11097377-11113989 GCA_037974385.1 Arnoldichthys spilopterus
AGCGGGCAGCTACCAACAGCGCCCGGGGAGCAGCGTAGTGGGACGGTACCTTGCTCAAGGGTACCTCAGTAGTGCCCTGCGACCTTCAGTTCCCAGGGGCAGTGTCCTAACCACTAGGCCACCACCACCACCACTGATAGTAAACTATCCGGGTAGCAGCATTAACATGACCCGAACCTGGGACATCTTGCATAATGATGATCCGAAAGAATTTAAGGTTAATCTAGTGTTTGAGGGGCGGATCAGTTCTGCCAGTGATGGTTTAAAGGTGGCTAAGATGCTGCCCAACATACATGGTGCTGTTTAGGTGTATAAAGCGTTGCATGTTTTGTTCAATTAAAATAAAATAGATGAGTCAAGCAGCCTGTTCGGGTTATAAATATTGATTATTGAGTATATGATTAACTAGCAAAACAACTGGTAGGTGTATGCTTATGATTTCAGCATATGCATTTTCTTTTTTCCAGTTTATGGACCTTCGCACTCGTTATACAGCACTGGTGACTCTTATGACTCAGTATGTAAAGTTTGCAAGTGAAACACTGAAGAGGGCAGAAGAAGATGAGGTAGGACGTTTGTACGCTGGCTTATTTCTTGTTAGACTTCATTTTAACCAATTCATTTTATTGGATAAAGACATCAGTCATTTTTCTTGAAATCTATAGTATGTCCCCCCTTTTTGACTTTGTTTGCAGTTCATGTTTTACCATTGATTCTTGTGATGTATGAAAATAAAGAGGAATACATTCCTTAAGTGATATTTCAGACAAATTCTGTAACAAGGCTACCAGATTGTTGCTGTACAATCCCTGATGGTGGCTTTCATTGATATTGAATTATTTCATTACTTTTATTAGAAGTAGACCTTTACAGGGTTCAGCATTACCAAAAGCCTGATTGCCTGTGTCAGAGAAGTACCCAGGGTACCTCAGCAGTGCCCAAGTTGGGACTAAGTCCTAACCACTATGCCACCACTGCCCAAATGTTGTATTTGTGTTAACATATACAATCTTACACACATTCATACACAGCAAAAAATTTATTTTTGATCTTTTGCCTGAAGAGTAAAACAAACATACGTTAAATATTTAATAATTATTTTATATATATTGATATTGAAATAAATGTAATAATTGGACTGTGATGTGTTGGCCTTCTGTCCTGGGTGAACCCTGCCTTGGGCCCATAGTCAGCTGGGATTGGCTCCATATTTATAAAACACATTTATTTCAGAATAATAAGAAGTGAACTTTTCATTATCGGGCAAGTTGGGGAAAAAAGCTAATACTGAACCCTGCTTTTACTATTGAAGGTGTGATGGTTACATTGTCCTGCCTTTCTAATGTCTTTGCTGGAAAAAAGTTGATGATTAGTGGCTTTTTACTGGGTGTCTCCTAATGCAAATATGTTTGTCTTCCACTTTCTCTATGCTTGAGTAGTGGCTGTCATTCACTTTATGTTTGCTTTTTTCAGACTATTGTGCATGTTATTTGGGTATAGTATACTTCCAGCCATGCTTTACTGTTTTATTACACAGAGAGTCCAAATAGCTAGCTCATTTTTCACTATTTGAATCCTCAAAGTGCATTATTTCTTCACAGGCAATAATGCACCTTATGCACAACACGACACAAAGGTTAAAAACAAGGCTGCTTCAGTCCTTCCATTACAGCATTTATTTTGATACAAAATATGCAGTATTTTGTATTGACAAAGGTGATGGTGTCAACTGAATTAGATTACTCAAACGCCTTTCACTAGGAGGGTGGAGGGGCACTTTTCCTGCTTGGTTTGGTAAGTGTGCAAGAGCTTTCCCTCGAAACGGCCTTGTCCTTCGCTGGCCACAGTTTGGAAGATAATTCTGCCTTTAATTACAGAGGAAGTCATCCATGGAAAGAGCTGAATATAGGAGCTGGATGGAGAGTATAGAGCTGCAGAAAGCGACAAGGGAGGAGGAGATCTCCAGGCTGCAACGGCAGGTACTGGAACTAGAGGCCTCTTTATCTGACAGGCAACAGCAACTGGACATTCTTGGAGGAGAACTGGATATGCAGAAAAAGTCGGTTGAAGAGCTAAATGTGCAAAAGTCAAGGGCAGAGTATGAAGCAAAGCAGTACCGGATCGAGCTAGAGGGCGCTATTAAATGCAAAACCGCTTTCGAACAGGAGCTAAACCATTCCCGGCAGTTAATCCAGCAGTCAGAGGCCAAACAGACTTCCTTAGAGGAGAGTCTCCGCATGCTAAAGAGGAACATCGAAGAGAGCACTCTGGCCCGTAGGAAGCTGGAAGAACACTTGCGCCGCAAGAACAGCGATGTACAGGACCTAGAGGAGCACAGGCGCACATTGGAACGGGAGTTGAAAGCCAAAGAGGATGCTGAGGTAGAACTCATGAACCATGTTAGGACCATGGAAATGGACCTTACTCAACAGTCGGAAGCTAGAGCGCTTCAGGGAGAGTCACGGGTGGCGTTGGCGAAGGAAAGTATACAAAAGTCTGCCTTCTCGAGCAGTGTTCAGCTTCTCCATTCAGAAGCAGAAGCAGAAGCCTTACAGTACAAGATGGATGAGCTCATGATGGGCAAAAAGAGAGCGGAAAATGAGATCAAGACTTTGAAGTCTGAGCTGAACTCTGTACTTATGCACAAGAACATGGCAGAGGAAAAAGCACAACGCTTCAAAGAGCTCTTGGATGATGCTAATAACAGACTGATGAAGGTTCAGGTGGAAATTGAATCGGACAGGAACAGCAATAGGCAGAAATCTGAAGACCTGAGACAGGAAGCCTCTGAGCTTCGGAAATCTATCTATATATTTCAAGAACAAGTCAAATCCCTCCAACGAGACAAATCTTCTCTAGAGCAGAGAGTGCTGTTTCATAAAACAGAAGTTGACGGAATAAAAGAACAGCTTAAGATTAATCAAGGGAAGCTGCTGCAACGGAGCACCAGCGAGCAGGAGAGTTGCCAGAGGATGAGATGTCTAGAGGAAGAGCTTTCTTCCAAACAGGCCGAAGCAGAACAGATGAAATTTAAGATAAATGAATTAACTAGAATGAATCAGCTGTTGGATGGTGATATCAGACATCTTACGGTAAGTATTGAATCATTCCAGCAAGAGAAATCGCTTTCGGAGCAAAAAATAAAAACGCTGAGAAATGAGACTGAGAACCTGAAAGAGCAGCTGCAGAAAACCAAGGATGAGTTGAGCATTAAGATAAGAAGTGAAAAGGACATGCAGCTAAAGATCAAAAACTTTGAACTAGAGCTCCAGAAAAGTGATTTGCAAGTCTCGCAGCTTACAAAGAAAGTAGAAGAACTCAGAAGAGTCAACATGGATAATGAGCGCTCCACCAAGAATCTGAAAGCTGAGCTTGATAAAGTTAACATGGAAATTGGCAGCAAGGATCAGCAAGTCAACATTTTCAAATCACAGGTGGAGAGCACCAAATCTCAGCTGAAAATAATTGAAGAGGAACTAATCAATAAGACCCAAACAGCCCATGAGCTTCAAATTAAATTGCGAGACTGCAATGAGGAGGCGAAGAGGACATCTGAGCTTCAGCAGAAAGTGAAATCTCTTGTAACGAATGTTGCCAACTACGAAAAAGAAATCAGAAATTTGAAAACAGAGCTAACGTCCATATCTTTGGAGAAGAATCTAGCTAACCAGAAGGTTCAAGAGCACAAGGTGGACATTAACAACCTGAACATGGCATTACAGAAGGAATCATCAGAGGGCAAGAAGAACCTAGCAAAACTGAGAGAGCTTGAGAGTGACCTTTTGAGATGCAAGCAGACAATGAGCAAAATGAGTGGAAACTCGGAAAAAGCTACAGTGAATCTAAAACAGGACATATCTACTCTTCTGAGGGACAAGCAAGCTGCTGACCAAAAGTTACAGACTTTAAAGAGGGAATTCGATGAGCTTAACTCCACTCTCAAGAAGACGCAAAACGAGTTGCTCAGAGTGACTCAAGAAGGAAAAATACATCAGTCCAAGCTCAAAGAGGTGGAGGCAGAACTACAGGAGAACCGGTTGACCATCAAAGAAATTAGTTCCAGCTCTGATAAATATACAACAAACCTGCAGCAGGAATGCTCTACCCTTATTAAAGAAAAAGGTGCTGCAGAAGTAAAAGTCACAACTTTGACTGCTGAAACTTCTAAGTTGAACATGAAGCTGGAGCAAACCAAAGAAGAACTAGTGCAGAAGCAGAAGGAAACTGCAGCGGCTAAACTGAGATCACAAATGCTAGAGGAGCAGTTGGAGAACTGCAAGAGGATGCTCGAGGACCTGAAAGGGAAACTTGAACTGCAAAAGAAGGGTTATGAGACTCAGTTACAGCTAGTCCAGAATGAGATGGAACAAAAACTGGCTTTGCAGGAATCGCGTATGAAACTAGACTACGACAGAAAGTCCAAGGAGCACTCGCATAGTAGTGAAACGATCGAGCGAGATAACAAGAACCTCTCGGAAGAAATTGAGATGCTGAAAACATCGAATTTCAACATCGTGAAAGCCAGACAGGAGGCTCAGCAACAACTTGCCAGCCTGCGCACTCAACTGGAGCGATGTGAGAAACAGAAAGGAGTTTTAGACCTTGAACTGCTGAAAGCGAAGTCTAAGATTGCAGAGCTGGAAACAGAGAAGATCAAGGTGAAATCCAGTATTTCTCAGCTGGACAGTGTCCGTAGAGAGAACTCGAAGGAAACGACGAGACTGAAGCAGATGCTGACCGAGACAGAACAGAAATTAGACATCTCCGAAAAAGAAGCAAAGTCGTTTAAAGAGCAGGTCACTTCATACATCAAAGAAGTCAAATCTTTACAGGAGAAGAATTTAAAGCTTGAAGTGACCGTCAGCTCTTTAAACAAGCAACTGAAAGAAACAGACACGCCCCATCACCAGTGTGCCAAGGATGGTGAGCTTGCAAAGCTGAAGACTGAGTTGATTCTGACTCAGAATATTGTGTCGTCGTATGAGGAGGCAAAGCGCAATCTGGAGGAAGAACTTAAGAAAATGAAAGATACTTCTGAGGTACAAGTCTATTCATACTCTTCAGATCTAGTACAATTTCTTGTATACCATACAATGTCTTCTAGCTGTTGTACATCTTGTACTAATTAACATTCATTTTCAAAATAATATATATATATTTTTTAAAATTTACACAAATAAAAAAATACATTCTTGAAATTTTTGTATCTGAAATCATGATGTTAAAGCTGTAGTTTAATCTAATTTACACAATTCACCCGGGATGTAATTGATCAGCCAAGACATAAATGGTGTCCAAATTTTGCTTCTTTATTTTAGCACTGGAGCTACAAGGCTAACATTGCTAACACATTCTAGAGGTCATTGCTCATCCTGGGACTCAGATCTTTGCATGCCAGGTGATGGGTGGAAGTGGTTGGCCTTGTGACAGGTAGCTGAGCCACTCGACCTGCCACTTTACTCTGCATTTTCATGGATCCCTTTTCTCAACCTGGTCAGTCTGCACTTTCATTAAGGTGGCACAGACTTGACAATGTTGTTTAGGACACAGTGTGACTGCAAGCTGTCATTTGGTCAACTGGGTCTCAGTGCTGATCTAGAATAGATCTAGTCATACATACAGAGAACTCTAATAAGGATCAGTCCCAGCCCTGGTGTTTGTCAGAAATGGCTGCCTGTAGTGTTGAGATTTTGTTAATTTTCACAGCTCACAGTAAGACCACATTGAGATAAATGAAGACCTGGATGCAGTTTGAGTGGGTTGAGATGTTTTTGGGGGTAAACGTATTGAAATATTTTGACTATTGACTTCTAATGTTTCTTAGCAACATAAATTTCATAGCTCCAGTTCAAAAATAAAGTAAAATTTGCACATAAAACATGCCATCATACATCTGGGGTAAGTGAAAGATTGTGTAAATTTGGTTCCCCTCAACCATTTATTTAAATATTTATATTAATCTAGTGCTGCTGTTATTTTTATAGTTTACTTGCAAAATGATCCAGTGCCTAATTGTATCAATCAATCTCTTGCTTACAGATTGCTACTATGGAGAAAGATAAAGTACTGGAGGAGTTAAAAGCAGTAAAACAAGACAAAAGGTTAACAGTGAGTTGTAGAGCTCAGGAAGAAACGCTGAGGAAAACAGAAAATGTATCTACACAGGAACAGTCAAAGCAAACAGTGTCCAACACCACCCATAGTAATGTGTCTGAACACACATTCTCATCCAGGAAAACCTCACTGTCAGACAAAGGAAAGTCTGGGAGAAGTCAGTCTGTAACATTTAGTGTCATTGACTCCAAGTCCTCCAATGAAAACGTGACAGATCCTTCAAATATAGGTATAAAAAGTGAATCATGTTCCTCAAAAGTTCAAGGTCTTAGGGGACGGATCAGCATTAAAAAGTTGATCAAAACCAAAATAATAACTCAGGAACTTGCTCTGAAGTTACAAACAGGCCTGATAACCATGGAGGAGGTGCAAGCGTCACTAATTCAGTTCAGTGGCAAACCGGCTTCCATTGCTGGAATATACTTAGAGTCCAGCAAGAAAAAAATATCTTTTATGGAAGCTGCAGAGACCGGTTTAATGGCAAAGACCTATGCTATCGAGTTCTTGGAAGCACAGGCTGCCACGGGAGCCATCATTGACCCTATCACGGGTAAAAGCTACCCTGCTTTAGATGCTCTTGAGAAAGGCATCATCAGTGGAGAGATGCGGGACAAAATAACAGAGGCGGACAAAGCGGTCAGTGGTTACCCTCATGGTGGAAAATTACTTTCTGTGTTCCAAGGTATGGAAGAAAGAATTGTAGACAGACACAGAGGAAAGGGGATACTTGAAGCACAAATTGCTACCGGAGGACTGATTCACCCATTAATTGGCATGCGTGTCCCACTGGAGTGTGCCATCGATCAAGGACTCATCAATCAACCCACCCTCCAGACTCTCTTTGATCCTGTCAGTAACCCTAAGAGCTTCCATAACCCAGAAACCGGACAAAGGGCTTACTATAGCGAGCTCCTGAAAATATGTGTGTATGATGTTAGTGCTGGGGTTTATCTTCTTCCCTTTGGAGAACACCATATTTCCAGTTTCTCCCCAGCCAGCACCCACAGAGTTTCAGTCATTAACACCATTACTGGCGCAGAAATGTCAACATATGAGGCCTACAAGGTCAGACTCATAGACATGAGAACCTACCTGTTTCTCTCCCAGCAGGAAAGCGAATGGCAGGAGACAACTGTCATGGATTCAGGTGGCAAACCTCTGCATGTTTTGACTGACCAGAAGAGTGGGCGACAGTTTTGCATTGAAAGTGCTCTAAGGCTGAAAATCCTTCAAACGAATGAACTCCACAGCTACCGTAGTGGAGAGCTGAGCATTTGGGAGCTTGCGGACCTTCTGATTTCTCGAAAGGTCGTGGTCAAAGTTGCAGACAGCCCTATAGCAGGACTCTGGGACGTAGTCTTGAAGAAAAGGCTCTCTATTCTCAGAGGAATTCAGCAAAACTTTGTGGACAGACTCTCCGCATTGAAGTTTCTTGAAGCTCAAGCCTGCACTGGAGGTATTTGTGACCCAGCATCTGGAGAAAGAGTCCAGATTGCAGAGGCACTACGCCGAGGACTCTTGGACGAAAGTTTTGCTCGAATGCTGCAGCAATATGAGCAAGCCTTCTTTGGTGTCGTTCACCCTCAGTCAGGAAGGACGCTGACAGTGGCTCAGGCAATGCACGAGAACCTGTTCCCTAAGGACGTTGGACTTCGGTGTCTTGAGTATCAGCTTGCGACTGGAGGTCTGATAGACCCAGAGAGCCATAAGAGAATTTCCTTAGAGGAAGCCATCCGAAACTGCCTCATTGACAAAGCAACAGCAAAACAGCTGAAAGATGACCACTCGTCTGTCAAAAATATCACCTGCCCGAAGACAAAGCGCAAAATTTCCTACAGAGAAGCTCTGGAAAAAGGTGTCTTTGATAGTCACACTGGACTTTTGTTGCTCGATGCCTCAAAGCCTCATAATACAGGGGCTACGTCGTCTTTCCAATACATTTGGACCTATCGGCATTTCTGATCAAATTTACATGTCAACTTAATTATGGCGAGCGGAATCCTCTTGCCAAGCATTTTTAGGAAGGTTAAAGGATGAGCTCCACCAAAACTATCGTTAAATACTATTAAGTGCAATGTCATTCTGCAGATTCCTGGCTACTAACTTCCATTCATTCTCAGTCACATGTTGGGTCGAGCTTTTCCTTTATTATATCTAGGCGTTGACAAGTAAAGTGAAATTGATAAAAGAATTTTATATATATATATATATATATGTGCTTAATTCTTCACTTCACTTCATCAGGTGCACTTACATATAAATGCCTATGTAGTTTACAATGACAAACCAAGGCGACTTAGCTGCCTTCACCATGTTCATCCATGATCATGACCCTCCAGAACCACCACTGAGTAGGTATCATTTGAGATGTGGATCGTTCTCCACTTAGCAGTGACAATGGCATGGTAGTGAAAATAGTCCCCCAACCGGAAATACCAAGACAGCTGTGTCCTGTGCTTAGAAAGCTGATCATGAAAGTAAAGTAAGTCAAGTTTATTTCGATAGCGTTTTTTTACAACTAACGGTGCTTTACAGAAACCGGGTCCGAGCCCCCAAAGAGCAAGCCAAAGGTGCCAGAGGGAAGGGAAAAACTCCCTAAGCTGTAGGAAGAAACCTTGGGAGGAACCAGGGCTCAGAAGGGGGAACCTGTCCTCCTGTGGTCGACACAGGATAACAATAACAGACAAGAGAAAAGGAAAAAAAGAATAAATTAAATATATATAATAATAATAGTCCTCAATATAAGGAGGCTGCAGCAGTTCTGTGTGTACAGGTGCCACGATGACTTTCGATCAGTTCTTTGGGGGATAAGGCTGTTCATATAGGCTCTCCTCATTTGTTAGATGTGTCTGGTAGAGTGGACAGTAAGTAAAAGTCTGTGTGTGATCCACTCTGTGCAGTGCACACACGTTAACAAAATAGTCTGTGACACTGCTGTACTGATAATGATCCACTCTTTAAAAAAAACATGCTCTTGGTGGTCCTGTAGGAGGCCTGACCATGAATGAAAAGGGGCTCACGAATGATGCGGATGGACTAAAATGTACAAAATGCTCCTCTTATATGGTTAGTGAAGCTGATAAAATGGATAGTAAATGTAGATACAAGTTAGGTACCGTATATAGTGTACTGTCAGTGTATGTGATCTATATTTTATACTTTCTCTGGTCTAATGGATGCCTACTACACATACTCGAGGCATGATTTCATCATTTTATACTTCTCACGCTATTAAACAAAATGGCATGGAGGTGTACATACTCAGAAATCTAAGCACAGTGGCAGCTGGTTTTGCATTTTAGTTGGTTTGCTTTCGTACTTCACCCCGAAATGTTGTTTTTCTTTCCGTGAAATTCAGAAATCTGTTGAAGAGGAGAAGAAAGAGCATGTCAGTAAAGTAAACAAGTTATTGAACTGGATGTCCAGTATGAAAACAAACCAGAACAAAGATGGAAAGGCCTTAGCTGATGATAAAGCCAGCACAGGGAGCAGTAATAAGCATCAGGTAAAGAATTCCGATTTACTCCAAAAATGTTTAAATCTACTAACAGCATTTTCAAGAATTTGCAGGTCCTCAAAAGATGTCGGGACTCTCTTCGAACGAGCGGTGTCAGAGAACGGTTCAAAGTGTTGCAAATACTTTAAAAGATGTATGTACAATGTCTGGAATAAAGGATTGTGCTGTGTATATTTGTATGCATTGCTTTTGAATTCTGTTATTAAATGCATTTCCGTTTTTAACGTATATATGTATTTTCTGCTGTAAACAGTGTTACACATTCCTCTTCGGGTGGAAGAGAACATGTGTGTTTAACGTTTTCACAAGCACACAAACCGTGCAGACAGACACATGATAAATAATACAGCAACACAGAATACTGGTCCTAAGTGGCTGTTGTGCAGAAACGCTAAAAAGAGCCCACTCTAAAGGCTCTTCACATTTACAGCTATTTAAAATAGCTTTGGTGAGCAAGGCAAAATGAAAAGGCAGACGGCTTGTGTTTAAAAACGCGAATCAGCTTCCATCATTGATGCCAATAAACCCCATTAAAGACACATTGTGAATCAGAGTGAGGACAGTTTCACATAAGCATGTGCTATTAACAGCCATGCATATTGAAGAGTTTCACTTCATTGAAATATTCACTTGTGTTTACATACATTAAATACGAATCATCAACGATTCGGTTTCTGTGCTCAGAGTGGGAAAAAATGTTCACTAGATTTCATACCAGAGCGTAACAAAAGCTCAGTCCATTACAGCACATGTTCCTGGAAGGAAACCAGAGATATTAATCTACTCCTGGACATTGGGGTCCTTCTGAATATCCTTTCTCTGCCCCCTGCTGCTGTCTTGAACTTTCAAATTACTTAATGTTATAATGCACGTGAAACCCCCAATGCCTTGCCTGACAGCTACAGAAGAGAGCAGAGTGCTCAGTGGTGTTCAAATTAAATAAAATTAAAAAAAACTACAAAAACACTTATAAAAATAAAATAAAAATCAGATGGCCAAACAACATTTTTGTGAATATAAGGAGCAATTTCTAAAGAGAACACACTTCTGTACGTTTTCATATATAGTTAACACAGTACTATATATATATATATATATTCCCATCAGAGGCAAAGTGGGGAGAAACTCAGGCCCTGATGGTACTTAGTTACCTCAGAAACTCATAACTTACTTAAGCTATTTTAGGTTTGCACAATACTATAGGGTGTACAGTGTAATTGTATAGTTTGTGTAGGGTGTACAGTGTAATTGTGTAGTTTGTGTAGGGTGTACAGTGTAATTGTGTAGTTTGTGTAGAGTGTGCAGTTTAATTGTGTAGTTTGTATAGGGTGCACAGTGTATTTGTGTAGTTTGTATAGTGTGTAGAGTGTAATTGTATAGTTTGCATATGGCATACAATGTAATTGTATAGTTTGTATAGGGTGCACAGTGTAATTGTATTGTTTGTGTAGGGTGTACAGTGTAATTGTGTAGTTTGTGTAGGGTGTACAGTGTTATTGTGTAGTTTGTATAAGGTGTACAGTGTAATTGTGTAGTTTGTATAGTGTGTACAGTGTAATTGTATAGTTTGTGTAGGGTGTACAGTGTAATTGTGTAGTTTGTGTAGGGTGTACAATTTAATTGTGTAGTTTGTATAGGGTGCACAGTGTATTTGTGTAGTTTGTATAGGATCTCTATCTATCTATGTATCTGTCCATTAGCTTCAGCAAATAATAAAAATGTGCTATATGAACTATAAGAACAGAAATGGATGTCCCCACACTTCTTAAGCATAACTAGTTTGAAAAACATTTTCATGCATGTTGATAAGCCGCTAGTACGAGTTCCAGAGGAGAGCTGTGAAGCTGAAGGTTGTAGAAAATAGCCTTGCTTCAGGTTCAGTAGAAATCTAACATGATAATGTTGTTCTATACATCATAATGTGCAGTGCTTTGAAATAACAGGCTGTGTTACAGCAAAACACTTTTGCTGATATTATTTATTTTATAATTGTATTACTTCAGGTTCCAATGGAAGAAGTTCTGACAAAGAAGGAACAAATTGCAGAGGCACTGAGAAGTACTCAGCAGATGTTAACCAAACACAGTGACAAGTATGTATCCTTTCACAGGAAACGGATGCTGGCATTAGTTTATGTTTCCAGCCGTTCACAAGCCAAGCACTGAGACGTTTGTTTTTTTTTCTCTGTCATTAGGATGACCGAAGAGGAAAAGCGAGAGACAAAAGAACAGCTAAAACATCTCCACCAGGCCTACAGTGAGCTCTCTCAGCAGACTGGAGACCAGGCGCCCTCTGCTGAGCAGGTGCGATGGATACACTCATACAGTGGCAGCCAAGTACATGGTTTCCGGCTGTTCATGTTTGACAACATTCACACGTTCACTGCATGGCTGTTCAACTCCTGCAGCATATCCAGCATGGTTCTCTGACTGAAGTTACAACGTCACGTTCACACTAACCATTTCAGCTCATCCCTACATGTAGAATAGCGTTGTTCGTGCAGGTTTAAGACGGCAACCTCACCAGAAAAAAACTCACATGTTTGGTCCATGGTAAACTGAGTATGCTGTAAACATTGCATAGCATGAGTGTTTAATGTCACCTGGCCTCATTCTGACTTCACAGCACAACTCCAGGAGCTCTTTCTCCTTCCTTTAAGGTTTTTGATACACGGTCGCGGTGCTCAGTGTGTTGTCTCTAACCAACTTTGTTTTTGCAAAATACTGAAAATTGTGTTCACAGACGCATGACCGCTTTTAATTCCATTTTTCTTGCTGCTGAAATTCTGACTTGCACTCATGAAAAATGAGCTTTGACAGTCCGTAGACTTGTTTAATGGGTGAGTACATGTTTACTATTACTTGAAGAAGAAAAAGACCTGTAAACTGTCCAGATTTTACCATTGACCTGTTTTTTGTAATTGTAATAGACATTTTCATGACATAAGCTTCTTACTTTGCAGGAGTTCCAAGTCATCGAAGGGATTCTAGACGTGGGAAGTGGAGCGATTCTCTCTGTGTGTCGCTCAGTGCAGAATGGTCTTATCGATCAGAGCACGGGGCTCAGTCTCCTAGAGGCGCAGCTTATAACATCGGAACTCATTTTACCTGAATTTCACATGTGTCTTGAGCTGGAGGACGCATTCAAGCACAACCTTGTGGACGAACCCATGTATGAGCAGCTGCAAGACTTGAATGAAGCCAATAAATGCATTCAGGGGCCCTTTTACGCCTCGGAGCCCTTGCCAGTGGTAACAGCAGTGAAAGATGGAGCTATTTCCGAGCATCTAGCTATAAAGATCATTGAAATTCAGTTAGCCACCCGGGGCTTACGAGTGACGTACACTGGAGATTACTTAAGTCTAGAGAGGGCCTTCCAGTTTGGCCTGGTTCCCCACTCTCTCTATATCCAGATCCTGCAGAGGCAGAACACCTGGAAAGATTTGATTGACCCCAACACAGCAGAAAAAGTCTCTCTAATCCAGCTCATGCAGAGAAGCATTGTGCATGAGGAGACAGGGCTGCGCCTGCTTCCAGTGAAGCCTGGGAAAGATGGGACTATATCTGTGGCTTCAGGGAGAGAGATCAGCATCCTGAGGGCCATGCATGAAGGTCTAATCGATCGAGAGACTATGCACAGGTTGCTGAGCGCGCAGCTGTTTGCAGGAGGCATAGTAGACCCTAAAACAAACTGCAAGCTCACTGTAGAAGAGGCCCTCTCTGAGGGCTTCATTGATCAGGACACTGCCAGTGAAATTCTGAGCCACCAAAGCAAAAACGGTGGCATTGTGAACCCGCACGATGGCACCAGACTGACAGTTGACGAAGCTGTCCAGTGTGACTTAATGAGCTCCAGAAGTGCTCTGTTAGTTCTAGAGAAGCACAAGTGTTTCATGGGCCTCCTGTGGCCTCACTCTGGAGAAATCCTCACCGTCTCCTCATCTCTACAACATGAAATCATCACCGATAAACTAGCGTCTGAACTCCTGCGCCATCGTCATAAGATCGCAGCGCTTTACATACCAGAAAGTTCTGAGGTCGTTGATATCGACTCGGCCGCACGGGATGCTCTGATCAACTCTTACACGAAAGATTTTCTGAAGACGTTAGAGATACCTGACACATTCCCTGACGTAGAAGAACTTAATGACAGGTTTTCCACTTGGCTGGTTATGCGTGACATACAACCGGAAGGCTCTCAAAAGTCCCGGGATGGAACGGAAGTCGATGAAAACAACATAAATGCCCCGTCCTCCTCTGAGTCGAAGCGGTTATTTATTTCCTATCTAATGATGAACAGCTACATGGACCCGAAATCTGGGCAGAGGCTTTTAATTTTTGATAGGCAGTTGAATAAGATGGCGAAAGTACTGCAAGAAACATCAGAAGTGAAAAGCATTGACATGAACGATCCTTCAAACATTAATATCCATTACTCCTCTAAGGATGAGAGCATTCCTGAAGATGCCCATCAGTTTCACATTACAAACACCACTGATTTAGAAATCCTACATACTGAGAATCCCCCACTGAGTATTTCAGAAGAAAGGGCTTTAGAGGTCTATACAGAATTCACTGATGTAAATGAAGATTATACAAAATCTTTAACTACTGGGTCTGACCATTTTGGCTCAGTTTCAGGAGAAATGTTTAACTCTTCCCTAAACAGTGTTCCACATAAAGTCTTAATTACTGAAACTGAAATAAATCCGAGTGCTCATTCAGGAACCACACATTCAGATGCCTCCACTGAGCAGTACATGGGATATCCTGCCAGTACCTTAGCTCAGCCCTCTATAGGAAGGCAGATTTCACATTTAGATTCCAATGATTTGTGTCTGGATGATGACACCCCTCAAGATGTGATGGAGCTGGACACCGCACACACTACCGGTTTAGAAATAATACGTATTAATAAGCCGCTAGCAAGAATTCAAGAAGAGAGTGGTTTAAAGATCTCTGTAGAGAGTATTAATGGAAATACAGAAGGTAGACGGTCGCTAACCTCTGCATCTGAAAGGCTTTCCCTATCAGGAGAGATGTTTTACACTTCAGACATCAGTTCACGTAAACCTTCAATTACTGATGTTACAACAAATCATGACATTTATCAGGAAACTAGCATTTTAGATGCATTTCCTAAGGACCCTGCTAGTATGTTAGCGGAGAGGTCTACAGCAATGCAAGTCTCACATGCAGATTTGCATGATTTTTCACTCGATGACGACATTCCTCAGGAGGTGAACGAGTTTCACATCACTCAGATCACGCATATTGATAAGCCCCTAGTGAAAATTCCAGAAGAGAGTTACAGAACTGAAGATTTCAGAAAGTCTTTAACTACTGAATCTTACAGCCTTGTTTCAGATTCAGTAGAAATACTTAACATTTCCACAGATTCAGGTTCACACGAGGCTTTAAAAACATCAGTAACTAAACGGGGTTTCCCTAAGGAAATGACATTTGCAGATACACCCTCTGTGTACCACACCAGTTACAGTGCCAATGCCTTACAAATATTTGACAATGTCTCAGACAGTGATTCACATAAGGTTTTAGTTACCGAAAAAACAACAAATCAGAGTTGCTTTGAGGGAACTAGCCATTCGGATGCATCCTCTAAGCAGCACACAGATGACACTGTCAGCGCATTAGCTCAGGTCTCTATTGGAATGCACTTTTCACATTCAGATTTGCATGATTCTCTGGAGGAGGGGCTACCTCAGGTTGTAAATGAGGTTTACACTACACCTACAAGGGATTTAGATGCTATACATACTGGTGAAGCCCTTGTGGAGATTTCAGAAAGGAGCGCTATAGACATCTCAATAGAGGGTTATGATGGAATAGAACATTGTAGGACATTTTATACTCCTGAATCAAACCTCACCTCATGTTCAGTAGAAATAATAAGCACTTCTTCAGACAGTGGATCACATAAGAGTGTAAATGACTCAGTAGGAATGCAGATTTTGCATGAATCAGCTCTGGAGGAGGACATCCCTCAGGCTGTACAGGAGTTTCATATTATGCACACAAGTGATATAAAAACAATGCATATTGGTGAGCCCCTAGCAATAATTTCAGAGGAGAGTGCCTTAGAGATCTCTGATGAGAGTGCTGATGAAAATGAAGATTGTATGAAGTCTTTAACTAATGAATCAGACAAGCTCACCTCCGTTACAAGAGAAATATTTTGCACATCTTTAAACAGCAATTCACATAAGACTTCAGTTACCGAAATAAGTTCAGATCAGAGTGCCCCTGAGGGAACTACATTTTCAGATGCAGATTCTAATTACCACACAAATGGCGCAGTCAGTACATTACCTCAGTGGTCTATTGAAATGCAGGTTAAATCCAGTACTGGTTCAGAAGAAATAATTAGCACTTCTTTAGACAATATTTCACATAAAGCCTCAGCTACTGAGATTACAGCAAATCAAACTGCCCAAAAGGAAACCCCATTTTCTCAAAAAGCCTTAGTTACTGAGATTACATCTAATCAAACAGCCCAAAAGGAAACCCTATTTTCACATAATGCCTCAGTTACAGAGATGACAGGAAATCAAACTACACGATATGAAACCCCATTTTCACATAAAGCCTCAGTTACAGAGATTACAGCAAATGAAACTGCCCAAAGGGAAAGCTCATTTACACATAAAGCCTTAGTTACTGAGATTACATCAAACCAAACTGCCCAAAAGGAAACCCCATTGTCACAAAAAGTCTCAGTTACAGAGATAACAGCAAATGAAACTGCCCAAAAGAAAAGCTCATTTACACATAAAGCCTCAGTTACCGAGATTACAGGAAATCAAACTGCCCAAAAGGATACCCAAATTTCACATAAAGCTTCAGTTGCCGATATTACAGCAAATCAAACTGCCCAAAAGGACATTCCATTTTCACATAAAGCCTCAGTTACAGAGATTGCAGGAAATCAAACTACCCAAAAGGAAACCCCATTTTCTCATAA
>JBBPDA010000145.1:11114089-11156263 GCA_037974385.1 Arnoldichthys spilopterus
TTCACATAAAGCTTCAGTTGCCGATATTACAGCAAATCAAACTGCCCAAAAGGACATTCTATTTTCACATAAAGCCTTAGTTACAGAGAATACAGCAAATCAAACTGCCCAAAAGGTAACTCAAATTTCACATAAAGCTTCAGTTGCCGATATTACAGCAAATCAAACTGCCCAAAAGGACATTCTATTTTCACATAAAGCCTTAGTTACAGAGAATACAGCAAATCAAACTGCCCAAAAGGTAACTCAAATTTCACATAAAGCTTCAGTTGCCGATATTACAGCAAATCAAACTGCCCAAAAGGACATTCTATTTTCACATAAAGCCTCAGTTACAGAGATTGCAGGAAATCAAACTACCCAAAAGGAAACCCCATTTTCACATAAACCGTTGGTTACTGAGATTACAGCAAATCAAACTGCCAAAGAGGAAAACCAAATTTCACATAAAGTCTCATTTACCAATATTACAGCAAATCAAACTGCCCAAAAGGACACCCCATTTTCACATAAAGCCTCAGTTACAGAGATTGCAGGAAATCAAACTACCCAAAAGGAAACCCCATTTTCTCATAAACCCTTGGTTACTGAGATTACAGCAAATCAAACTGCTGAAGAGGAAAACCAAATTTCACATAAAGTCTCATTTACCGAGAATACAACAAATCAATCTGCCCAAAAGGACACCCCATTTTCACAACAGTGCCTTAACAGCACAGCAAAAACAGACCAAGTGAATGAAGAAGAGTGTCCTGTGTTGTCTACAAAAGTAGGTAAAAATGTAGAGATGGTCTGTGAACACCCACAGTGTGAAAACACATGGGATGACAAGCTTGAGAGAGCCTATGCAGTTCATCTCCTCAGGGCCCAAGTAGAAGAAGAAGGTGTTTTAGATGTCACATCTGGAAAGCGCTATGACCTCAATTCTGCTGTTGATAAAGGCCTCATTGATGAAGAGACTGTCTTAGAGGTGCTCGCATTGCAGCTTAGACAGGAAGATGTGATAGGAAATGAGACTGTCACAATGTCGGTATTAAAACAAGCTGTGCTGCAGGGCTCCATATCATCTCAGGTGGCCTTGCAGATCATGGATCAACAGAAACTACTGGGTGACTTGTGTGCCTCAACATCTGAAGAAACTGTCAATACTGAGGCTTGGGAGATGAACATGACTACTGATGGCAGCAGTGTCCTTAGTTCAGAATCAGTTTGGAGGACTATCAATGATCCTGAGGACAAGTGCATCCTCAGTGTCACAGATGCCCACTCCCTAGGCTTCCACCAAGAAGAGAAGGCTGAGACTAAAAGACAAGAAGAGCCTATGCTTGACCTCACTGTTGGGCAGTGCCATGGCGAAAGGCCAAGTGGAATAAATGAGATGGAAAAAGCAGAAGAACTCACTCATTTACTAACAAACACAACACAAATGGTCAGTAATCTGAACTCATCATACCTCTTCAAGACGCCTCCTGTGATTGCACACTCTGGTCTTGATTCAGGGACAGAGAATGTAAATGATCAAGGTGCCCACACCCATGATTTGCAGGATCTCAAGAACGTGGGCCTTGAAGATAAAAATTGTAAAGAGAATGAGAACGATGGAATTTCTACTACGTCTACTGATACGTTGTATAAAGCTCCTTTAGCGAGTGTTGCGCATGTGGCACAAAACGAGGCAGCAGCAAACCAGACGGCGAGCCCTGTGCAGAGCGACTCTGGCGTATCCTGCTCATCACCAAGTGACTTCGATGAAAAGAAACCAGACAGTTTTCTCAACCTGGGTCAACCGCACGGAGTGTCACAGCAAACAACAAGTACATCTACCAGTAGTGGAAACTGTACGAACCTGCATACTTTGCTTTCAGGAGATACAAATATCGGTACAGCGCCTGACCTGTCATCATCCTTTTGTGCCACACTGCCTCAGTCATCAACGCAGAGAGCCACAGAGAAAATGAGTAGGACCGCTAATCAAAATGAGCAACATCAGACTAAGGTTTCTTTCAAAGGTCAGACGAAGATAAGCAATGAAGATTTGACACAGTCTGTTACTGCAGAGAATACCATGAGCATGGAAGGACCTGAACATGAACGCCAGTCAGGAGCAGTTGAGAGCTGTCAAGTGCTGAAAGCAGCCGAGTCTGAATGGAGTCGTGATGGAACCAGTATTGACAACAGCACAGGTGATGATGTGAAAATGTCTGTATGTGTAGACCTGCTGCAAACCTGTTCCACAGACACTACAACAAGGATACCACCCTTGATGTTGGTTCCAGATACGAATGAAAATAAACTTAAGAATAAAGATGCCACTAACACACAGCAATCACTTGCACATGGCTTACATATCTACTCTGCCTCCCAAGATAAAGCCGATACAGTTCCTGTAAACTCCGGACTGAAATCAGACTCTTCTGTGTCCATTTATAGTAGGTGTGACATGGCAGGCTCACAAAGTGAGTCAGATAAAAATGCAGAGTCACCATCAGCCCGGGCATACTATGTGGGAGAACAGCCATCGAAGTCTGCAGGATTACAGCCTGCGCCTACGTTACCAAATTCATCCGACAAAGTCCAGCTTCATTCGCATGCACCCCACAGTACGGGTAGCATTGAACAACTACATTTGTGTCCTAAGCCTTCAACAGCACAGGATGGCAGCGAAATTGCCCCAACGTTGAACCCTAATAGTGACGTTAGCCCTTATTTCAGTGACGTGCTCAAGACTGAGATGGAAGGGGCTAATGTGAATGAGATCCAGACAACAGAAAGCCGAGCCAGCGACAACATCGACAAGCTCTTCCAGCGTGCCTCACTGTCTGCTGCCACCCAAGGAGAAGGGAGCGACGACCTTCAAGGTCTTGTTGAAAGTGGAGATCCAGATTTGCCGCAAGGCTCGAAGAAGCATGAGAGAGCCTCTAATGAGGGTCTTCGTCATGAACAAAGGCTTTCATCTCATGCAGTGCTCACGCAGTCACAGCTCCTGGAGGTGGTTCAGAAAATTTCGGCGTGCAAAGACCCAACAGTGCTGAAAGCAATTTTTGGGAACCTAAGTGGCCTCCTGGGAAGCACATCACAGGGAGATGAAGGCCTGCAAGCAGAAAGCCACGAGAATGAGGCCTTGGTTGCTACAAGTGAGGACCTTAAAGATGACGTCTTTCAGTCCCTTTTGTCTCACCTGCAGCCCTCTGAAACAAATGTCTCAACCACAGAGGAGGTGGAGGAGTGCAGACCACGGGTGAGTCTCATTTCAGTTTATAGGAGTATAAATATAGGAATGTATGTCGCAGGTGGTTTAACCATGAAGCTTGGATACAACTGCAGTTTAGGAAGTTTTAATAAAATCTTAGCGTAGACTGGATTAGGAATAGGAGGATCAAACTGAGATATCAAAGGCAGAGGCAAGATCAAGGTCGAAAAACAAGTGTAAGCCGGTTAGTGCTCCAGGGATGCAGTTCCGGCTCTGACCACTAGATGGATCTTTAGCATTCTTCACAATATAATTGTAATGCATGTAATATTAGTTCTGTAGGTAAGCTCAAATAATTATTGTTAATACATATCAGTTGTTCCTGTTGGGCCCTAGCCACATGGACATCTGAATCAGTCGTTTTCCTGGCATTTGGAGCGTCAGGTGACTGAAAAAAAGCAGACCATTTTTTCTGGACGTTGGAGTAAATCAGACGACTCATGATTGGTCGGCTTTGTGTTTGCATGGTGTCAAAAACGTTGCATGCAGCATTTTCAGGTTGTCTATTTCTGCCGAAATCCTAATAAGAGCAAAGAAAATGCCTTTATTGCATTTTAATGCCATTCGTTTAGCACTCTAGAAGACTATATGTCCCATGATTCCTCATTTAGAGGGTGAATCTAGTAACGTTGACGATATTTGCGCCATATCAGGAGGATTTTTACCACAGCAATGTTAAGGTTAAGGTTCAGGTCTAATAAAGCCAACTCATCCAAATTTCGCTAATACAGTGAAGGATAAACCTCAAACCGAAACAAGAATATTTGCTAATACCTAGAAAGACACATTACAATAAGTGCAATTTTAAAAAAATATGCTAGATTAGTGGCCATTGAAATGCTTCTCAAAAATGAATCTGAAAAAAAAAGAAAAAGAATTTGATGTAAGCAAATGACTGACGGTCACTGGGGGCTCACTATACCCCTTGGGGGCTAGAACAGAAAATCTCGATGCTTCTCTTCCATTCACCTTCCATAAACCTTAAATATTTGTAGTCAGCTTAAATAATTGCAATCAGACAATAATGAAATAATTGTGACCTACTATCAATAATTAAGACATGATGAATATGATTCTTTTTATATTTTGCAGAGATATTCTACTCAGAATTACTTGGAGTGCACTGGCAAACTCCAGGACCACTTTGACACTCTTGAGGATATCAGGAGCGATTTGTTGTCCCAGGGCTCTCTGACTGCTGACATTGAGGGTTTGCAGTGCCAGCTGGAAGAAGCTCAGGTTTGTTCAGGTTTATTATGCTTCTTGACCAGGCTTAAAATGCATTAATGCTTTTTTTGCCAGCTTTCGTTAAACTTTCTCTGTGTGCTTTAAATACTTAGGCTTTTTTCATATATCTTCCTTTTCTCATACCTGTTTCTCTTTTGACTAATCCCACAAATTTCATTTCTAGTCTTTGGAGGCACAGCTTGCTGCTTTTCCTGGCATTTTAACCTCAGATTTGGAGATAGCTGAACAGCTTCTAAACGCAGCTGATGAACTCACCCCCATGCAAATCCACCAAGATTTGGCTGCAGTCTTTGTAGATTTGCAGAACACTTTCACATATGTTTGCCAGTTATCAGCTGAGAGAAGTAATGCAGTTCTCCAGGCCATTGACAATGGAAAGGTCAGTGTCTGAGAAACTTGACTGTGTTCCTCTCAGTTTAGAAGTGAGTCTCAGGTTGCTGACTAAACTGATGCATCAGCCTTTTATTGGATGGTCATATATTTCTGACGTTATGGTTTTGAACATGTTTCAGACCAATTTGGACTCCACATATCAAGGTCTTCTAAGCTCCCTTGCTAAACTATTATCTTCTATTGAAGATAATTATGAGATGGTATGTAAGCTTGACATCATGAACACAGATGACCTGGAAACAGTTATGTACAGGATTCAGCAAAATAAGGTACCTCATTTTACATTTTTCTTATTTTTTAAAGGCAAGTTGCCTTTCTGTCTTTTATTTTGTGAATTCATCAGTGTCTGTAAAATGAATTGCAACCTAAGAAGAGAATTCTCAGAGTAGAGCAGGCCAGAAAGCAGATAAATGTCAATTAAAGCTGCAGTAGCTAAGGTATATAAAATAGCTTTTTGCTGTATTTGCTTAAAACTGTCACTGTGTTGACAAAAGAAAAGATAATATGTAATCTGCAACTGAATCAAAGCAACTGGTGAAGTTCGGCAGGAGAGTATGGAGGGAGTGTCAGTCACTGCTTGTCCACATGTTGTTGGCTGCCCCCTCCCTTAAGTATATTCTCACTCACACAAAAACTGTTCATGCCTCCTTTGCCAACAACAGCTTACACAACAGGGACAAGCAAACTGGAAAAAGGAAGAAAAACAAAATAAAAAGAAAGAATTAGTCCAAGCTAGAGATAAAAATGGGTAGGGAGGGGAGGGGAATGAACCTAAAAGAATTAGGGAGAGAAGGGAGGGGCGCTTTACGAGACTAGACCAGTTGATTGGCCCTGGCTGAATACAGCTGGACTATTGCATCGGCGGAAATGGTACAAGTACACCCTTCAGCGGCGCAATATGTAAACAAACCTTGGTGGTGGCTACCGTACATAGCGGTTAGCTTAGCTTGCGAGATTGTAAGGACTCCGTGCCGCCTGGTCAGACAACCATACCTATAAGGGCTTAGGCCCAGGTGAAACACATAAGCATGATTGCCATAACCATGGCGACGCTCCGCTAGCTGGCCCGACATGGCGCGGCCGGGAGGGCAGGGCTCTCAACTGCCCCCTGCCTGCCCTTCCGGCTGTTAACCCTTACATTTAGTTGTTCAGAATATTTAAATTGTACATGTTCAGAGACTCTTTCTTCATCTCATTCAGGACCTGGAGAAGAACCTTTCAGGTACTCGACAGCATCTAGAGGACACAGCCTTTGACGTCCAGTACTTTATATCTGAGCATGCACAGTTCCTGAGTCCAGCTCAGAACAAACAACTGCTGAAATCTCTTAGTGCAACTCAGAGGGCCTTTAAGGAACTGATGGACCGAGTGTTCACTCAAAGGCACACACTGGACCTCCACTTGGAGATCCGTGAAGATGAAAGTCAGCAGCAGGTCTGGATGACTCTGTGCCCTGCTGGGGTTATTAATAATGCATTGATATGTTTTAAAATGTTGTGACATGATGCCTTTGTCTAACTGGTGTGTTAAGGTGACGTGCCTTGATATTTTGGTATTTCATTGAATATTTTCTAACGTTTTAAAAAACTAATGTTGACCGAATGGACAAGTTCTTGCAGTGTACTGTAAAAGAAAAGTCTAGATGTCATTCATTCTGTCTTTGCATGGATTTTATAACACCACAGAAAGGTTCCTGCTTGTTCACAGTCTGAAATCCTGTTTTCTAACTGCATTCACGTGTTTTTATGCTTTTATTTCAGAGGACCAAAGACTTACACTGTGTATCTTCTTTGGAATGCTTTCCAATTCGTCAGCACTAACACAGTCAAGACAACTTCTACCTGTCTCTCTTTTGCCTTAGTCTCTTTGGCCCAACCCAAAAACTAGTCTTCTGAAGGGCTAGCATGTTTACAGCATACTCTGTGTTATGTTTTGTTGATTTTGTGTGACCATAAGTGTGGAAGTCTGCTCAGTGTAAAGTATTCGTATTACTAAGTCTTTTTTTTTGTAAAATCCACGTTTTTTCTGTTAGACTGCCACGGAGAAGCAGAAGGAGTTTGTAGCCAAGTTGCAGGAGCTGTGTGATGACCTAACATTGACTGAGAATCGTCTCATTGGCCACCAACAGCAAGCTGCCGGTGCAAAAAGTGTGGGAGCCCTCCAGCAGTACCAGCAAGAGCACCAGGTGCACACATTTATTCTTTTATTTATTCTACCATTGTTCAACCTGTTCATCTTTTGTGGTTTTTATTGTAGTTTTACTGCTAACATTGGTACTAAATCGCAGAACGAGTAAAATATGGTCTGTTTCCTTGATCAGGCTTTGCAGAAAGACATCCAGGCTAACGCAAGTGCCTTGAACGAAGTCATCAGTAGCACTAAAAGGTTCCTGGAGGAGAATCGAAGCAAACTGACACCAGAGCAGATCGCTGCAATTGAGCTGAAGCTGGATGAAGCTAAGAGCAAGGCCAATATGCTTAACCAGAGAGCAGAGGAGTCCAGGAAAGATCTGGAGAAAGTTGTGACCACTGCTATCAAAGAGGAGACGGAGAAGGTTGGAATCTGGAATGAATGAAGATTGAAAATGTGTGTTTAGGAGAGAAAAGTGTTGTGTTTTACCCAAGAAATGTTTCTGCTCTTTTTGCTTAGGTTGCAGCTGTGGAGCAGCTTGAAGAGAGCAAAAACAAGATCGAGGGTCTCTTAGACTGGATATCCAACATTGGGAAAGAGAAAGAGATGGGAGGAACACAAAAGGACCAAATGATCAATGAAAATGGAAACACGGCAGTGGACCCTCCAGCAAAAAGAGTGATCGGACAGGAAAGTGATCCTAATGGAAATGAGTTTAACAGCACAGATAACACTGCAGAGCGCTCAGGTGAAAGTGTTGACAGCAAAGAGCTGGATCTAGAGCAGCAGTATGAGAGGGTTAAGGTAAGCACATGTCCTGTTGTACAGGAAGAAATGAGATTTCAAAAACAGATTGGAATTGTAAAGCATTCACTTTGGGCAAGGACACTGAATGATACATTGTTTAAGCCTTAAATGCATACATCACAACTTCACCACACACAGCATCTTTTATTTGCAGTCAAGCCCCATCTCGCTAATATTCTCAGTGTTTTAAAATGCCATATGAATCTGGCTGGTTACTCGTTCACGAACTCCGTCACATTTTTTAACAAAGGGCCACAAGAGCCAAGTTTGAGATGTTTTAACAATGAAATGTGTTTTTTTTTTTTTAATATGTCTTTGTTATTTGTAACAGCTCAGCAATAATGAAACGACAAAACTGCAAATATTTGATTATTATTTTTATTATTATTATTATTGTACAAAACACTAATTAATGATAAAATAATAATATAATTACTAGGGGTGTAAAAAAGGAATCAATCTGTATTGATGCATCGATCAAGATTGCACATGATCCGATGTATCGATGTAACCCATTAAAAAACGATTTCACTGTGAGCAGTGTTTTGTACCGAGAAGCTGCTTTTGACCTTTAATAATAAAATGTTTACATTACAATATGTATATACATTATAATTTATTCTTTGGCTGCAGAATTGAACCGAATCACTGCAATTATTGACTCAATGAAATCGCATCGGATCTTTGGCTAAAATAATCGGATCAAATTGTGATGAAACTCATGATTAACACCCCTAATAATTACTGTTGCTGTTATTAAAATTGACAGCAAGTCTTGGGATTGTGCTCCTTAAAAGTGCCATATCCCTGAGCATGTGTTAGTATATATGAGCAGTAGGTGAAAGCACTGTGTTTGAAGGTTTAAGGCATTTTAAAAGATAATAATAACCGTTTTTTTGGGAAACTTGAAAAAGAAATAAAATATATCACCCTGTCATTCTCAAATCCTACAGGCTCACCACAAGGAGATCCTTTCCCAGCAGCAAGACCTGATTATTGCCACTCAGTCGGCACAGTCTCTGCTGGACAAGCAGGCGGAAGTTCTGTCTCCTGCGGAGAAAGAGAAGCTCCAGAGGGATATTCAGGAGCTGAGGGGACGCTACGAGGCTTCTCTGACAAAGGCTGAGCAGCAGATGAAGCTGATGCAGAGCATACAGGAGGAGATGCAGAAATTCCAGGGTGACTATGAAGAGTTTGAGGGCTGGCTGCAACAGGCTGAGGAACAGGCAGAAGAGCTAGGAGCTCCTGCTGGACAGTTAGAGGCTCTACAAGAGAAACTTCAGAGGCAGAAGAGCTTCTACGAGGATGTGATCTCCCACAAGGGAGACCTGCGTTTCATCACCATCTCAGCCCAGAAGGTCCTGGATGTGGCCAAGACCTGCAACCACAGTGAGTCTGGAGAGAAAGAGGCACTTCCAGAGGTGGACACCACAGGAACGTGTGCTGCAGTGAAGGAGAAGCTCGACACTGCTACCACTCAATATAAAACTCTTCACACTCAGGTAAATCTGCTTAATATCAATACATCTTGGTAAAAAAACTCAGATCCAATCCACGTAGGGCAGTGGTGGCCTAGTGCTTAGGACGATGTCTTTGGGACCTGAAGGTCGCAGGTTCAAGTCCCGGCCTAGGCACCTCTGAGGTACCTCTGAGCAAGGTACCGTCCCACTACACTGCTCCCCGGGCGCTGTTGATAGCTTCCAACCTGCTTTACGTGTGTATGTGTGATGGGTTAAATGCAGAGGTCACATAAAAAAAAAAACGTGTTTCTTTCACTAGTTGTCCTCTGAAGTTATTGACGCTTAAGCTCCATCAATTAGCATTACACTGACTGAGTAATACTGTTTATATTGTTTCTGCCACTGCGTAACATACAAACATCTACACTATACATCCAAAAGTATCTGGATGCAACTTCTTCTCTCTTTTTTTTTGCAATTCTTTATTTTTAGGACAGTTCACATATTTTCTCCAAGAAAAGTCAGGATTACAGACAATGCAAGCAGAATGTCATTTAACTTCCAACATACAACTATTATACAAAACAAGAGGATGCGTATTCATATATAGTTTGTGGGGTTTACGTAATTTGGGAGATCTGAGGGTAAAAATAATAATAATGATAGAAACAGAACAGAAATATTAAATATGATTGGGGGGAATTTCTCTACAGGAGCCACCTGTAGAGTTCTCTTAGTTTTGGCTGCAACTTCTAGCCCAACTAGTGAATACAACTGCTGTAAACAGTTTGTTTAATCTGGATAGAAAGCACTGCTTGTGGGATGGTCTGCTCATAGTCTAAGCATTTGCTAGAGGGGTTTAAAGGAGGCATGAATCCCTCAAGCACTGGGCTATAGAACGATGTGGTGGATGATTAGTTCTGGATCACAAACACCATTCCAATTTATCCTAAAAATAGAGCACCATCATCTGACCTCACATCATGGATTATTCCAAACCAACTCATCTTGACTTTTCAGTTCATTTTATGGATTTTCTTTAGGAAATCCACTACACTGTTCTATTATGTCTATTAAATTCATGGGACCTGGCAAAATCCTGATATTCCAAATATGTTTTGTGACCTTTGATTTTTTGCTTTACAAATTGCTTGTATTTCATTGGATTTGGTTGAAATTTTAACTGAACATCCAAGAAACCTCTAAGGATCATTTGCAACATGTTTTTGTGTAGCTGTTGTTAGATGTTTTACAGTGTGTGTATATATATATATATACCCAAACAAAGAATATTTAATTTCCAAACACTTTATTCATGAGTTATTTTTCACTTTGTTGCAAATCAAATTTAGAGCTTGAGTAGTAATAATATATTTCTATCACATCTATGAGTTATTTTACCCAGGATTTAAAAATGACTGCCACAGATGATAAATATAGCCTTATAGCTGAAGCCCACTTTTTAACATATATTCACCCTATATTTTCTCAAGAAGGATTATTTGAACTTTCTTGCAACCATGTTATGGGAAAATGCTAATATTCATTGCAGCTACATATGTATATATATTAGTTGATATACTATTTATATAATATACATTTGAGCTAAGGAACTAAGAGTAATGTTTTGTCCAGGCACATAGAACTAGATGGCTAGAACTGCATTTCGTATGCAGTAAACCAAGTCATTACTAACTATACCTTGCCATTTTTTTTACCCAATGACAAACAGGCTCAGTGGGTATCACACAGAGATAGAAAACTCTGAAGTTAACACAGTACAAATATCTACCTAAATAAAACCACTGAATGCAATATTACTGCCAGGAAAATTACAAAAAATAGCTAATTTTATATACCCAAGTCAGGTCATAAGGCATTTGATAATTAGCTAATGATCTAATCTGGTATTTTACTATCATGCAGTGCATGGGTTTGACAGTACAGTAAGGTATGATACAGTTCAGCACTTTCCAGTTTTAGTCAATAGATGGCGACATTTCTGTAGAAATCAGTTATAAAACCATCTGTTTAAGTGAGGGGATTATTTGTGTTTGTGAACTCACCACAGCACAGCACAACGCAATGTGACCTTTGCATTTAGTCCATTCATGTAGGAGCAGTGGGTGGTACCCAGGGAGCAGTGCTTGGGGACATTGCTCACTGGTACCTGTGCTTGTACTGGTCTGGGATTTGAACCAGCGACCTTCAGGTCGCAGGGGCAACTCGCTCACTGTTATAGACAACAAAACAAAAAAAAATGAGCTCTCAGACGGTTCCTGAATATTTACTTTTCTCTTTTCAGTCAAGTCTATTGTTAATACTCACAGATCATTTGATTGGTGTTGATCTGAGAGTGTGTAGAATGTATAACCGAACAAACGTCACTTTTGTTTCAGTGCACCCAGCTTGGAAATAACCTCAAAGACATTGTTGACAAGTACAAAAAGTATGAAGATGCTAGTGGTGGTCTCTTGACGTGGCTGAATAAATCTGAGGAGGAGGCTAGAAGGCAGCAGTCTGAGTCTATTGCTGCAGACCCGCAGACCCTCCAGAGACAACTGGAAGACACCAAGGCATGAAACACACCACACGCACACACACTCTCAATCATTCACAGTTACATCACTGCCGTCAAAATATTTCCGTCCGACACAGACGGCAACGAGTGGAAAAGCTGTTCTCACAACGGACTCTTCAGAACTTGCTCACATTGTTAAGTCTCTAAAGGACTGAGGGGTCATTTCTCTGCCGGCCGGCCTCTCCATATACAGTGTTTCCATTCCGTTTAAAACAACACATCTTTTTATAGGCCTCTCAAAACACCCAGTGGCATGAAAGGCACAAGTCGCTGAGCTAAAGGCACTGCTCTTAGATGACTGTTAGTGTGGGTTAGAGGTCTCATCAGATTTCCTCCCTTGTTGGATTGTTCAGGCAGTTGGTCAGCAACACACTGTAATACATAGATGTTCTGCGTAGAGCTGCGATGAGCCAGACTGCTGTTAAGATATTAGAGATCAGTTTTTGCTGTTGTTCTCTCCCTTAGTTCATTTTTGGGATGTGTTTTTATCAGGAAATCAAGGAGGTTCAAATCAGAATATTAAGACCACACAAAGACACTTCTCGGATCGGCCTGATAAGCACTTTTTAACTGTTCCTTATTATATTTCGAGCTTTTTTTTCAACATTCGCTTTGCTGAATGTTCTAACACTTTGGATAATATAAAACTCAAGTTTAGTATCATACAGATATTTTACGCTGCACTTGCTGAGAATAATGTTCTGGCTTTTAATGATTTTTTTTTTGTTCTGTTTCAGGCCCTTCAAGGGCAAACCACTGGCCGCCAGGCTGCCGTGGAGACGCTGCGCAAAACAGCGGATGCTCTCATTGCCGTGGAGGGAGACCTGCTGACCAATCAGGATGCGATCCAGGAAGCAGTGGGTGAGTCATCTTCACCCTGGCCTTTATCAAAATCACTAGAGTTCCTTTCAAGCAGCAGCATGAAAATGTGTGTGGATGTGTATAATGACCTTACGCTGTCCATCTTTTAAGTTTATAATCATATGTACATATATGTCTATAAGTCTATTATTTTTCATTAAATTCATTATGGTCTTTATATTTCACTTACATGCAAACTGCTTGTTGCCAGATGACATTGTGGAAAGGTACGATAACTTGTCCAAATCGGTGAGCGATCGCAATGAGAAGCTGCAGGTGACGTTGACGCGTTCGATGAGTGTGCAGGATGGACTGGATGAGATGATGAACTGGATGGAGAAGGTGGAAGCGAGCGTTGAGAAGGAAGCGCAAGTGCCTCTTGACTCAGCTGCCATCGCAGATGCACTCAGCAAGGAGGCAGTACGTGACCTTTTCCCACCAAGAGCACAGGCAGATTACTGTCTCATTCAAGGAAGTTCATAGTCCACCCCTTAGCCTAAACGCAGTCAATCTGCCAAGACATGTTTGGGATCCAAAGTTTACTTCTTTAGGTTAGCACTGAAGCTGGGAGGCTGTTTTATTTTGGAAACTAACCAGCCTCATATTTGCTGCGCATTTGTTGTTACTGTCTATTGCAGTAGTTTAGGACTGTACTAAAGAAATTGCATCTGTTATTTATTTTACAACCACGAGCAATGTGTTGGTCTCCGTGTAGCACCACTCTCAGTGTTGATCTATGCAATGCGAACGCTTGATTGTTTCCTCTTTCCTGGAAGTCGCTTTGGATAAAAGCATCAGCCAAATGATTAAATGTAAATGTAAATGTCTATTCTTATATACTTTTCTTATATACTTTGTCTATTGGGTTGACACATTTGGCAGGGTTTGTTATGGTGTGTAAATAAGCCAGTAGTTTCTTAGTAGAACGCCAGCTGTTGATGGGTTTAGCCCTACAGACAGAAGAGCAGACATGGACTACAAAGCACTGTTGTTCGTCGGTCTTGATAGGAGCGTCTGCTAAATGCTGTAAATGTAAATGTTTTAGCTGAAAGTAATGGAGGTAGTGTTGCAGGTTTACATCGTGAAGACACTTTGCTTGCTGCTTGTTGTAGAATGCTATAGGTTTCACAAACACTACCAAATGTATTTTGCAGTCTAGTCCATTAAATTAAATTTAGTGAAAGTACTATTTAGTCTTTAGAAATGTAGTGCTCGCAGCTTTTCCTGTGCAACACTGAGTCACACTAACAATAACCCTAGAGTCATCTAGCACCTTTAGCAACGGTCAGGTCTATGTAGTGTCAAAGAAGACTGAGCCTGGTGCAAATAGGTTGGTTTATAATATTCATAATGTTGTCAACTATTGTTTATCTTGATAATTATGACTGATTATGAATTGGCCAAACTGGCAAATTTTCACAGAACAATATGGTTAGAATGACAAAAAAAGGCCAATAATAATTTTGCAAATATGCAAAATAAGACATAATTAAGAGAAACCAAAAGAGTTTCTGCACTTTATATGAGTTTAAAATGTGTAACAATTGAGAACTAACAACCATATATTTCTGTACTAGTTTCTGTACTAAAGGTTTCACTCAAACTGTTGGAGCATAAAATTAAAGCATAAAATTTAATCTGTAAATATTACATTTTTTCTGCTGACATTAGCAAATAAACTGAATTTTATCTTCTTAAAGCTAATGATGGCTACAAACCTTTTCCATCATTTGGGTTCCAGTGCATACCAGGTGAAATGTACTTTCCCTCTTAATCAGGGTTTATATTCGATTTGTTCAGACACCCGGCATGTATTGGCTGTTCGAACGAACTGTTCTTTCAATGATCCTTGGTTATAGGAACAGTTTGATCGACGGTGTGTCTTTCAGCGAGGATAAATGTGGATAGGAGTCTTCACCTTGTGGCCATAGTTTAACTCAAATAAAATCACAATGGTCTTTTTGCTGCACAGGCCCTGGAGCAGGACATATCCAGCAGGCAGAGCAGCATCTCAGCAATGAAGGCCAAGGTGAAAAAGTTTGCTGAGACCGCAGAGCCGGCCGCGGCCGCCCTGCTCCGGACCAAGATGGAGGGCCTTTCTCAGCGCTTTGCCGACACCTGTGAGAAACACAAGCACAAGGTGTTGCAGATGGAGCAGTTAAAGGAGAAGGTAGAGCAGTTTGAGAAGACATCTGAGAAGGTACAGCAGTTTGTGCTGAAACGCTCACAAGCTCTCTCGGAGACCGATGGACCAGGGAAAAACGTGAACGAGCTCTCTCAGTTGGTGCAGGTAATTTATATTCACTGTAAAAAAAATAAAACATATTTACCCAAAGTGCTGTTTTTCACAGCACGAGACGATCTGTGTAGACGAGGAGACTTTGAGTTACACTGAAATATTTCAAATGTACAATTGTAGGACACAAACGCACAGTTGGCTGAACACGCAAAGGACATGGAAACACTGCAGACACTGTCAAATGAGCTCTCCAGCTCAGGCCTGGAGGGAAGTAAAGCGCTAATTCAGGGCAAGATGGCCAACCTTTCCAACACTTTCAAAGCTTTTAAAGACACAGTTAAAGAGAAGTAAGTGTTTTTTAATTGTTCTTCACATTTTTTTTCCCACAATAGAACAGCTACCCTAAAATATTAAGCCATCCTGTAATGTCACTTTGCTTAATCCCTCTTAGTCTGTAATGTGGCTCAGTGATACACAATTTACATTGTTTATAGTAAGATATGACTGTACTAAGATCCTCATCCGCAGGTTTACTTTCAGTCCCAGACATTAAACTATGCACAATGGGGGGTAGAGCTTTCAGTCACACTGCCCCTAAACTCTTCCCCCTCACATGGGTCAAATAGACACAATAACGCAATTCAGATCTGCTCTTAAAACTCATCTTTTTACACTGGCGTATCAGTCATCCGTATCAGTTTTTACTGTCATTACTTTTATTGAATTTAATTTTACAAATATTATTCCTAGGTGGATGGATTTTTTTGCTGTTGCTTCTATTGAACTTATTTTGTAAGGTGACCTTTAGTGCTCTGAAAGGCGCCTTTAAATTAAATGTATTATTATTATTATTATTATTATTATTATTATTATTAAGGTTAACCTTTAGGCATTGTAGCATATCTAAAATAACAATGACAAAATGACAAAACACCACCTGCATGTTTAGCCTGATTAGTGAGGATACTGTCAAATCATGCAAAATCTAACAATATGTGTGTACTGACACTGTGTGACAGAGAGGAGGAGGTTTCATCTTGCCAGGACCAGCTGGGTGAGTTCAAAGCAGCAGCGGGGGTGCTAATGAAGTGGCTGGAGGAGACAAAAGAGCAAGTGCCTGTGGTTCAGCTCAACTGCAGTGAACAGGGCCTGGGAAAGGACCTACAGAAAGTCAATGTGAGCAGCCCTTGCCCTCTTTTTGACTCTCTACTATAAAAAAGTACACATGGTCAGCAAAAAAGTAAGAGGTCTGTGTATACGTGTGCACACAAGGGTTTTTATTGTTAAAATCATAAAGAAAACTAGCAGCTAAAATATTCTGGGTAGTTATAATGATAAAATACAATATATATGATGCACAGTAATTCTGAAATAAAAATAAGCACAAACACTGCATTAAAGCATGGTGTCCATTGCTCTAGGAGCTAAAACATTCATCAGAAAGAAACGAATTAGTCCAGTTTTGAATAATGAACTGGTTTCTGACAAAATCCTCACAATAATTCTGCAAAGTTAAACTCTCTTTTTTGGGGAAAAAGGTCAAATAGAACTATTAAATACTCTCTGAAACTACACCAAAGAAACAAAAAAAGAAAGAAAAAGAAAGAAAGTCAATGAAAATGTGATTTTTTTTGTGTCTAACCCTCAACCTAATTGTAGCCTGATAAGAAGAAATCATGAAATATTTTCCAACAAAATGAGAAGATTTGTGGTCAGAAAATGTGCACATGAAGCATAAAAACAAGTACGCAATGCGTGACCTGTTGCAGGTTTCAGCATGTTATAACTTCAAACCCAAAGAATTTCAAATGTAAAATGAAGCAAAAATCAAGAAACGAACAGACTAACAGTCAATAACACACAGTTACTGAACCAACAACTTTAGGTCAAACATTAAAGAAGTGTTTTCATTCCCAAAACTAAATATATAGATGTACATATACAGAAGCGATGGCATCAGCGACTGTATAAGTCTCTGTTATGTTTTGGATAAGATATTTTAAACAGTTCTTAGAAATGAAGTTGAATTTTCTCCTCTTGCTTGATACTCCTGCATTTTATAGTACTGTTGGCAAGGAAATCACAGGCACATATTTTGCATTTTTGGTGTGTACCGTGCTTTACAAAGCTGGATTTCTCTCCCTACAGGGCTTGCTGGAAGAATGGAGCGCTAAGACTCCCGCTGTCCAAGATATAAATAGTAAAGGTTCTGCACTGTGTAGCCTAATCAGTGTTTTGACATCCCCAGCCAAAGCCAAAATGCATCACAAATCAGGTATTGCTAAAGAGTATTTTTAGTAGTTTATGAGCACACATATTGCGTGTCTCTGTCTGATATGGCCAGTGCAATTTAACCAGCATGATCTCAAACAGATATGATGTGCTTTCTATTTCTGTCCTAGTCACCAATGGCTCAGGTCCAGGAGGCAACGCCTATCTGACAAATAAAGGTAAAAGTTCACATGGTGTCAGATTTCACAGTATCTATTTCATCTTCCCAAAGGTTTATTAATTCTATACTGTGCAAATGCTCTAGCAAACTACTGCATGTGGCCAGGGGTTGAGAAGCATGTGTACAATCCCGAGACATGAACCATTAGGACGTCTATGTTTAGTTTCCCCCCTTTTTAACTTAGGTGACTACAGTCAGTTATGGGTTGCTGAAGTTACGATGATGACAGGTTTTTCTTGGGGTTTTGTCTGTCTGCAGAGCTGATGCTGGTGCAGCAGAACATGTCGTACATCAGTGAGGGTTACAAGAACCTTGGCGAGTTGCTGAAGGCCAGGTCCTCAGAGATCAACGCTTTACTGCTGAAGATGCGTGGAGCCCACAGTGAGGCTGAGTCTATGCTGCAGTGGCTGGAGGACATGAAGAAGACAGCAGCGTCTTGGAGTTCTGAGGCCACAGTGAATGACTCAGTGAAAACACAGCTAGAACAGCAGAAGGTAGACATACTCTCGCCTTATAGGTTTTACTTCATCCAGATGCTCCTCTTTATGCTTTGTAGACACTCAGCTAAGTTCTGCTTCTTTGCACATGCGATTAAGCTTGTGAATGACTCAAACACACTGACCATTCCCACCAGTGTGAACTGTCACACACCATTTCTTAATAGTGAAGTGAAAGGTCTGACCAGGTGTTTGACCAGGGATGCACATATTTTTGCATAGGAGGTGAAAGTGACTATTTGGCATTGTGAACACACTCAAGCACCACAACGAAATGTGACCTCTGCATTTAACCCATCACACGTGCACACGTGGAGCAGCGGGCAGCTACCAACAGTGCCCGGGGAGCAGAGTAGTGCTCAAGGATACCTCAGTAGTGCCCGGGCCGGTACTCAAACTTGTGACCTTCAGGTCCCAAAGGCAGCGTCCTAACCACTAGGCCACCGTTGTCCTCCAAAATGTCATTACCATACTGTCTGTTAAACATTCACGTTTGCTGCTGACCTGTCCATTGTCCAATGATGCACACTGCACCTTAGGACCATCTTGGTTACATGTTAAATGTTAAATATCTGTCTCTGCCGTCTACCTGCTGCTCACAGTAATGCACAATGCATCTTGTGTGTTTTTGTGCAATCGCACTGCCATATTCACATACTGCAATAATGCACACCGCACTTTGTTAACACTGCACCTACTACAGGATATTATATACATCATTGTGTGGATCTGTAGTTGGCTTTATTCCTCTTTATGTTATTACTTAGGAAGTCCGTGTTATCTTTTTTTCATTTTTACATTTTGGCAAAGGAGGACTAGCAGAGTAAGAATTTCATTGGACAGTGTAACTGCTTGTTCTACAGTGCACATGACAATAAACTCTTGAATCTTGCATCGAAAGACCTGAAGGTCTTTCACCTGCTCCACGCGTGCACGTGTGATGGGTTAAATGCAGAGGTCACACTTCGTTGTTGTGCTTGAGTGTGTTCACAATGCCAAATAGTCACTGTCACCTCCTATGCAAAAATATGTGCATCCCTGGTCAAACTGTTAAGTTTTTTGAAAATTTGTATATTTACATTTACATTTACATTTACAGCATTTGGCAGACGCTCTTGCCCAGAGTGACTTACATGGTGCTTTCTAGTCAACAAAGAAAACTTCTTATACCAGTAAACCTAGGCTCGGTTTAAGAGCTGCTAGTCAACCAAGATTATACCTGAGCTCATGCAAAACCTTGACATAAACAAATTTTTTTTTTCTCATAAAGTTAGTAAGTTTGTTAGTTCTGTAGTTATGGTTCTAAGTACTAAGTGAAAAGATGAGTCTTTAGTCGTCGTTTGAAGACAGCGAGGGACAGTCCTGACAGTTAGGGGAAGTTCATTCCACCACTTAGGAGCCAAAACTGAGAAGAGCCTAGATGTCTGTTTTCGATTTTTGAGAAGGGGGATGTCCAGTCAGGCTGAAGATGATGATCTGAGAGGACGAGCTGTTATCCGTGGTTTTATCATTGCAGATAGGTAAACAGGAGCTGGACCATTTTTGGCCTTGTAGGCCAGCATCAGTGTTTTGATTTTGATGCAGGCAGCCACAGGAAACCAGTGAAGGGTTCTCAGCAGTGGGGTGGTCTGTGAGAATTTGGGTGTGTTGAAGACCAGGCGAGCTGCTGCATTCTGTATTAGCTGTAAAGGTCTTGTGGCCTTCAGAGAAAGATTTGGCCTTTTCAGCAGTTAATGGGATTATAGACATTTACTTTTTTTTTTAAATCTTCTGAATCTAACAACAATTTGAGCATCTGTAGACAAACTGAAGCCAGTGTTAACAATGATGTATATTTTATTCCCCTTTAATTTACTCTCCCAAGCCGTTTGTGGACCCTGCATAAATTCAAAGTTCAAAGAGGGAAATAATTGAGCTGTGGTGGTTTATGTGGACAAAAGAATGCCTAGATTTTATGCCTTGTCATGCAGATCTGTGAAGAAAATATGAAACAAAAACAGCAGCAGTACCAGCAGCTGAGGGAGAAGGTCCTCCACCTGATAGAGGAAAACCCCGATTCACCTGAGGCGGCAAAGTGGAAGCACATGCTGGATCAGATAGGTATGCATCCATCATCTCCAAAACCCATTTATCTAAAGCCATGGATCTATTTCAGTTCTTCAGTGCTGGCCAGGTGCAAATTTACCAACTATCTCCTGCATCAGCTCTGTACTCAAGTGAAAGCATATGAGGGCTCGTTTCTGTGGCACAGCCTTACTTCTCCATGTAGTCTAAATCAGTACCCTGAAATGTTGTGAGTTAACGTACACGTGCTTACTCCTCGTATAGATGCCGGATGGAAGGAGGTCAGGGACTCTGTGGAGAACAGGAAGCAACACCTGGAGGAATCTTCACGCACACAGGAGCTGTTTCACACGACACAGACGCAGCTTTCTCAGTGGCTGCAAGAGAAGGAGTTGATGATGAGTGTCCTGGGGCCACTGTCTATGGACCCCAATATGCTCAACACTCAGAAGCAGCAAGTTCAGGTAACCGTGCCTTGTAAAAATACAGGTTACAGTGTTGATATGACGTTAATCTGCAGTGATGATTGTTTGGACAAGGATAATTGCATAGGTGTAAGCTTCCATTACGTTTTAGCTATATAGCTCCAGTGCAACTAAAGAAGCAAACCTCAGACACCAAACATGTCTTAGCTGATTGACTGGCATCTGGAATAAGGAGATTTGATGATCTATTATTTAAAATATAGAATAGCCCATGACGTCATGTTTTCTGAGGCAAACCAAGGCTGAGAAGCTGAATGACAAGATGAATGCACTACTCTTTAGACACCCGAACGCATTGTCTGTCCCTAATATTTCCCACCATATGCCCTGTTTAGATTCTTCTGAAAGAGTTCGAAGGCCGCAAACCTCAGTATGAGCAGCTGAACGAAGCTGCCGTGGCCATCAGTAGCACATCAGGAAAGCAAGACCCTGCAGTAGACAAGGTGAAGGAACAACTAGCTGCTATCACCCAACAGTGGCAGGGCCTGACAGGCCAGCTGGCTCAACGCAGTGCCCTCATTGAGCAAGCTGTGGGTAAGACCACACATTTCCAGGAGCTTCTACGTAGCCTAAGTGAGAGTGCAGCTGTCCTGGAGTCTCAGCTCAATGACCAGCAGGCCCTCAGCACCCAGCCTGATGCAGTCAAGAAGCAGCTAGAGGACACGAATGCCACCCTCGCTCAACTGTGTGAGGAGAAGAAGAAGCTGAAGGAGGCGGAAAGTCTCTGCTCGGAGCTTTCCAATCTGGTGACTGAAGAGTACCTCAGAGCCAACCTCACCAAACAGATGGAAAGTGTCTCCAAACCTTTTAAGCTCCTCGAAGACAAAGCAGGTTTGTGGGCTCACCTTAATTCATGCAGAACAGTGTTCTGAAAAATACAGCACCTGGAGAGTAATTGTAAATATATTTGCAGTACTTTACAGAAGAACTACTTAATTTTTCAGTAATAGAGGCTTGCCAAACTCTGACTATACATATATTGTGTTTATTTGAAAGGTTTTGTCATTTCATTATCTATCCTAGTACTGTAACCTAGCAACTCTACTTTAGACCATCTTTAACATCAGTGGCTTTTTCTTTTTTAAATGGTTACCACACTTGGGAAACTTTATAAAAGTGACATTGTCGGGATCATTTTTGGACTGTTTTATTCTCCTTGAACATTCATTTTTGTGTTTCCCAGGAAAGAGGATTCGCCAGCTCAACTCTGCTTTTGCCAGCTCACAGCAATTCCAACAGTCGTCCAAAAACTTCCAGGACTGGCTAGACCAAAAGCTCCAGGAACAGGCTATGCCACAGTGTATCTCAACCAAGGTAGAAACTCTGAGACAGAACTTGAAGGAGCACGGTGCGGTCCAGAGGGCCCTAGGTGAACACGAGGATTCATACAGTGCTATAATGAAGGAGGGTGAGGCTCTTCTACAGAGTACAGAAGGAGCGGAAAAGGTGGCGCTTCAAGGGCAGCTCTCGGCTCTCGGGTCAAACTGGGAGGAGGTAAAGAGGGGTGCTGTAGAGCATGCAGAGAAGCTCAGCACTGCTATGGAGAGAGCCCAGAAGTACAAGGAGCACATGGAGAACTTAAGCTCTTGGCTGCAGGAGTGTGAAGACAGGCAGAATAAGGTAAAGTTCAGCATCCGACCTGTGGAAGTCGAGAACTCCCTCTCACAGATGAAGGCCATCCAGAAAGATGTGGACAAGCACAGAGGTCAGATGGAGCTGCTGAGCACAGTGGCTGACAGCCTTCTGGAAGTGGCCACAGTAGACATAGATTCTGTAAAGCAAGAGAAGATGGTCATTGGGAAGAACATGGACAAATTATTAGAAGACCTGCAACATAAGAAGGAATCCCTGGATAAGCTCTCACAGAGGCTGAAGGAGTTCAGTGACATTCACAAAGAGCTCAAAGGACAACTTGAGGGTGCCAAAAAGCATTTAGAAAATCATTCTAGTCTTGGTGTCCAGGCTTGCAGTAGCAAGAACTTGACTAATATGAAGGCCCAGCAGACAAGCCTGGAAGGTGTCCAAACTCAGATAGAACACCTTAAAAATGTAGCTCAAGGCTTGGTGGTGGATGTTCCTGATGCTGAGGGTGTAACGGATCTCCTCCTTCTGGCAGACAGCCTGGAGAAGGAGCACAGCTCCATCAGCAAATCAGTGGAGGACACCTGTTCCACCCTGGAAGACAAACTGCAAGGCATTGGCCAGTTCCAGAACACCATTCGGGAAATGTTCAGCAACTTTGCAGACTTGGACGATGAGCTGGACAGCATGGCCCCGGTGGGCAGAGACCTGAAAACACTTAGGCATCAACAAGATGCCATCCAATGTTTTATATCTAAACTCCAAGATCTGATGACCAACACAGCCAGTGCCAAAGACAACTGCAAGAAGATGCTTGAGTCCGAGGCCTCGCCAGATCTTCCAGGCCTGAAGAGAGACCTGGAGGCCCTGAGCAAGCAGAGTGGCAAACTGATGGACAGGGCCAATGGCAGGAAAGAGCAGGTTGAGGACATTTTAAAACACCTGGAAGAATTCTATTGCAACCTGCAGACCTTCACGCAGAGGATGACTGGAGCAGAAGAGCAAGAGGAATCCCAAGGGGCTGTTGGCATGGAGACAGATGTCATTAACCAACAGCTAGAGACTTTCAAGGTAAGGGGATGCATGTTTTTTGTACTTTTTTGCTCTTTATGGTATATAACTTTCTTCAGATGTTACTCTAGAACAGTGTCTTCAAACCCCCCTGCTCCCAACACATCTGATCAAACTAAACAGCTAATTAATAAGCATTAGCTGGGTTGAACTGGGTGTGTTAAAGCAGGTAAACACTGACATGTGCCCTTGGAACCTGAAAGTCCCAGCCTGGGCACTATTGAAGTACCCTTGAGCAAGGTACTGTCCCACTACACTGCTCCCCGGGTGCTGTTGATAGCTGCCTGGTGCTCCACGTGTGCACAGCAAATAGTCACTTTCACTTCTTATCACACTCACTTCAACTCAGCAAGGGGCTGTTAATGAGCTGAGTAGTTGTGTCAGATATGTTGGGAGTAAGAAAAACGTCTAGGGTTAGCATTATTTGGAGTCTATTTGGGAGTCAGCCTCTGGAATCAGAGTTAGTGAACACTGCTTAGGCCACATAGTTTCATACTTGACTCCATAATTATGGGCAGTGGTGGCCTAGTGGTTAGGACCTTACTTTTGGAAACAAAAGGTCACAGGGTCAAGTCCCACCACTGTGGAACCCTTCAGGAAAGTACCATCCTGCTACACTGCTCTCCAGGCGCTGTTGATAGCTGCCTGCTGCTGAACGTGTGATGTGTTAAATGCAGAGGTCACATTTGTTTATGGTGCTTGAGTGTGTTCACAGTGACAGTAAGTCACTTCACTTCACATATTGAGCTGAATCAAGTGTTGGAATGGGAACCCTTGAGGCCGTGCAGAACAGCGGTTCCTCAAAGCTGGAATTCATAAACTTTGGTCCATGGCATGAATGAAGTACCAGTGATTTTTCAGAACCATCACTCCACTGAAAGCATCTGGTGGTATTTAACGTATCCAATGGACAGAGGTTTCCATCAGACATAAAATCGCATTTTTGTTAATAAATTTTAGTCCAAATCTGTTTCAGTCTTTTCTAACTGTATTGCTGTGACAGCTTAAGGTACGAGAGGGAACATTCCCAACATTTCCATCTCATGTATTAATGGATAAGAGGTGTTTATGATATCAAATGTAATAAGCGAACAGCTTCTTGTGTTCTCCCTTAAGCCTTACAAAAGGTTCATCTGAATATAATCACACAGAGGTGATACTGCAGTAGGCGCCACATTAAAATTCAGTAAAACACCTTTTGACTTGTTTTTTAGTGGAATAGAACAGAATGCATAAAACATGGGTTTTGTGACGGTGCAATCTGTAACCGCAAGCAAAATTCTGTAAAAGCCGTGACTCGTGGCTGCACCATACTTGTAATAAGGGGATCAGTGGTTGGATTCGTCTCTGGCCCCACATTTTCATTTTTGGTGCATTTGAAGAACTATTAGGATTTTGACCCAAAAATTACACATGTGCAGTTGATTTAATACATAAGATCAAAAATTCATTATTTAACCCCGAACAAAATGGTTGGATGAAATGTGCACGGCAGATTTTTAGAACTGATTCTCCATTGATTTTAAATTCTGATTCACATTTTTTCTGCTGGTGATTATTCTTGTATTGCAACCCTAATCATAATCCACCCGATCTGCACTTCCACGCGCAAAAACACAGCATGTGGATGTGTAAAATATACCATCACTGCATATCTGAAGTCAAAGTGACTTTTTGTCATTATAAACACACTCAAGCACCACAATGAAATGTGACCTCTGCATTTAACCCATCACACGTGCAGCGGGCAGCTATCAACACGCCGTAGTGTAGTGGGGCGGTACCTTGCTCAAGGGTATCTCAGTAGTGCCCGGGCCAGAACTTGAACCTGTGAACTTTAGGTCCCAAGGGCCCACATTGTTTGTCAGTAATGTCAATGTAAATATGTGTTTCCTTAAATAATCTTTACTTCTCTACACTGTCATTTAGCACAGAATAGTTGTTTTAGTGTCGGGAAAACGTGTCTGGGGGTTACTTGTGGTGCTGCCGTCTTCAGATTCTTTAAAAGTCTTGAGTACAGCTGTTCAGCTCGAGTACAAATGCCGTAGTGTGTCTTTTCTCAAAGGAAGTTGCCACTGTTTCTGCTCCCCGTTTTCATGAGCCGTTGGATCGGCTTAGAAATTTCACACTCAGTTTGTTCCCACTGTGATAAGACGACATTGCCATTGGGATATAGCCTAAGATTTCTCATGGTTGTCACGCGAAGCTCTTGTTACAAGATCACCTCTGGCCCTGCAGGACTTTCATGCGTAGCCATGTTGCCGTTTCATTTGTTACATCTACAGCATCATATCTTGCACAACATGCATCCTCGCCATTTTCATGTTGACACTAAATACGCCATGCTGTACGACATGTTTTGTTAGAGACCCTCCGCCCACAAGTCAGCCCCCTTCTTCTGGCCCATTAAGATGTTTTTGTCATGCAAATGCTCTCAGCTGAAATGTGAAGGTTTGGAATGTGTGTGTAAGGAAGTTTACAGAAGCACTGGCAGTCATTCAAGCTTCAGTTTCCCAAAATGTTTGCTAATAATGAATATATCCATTTACTCTGTAACACTCCAAGTTCCTTTATTATTTCAAGCTTATTGTAGTTATAATACTTTTTTTTCATTATTAGGTTTATAAACATTATACAAATATTTACATTTAAAAATACATTGAATTTTATTCAATGTTTATTTTTTTGCTCTGAACCAGCTAATTCAGTCACGCCTGGTACGATGGCATTAATCGTCAAATTTATGAAGTATCCATCCAAAAATGTTCAAATTGTAGTGGTCAGCGCTGTCCCATCACAGCAAGAAGGTCCTGGGGTTGATCCCGGGTCGACCACGGGTGCCTTTCTATGTGGAGTTTGCAAGCTCTCCCCATGTTGCCGTGGGTTACCTTCTGATGCTCCGGTTTCCTCCCACTGTCCAGGGCTGCAGTAGGTTGACTGGATGTTCTAAATTGCTAAAATGCCCGTAGGTGTGAATGTGTATGAATGGTTGTCTGTCTGTGTGTTGCCCTGGGTTGGCCTCCTGTCCTGGGTGAACCCCGCCTTAGGCCCACAGTCAGCTGGAATTGGCTCCAGTTTCCCCCTGACCCAGAAACGGAAGAAGCGGTATAGAAAATGGATGGATGGATGTGTGGATTGAGAGTTTAAAGAAAAACACTGTTGAACAGGGCTGTAGTTTAATGGTTAGAGGGGGAAAAGTAGTTGTCAGACGTGTATGAATAAAGCCTGAATCGAGTGTGTTAAATTAGTAGTTACTAAACATTTTTAAATCACTGTAACAAACTGTTATCAACAAAGAGTGAAGATGTGTCATATAGAATATTATGCGTATCTGCTCTACAGCTGATTTAACCTGAGCTCTTACTGTTTAAATACTCAGCAAGTTTAGCATGACCCAAGCCAGTGTGGGTTAAGCAACATTTATTCAGCCTGTTAGCCACGTGCTCTCCTGCCCTGTGGGGACCAGCCTGTTCATGTATTGGTGAGCATCTGGTGGTAACAAAAAAGCCCCTGCCCATAGACCCTTTGTTGTGGGTGAGCAGTCAGCCAGCTGGGAGACAGCGGGGCTCCGTGTACCATTGAGCTATTGAAAAGCAGAGTTCGACTCCTGCTCTTTTTTGTCCATTTGAGAGAGCAAAGGTATGCCTTTTCCAGCAGCCTGGAACGAAAGCACCAGAAGCTCTTCATTATTTCAGCGCCTCAGCTTGTGCACCGCATTCTCCAGTATCTGTTCTTGCTTTCAGTTTAAGATGGTTTGGCATAAGCTGTGACTGGAAGCATGAGCTACGCTGCTTCTCTAGTCCGGTTATCTCTACTGGGTTTATGTCAGAGCAGAAAATGCTGGACTGGAGATCCAATATGCTGGATTTTACACTCCCCTTCAGGTCCACTTACATTTGCGTGGGCCTATATACCAAAAAAATGTATTTCTTGAAAAATCTTGACATGCCATTTTCCAACCTCTCGTTTCTTCTAGATTTAAACGGGCTTTTCTTGTTACTGTGCCTGTAAGACTGATGTGGGTAAACGGCGTCTGTTCTAATTGTATTATGACTCATTTTGAAAGCTGTCTTGGCTGAAACACCCTTTATAGCTTTAGTCTGAATGGGTGGGGCTTAACCGCTCTAGACTAAATAGGCGGGTTTTATAAACTTGGCTTCTTTGTTATTGTGAACACACGCAATCACACACAAAGTGCACCACAGTGAAATGTGACATCTGCATTTAAACCATCACACGTGCACACGTAGAGCGGAGGGCAGCTGTGAGAAGCGACTTGGGAGCAGTGTAGCAGGGTTGGGACTTGAACTGGTGACCTTCTTTTCTCAAAGGCCAGTTCCTAACCACTAGGCCACCACTGCCCATATGTAAATTAGTTAGTTTTTGTGACATCACAAAAACAATGAATTAAAGCTTCGCTGGGGAGTGAGTGATGTTTTGATTTACTTGGACCCCCATTGCACGATACCACAAGCACGGGAGGCTAAAGCCAAGCATGTGACGTGAAACCAGCCACCGCATCTTTTCACACTGTCGCTAATGCATTAGTCATTGTACAGCGTGATGTGCTTGGACGAGAAAGCTGGCTATCGGTTTTGTCACATCAGTCTGTGCTGACTAGCATAGTACGGAGTGAATGGGGGGAGAAGGGAGGTCATCCTACCCACTCAGACAGCCAATTGTGCACTCCTGGACCCCTGGCCAAGCGTGGCTGCAGCACAACCAGGGGTCAAACTCAAGATCTTCCAATGCTAGTGCCATGGCTTACACAGTTGCTCCTTACAGGAGATCAGTGCTCTGACATTTTGAACTGTGTGTACGTACTGCATTAGTCTGCGTTACCTGTTTGTGAGGAAAATTTAAGTGAAGTGCTTCAGGTAAAAATTGCTTTTTCTTCATTAAAAGCTTGAAAAACTGCTTGAAGTTGAGATAAAGTTACACATCTTGGTCCCACAGACTTATGCACTAATAGCTTAAGAGATGCTATAACACCAGATGCCTGATTTCAGATTGTGTTAGCATTTAGCATAGCATTTAGCTTTAAGCGATTTACCTAGTTTTTCTTTTAAAGATTACTGACAGTTTAAAAGTTCTAAAAGGGTCATTAAAGTTAAGCAAAATTGACAATTCGTTCCCCCTAAGCTTTTAAAATAAACCTGCAAACCCATGCGATTGCAGCTTTTGATCAGTTCTCCCATCATGTGCAAAAATATTATTTTATTTATTTTTATTTATTTTTAATTTTTTTTGTTTTGTTTTTCCAGTGCCATACGTTCTTAAAAATATTGCTAATGACTGTTTACCATATCAGTTCTGCGTAAGAGATATGTGTATTATGAAGAATTATAGCAGTATATTAAAATGTCCTAAAAGCCTCTAGATGCCCGTGGAGCTGAAAGAGGCTTAACCTATATTTGAGTGCGCAATATCAAAATGGCTATTTATAAATAAATCTCGATTTATAAGAAAATCTCGCAATTTAAGCAACTCCCGCACCCTATTTTATGAAAAGGAAAAAAATATAGGCCACGGCAAATTAGAGTTGATATCCCGAAAAGGCGCTGGTGCGATCGAGCCGGGGTGGCTTTAAAGGGGCATCAGCTGCAGCTGATCGCTCGGGCCCCATGCTGCTTGCGCTCTCTCTCTCTTTTGTCTCACTGCTGTGTCTGAGAGGCTCCTCACCGCTACCTCAGCTGCTGGGTCAAAATCATCATTGTTCTCAGCGGCACGGTCATTTAACTCAGCGAAATGAACCAGATCAATAAATCACGGGAAAGACGCGGCGGGATTGGGAATTTGTATTCGTCGCAAAATGCAGGAAAGAGTTGCTGAGTGCTGTCCATGTTGCGTGGCACTTATCAGTGAAACGCACAAGACGGGCATTTCTAATCGTGTTGTAGACCTCTCTGTCTAATCTGGCCATTCATAAGGAATTAGGCAGCAGTGGATCCATTGAGTCTGCTTCAGGGCTTTTGTGAGCTTTCTGGCATCTCTGTGCTTTTTCTTATCTCTCCCCCATTAGGTTTGCGAGACTTTTCTCATACTTACAGTGTGTAATATTTGTGGGAGGTGTGTGGGTGATGATAATGTGTGATTTTTTCCGCTACTTGGGCATGACCTCAGCATCTTCTGTGCACCTAACGAAATTTCTCTCCTCTGAATCATGTCCATTACTAACGATTGGGGAAAGAGCCTCAGGAGCACAGGCGGCGTTGAGCTTAGTCATCGCGTGGACGGGACTTTTTCTTTTTTTTTTTTTGCATGAAAACCCCCAAGAGGAAACATGAGCCCCCTTTGCGCCGGTGCACGGAGCTTTTTGCGCATTGTTGTGCGATGATGGCCGCGCCGTTTTTTTTTTTGTAGGGATCCCGTTTCATGTGTTTCAGCCGAGGCGAGTCGCAGGAACACCTAACATTCATGCGCAGTTGATCTTAACCGTGAGAGCTCAAACAAGGGAGGGTGAGCCTGCGTTCAGGGCAACCTTTGTTCTCCCCTGAATAATAGTTGTGTGTTTCATTGGCCGGTCTATTGTTTGTGCGAGCGATGAGAGATACTGTTGACAGAGTGTTTTTTTTTTCCCCCTCCACACATGGCCTGACGTCCCTGTCCTGTTTGTCTGCTCAGGCATGTGTTCCCTCAAAAAAAAAAAAAAAAAACGAGTTACAGCAAATGCCGCCGTGCATGCGATATCAAATCACAATAGGACATTTCTTCTCATGCACGTTTTCCTGCATTTGCACAGGATATCATGTGCAACAGAACTACAAAGGGGCTCCAGCTGTAGACACTCTCCTGTTCTGTGACCCCTTTCGAGTCTGAAAGATGTTCTGTTAGTTGGAAATAGGATTTTACTGGTAAACACACACGTTCGAGCTTGGAGACATAAACGTCTGCGCCCTTGGACGGGAGAAGAAGACGAATGTTCCGCCTCCTTTAATTCAATGCCTGGATTATGTCAGAAGTATGTGGGGTTCAGCTGCTGAATATCCTTTCTCTAAATCCCACAGATCTCTTTAACCGCTTACTCGTCTTTGCCAGCTTCCCACTTTTCTCTCCTCGTGAGCGCGGAGAGGAGCGGCAGAGACTGCGCCTGGATCCCTGTGGACTGTCATGCACATCTGAAGTTAACAGTAATAGAAACAAAAGGCCATTCTTTCTTTTATACAAACTCTTCTCCCAGTCTGGTCATTCGCTAGGACACACACACACAAAAAAAAAAAAATCCTGTCATGCACTTGGCTGAGCGTCTGCTGTTATTACCTGGGTCCACCACCTCCCTAAGAATTCCAGAGTAATTAAGAGAACATACAGACTCCTCGACATCTCGCCACACGATAACGAGAGAGAGAGAGAGAGAGAACGAGAGAGAGAGAGAGAGAGAGAGAGGGAGAAAGAGAGACAGAGAGAGAGAGAGAGAGAGAGAGAGAGGGAGGGAGTGAGAGTATCTATTTCTGCCCGGCGTGATGTCATGCGAAAGGGAGTTGTTCCCTTCTCAAACCCCCCCCCCCAACCTTCCCCTCTCTTTACTGGAGGCTGCTCGCAGCAGAATGTGACTAAGTAGTTCAATCGAATGGGCCAGAAAGAAAGTGGTGGTGGTGGTGGTGGGGGTGAGAATTAAAATAGGGTCAAGCATCCACCAATCAACATGTGCTCTCAGCACAAATGGAGCTGTGGCAGATGTTGCCGGAATAATGAGAAGGGGGCGGGGCCTTGAGCCCATTGCCAGGAGGGTGTCTGTCATTGCCGGTTGGACCACAAGCGAGGCAGGAGCGGCTTTTTGTTTATCCTGGAGCCCTGCGTCTTTGTTGTCACAAATTGGAGGATTTTGTTTAAGGATATGCCGCCGTCCACCGGCGATACTTTTGTGGAGAACCGCTGCTGACCTCTCAAGAGAACGTGATGATATCGAGCATTTCGGGTTTGCAGGATGTTTGCGGTGGAACTTAGGAGCGAGGAAGCAAGCAACAATGAGCAAGTTCTGACAATGAGGAAACTGTAGAGGGTGACTACATGGAATAGGATGTTCTGGAGGAGGAGGAAGTATTAATAAAAGTGATATATGTATTTTTTATTCATATAGTTATCAGCCATTTATTTTGCCTTGATTTTTTACGACGAAAATATATATTTTCATACATTAAGACTGTACATATGAGCAGAGAATGCTGCCTATAGATTGTATTTTTATATATATATATATATATATATTTTTTTTTTTTTTGATGTTTCTAAGCACAACAAATGATACGATGCACTGCTCTGGAGCTCAACATACAAACTGATGTGTATTTATGTGCTTTTTGGCCTTTTTTTGCTTTTTCTCTTTCCAAGTGAAAGGATCTCTGCACTGAAAACTTGTACCTCATTTTTAGCATTAAATCTAGCACGTTAAAGTGTTCGGCAGAATGGGTAAACCACTTAGCAGACCCGACTGCCTGCGCCAGAACCCTTCCTGTGTGGGCAAAGGAGAAGAAGAAGACCTGAACATTGACGACTGCTACGTTCCCCAGAGGTCCATTTATGACACTGTGCGGCTCAATGAGCAGATCGACTCGGGTTCAAAGGGCAGTCTGGCTTCCAGGCATTTTGTTGGCACTTTGCCGTACTCCCACCGCACCCTGGACATGGGTGTGCTCTGCGGGAACGGAGTGCTGGCATCGTCCAGCGCCTTCGAGTTGCGTGGCCGACTGGACGAGCGGGCGTTGTTTGACGGGTTAAAGTTTAACGGCGACGTTATCCGGGGAACAGGTACCGTCCTGAGTAAACCGCGGGTCCAGGGAGACAAAAAGGAACCTCTGCAACACCGCCGCTCTTGGAGAAACTTTGCACCAGCCAACCTTAGCGAATATGGCAGCTGCAGTGGAACCCTGTGCACCGGCACCGATGCAGCAGACCGCCAGACCCTGGTTGGTCGAGTGGGCCGAGGGCAGAGTGCGACCAACTCCTTGACCTCAGAGGATGACTCCGGTCTCTGTAGCCCCACTGTAGAGCGGGAGCGACGGAAACAGCAATCTCAGAGGAGACCGGGGCCAAGCACCAGAAGTCTATCCTCCTCCGAAGCCGTACACGTGTCTGGGGAGCTGAAACCTGGGCGATCCCTCAGTTCTGGACAAGAGGAGTTTCCCTTCTCCTCAATCAGGGACTCTTTGACGGCACCAACTGCAAAGTACCACATGGACCCTGTAATGCAAGAAGGCCCACAGTTTAACGGTACATGTGTCGTAGACCTCAGTGATGCTGAACACGTTGTTTCTGATAGTGATTGCCCTGATGTACAAAACAGAACGGCAGCAGGGCCAGCGAACACGATGCAGAGCTTGATCTTTGACAGCCGGCCGAGGATGACCCCAGAGTTTGATGAGTTACCAACCGCTGAACTTCTGGAGGACACTTCATCGCAGGAGGAGTTTGAGCTTTTAAGCGTAGTCGTGACGCAACCTGTGGAGTCACAGCCTGTGGAGGAACATGTGACTAAAGATGCAGAGTCGTATGAAAACGAACGAAGGGCCACAGAGTTCAAAATGGCCGATTTGGAAGAGTTTTTGCTGGCGGTGGAAAGAGAGACGGGTGTTGCCAATGGAATAAAGCAGAATATTGCATTCATGGGCGATGAGGAGATAGAGAGCTTGTTAACATCCCTAACTGCATGTTCCCAGATGGATTTCATTAGATTGCCATCTTCACAGGTATCCCAAAATATCCTTCTGTGTCACCAGGTCTAATTTCTTTGGGTGAATGTGGGATATATGATTAGCGCCACCCTCTATATCTGATTATGAGCTACCTGAATTGGGTTTGGTGCAGTTGTCGGTCAGTGACTCAGCCCAGCTGTGTGTTACCTCATCACAACAGCCACTTTCAAAACCGCTGACTAGTTGTAGACGATATGCTTTGAATGTTATAGTGGAAAATGCCGCATTGAAAGGACATAGAAGGTCACAAAAAGAAGTAAAAACAAACAAATAGCATTCATTTATTCAAAGAGAGACAGGGCAGGCACTCAAATGGCTATTAAAGAGTTTCCTAATTTGGAGCTATTGCGATAGAATGGACAAAAACACATTTTTACTTTCAGGGAACTGAACTATGCTGTAGTTGAATCCTGGCGAAGCCTGATAATATTTCAGCTCTTTTTGAGCATAGCAAAACCAGCGACACGTTTTCCAAGAACTAGAGGCTTGATAATGATAGCATATAATGAAAACGGTTGTTTTTGTAACCGTACGCAAACCTTCTTGAGTGGTTTTAATCAGACACTAATCAGCAAACCAAAACAAATGACCGTTTCATCCGAAATTGCATAGTTTCTAATGAGATTTGCATCATTGTTTCCACTGCCCTTGTCATTTCATACTATGTTTTCCAATGACTACAGGTTTTCCAGAAAGACACCATTGAGTCGCTGCAGACACAGTTGCAAGAGCTGAACTGGCTGGGTCAGGGACTTATTCAGAACGCTCCTAAAGGCACCAGCTCAAAGGGCCTTGAACATGACCTAGAGGAGGTCAACACCAGATGGAACACCCTCAACAAAAAGGTGACATGCTGTTACAGTACTTGTTGAATGAAATAGCTTCACAAGCCTCAATCAAAAGCATTTTTTCACTCATGCTCCTGTACCTCTGAGGCCTCATTTATTAGCAATTGTCATATGTCTTAATGTTTTCAGGTAGCAGAACGGTCAGCGCAGCTCCATGAAGCTCTGCTGCATTGCGGCAGGTTCCAAGACGCGCTAGAATCTCTACTGAGCTGGCTTACAGATACCGAGGAGCTGGTGGCCAGTCAGAAACCCCCATCAGCCGAGTTCAAAGTTGTCAAAGCACAGATCCAAGAACAGAGAGTAAGAACAGCAAAATGCAGCGAGATTCTTTTGACCTTTTCGCACTACAAGTCTCCTCCCACCATTTTTTAAAATCATAGTACTGTTAGCCTTGTTTTGTCAATGATGGTGTTGGGCTGTAATGAGATATTTTGCTTTTTAGTGGCATTTACAGTTGGTTACAATTGTGGAATAAATATTGCATTTCCATGTTCCATGTATCTTTGCTTTTCTCTGCTGTGCCGTGGCCAGCTCTTGCAGAGGCTGCTGGATGACCGGAGGCCCACGGTGGAGCTTATTAAAAAGGAGGGAGGGAAGGTGACTGAGCTAGCTGACTCTGTGGACAAGGAGAAGATAGGAAGGGAGATTGAATGCCTGGGGCAGAGGTGGGACACTCTACTCAGGAAAGCAGAGAACAGGTAAAGTTGATGTACTTCTCTGTAGTGAAGATATGTCTCAGGAAATGAAATATCCAAATCTGTCAAAACAAGTATTATTTAAAATGTGGAACATCTTTAGCTTTTTTTTTGGTTTTGGGCGATATTCTAATAATGTAGTCATACTAAAAAAAAATGTATCCTTATAATAATGTGCAAAACATTGTGAAGATATTTGGATATTATATGATGTGTATTTTCCTGGATGGAGAACATCTTGTTTTAGTTTATGTCAGTTCGCCAGTCCCAGTGTTAATCACAGATTACACATTGGGTTGTTATACTTCTTTCCTGGCAGACACAAGCAGCTGGAGAGTATTTTGGTGGTGGCCCAGCAGTTCCACGAGACCCTAGAGCCGCTGGTTGAGTGGCTCACTGCTACAGAAAAATGTCTGGCCAGTTCAGAACCTATTGGCACTCAGACCTCCAAGCTAGAAGAACAGATCACCCAGCATAAGGTAAATGCATGGAGTACGTTAATGTACCACCTGCTCTGATTCATCTTATGTTAGAACCCATCCACTTCAATTCTTTTGACGCTGCTTTGTGTTATTGTCACATCGGTTCTTTATTCCCTTCTTGTTTTTCATTTGTTATTGTTTCTCTTTATGTTGGTACAATCATCTACCCACCCCCCCCCCCCCACCCCTCCACTCTGTATGCCGCTCACGGTAATCAGGCCTTAGAGGAGGAGATTATAGGCCGCAGTAAAAGCTTGTACCAGGCCATGAGTCTGGGACAGGCGCTGCGGACGGTCAGTTGTGTGGATGATAAGGAGCTGGTCCAGGCCAAACTAGACAGCACTCAGAGCAGCTACATCGAGCTGCAGGAGCGCTGCCGCAGGAAAGCAGAGCTGCTACAGCAGGCGCTGGCCAATGCCCAGCTCTTTGGGGAGGACGAGGTGGCTCTCATGAACTGGCTCGACGAGGTCCACAGCAAGCTCAGTGGCGTCTCCGTCCAGGACTACACACCGGCTGTTCTGGATGAACAACATGCTGACCAATTGGTAGAACAGAGCTCCTCCTCTTCAGGCTTCTCTCTTTATATAATTTAATGATAAATATATATTTATGTTTTATCATCTTCATTGTCATTTAAGTTCCCTGTCTGTAGTGGATTCCTTTGTGGCAATGTTGTCGTTTTTAAGTGTAACTGAATGACATGTCATTTATGGCACTTCAGGCACTTCACAAGGATATTGAGTTAAGGAGACAGAATGTTGACCAGGCAATGCAGAATGGACTAGAACTGCTAAAACAGACAACAGGTGACATGTACCTATATTTTCTTTCACATTGTTTGAATAGTGAGAATTAAAATATTCCTAAAAATGCAAAAATCATATTTTAATGTTTTACCTTTACTTAGTAATTAGGAGACAAGTAAGATAGGGGTGTGTGACCTCAGGGACCTCATCTGGTCCAAGTTTTTGCTCTACTTTTTTGCGTTGCAACCTGGGTTGGAGCGAAAATCTGGGCCATCTAGGGGTCACCGAAGACAGGTTGGGGGACCACCAGTTTAAAAATTCAAAGCCATAAATTCATCACATAATCAATTCTCAAATGGAGCAAAGTATGACTAAGTGTCTCTTAATGTAATGTGGCATTATTTTTGGCCAAAATGTTTGTTGGATCATGTAAATGCCTTTAATAATTACACATAATCCATGCAGTGGTTGATTAGAGGCTAAACTGCACATTGCGCAGTGATACCCATGCAATATCAGAAAGACCACAGATAATGAACTCTGCATTGTTCCACCATATCCCGATCACAATATTCTAACAGTTAATGGGCTGGAATGTCTAGTTTTTACTAATGCAGGTATAAAACACTGAGAAGAAAACGACATTAGTAATTTGGCCACTTGTTTTAGTTGAAGTAATGCTGTATTTTTGAAGTACATGTGCTCCAGCAGTGAAAAGCAACTGGCCTTACTGTTTCACCACTTTGCCTTTGGTGCAGGGGATGAAGTTGTCGTTATCCAGGGCAAACTGGATGGGATAAAGACGAGATACGCTGAGATTAGCACAATGAGCAACGACGTGTTAAAGACGCTGAACAAGGCCCTGTCTTTGGCCACCAAGCTGCAGCACACGCACGAGGAACTGAGCTCCTGGCTGGAGAAAGTGGACGATGAAGTGGCCACATTTGGAGCTCAGGAACCAGTGGGAGAGCAGCTCACCCAAGTGCAAGAGAGGCAAAAAGTGAGTACATACTCGCAAGGGTTCCATGTTGTGACTAAAATACTTATTCCAAGCACATCATTAGGCTTGTAAAAGTTCGAAATGACTTTGCTAAAATAGTGGAGTGACTATTTGTCATTGTGAACACACTGAAGCGCCTCAACGAAATGTGACCTCTGAATTTAACCCATCACACGTGCACATGTGGAGCAGTGGGCAGCTATCAACAGCTCCCAGGGAGCAGTGTAGCAGAACGGTACCTTGTTCAAGGGTACCTCAGTAGTGCCCGGGCCGTGACTCGAACCTGCAACCTTCAGGTCCCAAAGGCAGCGTCCTAACCACTAGGCTCAGTCATAGTTATTCAGTTTTGTATCTAAACTTTGTGTCATGGTTTTTAAGCATGTGTCACAGTGTAATGTGAGTAAAAGCTAGCTAGCTCACTTTAATGCCCTTCCACCCATTGTCCAGGCACTAATGAAGGAGGTTCAGGCGCACAGACCAGTGTTGGACACGCTGAATGAGGTGAGCAGTGCCCTGCTGGAGCTGGTGCCATGGCGTGCCCGCGAGGGCCTGGACAAACTGGTCACAGAAGACAACGAGCGTTACAGGTCCGCTAATGATGCCATTGCTCAGCATGTGGATCAAACAGGAGCAGCTATCTTAAAATCACAGCAGGTAATACACCAAGTCCTCAGATGCCAAAATATCATCACCATCATTGGCTTCTTTAAGATGTCCGGTGAGGAGAGTGCTGTTAGCCGCTTCCACAGTATTTAACTGCTAAAGTTCTTCTAGTCACATTTGTGGGGTTTGCATTGTAAAACTAAATCATAATATTATTACAATTATTATTATTGTATCAGTTTTGTTCTATAGGTGTTGTTTGATGAGCAGGCCTTCAGTCGCAGTGCCCGATGTCTGTGCTTTGTGTTGTTTAGTTTGAGCAGGCAGCAGACACTGAACTGACCTGGCTGACTGAGGCCGAGAGGAAGTTGTCATCTCTAGGGGACATCAAGCTGGAGCCGGTGCAGACCACAGCTCAGCTACAGGCTCAAAAGGTCAGTCTTACCAGACGCTGGTCATTACCAGCTCACCAGCGAACTAACAAAAAACAGCAAACGTCTGCGCGTGGCCCGTGCCGTAAACAGCAGCACTCTCGTCCTCTCCAGGGCTTTTCCATGGACATTATGAGGCACAAAGACGCTGTGGATGAAATCGTGAAGACGGGCGAGGCGATCATGGTCAGCAAGGACGAGGCAGAGAAGCAGGCTCTGAAGGTGGAGGATAATATATCTTATACAGACACAATTCGACCTTGTGGCCAAGCCCTATATGTAACAGTGCACCTTTCAGACATTACTCATCTTTTGTGTAGAGTGGCAAAGTATCTGTTTGTCTTGACAACAGGCTAAGGTCCAGTCTCTCCTGGAGAAATACAGCGTGGTGAGTCAGTTGAACTCGGAGCGCTGTCTGCAGCTGGAGAGGGCCCACTCTCTGGCCTGCCAGTTCTGGGAGACCTATGAGGAACTGTGGCCATGGCTTCAGGAGACCCGGGCTGACTTCACCCAGCTCCCCCAACCCGCCATTGAGTATGAGGCGCTCAGACAGCAACAAGAGGAACTACGAGTAAGAAATTTATGGAAACCCAAAGTTATAGAGCTATTCTTTTGTTAGGGGCAACTTATTTTGCCCTTTAACATCATTCTTCTACGTTACGGTCTAAACTTATGTATATTTTTGCTCTTAGCAACTGAGGGAACTGATTGCAGAGCACAAGCCACACATAGACAAGATGAACAAAACTGGCCCTCAGCTGGTGGAGTTAAGTCCAGTGGAGGGAGAGCCCATCAGGGAGACGTACCAGGCCACAGATAAGTTGTATGCCCAGCTTAAAGCAGATGTTAAGCACAGAGCTGCTGCCCTGGATGAAGCCATCTCCAAATCTACCCAGGTTTGTCTGTTTTAATGGGTCTTAAATTTAAGTTTCTTTAATTGAATCCCAGCATTTTGTTTTCCATGCTTCAGTTTATGCATGTATTCTGTGTGGTCTGACTTTGATTGCTTTGTTTAAATTAGCCAGGTGACAAAACGTATCTACAGAAGCGTTAGTGTTAGATGTGGGAACTCTTGTTTTTTGTTTATGGCCCTGTGGTCTTAATTTCCAGACGTTAAGCTTGTTCCTGTCAGAAAGTCTCGCCAGAGTAATTGTCGTTGCTCTTATCTTTACTATGAAGTTCTTACATGGTCCTCCAAAGCAGCGACAGCTCATTAATGAGGTGTGATGTCAAAACCCTTTGATGGACGTCAACTTTTAGCTTGTTTTTAGGACAAAAAGGATATAGCTGTTATGACCTCTGATATGGGCCTCAGGAAATGTTGACGCAACATTTCCACTAAGAAGCTTCCTGACAAAGTCACGTTCAGCAAGAGCGATTACCTGCTGTACTGAAAGATTATGAAAGGTTCTTGGCTGGCTCCTCTAAAAAGGATCAGCTCCATAATAATTGCCCTGTCACTGAGGACTGCCTATAGAGCGACGGGATGTTAACTTATGTTTGTGAAATTGCCCTGAACGTTGGCCTTTTTCCTCCCAAAGTTCCATGATAAGATTGATCCTATGCTGGAGTCTCTGGAGCGCATAGCTGAGCGTCTGCGCCAGCCTCCCTCCATCTCTGTGGAAGTGGAGAAGATCCGGGAGCAGATAGCCGAGAACAAGGCTGTGAATATGGACTTGGAGAAACTGCAGCCGTCTTATGAAACTCTAAAGCAGCGAGGAGAAGAAATGATCACTCGCTCCGAGGGAGCAGACAAAGACCTGTCTGCTAAGGGTAAGCACTCACATCGAATGACTCAGCAGGCACCTCGGACGACGTTGGTTTACTTAATGTCTGTCATGTGAAAATGTCCTGGATCCTCATTTAATTTCATCTGCTATGCTCCTCCAAAGCTGTGCAAGACAAACTGGACCAGATGGTGTTTCTGTGGAACGACATCCAGGCTCTTCTGGAGGAGAGGGAAGCCAAACTCCTGGATGTGATGGACCTGGCTGAGAAGTTCTGGTGTGACCACTGTGCTCTCATTGTCACCATCAAGGACACACAGGACTTGCTGAAAGAGCTGGAGGAGCCTGGAGTGGACCCTTCTGTTGTCAAACAGCAACAAGAGTCTGTAGAGGTCAGTGAGTTCTAGACATATTAAGACTTATTTGTGATGACTTTGGTTTGCATTAAACAGTCCAATAAGTTTACAGTAGTTTGTCTCATTCACTGCTGACATAATCGTTGTTTTGGCCACAGGGCTACAAAGAAGACATTGATGGGCTTCAGGAGGAGCTGAATGTGGTTCAAAATCTGGGGGCAGAGCTTATGACAGCTTGTGGAGAACCAGACAAGCCAGTGATCAAGAAAAGCCTTGATGAGGTAATGATTTTTCATAGTTTTGTTGGAAAACTATTCGGGCCTGTGTTGTTACGTTTTTCATATTTTTGCTGCCTATTTGTAGAACCTCCAACTTCAGTTGTGTGTAATGCATAGTTCAATGTAATTGTGTGTAATATTCAATTAAGTGTATACTTGAAAAGGTTTTGTAGGTCTAGGAATCCTATATACTGGGACCAATTGTGTCGAATTATTGTTTGATGTTTAGTCGTAAAAATTTAAAATATAAATAAATACATTTAAATATAAACAAATTATTCTTTGGTGAGATTCTGCTATTCCTGTACATGTGCATGCACGCTTTCACCTTGTCCACAATGTTCTTGCTTCCCTGGAAGATCTGCCATTATAATAATAATTAGCCAGGGTTTTAAAGGGAATGGGGACTAACAGTCTTATTGGTTAATTGCATGTTACACCCTAAACACCCCCTTGATTAAGAGAATAAGCCCAACCTCTTTGAACTACACGACTAGCACAGAGACCATTTTACGTACTGTTAAACTAGCAGAAGTGAATTCAGACCCTAAATGCACCTTGTTCTTAGGTCATTAAAGTAGGGCCTGCAGTGTTAGTGTGCATTTCAAATAGTTTATTATTTTTTTTTTGTTTGTTTCATTTTTATTTAGTTAGTCATCTGGGCTTTGTCATCTTCTCTGATGAAGTTGAAAACTGCCCTAAATATACTGAATGTAACTATAATAATACCTACAGCTATATTATTTAGATCATAAAAAATAACAGTATTTATTAACAATTTTGTCCTGATTTGTCCTTTTTTTTTTTTAAATTGCTTATTGGATCAGCTCTTTACTCTATAAATATTGCTTATTACTGAATGAAATTGTTGAGTGTTCTTTCATGTCTGGCATCAAACACTGTAGAATCGTTCAGTATCTGTTTTGCATTTTAGGTCAACTTGGCATGGGAGACTCTAAATAAGACATGGAAGGAGCGAGTGGAGAGACTGGAGGAGGCTATGCAAGCTGCTGTACAGTTTCAAGATGGTCTTCAGGTACACCATGTACCCTTCAAATCATGACACCAGCAGCTTTAGTGCACTTAGGACATCATAACATCAATGTTTCTGGTGGTTAAACGATGTGAAAGTTCCATTTCATCAGTGGTGTGATTACTCAGCTTGACTCATTCGCTTACTTGGTGCTGTAATGGGTAAAATGCGGAATATGTGGTTTGCACCATGTACTCGCTCTCAGCACATTCAGTGTACTTCCCAGTTATTACGGTACACACTTTACTACAGTGTTCTTTAAGTGTGTAATACATATATTTCTGACATACAGTTGACTCGAGAGATAATCACTGTTGAGCTTGCTGAAGGTCATCAATGGACTGTGTTTTTGAGAGTTGTAGTAACTGTTTTTTTGTCAATCTAGCTTTTAATCAAAGCAGTTTTAATTGACAAAAGCTTGACTAGGCTAAAACTGCAGACTAATTATTTTAATGTTCAGGTGTGATTCAGTTCTCCAACATTTCCATTGTCGGCTCTTTGGTCTTATCAGCTTAGATCAGGAGAGATAATGCGGCACAAGTCGAAGTGAAGGCAGTATTGTGTTCTGCCAGTGACAGTGACGCCTCATTCCTCCTCCACAGGGCATGTTCGACTGGGTGGATATTTTGGAGAGCAAACTGGATTCGATGTCACCTGTTGGCACAGACCTGGAGACAGTGAAACAGCAGATTGAGGAGCTAAAGGTATTACCTTACTGTTTCTTATTAACTGAGCGAGTGTGTGTGTGTGTGTTCTGAAAAGGAAGCCTGGAACTCTTGGGGCACATTTGGTTTTTATTGGTCAAAGCCTAAAGACATGTTTCAGTGATCCCACCCAGTTGTGCCTTGTGTGCTTGTTTGATAAACACAGTGGCCCTGCAGAACAAATAACAGCTGTGTTTATCCAGAGAATGGTCACTTCATTTGCTCTCCCAGAGTTGGTTCAAAAGTGCATTGTTGTAAACTTCATATTGTCAATAATATTCTAGAGAGAGATAAAGACAAACAAACCTGGACTTTGTAAAGTTAACCAAAGGGTGTGCGCACACACACACACACACACACACACACACACACACACACACATACACACACACACACACACGTACACACACACACACACATACACACACACACACACACACATACACACATACACATACAC
>JBBPDA010000145.1:11156363-11166378 GCA_037974385.1 Arnoldichthys spilopterus
ACACACACGCACCCACACACACACACACACACAAACACACACACACATACACACACACACACAATCACTCACGCACACACACACACACACACACTCACTCTCACACACACACACACACACACACACACTCACTCACTTACACACACAAACACACAGATAAGCATATCTATCTTGACTGTGGTGGTTGATCTGTGTGTGTGTGTGTGTGTGTGTGTGTGTGTGTATTACACCTCTGACAGGTAAACTGAATAACAATCTAATTGGCAACTGTCATGGGAGAGGGATATATTATTCAGTGATTAAAAATACAGTTCTTGACGCTGATGTGCTGGAAAAAGGAAAAATGGACGAGTGTAAAGTCTGAGTCACTGTAGCTAGGGTCTTGTGGAGTGTTCCAGGTATGCAGTAGCTAGTAGCTACTAAAAATGACCCAAGGAAGGACAACAGGTTAATCGGCGATAGGGTCATGGGCACCCAAGGTTCACTGATGCATGTGGGAAGTGCTGTGCTCTGCTTTTCACAGAAGAGCTACTGCGCTTTAAAAAGTGAAGCTGACTCTGATAGTAAGGTCAGAACACACAGTGCAGCACAGTCAGAGCTGTTTTAGCAGCAGGAGGGGAACGTACACAGTATTAAGGAGGTGGTGTTAATGTTCTGGTTGATCTGTGTGTATATAGTTCTTTGAAAAAACCCATGGAAATGTCAACATCTTTAAGTGCCTACAGATGAAGGTGACAAACCTAAAACATTGTATTCCTCTGTGGAGAAAGTAAACACACCCTTGGCGTCAGAAGCAGGTATAACCCCCTTGAGCAGAAATTTCTTCTTGTAGGCGTTTGTTTATGTGTCCAGCAGCTTGCTGAATATTTAGACCACATGCAAAATGAAGGTTTTCTTGCTGCTGTACAGCACGTTTTAAAATATCACATATTTGACAACATTAGTTCTGCGCTAATGTCCTTTTTGGAGAGCAAAGGTTTTTCTTGAGTCATTGTACACTTTGGTCTGGACCCATCACCGTACACTTTGGCCTGGACCACACTTGTACCCTTATGTTACTCATCTTTCCTGTAGTACAAGAAAGTATCTACCCTGAAGTAGACACATAAGAAAGCGGGATTTCCTCCAATGGTTCTAAGAACTATGAAAAAGTTCCCCTGGTCAAGAAGCAAAGCTGGTGTTCTTGGACATTTCTTTTCACATCAGACAGTCTGCTCCTGGCCACACCTCTTTTTCTGAAGGTCTTAGAGCGTTGGAGAGTTCTTTGTGATGACATCACACACTTCAGTAGTTAAGAGAACACCAGACACTAGGTGTGTGTGTGTGTGTGTGTGTGTGTAAAAGTTACATATTGAAATGCTTTACTTACTACCAGATGCCAAACCCCTTATCCAATCCCCCCAGTGTAATTTTAGGGGTGTAATCAATTGTTACAATTACAATCGTTTGTATCGATGCATCAACGTTCACCTAAATTCATTTGACTTCATTTAACTGTGAGCAGTGTGTTGTATTGAGAAACTGCTTCTGCTTTAACCACACTGCTGCATTTGAGCTGTAGCAATAAAATGTTCACATTATAACTTGTTTGCATGTGTAAGATCATGGAAATCACCAGATCGTGTGAAATTTTATCATATTTCATTACTGACTGCAGACCCCAGTATCAAACCGGATCAACATCACTGCAGCTTGTGATTTACACCCCTGTTACATATGTGACGTTGGACATTTTCTCTTGGGTGTATTTGTGCAGGAGTTTAAAGGCGAGGCGTACCAGCTTCAGATCGAAATGGAGAGGCTGAACCACCAAGCAGGCTTGCTCCTGAAGAAAGTGTTGGAAGAAGTGGACCGCCTCGCCATTCAGGAACCCATCAGTGAGCTGAAAATGCTCTGGGACAACCTGGATGAGAAAGTGATCAACAGACAGGTAAAGATTTGAAGAGGTCCTGCCTATAAACCTATAGGCTTTCCCTCAGAAATGTCTACCTGCTTTTAGTCCTGATAGACTCATCGTGGCGTTACTCTCTTGATGTCCTACAGCACAAGCTGGAAGGTGCTTTGCTGGCCCTAGGGCAGTTCCAGCATGCTCTAGACGAGCTTCTAGCGTGGCTCTCCCACACCGAGGACCTGCTTAGCGAGCAGAAAAAGACCAGCGGGGACCCGAAAGCCATCGAGATTGAACTTGCCAAACACCACGTGAGTGCGGCCAGAGTGGACACGTTTATGCTGTTGACGTGCCCTTGCGAATAATGACCTCACTATGTGTTTCACGTTATAAAGACCACATAAATATCAGTATATCGCAAGATCTGTTTTTGCTAGGCTCGCAGAAATCTATCTTTTATTCTCAAATAAATTCTTTGCGATCTCTGGGAATATACATGTTTCCATTTCTCATTAGTTTGATGTATTTTATCACCAGGTGCTGCAGAACGACGTCCTGGCTCATAAGAGTACGGTGGAGGCAGTTAACAAGGCGGGCAGCGATCTAGTGGAGTCCAGCGCGGGAGAGGAGGCCTGCGGGCTGCAGAGCAAACTGGAAAACCTCAGCCAGCGCTGGAAGGGCATCCTGGAGAAGACCGAGCAGAGGAGACAGCTTCTGGACAGTGCTTTGCTCCAGGTCTGACTCAGACATACAACTTTAACTCACTGGCAGCTCAGTGGAATGTGGAGGTTTGCTAGAAATGGTGCCGTGATTGATGACACCTTTCCAGAGGAGTGAAGGACCTTAATCAAGGAATGTGAGGGGGAGGAAGAAGGAAAATCGTACTTTTACAGCCCTGTGCTCATACAAAAAAATCCGTGCGTGCACACATGCTCTGCAGGATCCCTTTGACTTATTTTGACTGATTTAATAAATGCAGATTTTTTTTTACTAGCAGTTGCTATCGATTTGTTTTTCTCCAACAGTTTAGTAAGATGACAGCAGTTTATTTTCAGCTGATGCTGCCTGAATGAGAGTCAGAGTAGGCGTTCCTGGTTAGATTTACCTTTTAACGGCCAGGTGATGACATGATGACATGGTGTAAACAGCGGTTTAGTGAATGCCTCTGCTGACTGCATCCACAGACGCAATTGTTCTCACAAAAATTCTCACAAACCTGCCCTTTATATACTCTCTGGATTAATAAGAGAATCGTCCATTTTTTAACCTTCTTTTCACCCCTTGAAGCCCCCACTAATGAGTCTGTGAAGTCTATTGTAATGACGCTGGCTGCATTGTGTCCTAGGCCCAAGGTTTCCATGGTGAGATTGAAGATATGCAGCAATGGCTGAAAGACACAGAACGTCAGCTGTTAGCATCAAAGGCGGTTGGAGGCTTACCAGACACGGCCCGCGAGCAGCTTAACGCCCATCTGGTATGTATTTAAGACTCCGAGAGGCCTGCTACAGATGGCAAGCTTGTACCAATTCAAGCACACCAATTTCATTTACAATGTTTTTTTGTGACCAGTAGTAAAAGTAAACAGTAAACGACACTGCATGAATTAGCAGCACTGTTTAGATGAACGTTGTCTTAGGGGCTTCAGTTCATCCAAAGTCTCTTTTCTGTATTGTCTTGTTTAACCCCGAGCCCTGTGTTTCACCTTCTGCATGCTTCAGTACCTCATTATGTGAACCCCAGCTAATGGGTCATAGTTAAGTGCTTATATAATTCAATCAGCAAACTCTAATATGAATATTTGCTTAACAAATATATGACGAACATAATTTGATTTGAAATTCATGCTTATGTTTTTTCTTTACCTGCATGTACATTCTTCCTCTTCTTCTTCTTTTTTCTTCTTTTTCCTTTTCTTCCTCTTCTTCTTCTTCTTCTTCTTCTTCTTCCTCTTCTTCTTCTTCTTCTTCTTCTTTTCTTCTTCTTTTTCTACTTCTTTTTCTTCTTCTTCCTCTTCTTCTTCCTCTTCTTCTTCTTCCTTTTCTTCTTACTCTTTTTTCATACTCTTTTTATTCTTCTTCTTTCTTTTCTTGTTCTAGTTCTTGTTCTTCTTCTTCTTCTTCCTCTTTTCATCTTCTTTTTCTTTTTCTTGTTCTTCTTCCTCTTCTTCTTATTCATTTTCTTCTTCATCTTTTTCATCCTCTTCTTATTCTCCTTCTTCCTCTTCTTCCTCTTTTTCTTCCTCTTCTTCTTCTAGTTCTTCTTCTTACTATTATTATTATTATGTTTACGCAGGAGCTGTGCAGTGCTATGGAGGTGAAAGAGGAAATCTATCAGCAGCTTCTTCACAGAGGTCAGCAGCTGATAGCCCTGACACCAGAGGGCCAGGACAGCACAACAGAACAGGACGTCCGCAACCTGCAGGACAAGTGGGAGTGTGTGCAGGCCAAGGTGGCCGAGAGGAAGGTGGGTGCTGCTAGGAACCACTTCCACGTCCCAGCTGCCAGCGTGGCCCAACATGTTGCGGCTTCGGATCCCACAAACGGAAATGGTCCATCGTGCTGATCCATGCCTGATCCCAGAGCTGTGAATTGCGGTGATGTCAGTGAGGATGTGGTCATATGGGGCGTTTACTCCATGCCTGCTTGAGGAGCACTGGGAGTCAGTATGAAACAAAAATGGGCTTTTCTGTGAAGTCAGACATATGCCTGCGGTTTATAGAGTGGTGTGTCAAGCCGTGGAGGGATGAAAAAATGATCATGTGGTTTAGTCCGAACATGTTTCTAGCCCAGATCTTCTGCTTCTTGACGTAAGGTACCATAAGATTTAGGCTTGATGTCTGGACACAAGCTTGATGTCAGTGTTCTAGTTGTCTCATAAATTTTACTCAAGGTTCTTGCTGTGTAGTGTTTTTTGGACTTGAGTTTGACTTTGAGGTTGAGTGCCATAAAAGCTTGGAATCACTTGTTAGATTCATTTTTATAATACTAATCTGAGGAGATTATCTATAATCAGCCAAACGCTTATAATGCAATTATCCAGTGCAAAATACCTGGGTGCAATTGAAGCATCCGCCCATATCTGTTAACATCAGGTGTCTTTTGGTGACGCAGTGTTATGATAGGAGTTTACCTAGAACGACACTTGAGGAAAGTCAGCATGATGTACCAAATTATTCTTCGAAGGAAATAGTTTTAGTTTAAAGGCTTCGTCTTTTTACCAAGACTTCTGTCAGCGCACTTGAATGGCAGAAGCATGTCATGAGGAGTGAATGTTGAATTTGCAAAGGACATTGTGTTTGAGGGGTGTGCGTTGTGTTTATAATGCATGGTGTGTATATTTGCAAAACGTGGAAAATTTATACATCAAATTATAGCAGTTTTATAAGTAACTCCGCCCATTTGCTGACAGTCATTGGCTTCTCATTTTGTGGTATTGTTTGTGGTTTTCATCATAAATACTGGACATACAATAGGGGTCAATCAAGTGTCAATCAAGTGGTCTTTGACCCCAGACCCCTTCAGTATTCCACAGCCTGCAACTATCTATTTACAATAACGCTTTTGTCAGGTTATCTGGCTCAACGTCTGTTTAGCATTTTTTTTATTTGAAGCATACTTGATGTTACATTTATGATCATTTTATGATTGTCTGGACACATCAAACTGTCTTCATTTTGTCATATATTTTTAACCCAATTACTTAAAGCTATGACACTGCACAGGGACAGACGCATTGAGTGGTATCTGTTTTATGAATTCAAAACCATATTAATGTTAGATTAGTGCGGATTCCATGATAGTCTCATACTCTTAATGTAAGACTTGTGATCTTTCCTTGTAGAAACAGCTGGCACTGTGTGAGTCAGGCTGCAATGTTGAATCACAGGACAATGACCGAGTTGTGGTTGCAGGAGAAACTCTGTCACTCTGTCATTTACTACTATATGTTGATATTAAGAGTTCCTCATCCTGTCCAGTCGCAGAGATGCTGATGCTGCTTTTCATTGTTTCAGTGTAATCATGAATTGAATGACTACAGCTGTGCGTGTTTGTGTGTGACTGTGTGTGTGTGTGTGTGGGCTCTGTGTGTGTGTGGTTGTTTTGTATAGGGGAAACTGGAGGAGGCGTTAACAATGGCCACAGATTTCCACAACTCTTTGCAAGACTTCATTAACTGGCTAACCCAAGCTGAGCAAACCCTGACCATGATCTCTCCAGCTTCTCTCATCCTGGAGACTATTTTGTTCCAGATTGATGAGCATAAGGTATCTCTATCAGTATATACCTCTGTGTGTGTGTGTGTGTGTGTTCTATACCACTGTTTAGTCAGTATCGCCCTCATCTCTACACAATATCTAATTCTTAATTTGTCAGTAAAGCAGAAACTCTTCCAGTTAATGACTCAACATGCTTTGATGTTTCTTATCCACGTTATTGAAGTCACCCAGTCAGGAAACCTTTGCCTTTTTGAGTTTGATCACATTAGACTTTAACCCATTTGGTTTCATTCCAGATTCTCCAGTTGCCATTTTTTTCCAGATCAAATTGATTGCCTCCCCCCACTAAGCTTGATTTCCTTGCAGGTGTTTGTGACAGAGGTGAACTCGCACCGGGATCAGATCATTGAGCTGGATAAGACCGGCACCCATCTGAAGTACTTCAGCCAGAAACAGGACGTGGTGCTGATTAAGAACCTGCTGCTGAGCGTGCAGAGTCGCTGGGAGAAAGTGGTGCAGCGCTCGGTGGAGCGAGGACGTCTGCTGGATGATGCCAGGAAACGTGCCAAACAGGTGTTGAACTTCTCCCAATGCGAAAGGCCTTTCATCGTGTTTTAACTCACTGTAATGTCTTTCAGGGCTGCTACAATCACTATTATTTTACTAATCAGTCTATGTATCAATTCATTTAGCCAAGGTTCAATATTCTTCCTGTACGACCAAGGATTTCGTCTGTTATGGTGCAGTTAAACTGTAGAAGCCACTGTAAAGCAATGTACGTGAACATATCGTGATGTTTGTAATGGGCAGTGGTGGCCTAGTGGTTAGGACATTGCCCTTGGGCCCTGAAGGTCACAGGTTCAAGTCCCGGCCCAGGCTCCACTGAGGTACCCTTGAGCAAGGTACCGTCCTGCTACACTGCTTCCCGGGCGCTGTTGATAGCTGCCTGCTGCTCCACGTGTGCACGTATGATGGGTTAAATGCGGAGGTCACATTTCGTTGCGACCAGGAATTTCATCTGTTAAACTGTAGAAGCCACGTTAGACCACTAGACGTCCTGTAGTTTGGTACAGTCAGCTGTAATGACTGGTTCATTTCTCACAAAACCAACGTAAACCATGTCCATAAATATATGCATGGCATTTTCATCACACAGACAAACAATATCCATGTAAATGAGTAAATTGTAAGGAACATAGAGTTCTAATGTACAGCATAATGTTCTATTGTCCATTTGTCCACTTTTAAGTTCTCATTCCCACAAACACCTTCATTTCTTATTTCTGATAATTATCATTTTTATTAATACAAAAACTGCATTTCTGTTACTAACTGTAAGTAACTATAGTGAATCTCCTTACTTTAATGTGCTCAATGTAAACTCTAAGGAAATGAACCAATACAAAACTCTACTATGTGGTACATTGGAAGCCAAACATTAATGGCTGTCAGTATGTTGCAGTAATGAGATAAAATGCAAAATAGTGTATTAAGTAAAATATATTTGTTTTAATAACTTACAAAAAAACATTTACAGATTTGTATTCCAACTGTAGTGTAAGAATAGGGTTGGTTCAATTGAGAAATGCTAATAGTTAAACATACTGCACAAAAAGATGCATTTTAAAAAGATAATTACTTTAATTTTGTCGATTTGTCATGTTTATAAGAATGAACTGTCTGCATGTGTTACAGGAACGTGACAGTGTAAAAGAGAACTTTTTTATCAAAGTGTAATGTTTTGGGGTTTAGGAAGTAAACGCAAGCTTCAGTACCTTTAGTTGGGATTTATCAGCGTAGCGATGAGACACTAGAAGGAAACAAACTATGACTAAACACAAAAGAAACTCTACTAACATAGGAACTCAAGAGGGAATAACATCTAGGGAAAACATATCGAAGACAATAGGGAAAAGCTACAGAGAACCGACGACCACTAAGACAAACACACAAGGAACACAAAACAAGGAACACCTTAGGTAGGGAGGAGACAGTAACGAGGGACAGATGACGAGGGCGGAGACAAGGCGGGGCTAAGTAAAACATGAGCACATGAGGAAGATAAACCAAAACAAACACAGACAAAAGCACATGACTAGGGAAAACATAACAGAGCCAGACAAGATGAAACTTCACACAAAGTAAACAGCATTGCGTTTTCTTATTGTCCTCAGTGACTGTCAGCTAATCGCAGCAGCGCACATTTTTATGGTAGTGTTGTTATTATTTAGATATGAATAATCATGTACCCACTAATACTTACTCATTATTGTAACATCCAGGACTTTTGATATGATCATTTTGCTGGGACTAAATGGCAGCTGTATACAGTTGACACACATTATATATCCAGTACCTTAGCGTCTGCTCATGTATCTGCATCCTTCTAGCCACTGATTCTCTAACCTTAGTCTTTACTAGATATAATTGTTCTGCTCTGTGTATGATCCAGTGCTGCTTGAACTAACAATAACATTGGTCATAGTGAAATAAAGTGGTTATTATACCAGAGGGATCCAACTGTCTGTTGTGAGTCTCATCAACAATCTCTTTGCAGTTCCATGAGAGCTGGACTAAGCTGATGGAGTGGCTGGAGGACTCAGAACGGGCTCTGGACTCAGAGCTGGAGATCGCCAATGAACCGGACAAGATCAAACTGCAGCTGGCTCAGCACAAGGTGACTGCACCTCATCCCACTATTTTCCTTTTGAGCGCAAATAATTACAGTCTTCCCAACATCCTGCTGATCTGTGGGGCCTTTGTGCTGTTTTTACCCATTGCCATTATGTCATGTTTTAGGCATCTGTAGACACTGTAAACCATGTCCAGGCAAGGTGTGAATCACCAAAAACCAGCTGCGTTCTGCCATCATTGTCTTTATTCTTTGACTGTGACTCACAAAGGAAGTAGCCCCAGCTCAGTGATAGTAATTCTGTGTTAATCCTGCATGCATTTAGGCCCATGATAAAACAGTGAGTATCATCCAGCATGACCCCCCTCTTTAGCATTAGCGTAGTGATTTTTGGGGCTTCCATAATGCCACAATAATCCCCCATTTCACTGAACAAATTAGGCCAGGCCTTGATCTCTGATACTTTTAATCCAGGGAGATTGAAGGAGTGCTGGAATTCTGAGGCCCCCTCCCCCATCTCATGCACACTTTATGCATTATGGAAGAGTATAATTTGTTTAAAATGATGTTCACACTTTATTCTGAGAGGCCCGTATAAATGATCTACATGTGTTCAAATGGTTAAGAATCTCACTTCTGAAGTTCAGTTGATTATCAGCAGTGTTAACAGTAAGATCAGGTTTAGAGTTAGGTTAAAGTTCTGGGTTAGCTTTAGATGAAGGTTAAGGATTAGACAGAAGAATTTATCTCATTTGACCCCATAATTTGGATTAAACACGTATTTAGGTGACTGTTAGTTAAAGAGACATGGTGCATATACAGAGCATCTACAGTGAGCTCTCAAATAAACTGTTACCAGAATATCAAAAAATATCAAAATGTTACCTTTACCATAAAAACACAATATCGGCAATATTTATCTGTATATGTTCATTTTAAATCTAAGTTTATCTGACTTTCTGTTATTCATAGCATTCAGTAAAGTGATGTAGGTAAACATAACATGATGTTTGTAATGGGCAGTGGTGGCCTAGTGGTTAGTACATTGCCCTTGGGACCTAAGGGTCGCAGGTTCAAGTCCTGGCCCAGGCACCACAGAGCAAGGTACCATCCTGCTACACTGCTCCCCGGGCGCTGTTGACAGCTGCCTTTTGCTCCACGTGTGCACGTGTGATGGGTTAAATCCAGAGGTTGCATTTCGTTGTGAAGTGACTCTTTGTCATTGTGAACACACTCAAGCACCACAACAAAATGTGACCTCTGCATTTAACCCATCACA
>JBBPDA010000145.1:11173926-11184721 GCA_037974385.1 Arnoldichthys spilopterus
TCCAAGCCGAGTACGTTCATATGTGAAGACTGATATAAGTCGAAGGCCAAGGCAAATATAAAGGCCTCCAGCTCATATCTAGTCTTGTGTTGAAAAGAGCTTCTCAAAGGCCAGTGGTGATGCAAACGTGTGGAAAGTTGGCATTGTTCCAGTGGCCTCTGTCAAACCACTTCCCAAGACAGACTTCCTTGCCCCTTTCCTTGCACTGCTGTTGCCAAAAATAATTACTTTATAGCATTTTAATGTGGCATTAGATTTTTCACTATTTCAGTAAAAGGGCAAAGGCACTGTCAAAATGCGCTAAGCATTTTATACAGAAAATGACAGTATTTCAGTAAACTTTTGTTCTACTTGACAAAGATTTTGTGTAAAACGTATTGACTGCCTTAGATTAAAATCCCTTTTTTAGTGGTTTAGAAATATTACTCACATCCCAACACATATGGCAAATTAACAGCGTATGTGGATAAATACCTTCATGTAATTCACCTACATTAAGATAAAGATTGAAATGTTTAAAGGAATGGTGTGGTCGCTCATTCAAGACATTATGGAGTCTAAGTCTTCCTTGGTTGAGAATTCCAGTTACAAAGCTAATGCTCCTATTAAACACTAGATGTCAATAGTCACCCAATTCATTTCTCTGAATACCTCCTCGGAATTTCCCTCAGCCCACTCCAACTACATACTGCGATGCAGACTTGATGAATGTTGCTAAGGATGAGCTATAGACGTTTATAAGCTTTGTTATCGAGCTCAACACGGCAGGCAGGATTTTTGATAACCAGGTCTGTATTCACGAACCACCTCTGAAGTATCAGTGATGATCTAGAATCATCAATCAATCATAAAACCACATCCTAAACTCTTCTGTGCCATCTTAATGAAGATCTGGATGGGAATTCAGATGTTTCATGGATGTATGTGCAGAATCGATTTGGGTGACATTTGACAGTTAGCCTCGTAGCTTCCGTTCTGAACTAAAGAAGCAAAAGTTGGACTCCGAACATGTCTAGGCTGATTCACTTCATAAGTAAAAACTTGTATAAATTAGACTTTACATATTTACATGTTCTAATGTTTGTTTTCTCATTTTTTTCTTCCACTGTCCAGTTCTACCTTGGAAATCAGGTATATACACAGTGTTTTTCTGATGTTGTGCTGTGGTGATTGTCTTCATGTGGGGTTTCCTTTCAATGTTCCTACTCTTCCAGATCTTAAGTTCTTAAGTCAGTCTTGAACTCAGAAGCGGATGGCATACGCAACGTTAGGAATGCTCTCCCTCACCACCAGCTTGTTTTTCTCTGATTGTGGCAAACTCCACAGACTCACATATTTGTGATAGATGGTCCTCCTAGTGTGAGCTAGTGTGAGAAAGCAAACACTGGTGCAAGTGTAGAGAGAGAGAGAGAGAAAGGGAGAGAGAGAGAGCGTTTTAAAAAAACGTCCTCAGCTTCCTACTCTTTATTAATAATGTTCAGCCGTTACGTCTGAAAAACGACACCAAAAATGGTGCGGACCCCCAGAGGGTAAAAATAAATGAAGATATTCATCGAGGCTGTGGAGTGGAAAGCATCACTGTACTTTTTGGCTGATTATCAGTGTCACATTAACGGCAGGATGAGAAACTATTTTAAGCACAGGTCTTAAGAAAGTGGTCAGTCTCCACGTTAGCGGCATACAGGTTGTGTAGGAACAACTGGAATGCTAGACCTTTTTAGGAAGTTTGGTCAACACATGGATTTATATGGTCCAGCCCTGCGTGTCTGCTTTTGAGTTACAGTGCATTTTTAACAACCTCTCTCCTTTCAGTTATTCGTGTCATGATGTGTTCACCTTTTGGGAGCTTTGAAGCTTAACACAAAGTGTTTGCTTGCCTTCTGCTGCCTTCCGTAATGTCCTCTGAATGATTTAACCTCCAGCTCGAAAGGACCTTAACCCAAGCTGACTGAATAACTGATGCTTGCGTGTTTTTTTCTCCTTTTCCCTTCCTTTTCCAAGCCTGTGCTGCAGATAAACTGTGAAAATGCTTGTCATGTTTTTGGTTGTTTTATTTATCTGTTTACTTATTTATTTATTAACAACAGCATAAATCACATGAAATCATGGGCTACATGCTTTCTCAAGGTCCTAGTTGTTGGGTTTTTATTGGGAGAGATTCATGCAAAACTCATTTCTTTCTTTTTGCTTGTTGTCAAGCTTTTTTTTTGTTAATGTCGTCATGTGCACCAGTCTGTTCCCGTTGTTTGCTGTTCCACGTCAACTGAAACAATTCTTTCGACAGTTTGGTCTCGTTCACTGCTTACATGACCCCTTAATCGCCGATGAGAGTATAACAAACAGGGACAATCAAAATCTAAATCCCCAACTGCACGTTGCTGTTTTGGAAAGCTGTATCCTGGTAAATGGAAGTTTTTAAGCCATTTGTTGTGACTTCTTTTTACTATTTCTTACCTGATCATGCTTCAAAAATCATTCCCCCCCCCCTCCTCCTATCACCAAATTCACCAGTGGCATTGAATCATTCTGGTTATCACATAGACAGAGCAGAGGCCAGAGAGAGGCTCAGCCAGAGGATCATCAGTGTGTTGATCATGTTCAGTGTTAAAAGAGTGGAGTCCAGCCATTTTTCCATATTGTTCCTAATGTGTCATTGGAGTCTAGCCATATTGGTTCTGCATCAGTGTCAACACACACACATCTTCTATGAGTATGGTGGTTTTGTAGCTCTAGAGACTGCTACCTTTGTATGTATTGTTGGTTTGTGGAAAGATACGTGTGTATTTTTTACTTTTCTATTTTTTATTTATTTTTTACTTTTTTACAGAAAGCATGAGGCCATAATTTGTGTGTGTGTGTGTGTATGTATGTTGTGAAATCAGCTGCACCATGGCCATATCCAACTGGCAGACTTAATTTTGACAGAAAGCCCTGCTGGTTTGTTGAGCTTCTATCATTGGCATTCAGTCTGGAGACGAGTTCTCAGACTCCTTCTGTTCCGATGCCAAAAACCGTCTTTCCACCGTCTTTATTTGCTGTTGTGCTTCTGCCAGGGTGGGCTGACAACACTGCAGCGCTCTCTAGTGGTGTCGGCCCAGTGTTAAACAAATCTGGAACCAATCTGTCCACCACGTTTACCTTCCAGTCTGATGAACACGCTCCGATTACACACATGCCAGCGCACTATAAATCAGACCTTGTCACCAATCCCAAACTCCCAAAGTGACACGTTCACGTAAAACAGGAGTTGCACCAGTTGGATTGACCATTCATTTGTACGTCCTCTGGAATGAAACTGATGTCGTGTCCTGATTGAAAAATAGTCCTGCTTGAAGTAACCGCTCAGCTGGGTAACAAGCGCAGACGGGGGGTTTAGGCAAGCATGAGGAGCAGGGTATGGGAGCAAAAGTGGCCACAAGTTCTGATTCATTTGGCCAAATGGTCAGGCGGTCATCACTGCCTCATACATAGAGCATGCAAAAAAAAAAAAAAAAAAAAAAATTACCGTTTGACATGAGTGTTCGACATGCTCAGTAAAGGTCAGTGTGGTTTCTTGTTTGCGCTGTTACTCTGCTGTGGGGTTCTCTCACTCTGACTGTATCCCAGTGACTCAGCACTGAGCATTGTTACTCTGCCCCTTGCCCAGTTCGGAGACTCCCAGCAGCTCAGGCTGGTGCGGATCTTGCGCAGTACTGTCATGGTGCGGGTGGGAGGAGGCTGGATGGCCCTGGACGAGTTCTTGGTGAAGAACGACCCGTGTAGAGGTAATGATTTTGATTGTTTGGCTTAAATGACAACAAACGTAAACTATCGATGGAAGCACAGTAGCCGAACGCAAAAAAATTTTTATGCCTTTTTTCAGAGACTTTTTGAGTTTTTATGTCACGTTGATATTCTGAGCCTGTTATTTATATATATTTTTGGTCCATTTCAACAGTTTGGATGAGAAAAGAGTGAATGTAAAGACGAAGCTCCTTATGTTTAGAAACAGGTTTTTCTAAAGGATTTACAAATGTTTATAAGCACTTTCCAGTGTCTTCTGCCTCTGACTGGCTGTGTATGATGTTCTGAAAGCTTGCTGCCATGTTCCTACTAAGGCTTTTCTCTCTGTATTTTTCTATCTGTCCTTTTACTGTTCTCCTGCTGAATGTACCTGCTGTTTTCTTCATGTTATGAACCCGACTATCATTTCTTCTAGTTCATCACCACGGGAGTAAAATGTTGCGCTCGGAATCAAACTCGTCAATTACTCAGTCTCCTATAGGTTGGCAACTCTCACACTTTCTCTCCTTGCTCCATCCCAGTGGTATGTGTGCATCTGTATGTGTGTGTATGTTTGTGTGTGTGTGTGTGTGTGTGTTGGGGGGGTCCCACTGTAGTGATGGTATTCTCATTAACATTAAACTCTTGCTACTCCCTGAGATTTCTCTTGCATGCAGCTGTTTGTTGCATCGCGTTTCCGGCTGCTTTTCCGTTCAGCCTCTGCTGCCTCTTTGTTTTCAGCTCCTTGCATTGCAGCCTCTTTGACAATCTCACTTGGGTTAGGTGTGCCTAGTTAAAATGCCAGGAATGCATTAGTTGTCTTGATATAACACAGTTGGAACTGTAGTGTATCAGAATGTCTAATAGCCCACTCTAACGACTGCTAAAAAGGAGGATGCAGGAAGTGTAATATGTCACAAACAGTTTGCAGGATAGTTTTCTTTGGGAGTGTTTTGTCATATTTTGCCATCATACCTGAGTGATGTGATACTGCATGTCACCTGCTCCTATACAGAATCATGCCCCAAGACTCAGCAAATGAGTCCAACTCCATTGCCTGCACTGCTGGTTTCATTTGACCCATTTATAAAATGGGCTTCATTTTCTCAATCCACCCTCACCATTCAATCACCACCCTCCCACTCCTGCCCTGCTGTGTACTCTAGATAGCTCTCAGCTCATCACTGTATGTGTATCCTCTTCTCAGCTAAAGGTAGAACCAATGTGGAACTGCGAGAGAAGTTCATCCTTCCAGAAGGAACCACTCAGGTGATGGCCAGCTTTCGCTACCGAGGCCGAAGGTCACGGCCATCATCGAGGGGTGCCTCCCCCAACAGGTCAAACTCAAGCCACAGCTGTCCTGCACAACCTAACCCAGCTGCTCCTGGAGCATCCAAGGTATGGGGACTTTTGTCATGTGTTAGCTAGTTTAGCTGAAAATAGAAGAACTACCTGATGTCATTGACAAGCCCATTATTTGTAGTTTTCATATCATTGTTTTTTAAGTTCCCCCATTTTGTCCATGTTTGTTCTTCCTACAAAACAGGATTCACCATTTTCTCTCGAACGTTTTACAGATCAAATCGTTATTATTTTTTGAACATTTGACTTTTTGAATTCCAAATTAAAGACCCAGGGAACCTAAAACAATGTTTGCTTTTGAAGTCAGATATTTTTGCTCTTACAGGCACACAGTATTAATGTACAGTGTGCCATTTGACCTTTACAGTGTCCCAAAATACTGCTCTTTTGATGGAAAATGGGTGGTCCTAATGTTAGAACTCGCATATGGCTCACTTGACCAATAGTCCCTCCGTTAGGCAGGCAAGGCAAAGAAACATACCTTCTTTAAGACATCATCGCATAAAAGCTGTTTTAAGTGAGCCATGGACACAGCGGGGAGAGTCTACACCACCATCTCCTTTTTCTCCCTGCTTGCGATTATTAGTTTTGCCTTAGTATCAACTCTCAGTGTTAATATCATGCAGAGCATCATGGGTAATACACAGCAATTTTAATATTGTACTCTTTGTTCCCTGGGAATTTTTGGCTCAGTAATCTTAAACAGTCCTACATTTAAGGGAAATGATTTCATGTATATTTTTAGTAATGTCACACTCAAACTCGTGTGAAATGTTGATAAAATGGTGAACGTCCTTCATTCAAAGCCCTTTTGTATATTTATGTATTTCACCTACCATTGTTCCTCACAGACTCCCCAACATTTAACGCGAAATTATGATAAACCCTGGCTGACAAACAGCAAATCAGCTACTCCTCTAAAATCATCTGACTCCTTTGAAAGCCAAGGGTCATCCAATGAGGTATAGTGAATTAAGAGGAGTGCCGAAATCCGGTGTACCAACGCTGATCTAACCACCGCCTCTAACTCACTGTCAATTTCCTGCTGTCTACCTGAGGTTAACACAGTCTCACGCTTAGGTTTGCCATAATGCATGGTGGCTGACAACTGCAGGGTTCTGACAACAAACAGCAGCTGTAATTCTGTTGTTTGGCTAGAAAACATCCTTTCACGTGTTAACACTTCCTGTAGTCAAAAAGAGAAACTGGGTTGAGACGCACTAATATTTTCTCCTTTTACATGGGTTGACATACTACACTACTAACAGCAAAAGCAAGAATTTCTTCCTTAACTTCTGTAAGAATTGCCTGGCCGATCTGTCATGTTCTTGAGGCTTTCTGCTGCTAAATGATGCTTTTTGTATAAGAAATCTGACCTTAACAGGCTCTTTAGTACTCAGTTTTAATACCCTGTGGTCATGTGATGGTTCAATAATAGCTTTATAATGACATTTCTGTCACTAAAAATGTCAATTTGTTCTGACAGTAATTAGAGCATTCAGTCTCCTTCATTTGTAAGACGTACTGAAGTGTATGCCACTGATCGAATGGTGTCTGCAGGGTACAGTAATCTATTTAAAATCAGCTCACATAATCAGCATGATTCTACGCTGCTTCCTATCAGATCCAAATAATGGCCTTGGTAAGAGATAAACACCTTTAGCATGTTTATTTCTGATTCTTTTTTTTTAAATAAGGCCTTTGTTTTTAACAGAATACGCCCATTCAAGGCAGCAAGCTTCGCATGCCTGGCTATTTGTCCGGGAAAGGCTTCCAGTCTGGAGAAGAGGGCACATTAATAAATGCTGCTGTTCTGAAGGCCAGGGGCCAGGCCATTGGTAAGTTACAGTCGTGTTCTGCTTAACAAAGTGAGCAAATATTCAAAAAAGAAATTGGCCAAAAAACTCAGTTTGTGTGAATCTGCCAAAACGTGTTCAGTGTGCAAAGTTTGCATGTTTGCAGGTTTAGTTTTGATATCAGAAGCTAACAAAGAATGGATTTGTTCAGCTATTCACACTGTGCAAACTATACGCCAAACTCACCACATATTTGGCTAAAACCATTTCTATACACAACAGTAGGTCTTAATGGTTTGAGGACATGACTTGCAGTTTTTCTGACCAGTGCTGCAATTACAAGAACCCCATAATCAGGTTTAAGGGCCTTCTTTAGGCCTTGCCTTAAACCTACTGGAAAAACAGCATTTCAAGCATTAGGCAGAACATTCATAACCATTTCTTGTAATAACTTTCTATAAAGTAGCTTTTAGAGGCACTGAACACGTCTGACCCCCATCACCACCACTGTGAACAGCTCTGCCTCAGAAAGTTTTTCCTAAACAGAATTTCACTTCAAACCACTCTGAAGGAATTTCACCGTAATGATTTTACAATGCAGACAGTTTGAAAAGAAAAATGGCGGATCAGTGTTGAGTTTATCTGGTAATACAATTAGACACAATGATCCTGTAAGTAAGAACACTTGGATACAATATTTCCCATATTAAAGACACTGTGTACTGAACTGTACAACCCTTCCCCTTCACAGGCCCCAGTAAGATTCCAAGCAGGCCGGGCAGTAAAGCGGGCAGCCGCGGGAGCAGCCGCAGAGGTAGCGACGCCTCAGACTTCGACATCTCTGACATCCAGTCTGTCTGCTCAGACGCGTCGGAGACAGTGACGGACTCCGGGAGGCCTACACCCCGGTCGGCCTCCCGCCAGCATGGGGGCAAACCTTCCAAAATCCCCACCCCCCAGAGGAGGAGCACACCCACCAGCAAACTGGCCAAGAACACCAAAAGATAGTCAGTAGCCTGTGGTAACTGAGAGGACCAGCGTAGACCTCCACAGCACTGTGCTGGCACACACTGGACAGAGACTGGACACATGTAGACACTAAAAACTGCGAAACACTTATTTAAAACAAAACAGAACAAAAAAAGTGTAGCAAGATGTAAATTATTCTGTGGCAAAATGTGGAGAAGGAAGAGTGCGAGTGGAATGTGATGGTTTTCGTGTATTTGTCCTGTATTTTTTTTTTTTTTTTTTTTTGTGAATAATGTCATGTCAGATTATAGGTTTATTTTATTGCTGCTATACCTGGAGAGGTTAGCACCAGTGGAAAAGAAAGACTGTACATTGTGTTGCAAACTAACAGTTTTCCACATTATTTGAGCTGATAGAGAAGCTGAATGTACTGTAACCTCCTCAAGCTGATACGCTTGTGAGCAATGGTATGCCACTGTACTCTGCCAGGGCACCACAACTATTTATTCAACTATTTAAAGTGCAATGATGTGCTGCTGATAATGCATTTTAAAGGGCAATACAATACTTTCAATTGTAACCATAGCAAATGCCCATCTTAAAACACTACAGAGAACCTTGGTCATGGCCTTCAAACAGTCCTCATACACACCTGCTGCATTCGCCGACAACATTTTCAGTTCATTAACTCCTAGCATCGTGTGCCATTTTACCTTGACCAGAACTTTCCAAGGTTCTGACTAGTAGATATTCATAAGTGCATTCATGTCTGTATACTGTACGTTTTTTTTTTTTTTTTTGGTCTGCCTGAGTGACAATGGCTTACTCACAACATTTTTGTAATAAATCTGCTTGCAGCAAGCTACGACGGTATAAGAAAGCCAAGACGCCTCTTCTCTTTTCATCTGTTCTGCATATTTATGAAGTCTGCACCGCATCCATGACAAGGACGTATTGTGTCAGATGCAGATGTGTGCTGTAATGTTTTAGGCCTATGTTTTAATAAGTCTTCGGCAGTAAATCTGATGTTTTTATGGCATATACGAGGAGGGGAGAAAAAGACAACGTCAGCATTCTAGTGCTTCTGGTGTGAATTCTGCCAGGTCCTGCGAAGGGGGAGAAAAATGGGGGATTTCCCCACTAAAGCATGCCAGATGGTCTCTGCTGTGCACTGGATTAACGGCAGTATGTGAGCGAATGAGGCAAAGCGTAATCATCTGAGATGAAAGCAGGATGAGTACCAGTTACCCCCCCCCCACATGCTTTCACATTGTATAACCTATGATGCCACACACCCTTATGAAACCATGTTCTGCTTGCTAGGCGTGATGTTTATCCTGATGGTGATCTTTGTCTTAAGAATTGCTCCAGGCTTTAAAAGAAGCCAACGCGTAGCATCGTTTCTAAACCATGGTGTGCATAAAATGTTTTCACGGAACATTGTACGTATAAATGGAGTTAAACTGCCGTTTTATCACACTGCTGAGTGGACTGTTGCCCGGTCACAGGCATTTATTTTATACCCCTGTAAAAAGGACCATGCATTTTCTGCTTATGCACTTTCTGAAATACCTTATTGTCAACATTCAGTTTTTATAGCCTGGGTACAGTTCGCTGCATAGGCTGCCCCCTGACATAAATGGGGAGACTCTGGAGAAAATTCAACATCCATATAAGTTCTACAGCCCTATCACAGAATATTTTAGTTCACGCATATGCATCCAGCAGTAATGCTCTAAAGACTGTTACAGATTGCTCTGCTTTTTAATTAGCTCGTTAGTATGCTTGTTTATATATATATTACTAAATGTATATATATATATATATATATATAATTTTTTTTGTTCACCTTTTTGTTCATTATTATGTGCAGTTTTTACTTTGCAGTGTCTAGTTCTCGGTTGATCTCTGTGCACATTACCCCAGTTATTGCGTGGCATGTTTGCAGAACTCCAGTAGTGTCTGTCCGTGACATTCTGCATCTTTCTATGAGTGCCCTCTCTCAGAGGATCCACTGTCCTCAATAAAGCTTCAGCCTTTCAACCTCACCAACAGCAGCTACAAGACTTATTGCTAAGACAGCCCTGCTTTATTTGTCAACATTATCACAGAGATTGACCCTCTGATGGTTCAGATTTTTGCAGCCACAATGCTGTATAAACAGTTGGCTGGTCCATAAGAGTCACCTGTCTGAGGCTGGCTCCCAGCATGCAGCAAAGGTCTCCAACAGAGACTGGAGGTGCTGAGTGAAGGCTATATAGACCCTACCTCCAAAGACTTTCATGGAATAGTGTTTGCTTATGATAATTCCTCCCAGTGACCACACACCCCGGTGGTAGCGGGCCTTAGTGAGCAGGCAGATCCCTCTGGACCGAAGGTGAAGTGGAGCACAGGGGTCAGCTTCTCTTCCAGTTCATGTCCAGCAGGGCAGGCTGCTGTAAGAGTGCTTAAGGCTGGACTCAGAAGACCGATGCTGGACATGGCACTTTAAATGTGGCTATAACTTCACTAAAGGAACTGCTGAGGAACTGGCTGCATCCAGCGACATCAAACTGGTCTCTAAAGAATATGTAAGTGAATGGGAAGCATGAACAGTAAGAGACTTGGATGAGTCTTTGTAAGCCTAATAGTGGCATTAATGAGATGACTGGCTTATTAGGGCAGGAATCTAACCTCCATATCATCTCATACCAATTTAACTTTTTTATAATGGTGAATTTTGAGAGTTGGACAGATTTTGTGTAAATCAAAAATTGTTCTTTTATATTTTGAAAGTGTTCAGGCAGCCGCAAGCTTTTATATTCAGTGTTTATCCAATTTTTTTTCAAAATGTGTAGGAAATCATATATATATATATATATATATATATATATATATATATATGTTATGTCTCACATTTCACACAC
>JBBPDA010000145.1:11192895-11228311 GCA_037974385.1 Arnoldichthys spilopterus
TTTTCTCTCTCTCTCTCTCTCTCTCTCTCTCTCTCTCTCTCTCTCTCTCTCTCTCTCTCTCTCATAATATGTTTCGGTCCTTCCAATTCACACCAATCAGCGACATTTACCCAGATGGTCTTCCTGCCGATTATTCCGTAATAGCCACCTTCAAGATAACAAAGGATGCAGCTAAACAGTCCTGGAACCTGTGGCAGGTTAGCGATCCTGATGGCCAGGAACAGGTAGGCTTGAGGTTTCATGGAGATTCCAGAACTTTAGACTTCTTCTACAGTGGCCCCAGCAGAAGGCAGATGCTGCGCACCTTCCATGGTGTGGAGAAGCTGTTTGATGGCGAGTGGCACAAGCTAGCATTAAGCGTAAAGGGAAACAGGGCCAGGCTGCTGGTGGACTGCGATGAGGTCAGCGCAGAGCCGCTGGATGAGCCCAGGCCACACATCCGCCGAGGATACACCTCCATCGCCAAGAGAGCTGTTGGTGACCGCTCAGTCTCTGTGAGTCTACTGTTTTAGGTCTTACAATATTTATATACATGATTATATTTGATTAATACAGTTATTAATAAAACAGCACCACCTCAGAGATGATTTGGTCCTCCATTACACATTTGTTGTTATTGTCAACTGTGTGCATTTGTCATTTTGTTTGTGGGTGTTTTGTTTTCTGTTTGCTGATACGCCACTTAGAAACATCATTGGGTTTGAGAAAAAATATTTGAGAAAATGTAACATTTTATTATTATTATTATTATTATTATTATTATTATAGTCTTTGTTCTTATTGTTGTAAGTGAAACCTTCCCAAGAGCATCCAACTGTGTTAACAAGTGTTTTGCTCTTTGCTGCAAGTATAAACACTCATCTGTGTCATGTGATTTTACATTGCTGGTAGTTAATTTAATGTGTTATTTTACCAAATGTATCCTCTTTTTTTAATGTCCTCTTCAACTTTCATCACCCACTGCATAACAAAGCATTTTTTCTTGCTGAGATGCAGTGAACATGAGAAACAAAAGGTGGATGTATTTTTAAATCCTGTTCAGGCAGGTTTTACTTTACTGACTGACAAGATCTGGGATGAAAATCCAGTATAAATCTGCAATTTTGGTACTTTTACTAAATATTAAAAACTTGTTATATTTCTGGGGAGAATTGCCTTCTGTAACCTGGAGCTATCTCAGTAGTCTCATAGTCCTGTTCAATCTCATGGTCATGTGCCATGCTATTGCTGTTATTGGATGCTGCAGCCCTGTTGAATAATATGCATGTTCTGATGTTCCAGTCCAGACAAAATCTGGTCATTTGGGGGAAATTACACAGCTACTTATTACACAGATATTGTTAGAGTGGGCCAGTAGCTTAAAAATGTCTCCAGGAAAACTAACCAGCTCTAATAATGATGACTCAGAAACATTGATCAGTTCTCTTCTCGTGCAGTGGTTTCCTACTCTGGTTCTAAAGTTCCTATGTACTGTACACTGCTCTCTCTACTCTAATAAACTGGTTCTAAAATCCAGAAAGGCTTATATTAGCTAAATAATTGGATTAAATGTAAGCAGGGAAGGCTTCAAAATGCAGGAAAGTGCTACTCCAGGACTGGAATTAAGAACCTTAGAGCATCAGTTAGACTTATTTGGACTTAACATATAAACTGCACTTTTATTATATGGTATAATGACATAGTTTCCATACTGAAATCTGTTTGAGATAAACAATTCAAACATGAGTTTCCCTCTGCTACAAATTTAGACGGCCTGTTGAAAGACATGAAAAAATATCATGTGTCTACTATGTGCTCTTTAAACAGACCTTTTACCTTGTTTGAAAGCTTGTTAACAACAATAGTTTGCTGTGATCTCACTGCGAATTCAAGTCTGTAATTCAAACAGAAAATGTTTTCACGCACAAACAAACGCCTCGGTCACATTTGTTTACTCCATTTTTTTCCCTTAAATGTTAACATTTAGTGGGTGATGTCAAGATTTAATATCGTAGGAAACATAAGGTTCGAATTAGATGCAAGTTGCATCTGAGTCTGGAAGTCTGTGTATCCATCTGGAGGCCGAAAGTATGCCTATGGCAAACTACACAAATAGTAGTCTTTTCCCAAAACGGCTCGCTTGGAACCTTTTTTATATATGTATAAAGAAAAAAGGAAAACGAATGATCAGAGTGATTCATTAGAAAATTATTTCGTCCAGCTGTGCCCGTCCGTTATAGCTCCCAGTGAGTTAGACTGAGTAGTACGGTGTCCAACCCCTAAATCCTGTTTTGCTCTAGAGAGCATTTACATTTGGAAAGATAAGCTGTTTGTATGATATAAATGAGTGACTGCAGTGTAATGACCGTTAAGCATGAAATCATATGCAAAGTCTGCAGAGTCGTGCGTGTTCTTAAATGAACACACTGGTGCCCTGTGATTATTCAGGTGGACCTGCAGAAGATGCACGTCTCCTGTGATGCTGACCAGGCCTACTCTGAAGGCTGCTGTGAGCTGTCCAACGTGGTGAGTCAGCTGCTGCTGCTGCTACTACTACTACTGTGTGCAAATGTGTGTGTTTGTGTGTATGTCTCTTTCCACACCACCTGGAGTAACATGTACTTAGAGTACAGGTGTATAAATCTCCTGATCTGACCCTGATTCTTTCTGCAATTGAAGCAGATTTTGTAGGTGAAATATAGCATTATAATAAAGAATACCCTCAAATGTTGACCAAAAAAAGTGCCTACTGTACAAAGTATTATTACATTAGTATCTGAAAGTTGGAAACACCACTGCTTTTTGACTTCTCTCTGCAGTGTGGAGGATATGCTGAGATTGGTTTGACTGCTGGGAGAGGAAAAGCCACATGTAAATGCCTGCATGGGCAGCCAGGTCCCCAGGGACGTCCTGGGCAGAAGGTTAGCAAAGCTTCCAGCCTGTAATGCACTTTCTCTATAACTCTGCACCATGTTGACCACACCCCTCCATCCATACACAGGGTCACAGGGGTCTGCCAGGAAACTCAGGAGATGCAGGAAGATCTGGGAACTGGGTAAGAAGCCTAATTTGAAATCTCTCACCTCTGTGTAGGATTCCACAACATTAGGACTGGGCAATCTCTGTAGTAGTTAACAGGAGCAATCGGGCTCCTAATAGAGGCTCATTAGAGTGAGCAAACATGCAGAGTCATGAGTGAAGGGTGGAGTGACTCTGAAAATGAAAGGGGAGAGGGAAGAGAGAGATGAGGTGGAAGGAAAGAGAGAGTGCAGGGCTGGCCAGGGAGAGACAGAGAGTGAAGTTGTGGAAAATGGCAGTGGAAGCATTGCTGAGCGAAGGCATGATGGAAAGAGAACTGGGAACAGGCCTGGTCTCAAGACGGTAAACACTGCGGCTTCTATCGCGCTTTCAGCAGGGCAATCCAGGCGTTAATCAGCATTTATTACCCCCTTCACATAAGACCCATTAATATTGGAGTCTTTGGCTCACAGTCATGTACTTATCAATGCATGGATATACGAACCCACCATAACAAAAAAGATTTCTATTTACTGTATAGATGATGATGGTAAGTCACCTAATCACCTACAAAGAAGATTTTGTTTCTGCTTTTACGAGGCTCGTGAGGGAGTAGAGTAGCGATAGCTTATGTGATAGGGAGAAAGTCAAACAGTAGCATGCCACCACAACATTTGGATCCTGCAGATTTATACAAAAGAATGCTTAAAAAAAAGTGACCACAGAGGAAAATAATCTGAACTTTGGTTCTATTGGTAAGGGAGTAATTGACTTTTTGGCTTAAGATTCAGTTTTTTCTTGTTTGCTGCTTGTTCTTTTTTTTTTTTTTTTTTGATAAATGACAGGAACCACAGTTTACATTGATGGTGAGTGCTACATGGGCTAAACTTTTACAAAATGCACTCCAGTATCTTCTGCCTCGAGTGTTTGAACTCTGGCGGAATCAAATGATAAAAGCACGGTCAGATATACAAGTTGGAATGACTCAATAGTGAGCAAAGCCAGACAGTAAGCAGCAAATATGCAGGAGAACGCTTCATGATCAGCCTAATTAGAGGAAATGGCACTTTGCATCAGGATCCAATTACTTGTGTACATTTGGCTTATGTGAACTTTTTTTTTTCTTCCTCAAACCACCGCGGGCGGTAGACATGATTCTTTCCACTCCGGAGTTATGACTAATTTACGTCTTTGATCCACATCCAATTCTCAGTGGTGAGTTGGAACAGAAGGCCATCTTTAAAACATGGCTCAGGCTGCATGTGCTTTGGTGAACACGGTCTCTACGCACGGGGAAAATACATTACCTTGGCATAACAGAGGATATGCCCAACTTGAAAGAGCAAACATGGACAGCGGCGCTCCAGTAGAAGAGGGGGACTTACTTCAGCCCATCACAGTTTGGTGATCTCCTTCTCTAACAACATCTAACCTAGGTAGCTAACTGCTGAGATGAATCAGGTGTGTTTGAGCAGGGAAATCTCCGAACGGTGGTGGACTGTTACTCTTGAGGACCAGAAGTGAGCATCCCTGCAGTAGGGGACCTCTCCGAGGCCCAATTTGTCTGTTTCTGTTAGTTTCTCACTGTTTTACTCCCATCCACACACACAGCAGTAGCTATGATGAATGCAGTGCAGCTGGTGCTCTGTAGGGGGTGGACATCTGTCCTGATTAACTTCTTACAGTGCGTGTGTTTCAGTGTGCGTGTTTCACTGTGGGGAAGGCTTGTGTTTACTGCCGCCCTGTTGGGGGGCCACTGAGTGCATTTCCTGCCCTGTGCAGACACACTGGATATCCGTTGCTCTGGGTGGTCTGTGACTACACCAGATACAGTCTACTCTCTCTACTGTCCTCTATAAAGCCGGTCCTCTATAAAGCCCCTTTTTCCAAAGGTCTGTCCACTCATACACACATTATGGGTCGGAGTTAGCTTGCTTTTGATGGACTGCCCTTAAAGAAGCTGCTTACTAAACAGGCGCTAAGTGAATAAATGCTTGTTTACGACTGAAAGTGATTAGAATGGGGGGTGGGGGCTTTTGCTAGCAGAGCCAATTACACAGCTGGCTTAGTTGTTGCAACACTTAAGGCCCATTTTATCAGTAACGTGCCACTGAGGCATTCTAATAGCTGCTAAATTCTAATGTCAGTTATGATTAGATTCACATGGAAAAAGACACCTGGGCTATCTGCCCACCCAAGCTGAAAGGCTAGAGTTGGTGCTCTGTCAGTATTATAGATGTTAATGCCTCATTATACTCATTAAACAGATATCAGTGTGTGTCAGTGCTACAGTGGAGACATGTTCATGATGCTTAGCTGTTCAGTATTCTTTGACTAATGTCCATGCTCATAAGGTAGTCAATACCACCTGGCAGCTGTGTTCGTTTGTGTATGTTGGGAGACATCCTAAAAGGCAGCTCTAGGCAGCCTTTTATACACAAATGTCTAACCAAGACAGTGTTGTGAGAATAATTATGCTGTAAATCCGAATTCTTTCAATTATTGGTCAACATTATTGACCAATTAGAACCAACATATTTACCACTGGCTGAGCTTATGTATCTCAATGCTTCCTTGTTATAGGGATCACGTGGCGAAACTGGAGACTATGGAAACATAGGAGAGCCTGGTCCTAAGGTAAAGACTATACTCCTGATATTCAACACAGATCAGATATTACATTTAAACCACCTACTTAATATTGCATAGGTCTCCTTAATGCCACCAAAATGGCTCTGACTGTGGTGCATGATGTGTCTGGACACTATTCTATCATAGACGGTGTCAACTTTTCATGAACTGACTCTTCAGTACTGGGGCTTAATGCATACCACCCCTTGACAAGCCTTTGTAATGCAATAGCTAGATATTCAATGATTTTCACTTCAGCTGTCATTTTAATGTTGTGGTTAATTGAAGTGTAGGTCTTTTTGTTTGCTTACTACGCTCAGACTAGAGCTGCTGTTTTTCATCTTCACTATCTGCAGTTCCCTTCTGCCTTGATCTGTGTAAGACTCATCTGTACTAGTATTCACCACAGAAAGTTCTGCTGAGAGAAAACTGAACTAGATTGAATGTGTCCCTCTAGGGCGAGGCTGGGATCAAAGGAGAGAAGGGAATGAGAGGTTTGCATGGCTCAGAGGTAAATAATCATAGTCACCATGGCCTATGCTATCCCAATTCTATGCATTAGTGATGACAATAAGTCTTCTTCTTGTAGGGTGACAGGGGACCTAAAGGCCTGAAAGGTTTACCAGGTGCTGCAGGCCATAAGGTAAGGAGAGCAGCAGAGATGTATACTCAGACAGGATACTGTGAAGAGATTTCCATACAGCTTCCAGAACAGTCAAGATGTGTTCAAACGATTTCTTTATGATTTGCAAAATCGCGTATTTACAGTTTACATGTTAAATGACTTGTCATTGCTTAAATCTATCATGTATGTATTTTATCATTGAGTTCTTCTATAGTTTTTATCACACAATATTCTCTTAACAACCGCAGGGAGTCCGAGGGAATTCTGGAGAAAGGGGAGCGACCGGAGCAGCTGGAGAGAAGGTAAATTAGACCAAAATTAAAAACATTTCCAACATTTTTAAAGCAGTTCTTTTGCTGGGGATATTCAGTGACTCATTCACTCCTCGTTGCCTCTTCCAGGGTTCGTCAGGAGATAGGGGATACAAGGGGATTCCCGGATATCAAGGAGTGAAGGTAAATGTGTTGCCTTAATTTGTTTCCGTCCCAAAAAGCCATGTATCTGCTCCGTGTGGTCCAATTATCTCATCATTCCTGTGTCCTCTCCTCTAAAGGGAGAACGGGGCCTCACTGGAGCTGATGGACCTCTAGGACCACGGGGTCTGCAGGTATGGAAACGGGCTGGAGGCCCCTGCACGTTGTGCACCGTTAGTTACCACAATGACATTTAAGACCCCTAGGCCACTCTTAAATCCAATATCTGTCACCTCTGAGGTCACTCACGAATGCACTACTTGCCAAATGATTAATTTTAATGCTGGTGGGTCCACAGAGGAATGCACATATCCTATGTTTATGGCTCAGACTCTCGCTATGCAAATAGCAAGCAGCACCTGAGAGGTAGGCAGTGTCAGGGGTGGGGTTATTTGATATGTTTTATTAAACAAACTATTTAAGCTAAGAGTACAAGTAGAAGATAGTAAGGTGTGAGTGTGCACCTCTATAGTACAGTCGCAAGCAATAGAAAAAATGCATTTTGATATGTGGAGGCAATGGTGCTAAGAATAAAACAGACCACAGTAAAGAAAAGAGTTGCACAGTGAATGCTGTTGTTTATTTTAGAGGCTGCAATGTTGCTTTTCAAAGCATGACTGGATGTGAAAAAGCATTTCAAGTATATAAGCTGTTTGGGAGGCTGCAACTTTCGTATCATCAGTATTTCAAAATATATAACAACCTTACATAATGTCATACTACATGGGCATTAATGGAACTGTGCTTTACATTTTTATATCTGTTAATTATCACAATATGTATGAATATTCTTTCTGAACATATTGTGATTTTGTCAATGCTTAATAAGACTGAACAACTGCATATTTCATTATAACCAGAACACCATTACAGCAGTTAATATTATTATTATTATTATTATTATTATATTTTTTGTCATATTACTACCACATGTGTAGTATGTACATGTACAGTGGCCTGATTACCTGATTGGAATAAAGAAATTGTTGTGTTTACAGATAACCAATATAAGCAAATAGTTTACTGTACGTTTATACCATGTTTCCCATAGTACCTCGTGTCACTTGACCCTAATTGGAGTGTTCTCTTTTTGGTCCATGATAGGGAGTTGTGGGAGATTCTGGTGAGAGAGGAAAATCTGGAGAAAAAGGAAAGCCTGTACATATTCCACCAATTATATTCCTAAATGAACTGAAATAAGTTTTGTTTCCTATACTCCTATTGTGTATTTCCCACAATTTATTAGGGTATACTTGTTTTTTTTTGTCATTTTTCACAGGGTAATCTAGGTCCAAAAGGAAGAGTTGGAGGCCTGGGAGAGAAGGTAGATATGACGTAACCTATATGTCTAACATCTCGATTTACAAATAAGTAGCAGTGTCTTCATTGTGGTAAATTTCCTAGGGCATCGTTGGCGATCCAGGTCTGCCTGGGAGGGATGGAGACCCTGGCATTGAGGTCTGTTCTGTAAACACGAATGAACTATGCAACATCCTTCCTACTTCTCTATGTCCTTGCTCACATTTTCCAGCTTGGTGGTAATCTCAGACTTGTTTCTTCACAGGCCTATCAGGGACCGCAGGGGCCTGAGGGTAGAAGTGGAAAAGCTGGCGAGAGGGTAACATCAGTTTCTCTCATAAAACTGACCAAATGTAGCTGTAAATGGCTGTATAATCTTGGCAACTGTATTTCATACAGGGTGAGAAAGGTGCTCAGGGGCCTCCAGGGAACATGGGCCCTCAAGGACGAACCGTAAGTAGTTTTCAGAATGCACTGCTAGCATCTGCTATCAAACATGATCTCTTTATGCATCGCCTCAATGCTTTTGCCACTCCCTCGAGGTTCAGAGGCATAGAGAACATAAAATCTGCCTTCTGGTAAATTTATAAAATGTTACACTCTTCAGGGCCTGCAAGGATATAAGGGCTCTGCTGGAAAGCCAGGAAGACCAGGATTTATTGGGCCTCCAGGAAGAACTGTGAGTGTTCAGGACAGATATTCCAAGGCCATGTGATATGTAAGTTTACTTTCTATAAAAAAGTTAATCTCATCCTAAAATATTATATTTTATCACCAGGGACATGTGGGATTACCCGGACGACCAGGGCCAAAGGTAATGAACTCTGCTCACTACTCCACTGTTAAAGCATTCTCAGTGGACTCCAACATGTGTGATAGTCAGCGGTGAGTTTGAAAGCTGTCTAATATGCACAAGTATGTACAGAAGATGCACATGATAGTTGACCACAAAGGTGACAAGCTTTAAAATGTTGTTACTTCATGATATTCTCAAAATTAAATGGAAACGGGTGGAACACCGTGTACTCTAAAAACAAAGACATTTACTGTGCGACACATGGCAAGCAGAGGTTGTGCACCCAGGCAGGGTCAGTTGAAGGGCTTAAAATAAATCAAAGTCCTGTAAATGTTTAACATGACTACATTTTTCTGCATCCATAGATTTCTGCTGTCATGAGCAGACTCCATGGAAGGGTCACCCGATGTGCTGGATCATATAATAGTACAGGGTTTCGGTGTTCAGGCATGCTCAAATCCTCTTTCCACACTGTCTCGTAAGCCAATCTCAGTGAATCAAAAGAAGAAGAAAAACATCCCATAAAGCAAACTTCAGTCTGTATGACTCATACTTTCAGTCTCAAACGTCTGCAGGTAGAACATGCACATCTTGACGCATCAAAATTGAACCATAATACCAACAGAAACATCCTCAAGCCATTTACAAAGAGAGAATTTTCTGTCATTTTATCCAAAAGTAAGGGATACAACTGAATTCGCTCAATTATTGGCCCATTATCCATTTTACTGGTTTTGACAAGCAGGTACCGAATCCAAGACCACAGATGTGCAGACACACATTTTTGCGGTACGCGCATGAACATGCACGTGCTCATCTGACAGTTCGGAACCCCCGCGTGTTTTGATGGTGGTGTCATGTCTGTCCGTCTCTGTGCTCCACTGCTCAGCGCGCTAGCATTCGGTCGGGCACAGCCAGCTGGCTCAGAGAGCAGCCACACTACAAAGTGTCTGTGACTGAAACCATTGACTCCTGTGTTCTCATTCCAGTGTCAGCCCTCTACTTTAGTCTAACTTTTTTGTTATTTTCAGCACTGTGAATTTCACCACGCATCAATTTTTTTAAGTGATTCATTTATTCATTTATCAATTTATGAACATCACAGCCTGAGGGGGCATAACACAAACTAGCCTGAGGACAAAAAAGACACCATAGTTTTCTCACATTTCTACAAAATCTCACACTTCAAATGTTTGGTCGAGCGCATTTTATGTCCCCATTTTTTATTAAAACATTCACTGAGCTTAACACAACCTGATTGCTGCCACTTTGATGGCATCAAAAATCCACTGGATTTCACTGTGTCTTTAATTAGCAGACCTTTTCAGTGAGTTAGACAAAGACATGCTAGTTGCAGGTGGTTCTGTTGCACGCATTTGAGGAAGTTTTTTGGATTTTTCGGAGAAGTTTTAAGAGAATCCAAACGTTTTATCTGATTTTCACTAATTGTTTTATGTATTCAAAATTTATGATAAAGAGAAAGCGTGACTGATAGAGACCTATGTTTAAAAAACTATGAGTTTGCCCCAGATTAATATTAAATGCAAAGAAAAATAATTTCCATTGCCTTTTTCTTGGTGTGGCCATGAAAGGGATAATCTCATGCCAGTGACTTTGCCTTTAATCTTACCATCTAAGTTTACCACTTACCAAATGTACGTAAGGTTTCCTTATTCAAAACTGTACAGTAACATGACACAAACTTTCTACTGTGAACAGCTTTATTTGCCAAATCCTTTAATTAGTATTCTGTTTATCTCATGCACTTTATTTTTCATTCTTATTTATTATTTTTATTTGTTCTTATATTTAACTTATTCATTTTATCTTACTTTTATCATGCACTTTCTTTTATTTTTATTTATTTATTTTCATTTATTATTTTTATTTGTTCTTACATAACTTTTATACTTCTCTTGCCTTTTATTTTAACGCCCATCTATGTAAAGAACATTGAATGACCGTTGTGTATGATAATGTGCTATATAAATAAACTTGCCAAATTTGCCAACATGCTTTGTGTATCTTACAGGGAGCCACTGGTATTCTTGGAATTCAAGGTGTAAAAGGGGAGAAGGTAGTAAATCACAAATTCTTTACATTTTCTGTAAACGTGTCCTTTATGTTGCTCACATTTAATTTTGTGTTTTTATGCAGGGAGGAAAAGGCCAAAAAGGCCCAAAAGGCAGGGTAAGATTCCCTTGACATGTTTCAATGCTTAGTGAGCTATGTACTTATCAGTTTTACCCATACTCTTTAATAAGTTTGTTGTGTGTATGTGTAATATCACTGTGACTGTATAAAACGCAGTCAAGATTCTTTCCCAGTCTAGTTCAATGATGATGTAGAACTGCAAGTCGACTATTCTGAGAAATGTGTATGGGCAAAGATGTAACAAATGGCAGCAACTATACTGAAACATCTGTGTAGCCCTCTGGAGTTCCAATCCTGTCATTGGCTGCCAGGACAAATGTGACTTTCAGAGCCGAGTTAATATTGTATATACAGTATAATACTGTAATGTTTGTGTGTGTTGAAGGTTGGGGATAGGGGTGTGCCAGGACCAAAGGGAAGCCAGGGGAAGCGAGGGCCAGCCGGAGAGCCTGGTCGTAAAGGCCGTGTGGGGACCAAAGGTGTCAGAGGAGACGGAGGACTAGTGGGCTTTCAGGGGCCTCCTGGACCACCAGTGAGTACTGGCTGGACAAATTTATTCCTTAATAGCTCTGCTTTTATTGACTTTTTTACACTAAAATTACACAAAGTGGTACTGACGTACGCTGACTCACAATTTACACGAAAAAGAATGACTAACATGGACGTCTGTTACGGGGCTTAGTGAACCCTTAAGCATATGCATGGGTCAGTTTCAGTTTGTAACAATTCATTTAGGACATTGTACTGTCTGACTGAAAGCTTTATTAGAAAAATAGCATCCAAAGCACCTTTTAACCAACTCAAGGTTCTATTCAGAAATCCATCATCTTTTCCTTTACATTCTCACAACTCAGTTGCAGCACTCAAACAACTTCAAAGGTTGAGATATTGTGCCACTTGGCATTGCACAGATAAAATGTGTGGTAATGATTTTGTGTCAAGAGAGCTAGTAAACGCTTTCTTGTTAGTGTGGCTTAGCAGCCCAGGGCGAAGGTTGTAAATCTATAATGAGCCCGGCGAAATATTGTTGGCTGTGTTTGTTTCTCCCTCATTACACAGTTACCCATTTCCTCTCTAAGCCTCTAAGCCTACCGCAGGGCAAAGCAGTCCTGAGCTGGGCAGTTTGTCTCAGAACTGGGTCTGAGCCAGTGATGGAGGTGGTAATGATTCTCTCCCTCTCTCTCAGGGCCCCACACTCCCTGCCCAACATGTTATCGAGGTCTGCAAGAAGGTGGTGCTCGAACAGATGTCTACATTTGCCAACTCAGTGAAGCGAACATGTGCTGCTGTTTGTCCACTCTATGGAGAAGTGCCCATGGGTGCCCCAGGCCGTCCCGGACTAAAAGGACCACCTGGACCTCCTGTGAGTCACCCTCTCTGACTGGGATTAAACCAAGAACAGTATTTAAAAAAAATCTTGGATTAATCTTACTGCAGCTAATGTCTGGAAACATCAGCCATCAGATGTGGCTTGGTTCAGATATCACCAAGCAGTAATTTATGCTTTTCAGCTTCACTGCATGTCAAGAAACATTTTTTTGCAAATAGTGCACAAAGGAAGAACATGCTCCATACATCAACTGCCTCAGCTTCCCATGAGCCAAGTTTACTATGTACATAGTGTGTAGGCCACTAGGGAGCATGCTGCTGTGCTTGGCACTATTGGTTGGAATTACAACATTCAAAATTTCCAAGTCTCTGTGAAGACAAATAGGAAGTTAGAGACCAAGCACTTGCTCTGTGTTGAACAGTTTTTGGAGAGAATCCCTTCTCTACACCAGAGTGGAAAGCCTTTTCTATATTTCTCAAGCAGACCTTTTTTGGGCATCTCAGATATGTTCACTTGGGAGGCCCAAAGGCCGATAAAAGTTCACTGCCTCAGATGCAAGCATGTAAGAAGAGATGTAAAATTAACTCTTTCAGGGTTGTGAAAGCTTTAAGCATGACACTTTTCATGGCGTTCTTTTCACGATCTTTGAGCTTGTAGTTTTAGAGTAAAGTCTTACATCTGACATCTGATAAAGTAATAATGTGAAGAATAGCATTAGAATAAACTCGACAAACAACAACATCTCTCCAAACCTTTCCCCATTGAGGACATTATTTATTACCTCCTTTCGGTACCTTGTTTGGTTAATCAGTCCTTTACTAAGGGCGGCATGGTGGTGCAGTGGTAGCGCTGTCACCTCACAGAAAAAAGGTCCTGGGTTTGATCCTTAGGTTGGCCAAAGTAGCCTTTCTGTGTGGAGTTTGTCATTGTGAACACACTCAAGCACCACAATGAAATGTGACCTCTGCATTTAACCCATCACACGTGGAGCAATGTAGCAGGACGGTACCTTGCTCAAGGGTACCTCAATGGTGCCCGGGCCGGGACTTGAACCTGCAACCTTTAGGTCCCAAGGGCCATGTCCTAACCACCAGGGCACCACTGCCCACTGCAGTAGGTAGATTGAATACTCTGAATTGCCCGTAGGTGTGTGTGAGTGAATGTTAGTCTGTCTATGAGTTGTTCTACTGTCCATGGTGTACCCTGCCTTGAGCCCGTAGTCAGTTTTGATGGGGTCTGGCTTCCCCATGACCCAAAATAGAAGAAGAGGTTTTGACAATTCATGAATGAATGAATGGATGAATGATTCATGTGTGCGTCTCAGCAGAAACGCTTTAATACTGCAAATGCTTTCAGACATATTATAATCTAGTGGTTCATATTAATTAACTGTGCGTAACTGAACCCATATAAACATATGCATGATGTCCTTTTTTGATTGCTGTGACATTAGGGTGACCCTGGCATTGATGGTGCTAATGGAGAAGTGGGACAGCAAGGATTCTATGGGGAGGCTGGTGATCCAGGCCGACAAGGGGAACGAGGTAATACATCTTTCTCAGATGGCTACGGTTATCAATGAGGTCATCAAATGGTACTGGTTATCAATGAGGATTCAAAGCTTTACATGGATTGTAAATTATTTGTTTCAGAGTGGCACACTGTATAAAGGATGGTGTCTGAGCAAGCTGAGGGGTTTGCTGGATGGTAGGTAGGGGGTGGTGGGAGGGTTAGGTGAAACACAGTGTTGCTGGTAAATTTTTTTTCTTCCCCGCCGGTGCATGGGAAAATCAGAAGAGGTGGATGAAATCATTATGAACAGTGGAAAATTATGGGAATCTTGGGAATTATGGGAAGATAAGATCTTTTAAATGATACATGATACATGCTTAATATCTTCAGGGTCTTGAGGGCAGCAGGTAAAAAGGTCATTTGATTTCAGGTTGACTTTGATGTAGAAATCAACATTAGCAGTGGCCCTGTGGGCAATTCTTCTTGGCATTTGATTGAAAACAAAGAAGGTTTCTTTAATGCCAGACAGCATGATTTGTTGTATACGAAGTGAACTTGACTATTTGTCATTGTGAACACACTCAAGCACCACAACGAAATGTGCCCTCTGCATTCAACCCATCACACATTCACACGTGGAGCAGCGGGCAGCTACCAACAGCGCCCAGGAGGCAGTGCACTGGAATGGTGCCTTCCTCAAGGGTACCTCAGTGGTGCCTTGAACCTGTGAACCAGTGAACTTCTGACCTTCAGGGCAGAAGGGCAATGTCCTATCCACTAGGTCACCACTGCCCTATATAAGGTTGAGAAACCAGGAACTACCATTATTTGGGATTCCAATTTCAGTAAGTGTCTGCTGTGTACTTCAGCTGAGGCATTACGTGATAAACTCCATTCAGCAGGGTAAAACTGCTGATTCAGTAAGCCAACACAAGGAATAATTCACTCACACAGGTAGAAGTTGTCTGTGATAAAGGTATATTTGTCAGGTAAAGAGCCCATAGTGAGAAATACGACTGGATCTGTTTCCTTAAGTAAAGATAGCCAACATCTGTCACCAGAGTAAGAGTAATTAGTTTATTAAGCGTAACCAGCTGTGTGGCTTGCATGCCAAATAACATTAACATGACTGATGAGCGCACAGATGCAGTCAAAGGATGTTCAAGAGTGGAGTGTTTGAAGAAGGATTACCTCCGATATTACCTTGGTTTGTTTTGACAGCGGATGAGATATGAACGTTGAAAAATGAAAGGAACATATGCAGATGGTTCGTTTATTTGTGAAATTGTACTAAGAACCTAAATATTCTTGTTTATAGCAGTCATGAGACACTGGATACACCTGCATAACTGAGACATAAGCCAGCTCATCATTACAGACGTTTTGACAAGTTTACTTGAAATTATTGCAGAACACGATTATAATGGGGTTTTCTCAACTCCCCTTAACCACCCCCTACTCATACAGTACACCACAGATAACAGAGTGCGGATAGTGGGAGTGATCAAGTGCTACATATTAATAAGCTTCAGTGCTGATAAAAAGGTAATGGTCCCTGTTGTACTCATGCTTCATGATCGTGATTAAAGGCATTTTTCACATTATTTAGTCTCATGTACAGTCCAGTCTATGGTACAGTCCCCAGCCAAGCTAATGAAACTGAAGAATATTTACAAGCAGTTTTATACACTTATTCCGCAATGACCTCAGCACCACACATGGTCATTAATAAGTATGAGCAGCATGTTTTAGTGTGGCTGTTCTTTCCTCAGGGCATACCACTCATACACCCAGATTATAGTTTGGTTTAATGCATTTTTTGTTTTCTTCCAGGTGATCTGGGAGAGAAAGGAGACAAGGGTCCTAAAGGCTATGGCTTACCTGGTCACATTGGAGACCAGGGACAAAAGGGTAATTTAAACTTCAGTAAATCACTTATTGAATTCATCATTCTGCTTCCCTCACCCAAACTGGTTTATAGGCTTATGTAGGCTAAACAACCTTGTGTACCTATAGTATCTGTTTAAGCGTACTGACTTAAGTAATGTGCGACACTGAATTGAGAGGAAGAACATTAAGTCAGAGTTGTCTTACCCTTTATCTAAAATCACATAGCAAGCTTTAAGGTCTTAACCTGAAGTTTAACATACTTCCAGGTCAGCGCGGACGACCTGGCAGAGTTTTTGATGGACGCCCGGGTCAGATGGGTGAGAGAGGCCATGTTGGCCGGCCAGGACTGCAAGGTCACCATGGACTACGTGGGGTTCCGGGAGTTTGCCTGACCTCAGGCTGTGCTTTGCTCAATGCCACTGCCAAAGGAGCACCCCAGCAAGTGCCCCAGTGGGAACCAGAGGAGGCATCTCTGCGTTCCCCTCAGCGTGCACCTCAGAGAGCATCCCAGAGAACCTCCCAGAGAACCTCCCAGAGAGCATCCCAGCGCTCTTCCCAAAGGGATAGACAGAGGATACGCCAGTGAAGGCAGCCAACAAAAATACCTACATATATAGAAAAAGAGAAAAAACGATCACACTTTTACTAAATGCTGAGAAGCAAAAGAATTGGTTAATTCCAGTTAGGTGAGAAGACAATGATTAATGTAAATATATATATATATAAACATACTCTTTCCATCAAAAGACTGTAAGATACCAAATATTCAGTGCAAAAAAACAGAAAAGAGTAGTTATAATCATTCTGAGAAAAAATACCTTGGGGGGAAAATGTAAAATATTCAATTTTTACAGACCTTTAATCATCTCTGTTTTATCTTCAATCACTGCTGTTTATAATAAAACTAAGAAAATAATTCATTCATGATCCCAAGTAAATTTTCATAAACTATATTTTATGGATTGCTTTGTAATGATTCATTGTGTTTTTTTGAAAGTGGCAAATGTCACATCAGCTGTTGTCTGGTTCTGCAGTAGTTCCATCTTCCCAGTTGTTTACATTTCTAATATCCTAAAGTGTTCTCTAAAAAAATCCAAATACACAAAAACAATTTTGCCCCAAGTTAGTAACTGGTCTTTTAATTGTGCTGAACTTTTTTTTTTTTAATAACGTTCAGTCACATGACTGCTAATGCCAGACTTAACTAGTCATATGTAGTCAAAGTAAACAGCATGTGTGAGGAGCCTTACTGATCCACATAAGCATACATGTGCAAAGTTTTGGTACGACCTTATCAGCCAATGACAAACAGCAGAGCACCACCATATTTACCACCCTAAGATCACTTTGGGTCACATTTTCAACATTAACATATGGGTTTATAGGAATCACACCAAGAAAAATGCAGTGTGACTGTAATGCAAAAAGTACATTAAATAATGAAGTATATACTGTATGAAACAGACAGACGCTGTTACTGCAACTTAGTTGTAGATCGTCTGCATAGGGCTTGAGGGCTTGTGGTACTGTTTTACCTGTAGCCTACTACACTACTTGGTGTGATCAGATAAGCAACACTGTATATTTCCATCAACAAAATTGCCAATAACACAAATATTCTGAAATAGGAAACTTAAAATATTAGAAATAAAATAGGTACCAGTTCAGTCATAGGAAAAAAGACAGTTCATTATGCTTAAAAATTAATTTCTATGTGATATTAACAACTGTATGAATAATATTTTACTACTTTTTACTTTAATAGTTGCATTTGTGTATGTGAGGTTGTCATATGGCAACATTAGAACTTTAAACTACAGTGCACACAATGAATGCAGTTGACTGCTATATGACAATATTCGCCATCCAACTGGTTCATCATATCCAAATATGCTTAAATGTTTCAGAAATAAAAGTGAATTTGAATGTAAAGATAGATGAATGAAAGCATCTGAAAGTGAAATGAAAGTGTCCATCCTGTTCAACAATTTACTCTTATTGTGCCTCTTTCACTAATAACTTCATTTTTTACAATTTGTTCTTAAGAAATGACCTATGGAAGGTCTGCTTCAAATTCATGATATTTTTAAACTGCAGACTTGATTGCATTTTGTTTGCAATCGTTTAATCTTATAATAATGAATCTCAACCCTAAAGGTGCTTAATTTGTTTTAGCAGTAAATATGCCATTGGATGGGTAAGCCTAGGATGGCGAAACAGGCCTACTCTCTGCCTGTAAATAGCATAATCAGACACTGACTATTGGGTCACATGGTTCTAAAGTAACATAGTTGACATGAAGTGGCCATAATGTTTTTAAAATAATAATAATGAATATTATACATGATAAAAAATATCATTGCATTATAAATCCTATTGTACAACTGCAACATTGTAGGAAACACAATAATCAATTTTGCACAAATATATTAGTACTCAAATATGAAGTGTGCTTAGATTCTTTTCAAAACATTGGTGAAAAATTGGTGAAAAGTGGGTTTTGAGAAGAAACCTTTTAAGAATGCTTGGTGAATGGGGTCCATTTTATGGATTATCATTTCAGCTGAAGTGAAAGTATTTGTCATTGTGAACACACTCAAGCAGCACAAAGAAATGTGACTTCTGCAATTAGCCAATCACATATGCACAGGTGGAGCAGCAGGCAGCCGGATGCTACTTTGCTTAACAGTACCTCAGTGGTGCCTGGGCCAGGACCTAAACATGGGACCTTCAGGTCCCAAGGGCAATGTCCTAACAACTAGGCCACCACTGCCCACAAGTTCCATTGTCCCATGTAAACTATAACCTCTTACATATCACAATTACTTCTAAAGTCATAAATGAATATTAACACACACCTGGTCTCAACCTGTGATGTGTTATACAAAGAAATACAGACGGCATTAGGAAGGCAGATCAAAGAATGTTTCTCAGAAAGTCAAAACAATGTTCCCCTTTTCTTTGAGAAACTGTTGGCTTTCTGGGTAAAATAAAGACTTTGTACTGTAGTCATGCAAAAACGTAGTTGTTTCCATATAAGGGGTTAAAGATCACAGAATTTCACAAACACCTATTCCAGGGTAGCCACTCAATCAGCCATGCATACTGGTAACCTTTGAAGGAAATCCAAGAAGTCGCAGGTCCGTCAACCAAAACTGTCACCACCTTCACTACCAACAAGGTATAAGGAAATAAAAGGTTTCTGGAATTCCTGTAGGAGGAGATGACCACTGCTCCTCAGTGGAGCTGTAGAGCAGCCCATTGTTGAATGTAGTGTTGTCATATAAGGAGATTGACTCTCTGGATTTGCTGCTGCAAAATGCTTCTTAAACCTGATGGTTAAAAATTAGTGCATAATGTATTGTTGCAGAACAGGGCCTTTTCATGACAGAATAGTAACTGTCTTTCTTAACTGTCAGAAACAGTCAGAAGACAGCATGGTGTTCCCTCATATTGCTGAACCAATTCCTTCCATGGAAACTCTTATGGTTTCTCTCCATCTCTCCTTCTCCCTGTCAGTCCAATCACTTGTTTAAGCTTCACATCACACTGATCTCCGGAGCTCACCGCAGGAGTGATCATGGTAATTGGCATTTAACTGGGTGGAATTATGAAACATTAAAGAAGCAGGCAAAGAGCCCTGGAAAACAAAGAAGGGGCATTTCTGTACCTGAGGTCTTAAGATGAGGGCAAAAAGTAAAAATTAATATTCCATGTTCATTTTTCATTAGACTATTTTTTAACCTTATACAGCCTTTAAAAAATGACCAACACATTACTAAGAATATGTTACTTTTATGAGGGAAGGAAACCATGCTTATGGTTTATTCAGGCATTCCACAATAACACTAATGTGGCACAGCACGAATGCCTATTTAACACCTCTAGAATTACTCCTTCTCTCACACAAATGTTTACTTTTTTCTGAAACTAAAAAGCATTCCTCAATAGAAGTTTTAGATTTCAAACAGCCCATGTTTTATTTAGCACTGCATGAGTCTCCTCACTCAACAACAGTAGGCCTAAAGTCAAATTACACACACACACTCCAAAATTCATCATTTTGTCTGTCACACCCCACTGCCTACAAGCATGACCTTACAGCCAAGATTAAGCAATTAACTTGCAACTTCTAACCCGCAATGGAATATGCAGCCAGCTTGTGAAGCCAGCTATGCCTCTCAGTTCCCCAGAATCTGGAAAGAGGGCTCCCCGGAACAGGCAAAGAGGAATCAATCACTGCACCCCAATCCTCTGATTAAACATTCGTCAAGGGGGTCGCTACCCTGCCAGCGTCAGCAGGTGGGCCAGTACAGAAGGGAGCTCTGGGACGCAACCTCAGAAAATCAATGACAGGATTTGGGAACAAGATCAGCAGATTGAATAAAGTTCCTCCACTTGAGCTTTTGAATGGTTGAGTCTAGAAAGGAAGAGAACACAGCCATGCTTAATTTCCTTCCTGCAAGGCTTCAGTGCGGCTTTGCAGAATCGAAGGGTAGAGGAGCGGAGGATGAGTCCCAGAAGACTTGAGTGATGATTCTGTAGAATTTGAGAAGATGGAGGCATTGGGTCCGTGGGTGGAGAAGAGAACAGAGCTTCTGCTCTTCTGGCATGTTCATCATCCCCACATGTCTGTTCAATCAGGCAGCGTCCAACAGGCCCACATTGTGCACAGTGTTTGTTAGATAAGGCGTTCTGATTCAGCACATAATCATGGTATGTTTGTTTGGGGGATGAGGTGGGGGTAATGAGGGGTAGTAGAGTAGAGATAAAATGTTTTTTGGCGAGTGGCCAGATATGGCAATTTTCTTTTTTTGCAGGGTTTGGGGGCATCAAATGTATTTGTGCTGGGATAGACATTGTGGGCATGTATGAATACTGGGGTGGGGGTGTCCACCAAATTAATTTATTCTCCAAACAACCATTTCAGGTTGAGGGAAAGCTGGAGCCAATACCAGTACAACCAGGACAGGAGACCAACCCATCACAGGGCAACACATAGACAGACAACCATTCACACACACTTACACCTACAGGCAATTAAGGGTATTCAGTCAACTTATTACAAGACCCAGGACCTTCTTGTGAGGCGACAGGATTGACCACTGCACCACCATGCTGCATGTATCCCCCAACTAGGTATTATAATTACAGTGCTGGATATGATGAACTGCACATGATCCAAATAACTATAAAACACTTTCTATCTTGGACATGTAGGTCATTTGGCTCTACAAATGATTAAATATGAGGTTCTGCTATCCACGATTTACAGTTGTTAACATTCCATAGGCAAAAGATCCTCATTAAATCGAGTCTTTATTAAAGTTTTGCCAAGAAATTTTTGTCCCATGACAGTTGTTCTGAACATCTCAATACTCCGCTCAAGTTCACGCCACATGATGATCTTAATCAGCATACTGTTGAGGTCAAAAATCACATCATGACTACTCTGGCTTCCAAACACAAGAGTAATGAGCAACCAAACCAAAGTTTTAGAGAGTTTTTGAATACAAACGTATTCCCCTAATTCTGACCAAAGACAGGAACATATGGCCACAGTTTATCATTGTAATCCTCATTCATTAAAGGCAATAAGAGTGAACTTGTGTGCAATTCAGGTAATTCCGTGCTCTGTAGACTTTGACTGTTGTCTAAGACAAAAGTGTTTTATTAGAAAAACAATAGTCAGAGAATGAGTAAAATGGCAGGAAGAGAAAAGAGCCTAGACCGGATAGCGTATGTGTAAGCATGCCCCTTATCTAATCTCATGTATGAAACTTTCGCACACTGTTCACTGCCTCTGCAGGCGTAACTAATCCAAATCCCTACAGCTTAGATAGACGTTGCCAGCGTTACTATTATTTTCCTTCTGCTTTTACAAAATGTGGTCTGATTCTCTTTTGCTATTTTTTATGAAGCTTTCCTTATCTGCATGTGTTTCCACCCCTTGGTAATTGAAAGTGGCTATTTGCCAGACAGACCAAGAGAGAGTGAGTGTGATAGAGTGTGTGTGAGAGAGAGAGAAAGGGAGAGAGAAAGAGAGAGAGAGAGAGAGAGAGAGAGAGAGAGAGAGAGAGAGAGAGAGAAAGAAAGAGACCATTGGAAAGTAGATGTAGAGGGCAGGCCCATTCACTGAAGGAACATCTGTGACTCTGCAGCCTCCCCAAACCAACCTCCTCCAGTCTAGTGCTCTGCAAAACCCTGCCTATGGAACACCTTTGAGGGCGTAAGGGGGACCTTCATTCAGCAGGAGTAACACTTAGTTCTGGTAAACTCTTTTCTATGCTAAACTTTTGTAGTGCAATGATTTACAAGTGCATGGTATGGGTTAGATGTTGCTGGGGTTTTGTATTGTTTGCTCTTTATTGTTTTCTTGTTTTTATATCCTCTGGCTGCAACTGAGAAAATCAGCGTAATTTAATCCTGTTTCATTCTGCAGCTGCTATCACTGAAAAGTTTATATGCAAAAATGGCTTGTTTGGAAAAGACATCTGAAACGTCTTGAGCAATCTAGATTTTATTTTTACCTGAGAGCATATGACACTATGTTCCATCTGTCACTGAGACGTGGTATCTTTTAAGAACGTTCCACAAGAAGAAGCTAAAGCATGCCCAGACCTTTCTGTGTTCTGCATTTTGGTTTAATGTCCTTGCCGTATGAGTTTGCAGGCTTGCACAGCCTGACAGGCTCCACAGAGGCAGCAGACTGAAGACATTAGGAATAGCTATCTGTCTCTTATTTTTGCCACTGTCACATAGGAGTAAATGGATGATTCAATGTTTTTTTAATGCAAATTAAAACAGCAAAGCTCTGTATTACAGCAGAGCTCTGTATTACTCCTACATGATGCTTGCTTCAGAGAGTGGCTGCTTTAAAAGGCAAGGACAGGGGTGGGTGAAGTGTGCTAATCAAATAGGGGGGATCCCCAACATGGACAGAATGTTACTCTCTAAGGCTGTGCATGATGTGGGTAGGAGTGGAAACCCCCTTGGATATTTTGAATAATTCAATCCCCTGTAAAAATTCGGGCTTTACGGTTTTGATTATTTGAAATCGGTTTAGTGGGCTTTTTGATAGAATGTTTTGGCTCTTCCTTGGTGCCTGAGGAACTTGGCTGTTTATAGATTTTTCCCTTATTTTTTGGGGTGAACTAAGCAAAAATGTTTTGCAACTCTTGAACATATTGCAATTGGATTGACATTGCAAATGAGCATTTCTAAATGGTCAAGATGCCTGGCAGATAGAAAAAAACCCTACAGAATAGACCCATAACAGAATTATGGTACAATGGCACATAATGGTAAGGTTAAAGGTCAAGTTGCATTGTTTTTGCTGATAAAAAGTATACACTCTACAGATAAAACTGAAATAAAATATTTAAATATGGCATTTTTTATAAATGCAAAATGTCTATTTTTTGCTAAGTGTAGTAAAATGTGCCTAAAACTTCTGCAGAGGTCACATTTCCCTATACTGTAAATAAACATTAAATGTTCAATTAAAATACTCCTCTGTAGAGGATGTGTACTTATGATAAGTACATGCATTAAGTAACTGCATGTTGTTATGGTAAAAGGTGCTGAGGAATTAACACTCTGAGCAATACCTCATCTGGAGAACAGGGAGGAATCAGCTGTTCCACAAGGGTTTCCTGTCTCCCACATATATTTGGATGAAACCCACTAGGCTGAAATAAATCTCAAACAAGTATCCCTACAAACAGACGAATTACTCTCCACCAAATTCCACAGAGATTTCCATGTCATGTTTTGGACGATACATGTGGATGATAGGATTCGAATGAATTTGAGGGTGTAATTCTGAAGCATGGAATAAGCTATTTAAACATGTTGCATTCCATCTACGTTACTGTTCCTCTGTCTACGTTGTGCTGACCTGGGAAAGGAACCATAAAGTGTCTGGAGAGCCCCAATAACTTCAGAGGTCAATGAAAGGGTTATAGAGCAGAAAATGCCATATGGCCAAAGGCACTGGCCAGCACACACATTCGTACAGTTAGTTCTAGTGTATTTCACCTCAACATTTATACTTGTTGCAGAAAGCTTTACTGCTGGCCACTCAGGAACGACTTATGTTGCATAACTGCAATGTCAAATCTAGTGGGGTTTTTTTGGACTAAAGTTGCCTTCACTTTGTCATGACTACATGTGTTTGGTCACTGTCCAGAACTGGAATTGCACTGTCTGACACTGTAAATGGATTCCATGTGTGATTGGCAGAGAAGTAGAAATATCCAGTTCTGAGGAAAAGCAAGTAGGCGGGTGTATGGTGCTGGGTCGTGCAAATAGTGGCGAGTTCCAGATGACTCCCCCCCACGCTGGGATTTGGGAAAGCACTGGAGTGAGAGGCCAGCTCCATCATGGCAGGGTTATTCTATGTAGTTCCATGCTTCGATTTTGAGGTCAAAGAGCAGAAGACCCCTTTTATAGAACAAACTGGATAAGGACTACACAAGCCGTGCATAGTCAAGTTGGTCACTAGCTTTAATAGCAGCTCATCCATATCTGGCCGTAGATACAGTGGCCAGCAAGCCAACAAGGCAAAAACCCCACTCTTTTTGAAATATCTGGTACTCATTTATTAGTGTTTTTGTAGTGTCTGCAATTCCGTCTCTGTTCTGGAAACTGCAATAAAATACATGGTTTCCCAAAAAAGCCAAAGTCCTTAGAAAATGTGATTCTGCTTGCATGTATAGCTCAGCCAAACCATGTTCACTTTGGTAACCACTAAGGTCTGATGAATGATGCTGTAAATACTCTACCATTCAATTGTGCGTGAATTGTTCATTTGGCTTTGAGCAGATTTCATTACATTTTTTGTATGTCTTAGATATAGCTGATCATTAACATTCATGTTTGTTGGCATGGACTCCATTAACCTTGCTGTATCCCATGCACTACAAAAGGAATGGAATAATATCTTGTTGTTTCAGAAGTCTATGTGAACCACAAACAGCATGCTGTTCATGTAACAAGCCATCATAAACACCGCTTTAACATCCACAAGATGTCATTTGTGTGAGGTCATCTAAGAAATGCACATCTTGTCTTCATTTCTCTTCAGGTGCAAAAAACTGGAGCTTGGCACTTCAGGAACATGGGTTGCAAAACAAGATCCATGCATTTTGTCCTTTGGTGCCTGTACTCCATGCTCCTCCCATTATTTTGCACAGCTCAAGATGAGGACATGAGATTAAGTAAGATGCTTCTCTCATCCCCATTACCACTGCATGTAGACTTCTGTCTCAGATAACATCATCTAATTGATCATGTTAATATAGTTCTGTATAGACTTTGATCTTTGAAAAAAATCTAATTTATGCCGTTTTCCCATTTACCTCTCATGTAGTTGATTAGTCAAAACATGTTGCCCAGATTTTGCTTCTTTAGTTTAGAACTGGAGCTACAAAGCTAATGTTTATAACAAACAAAGTCAAAAGTCACCAAAATTGTTTTCAGAAATATAATCCTGAAACATCCTATCCCTCTTAAACTACATACAGCTCTTGTAGATGTGATTTAGGACAGCATATGACTTGCTGTGGTAAACAAAGCATCTCCATGTGGCCAAACATTGTGGGCACTGTGGTATTTTAGATAACAGGGTTTGTTTTGTTTAAACCACCACAGGAGTAAGAGGACTGATCTACAATCATTTTTTGGCACCTACTACCATATAAATGGACCAGATCTAAGAACAGTCAATGGCATCAGCAATGGCATTTCATTTTTATAACTCACAGTAAGCCACACTATTTCCTAAACCACCTTGACAAGTCTGCCTCATCTTAAGCATCTGAATGTGGTTTGAATGGGCTGAGAGGAGTTTTGGGGATGTATTACAGAGAAGATTTGGGTGTATGCTTCTAGTATAATAATATAGTAGACATCTGACATCTGAGAAGTTTTGTAGATCTAGTTTAAACTAAAGAAGCAAAAGCTGGACTTCATCATCTACATAAATGGAAAGTTGTATACACTTGCACACCATTCCTTTAATGCAGTGTTAGCAGCCTGCCCTCATCAGAAAACAAAAAGTAAAGAGATATGACATGCTTGTTTCCTTGCCTTTCCAGGTTGTAGAACGGCACCAAGTGACTTAGTATTCATACTTGATGGCTCCTGGAGTGTGGATGACACAAATTTTGAGATAGTTAAATGGTGGTTAGTGAACATCACAACCAGTTTCAATATCGGTCAAAGGTTCACTCAAATTGGCGTGGTCCAGTACAGTGATGACCCTGTTTTAGACATACCACTTGGAAAGCATCACTCAACCAAAGACCTCATCAAAGCTATGGAGAACATAGAATACATGGGCGGCAACACCAACACAGGAAAAGCCATAAAGTTTGCCAACGACAAGCTGTTTGCACTGTCCGAGCGTGGTCCAAACGGTGTTGCAAAAATTGCTGTGGTTCTGACAGATGGGAAGTCACAAGATGCAGTGCTGGAAGCTGCAGAGGCTGCGAGGAAAAAAGGGATAATCCTGTTCGCCATTGGTGTTGGGTCTGAGACAGAGGAGACGGAGCTGAGGGCAATTGCCAACAAACCATACTCAACCTATGTCTTCTATGTCGAAGACTATAAAGCCATCTCCAAGATCCGTGAAGTTATTCGACAGAAACTTTGTGAAGGTAAGACTTCTGCTGGCTGTGTGTAATGTATCAAAGGTTGAAGGATTTTCTGTATACGTCAGCAAGAAATGATATCTTTTTTATGGGGTTAAGCCTCCTTAGAGCAATAGATTGTTGCCTCTCTGCAAGCTATTTGTAGAGAGAGATTTATATCACCTGCCAAAATGAGCTGTATCTCTCAACATAGGTCAGCACTTGATTTACACTCCAGAAATTTCAGGTGTCCACCTGGCCGGCAGTAAATTTAAAGTGAAATGAGAACTACGTTCCACACAATTTCTCTGTCAACCTCCTGAAAAATGTTCAATAACTAACCCTTCCCCCATGATCTGAAACTGCCACCAACAGTCTGTGGATGATACTGGCAAGCAGGAATGATTTTCTTCCACCCACAAGTCATGGTTAGACATTAGTCTTAAATTTGCTTTCCAACTGCATCAAATTAGTTTAAGTTAACTCAGGTGTCTTGAGGAAGCTGTGATGACAAGTTGTGTTGTTACATTCATAAACAAACAAGCAAACCACCCCTGAAACTGCCCATAAAACTGCAGCAGTAAATGCATGAAAAAGTGAAACACATAAATGTAACTGCCTCAATAATTTTTTGTGCCAGCAAATTGGTTTCAGGGGGAGAAATACGAGCTGCGCTATCATGTTTGGTAGAAACATCGTCATAGGTTTTGTTGTTAAAAACTGTGGAAAAAGAGGAAGTGGTCAAATTTTTGCATTTATTGGACATTGGTGGGGGAAATTCCCTAAGGCCATTTTCTGATCTAAATCTAGGCTACTCAGCAGCAGCTCTAAAAGGACTTTTTAAAGGAAAAAGAACAATCTGAAGAACAATACAGCTATTAAACTGGAAAACCCAACTTCTATAAAAGTTTGTGTGGACTCATGGAGCTTGTTTTAAAAACTGATTTTTCTGGGGTTACTGATTAAGATATCTATTGATGGTCATTTCTTTCTCTTTTTTTGCAATGGCTGGGATGTTCTTTAGACAGCCTGCATAGTTGCAAAACGTCCAGGGTTCCATGCCAAGGTCTTTTACTACAGATTTTTTTACTTCTGTCCAAGACCAAATGAAATAAAGTCCAGCATTCCTTGAATGTTTAACCATTCCTCCTGGCAGTATGGGAAATATCATTCTGATATCAATGAGAAATTAAAGCCAACTATGACTAAACAAATGAACCACACTCAAAGTAGATTTGTTTGCAGATATGAAAAGCTAAGTAAACCTAAGCCTCATACTAAAATCCTAAGATTATGTTATACTACATAATATATTTTTTCCCCTCTAATATACCACAGAGACTGTATGTCCAACAAAGATACCTATTGACTCTCGAGATGAGAAGGGATTTGATATTCTGCTGCATCTGAACTTGTCCAAAAAAACCAAAAAGACACAAGGATCGTTTTATGGAACCAAAGCCTACCAAGTGACCTCCAGAGTTGATCTAAGTGAGAACACCAGGTAGGATTTGAAGAGAAGTTCCTCAAGCACAGTTTACATGTCTAAATTAACCTACCTCTTCAATAAATATTTTTCTCGTTATACTTAATGTAAATGTCTGTAAATTTATTTCTGTAAATGTATTTATTTATTTTTGTAAAATAAATTTGGGTTTGTGAAAGGCGCTATATGAGTGTAATGTTGTTATTGTAAATTCAATTCATACAACACTCAGTACTTAAAATATTTTAAAAATTCACTTTTACAGGACTTTGTTTCCTGATGGCCTTCCGCCATCCTATGTGTTTGTGGCCACGCTTAAGTACAAGGGCTCTGTGCTGATTGAGGAGTGGGATTTGTGGCGCATACAGACAATGGAAGGGCAGCCGCAGATGGCAGTTTCTCTAAATGGCTTGGACAGAACAGTCATGTTCACAACTACAAGCAAAGCCCCAAGTGGAACCCAGACAGTGGTCTTCTCTAAGCCACCAGCAAGGGTAAACACAAACAGTAACCCCCATACATATTATATATATTAGCCTCAGTTCTCTACAGCAACGTTTCTTATTTAGCAGCAAAAACAATAAATAAAATGTAAAAAATTAGCTCCAAAAGACTGGAACCAGGTTGTTCAACTTGTGCTTGTAAAAGTACCATAACCATGGAAATCTTGTACACATTTGAAACATATAAGCATTCAGTATAATTCAATGAAAGCTGACTTGCTGGCCATATACTGTATTATTATCAGTGACAATAGCAGTTACTGACAATCAGACATTTGGAACTTTGTCTGATTCTGCTGGGAATAAACTCCAGACAGACAGATGTTTAGATGTGACTGTTGATATTTTAAACCAGAATATCATGAAAAAGTGTTTTATTTTACCTTGTTTTTAAGCTTATAGAAACATTTATACGTTATATGTGAGTTATCTGTTTGTAGTCCAGGTAGATGTCGCTTCAGTTTCTGCATTTTTAAAAATATCTTGTGTTGCATCGGCAGATACGAACATGAAAGATATCAGATATCGGCATCAGCTTACAAAGCCTAGTTTGTAGCTCTAATGGAAAAAGCTGCTCACCCAATTAAAGTGCATCTTTATTGCACTAAACAGCTGCGTCTGGTAGAAGCTGTTTGCCTGATGCCTGAACACAATAAAGTGAAATAAAGTCTTTCAAAGGAAGAAGATCTGAATTATAAATATTTTTGCACATTATTTGTATAATTGGCAATATTATTAGGATTCAACAAGAAAGAAAATCTATGCATGGACAATATTACCTCAGCAGTGTTATAGCTCCCTTACATCTCTTAAGTGGAGTTTATGTTATTGCTTACCCAAATGAAATGTGTAAATCAGAGAATTTGCTCACATTAGCACATGTCTATGGCAGAAATCTTTGACAATAAGATGAGTATTCTTATTAAAACTTCTTATTAAAAAGTTGATTTATTCAAAATATCATTTTTCTGACTTTCAAACATTATTTTAAACATATTTTTGTGAAAGAAAAGTACTGTGATTTCTAGCTATTTTATGCAAGTGCACAGGACTTGTTTAAAGTGACCAGCTTTTGATCCAGAAGAAGTTTATTACTTGACCATCCAGGCATAAATTACAGAATTCTAAATTACTGGTGAGTCTATGACATGATTTAGGAAATCTGAAGCAGTGGTAATTCAACCTGTATGACATCAGGATGTTCTCTTTTGTGTTTAAAATTTCATGTTTCAATGTAAATAAAATTAAAAATAAACAGAGGAAGTAAGATTTGATCATTAAAAATATTAAATATGTACAACTACTTTCATTGGGAAGGATTTGTTAACACAGATTCCAGCAGATTCCTCTGGGCTTTGGATGACTAATAAGTCAGCGGGTATGTGAAAAGCGTGAAATTGCAGATTGCTGTAAAATACAGATTTACTGCTCACCACAGATGGCATAATAACCATTCAGAAGACATCCAATCTAGTCTCTATTTCCTGTATTTGTACAGGCTGTTTTTGTGAGCACAGTTTTGGTACAACAACATAGTATTTCCTAACCTATCAGCAGACTAACTGTTTCTTTCCCCAAAGCCAGTCTATCAAACCATTGCAAGCAGTAGCACAAATACGCATGCTGTTAGTAATTACAGCTTAATCAGTTCTCCAGAGGGTCATCATTTCCTGCATTCAAAACACTGCAGACTGAAAGGCTCTATAGTACAATGCAAAACTTGGCATTTTAACAACTATGAAATACTTTTTTTACATGTTCCATGTTTCTTTCTTTGCCTGAGCAGAAACTTTTTGATGAAAAATGGCATCAGCTGCGCCTCCTGGTAACAGAGGAAGAGGTCACTCTATATGTCGATGACTTGGAAATTGAAACCTTGCAGCTGGAAGCTCCTGTTGGCATTTTCATCAATGGAAAGACACAAGTTGGGAAATACGTCAAAAAAGAAACTACTGTTCCGGTAAATCTACCAACCATTTTTGTCATTGTTTACTTTATAGTATTTTCTGATTGAGGAAATATAATTCATGTCCATTAATGAACCCAAGTAAATGCAAGTAAATGAAAGCCCATGTCTGCCCATTTACATGGTTATCTTTGAACTCCTCTCTAGTGGTATATTTAGTGTGAACTGGTGGACATGGAGGGCATTTATTTGAGAAAGCTCTGACCCCTGCTGTGACCGTTTCAACGTGTGGGGAATCCGGCAAAAGACCTGTACCTTTTGATCTAAATAGGCGTGGTGGATCATAAGAGACCAAGAGTTCATTTAGATACTGTGGTGCAAGATCATTTAGTGCTTTTTAGGTCAATAACAGTATTTTATAGTCAATGCGAAATTTTTTTGGGAGCCAATGCAGATTAGATAAAACAGGGGTGATGTGATCGTATCTTCTGGTTCTAGTAAGAACTCTTGCTGCTGCATTCTGAACTAACTGGAGCATGTTTATGCACCTATTAGAACTACACCTATTTACTACAAGAGCTGGAGTTTTGATTGCTTTGAGGATGTGCTGTGGGTTGTGCACTTCTGATCTAAAGGCAGCAGTAGACACATTTTAGCCTTGACACTAAGGCAGTCTTGTACCACTCCACACATAATGTAACCACCATTTATAGCAAACAAGGCTGAAGCTGTTTTCGTATCCCCCAGATTCTTATTTGCATTTTCCAGTTCAACTTAAAAAGCTGCCAGAGTACCAATGTTTCATTTAGCCTGAAGTCGGCTGCATCCAGACACCCTAAAAGTTTCCTACCAATCCATCTCCTCTCCTTCATAAACCAGTAACTGATTTTGATTTTCTGGTTGTCTTGATACCAGAGATGAGAGAAGCCCCTACAAACATCTGCAGAAGAGTTTTCTGAATCATGTAAGATACCCAGAAAAGCATTGAGTGACACTGCTGCACTCTCAGAGAGGAGGGACAACTCAGAGAAATTCAATTATACTTTAAACTCTGTGTTGTTTCCATATTCTCTGTGTAAAGTGTATTAAAAGTGTAATAAAATTAAGATCACGGAGGAAAAGGCCAGGTCTCTCCTTTTCTCCTGGTGTTCTTCTGGGCTAGTAAATGAGCAGTAGTACAAGTTTCTGGATGTAGGCAGCTTTAGAGACAAACACAACCTGCAGAGACAGGAGGTTAGATATTCCATAAGCTGATTGCTATATGACTTGACTGACCCTAATCTGCACAAATTTATTAAAATCCCTCTCAATTTTTAGCAAGAATTACGTCCACTTATCAAAGTTATTTTAAGCAGCTAAACCGACTATGGAAACACATTACTAAAACATCCATGTCTTAAAATTACTTCTGAATCAAGCAGAAAATGACCACATGCAGTTCTGAGCAGGCATCTCTGAATGTTAGTTCCAGTGTAGCACTATTATTATATTGTGTTGCTATCTATAATTTTTTTAAATATAACATTGTTTAATGCTTATTCTGGGGAAAATGTTTACTAACATTTTAAACTAGGTTGATAGGGGTATTGTTCTACATATTTATCCCAACTGAATACAGCCATGTAAATGTCTAATTTCAGTGTTATGTAAGTTTTTTAGATAACACTTTACTGTAGGGTACCATTGATAAGGTTACATGGCATGAACATACGTCTTTTATGACAACTGACATTAACCTACATAGATATTTAAAAATTGTATTCCAAAAACTTTTTAGAAAAAACCTTTATGAATGTTAATGTAGGGCAATGGCAATTCTAAAAAATAAAAAATGTATGTACGTCATGAAGCCATGAGTACCTTCTTCTTAGAAGTGTTTAAACTCCACTGCAACTCTATGTATAGAAATGTTATTTGACTTATATTAATGAAAAGATAATGTAGAATAACTTGTTTCAATGTACAAACAATGTATGCTAATTTCTGCCTCAACAGTTTGAAATTCAGAAGCTACGAATCTACTGTGACCCTGAGCAGAATAACAGAGAGACTGCTTGTGAAATACCTGGTGTTGTGAGTACAAATCTTGGATGTTCCTATTTTGGCCCAGACCAATATATTCCAACCGTTAATGTCACATTATTTTTTCCAGTATAACCCATACTGTGATACCAATTATATGAGTGACTTGGTATGTAGGGTTGTGTCACAATACTCACTCAAAAATCTTTGGATATAATGTGCATGTTAATGCTTTTAGTAACATTTGTGTGTCTGCCTTTCTATCTCACTTATGATAAATGCATTCATTCCAACCTTACTTTTTCTAGCCATTTCAAATTTACTAACCATGCCTGCCTGAAAATGTTTTTACCTTTGTTTGAAAGTCACTGGTGAAGTAGGACAAGAAGACCTTGTTAAAATCACTTTATCATTCTTAAACTCTGCATTTGCACCAAGTTGTATTTAATGCGTGCTGATTTGCTGCATTTTGGCCGATTACGTCATTTCGCTCCTTTCATTTGTAGGATGGAGAGGTATGTATTTTGGCCAATGGCTTTGCTCGCTTTCAAAAGTAACTGCTAAGCTCATTTTCAACTGCAGAGGTAAGACTCCCTGTGTTGTTCTTTAAGAGTGCCAAAATATACTGAAACAGCCTCCGCCATGTAGTATCTGTTGAAGTACTGAGGTTAGCATTGCTAACAGAATATGCATTAGCTTCTGCAAGCCAACTCGATCTGGCACAACCCCTTTAGAGGCTTTGGCGACGTGCCTTTTAAAGCTTAATTTAAGCCTGCAATGAGTCTCTTTTGGTTCTTCCCTTGATGTCACCTCATAGCTGGCAAATCAGCCAGTTGAACAGTTCACAGTTATGTAGTTAGGTCTACGTCTAAGATATAATAAGCTCTTAAGTGACCTGTCCTCTAAGTGGGATGACTGCCATTTTGCCTCATGCCATGTGCTATTTTGGTGCTACTAGGCTGTGTGTACATCCGAGTGCTAGTATAGTAAAGGCTCTTGAGAAACACAAGATGGAATGCAATCTAGTGGCTTCATACTGTGCTTTATAAACACACAGTAGGAATCGTTAGGAACTCACAGTTCAAGAAGTAAAATAATGGCAGGTTTCTTTTGGATTCTTTTAGTGTCCTGGTGTATCGGCCGATATTGATCCAACTCCAGAACCCTGCGTCTGTCCTCCTGGGCCACCTGGAGCTCCAGGCTTAAAGGTTAAACATTTACCCTTTTTTCTAATCTGTAAAAGGAAAGCCTTTCGTGAGCACAGGCCACTGAAAAATGCAGACTTCATTAAATGTTAAAAACGTTTACATGAAGACTTTCTTGCTGTGAATCACAATACCACTTAACGCTTCACTCCATTAAATTTGCACAAAATCCTCCTTGAGGAATGTTTGAAGTTTATAAGGTCATGTCTATGCTTGAAAACATATGCTGCTTTTCAGCAGGTGATCACTGTAAAACCTAATCAGCTTTCCAAAATGCTGAAGGCTGATTTTCTTAAGCCCACAGTCTACAGTTCAACTAAATTTACATTTATTTACTACCCTTATTATCCTTGAAAAACACTTAATTTAATTATAAATTCAATGAATAAAACATTCAGAATTCCATGTCCATGTTATTACCGTCATTAGTTACCCCTCATTAATTTGTTACCCCCTAATCTATGTTATCTTCAGGGAGAAGCAGGAAGACCTGGAGATCCTGGTAAACCTGGTCTTGCTGGTGCTGATGGTAAGCCTGTGAGTACTATGCAGTTTAATACAAACCTCAAATCAACCAGAGCACATGCAGTGCTGGGTAGGGGGCTAATGACTAAAGGTTCTCTTTATTCCTTCAACTATGGCTGATCATGATGGCAACATTGTTCATTGCTTAAAGAATCAAGGTACATTAAAGAACCATGTACATCTAAAAGAACTGGCAAAGATTTTACTTTCTACACAATAAATGGTACCACTTTAAATTGTGAACCTTCAAGCAGATGAAGTCCATTCAAACAGTTATTTTCCAAAAAGCAAATAAAGGCCATAGAACAAGCAGTCTCAATCAAATTCAGTCTGCTGTGTTTTTTTGTAGTGTGAAATTCAATATTTGACTCATTAATCAAACAAGGAAGCAACACATTACTACATATTTTCCTGCCTGCAACACACTCATTACAACTCTGAGCTCCATGCTGGTATATGGCAGCTTGTCAAACATGTGTACAGTTTTACAGCTGGCATACTGTACATATATGTGTATAGCAGACACTTTACAATGTAGCTTTAGGAGTCTTGCCCAAGGGTTTTAATAGGAAAGTGTGGTATGCTCGCCCAGACAATCGTTTAAAGTCTTACTCATTATGCTACACTGCTGTAGAGATTACTGCTATAATGCTGTATACGATACATAATGGGTGTCTGGAATTTTGGGAGCCATTTGCACAGATTTAGATTATAGTGCATTTACATAAACAACAAGTACTTTAAAACTATTAATATTCATCTACTTTCTGAAAATTGTGTGAACTAAAAATATTAATAACAGACAATGCAGGTATTTTTATGTTATCCCACAGCAGAAACTCACAACATTTTATACAGGATAAATATTGTAGTGCACTAAGTGTCCTTGTACTTTTAACCCTCTCCATAGATAAAAGTTTGTCATGATTTAATATAAAGTTCATGGCAAATGCAAAGTAGTTCAACCTGTACTATAATACAGATGTGTACAAATGTTTAACGATTCTTGGAAGTCACTTTGGATAAAAGCGTCAGCCAAATGAATAAATGTAAATTTAAATGACTTAAAAGTGAATTTTTTCTTAATGGCAGAGCCTCAAATGTTAACTGGACTCAACGTTTTTCTAATGCAAATGTACACAAACTAAATATGAGTGTCTAAAATTAGATCGCAATAGTAACCATTGTGGTTCTCCATGTATAAAGCACATCATTATTGGCCAAGTGTGTGAGCATACAAGGAATTTGTTTCCGGCCAATGGTGTCTCTCGAGTACAACAGTGTACAACAAATGTAAACAACACAATGAATAATATATCAACAATACAATATAACAGACAATCAAAGACCACTGCAGTCTGTTCCTGTCCTGTTTAGTGGCTGCTCCATACCAGACTGTGATAGAGGAGCACAGGACAGACTCAATGA
>JBBPDA010000145.1:11247277-11272935 GCA_037974385.1 Arnoldichthys spilopterus
ACATGAGCTTCAAATGAAAGATTGGGATCAATGATCACACCAAGATCTTTCACAGCTGCACACGATGAGACAGATTGGCCCTCCAGAGTTACTGTGAGATTGGACAGTTTACTCCGGGCTGCAAGTGGCCCTATTATGAGTACTTCTGTTTTATCAGAGTTGAGTAGTAAGAAGTTTAGAAGCATCCATTGTTTAATGTCATTTACATCACCTCTTTGTTTAAAATATACATCTTGAACAAATCTTCAAAACTTTTTCCTGATGTACAAATGGTTGATTTGATTCTCTTTGAAAGGTCTGGTGAGATCCAAGAAGCTTGTATATCCTCTAAAATCACAAGCATCTTCTTCCAGGCAGATTTACTACAGTTTGCATTCTTTTAAACTTCTTAGACCATATGTCTTTGGAGATTTTCACTTGTTCTGGTCATCATATCCAAAATAGCAACTGGACTGTTGTACTTTCTTGAAGCTATTTCACCTCTTATCCAAGAGGCTTCTTCAGTTCTGATGGAGAGTGGTGTGTTCCCACAATGTATCCTCTGTGGGTGGGCAATAGAGACCCATTGACCAAAGGTGTTAATGTCCAGCGTTAGAGGAGTCAGGTAGTTTTGTTGGTGGTTGTTGACCTCCCTTGTTGTACCCAACTAGAGGCAGGTGACCTGTTCAGTCTCATGGGAAGGGTTGAAAGGACAGGGTTGTAGGTGGGTGATAGGTGGTGTCGCAGACCTCCTCCTCTATTGAGTGATGATTTTTCTATTTTTATGTAGATGACTTTTTTCACTCCCCTTTCTAACCATCTGTCTTCAAATGAGTGTTTGTAGTCTTTCAGATGTATGCAGACAGCTAAGTCCTGGCCTGTGGAGATGGTTCTTCTATGTTGAGCCATGCGTTTGTCCAGGGTTTGCTTGGTTTCCCCATTATAGAGGTCACCGCAGTCCTGTTTGCACTGGATAGCATAAACTAGGTTGCTCTTTTTAGCATGTGGTGTACTGTCAATGGGATGAGGCTAAGTATGTTACTGGGATTGAAGAACACATTTTGTGTTTGTTGAAAATCCTCCTGAATTTCTCTGATACTCCTGCCACGTAAAGGGTCACTACATTGTTGCACCAATCCTATTCTTTTCTTCCATCTCTTGAATAAGTGTTCCCCTTCCTGGATCTTGTGGCAGTTTTCACAGAGGTCTGGTTTGGGTACCCACAAGTTTTGAGTGCCTTCATCAGATGTTGGAGCTCCTCTTCTTGACCTTGGGCACTGGTAGGTATGTATCAGCTCTGTGATGCAGAGTTCTGATGACTCCTAGCTTCTAAAGGGTGGAGTGAGTCAAAGAGAAAATATTGATCTGTGTTCATGGGTTTCCTGTAGACTCTTTGATGTGAACCAAACAGTCTAGAAAAAGGCAAACTATTACTTTTGACATCTTCCCTGGTTAACTTGGTGTTGCTCTCCACAGAGTCAATGTGTTCAGTGAAAGCTTGCACTTCTTGGATTTTGATCGTGACCCAGATATCATCCACATATCTGAACCAGAGACTGGGAATTGTTTTTCAAAAGGAGTCCAGGGCCTGGCGCTCCATGTAGAGGTTCGGTATGAATGGAGACACCAGAGAGCCCATGGCACAACCATGTTTCTGTCTGTAGAAATTCCCTTTGTATTGGAAGTGTATCCAGTTACTGCTCTGAGTTAAGGTTGGTTCTAGTGTCCAGGGTGTTGTCCTGTAGCAGCCATCATTGAGCCATCTCCACTGCTTCCTTGGTTGGGATGCATGGATCTTGTAATGATTTGAGGACGCTTGGACCCAAGTGCAGACTCAACGACATCTTTGTTTTGCATACTGCATACAGGTAAGTCCATCAGGCGGAATCAAGGTCAAAGTCCGAGTTCAGAACGGGAGCAAACGGTTATACAAGGACTAAGGCTAATGCTAAGGTCTAAGAATGAAAGCTAAGGTTGGTACACAAAGGCTATGGGTGCTAAGGCTATGGCTAAGGATTTTCGTTATCACAAGGCTTAGGGTACTGCTGAAGAACAGACAGTAAGCTTCCCACCCACCTAGTGTTGGGTGCAAGCTTAAGTAATTCCCCTCATAAGTCTTTGATGCATGCCACCTGTGCGAGGCTGGGGGCAGGGGGAGCAAGGAAGCACCGGTGATGTCCGGGGGGAGCAAGGAAGCGCCTGCAATGTTTGGGGGGAGCAAGAAAGCACCTGCGATGTCCGGGGGGGAAAAAGGAGGTGCCGGCGGGTGCGAGCTTAAGTAATTCCCCTCATAAGTCCTTTGATGCACACCACCTGTGCGAGGCTGGGCATGGGAGCCACTTCCGGGGTAACGGACCCCGACCACCAGGTGGTGGCACCTCTCACTGGACTCCCTTCCTTACAGATCTTAAAATGTTGAATTAACTGAACAGTTAGTAATAACTAAACAAAAATCTGTATTTTACATTAATTTACTTATCTGAAATTTATTAAACACTGATGTTTTAAGTTCAAACCCATTTTGTCTTAATTTTTTGCAGATACGGCCCTAACAGTGGACAAATGTAATTTTTTAAAATTGTAATTTAATTATCCTCTATTTAATCCACAATTAGGAATTATTCTCTGCTCACTTAACTTATCCGAAGCAATGAGCACACATAATCACAGCAGGGGGCACCTGGTGAGCAGTTGGGGGTTAGGTGCCTCGCTCAAGGGCACTTCAGCCATGGATGTTTCTGTTGATTCCTGTAGGTTGAATTGACCACGCGACCATTCAGACACAAACTCGCTTATATAACCATTGCTGTTTTATGCCACTCCCCGTGACCTGAAGTGGAAGAATTGGTTCGGAAAATGAATGAATGAATGAATGAATGAATGAACAAAATAGGACATGGATGACCACTTCGAAGTTTCTGAACACTGAGGTGCACTTCAAAGTAAAATAGAGATATTTGCATTTTGCATTTTGTTTATAAGAATGTATAGGGTCACCAATAATTCCATAAATATGACAATGGGGTATGACAACATATTTTATAAGGGCTTTTCTTTTCTTATACTTTAAATTAAATGTTACATTTGTTTATAGATTCAGTGAGAGATTGATGTAAGTAACCAAAAACACTTTTTTAATGGCCCTTGTCAACTTGTTGATTTTTCTAGAAGAATCAATCGTTTTGGAGCTGACTAGAGTTAATTTCGCAACCCTGTAGACAGAAAATTCCGTTGCAACAGTTTACTGATTTTTTGTTATCATGTGGAACAGGTAGCCAGTTTAAGAGCAAGAACTCTGCACCTCTGGAGTCACTGTTATTACAGTGGAACTAGCTCTCTCGGGTGGGATAGAGCAGGCGCCACAAGGGGTCCTATTGCACTGCATAACTTTACTGTTGAGCAAGTCATTGGGAAGTTATGGATACACAGGATCTCTGCAAAATCACCGTGGACAGAAATCCCTGACTGCCAATGCTAGGTATGAGGGGGTTGATTTTGCCTTATTGGATGTGACACCTGCTCTCATCTCCTTCAATAACCCACTACCACAGGTACTGCAGTGGATATGATTGAAATCACTGCGCCAAAATGAGCCATAGAGATCAAGATAAGAAACACAGCTTTCATCGCATAGCTCATCACTCTGTGGAGGCAAAATCTTTCTTTTTTATGGTTAACATTTTACGTTTTCCATTTGAGTACATCATATCGCATTGACAGTGGTAAAGTATTAGACGATAAGCTATTTCCCTGCTTATTTCAGAAACAGGTGTCACGTTCGTGTCGCGTGCTCTCATATTAGTGTGCTCCGCTTTTCCAAGTCCGTGCAGAGCGAGAACGCAGAGCAAACTTTGCACGCACTTGGAAAAGCGGCGCACACTGATATGACAGCTCGCGGCCGAACCCACCGGGGCAGGTGTATGTTTTAGCCGCGGTCCTTTTCCTTTAACGCTGCTCTCAGGTGTCAAGTGTCTCTCGGTGCTGCCTCCTTATCCCCCTCAACCACCCCCTCGGGCCTCAGAGCTGCCTCATGGCCGCTAGAGGAGGGACCGAGCTCCTCTCGCTTCTTCACAGTCCGGTTGAGCCATCCTGCTGTTGCTGCACGCACCGCGCGAGCTGAAGGAGCAGTCTGCTGGAAGGTTGGGGGCTTTTTCTTTTCTTCACTCTCTGGAGCTAGCGGAAGAAACGCGTGTATGGGGCGGAGAACTGCGTGCACGGGACTGGAGAGGTGACGAGGTGATGTGAGGTGTCGCTGATCGGGGAGCTTTGGCCGGAATTATAGCAACAAGTACAGCGTGCACACCGGAGGGATATACGGATACTGTTGTTTTTTTTAAATACACTTTTTATTTTTATTTTAACCCTATTTAAATTTTTTAAATATTTTTTATTTTATTTGCATTAAATAATAACTTTTTTATTTTAAAGTAACATTTTATTTGTTATCTTTATAATATTTAAACTTTATTTAAACTATATAACTATATTGAACACGAAAAACTAAAAAAAAAAATACCTCAAAAACATCATTAATGCATTGTGAGTTATCATGGAGGTCGTTATCAGCCCCAGACCCGCGTGCTGAGACCGCACCGTCGTCCCAGTAAACCATGAAGCTGCTCAGCCTTTATGGACTCGTGTGGAGTTGTCTTGGCTTCGTGCACTGCGCGCGAGCCGGGCTGGCCGACCACCATGTGCACTCGAGTTTCATTTACAGGCGTCTGCGGAACCACGAGAGGCGCGAGATCCAGCGCGAGATCCTGTCCATCCTGGGCCTGCCGCATCGCCCTCGACCATTCTCTCCGGGCAAGCACGCGTCGTCGGCGCCGCTTTTCATGCTGGACCTCTACAATGCCATGGCCACGGAGGAGGATGAGGCGGTGCTAGTGGAGGACCAAGGCAAAAGCGCGCGTGGGAAAGCCGCCGGGAGCGCGCGTAAAGCCTCTCGCAGCCCACCACGGCAGCCGTCACCCAGCCACAGTCCGCACCTGGCCACCCCCCACGACACCAACTTTCTGAACGACGCGGATATGGTCATGAGTTTTGTCAACCTGGGTGAGTGCTGGCGCGTTGGCTGCGCGTAAAGTGTTTGGGCGTCCTGCGCTGCGCGCATTCAGCAAGTCAGACAGAAAGGCTTTGCATTAGCAAGGATAATTCCTTTCACAGACTGTGACTGAACTGTGCCCTCAGATCGTCTCGTTTCGTCACCAAGGATGTAAAAATGCTAACTTTACCCCAAATTTAATTATATAGAGATAATGTACTTTTTAATGTGTGCAACTTTAAGTGTATATATATAATTTTAAGCATATTTAAATACTTAAATACTAAATATTATATATACACCCCCTATATATAATATTCATATATTATACCCAAGCCAACCCCCCAGTATTTAAATATGCTCAAAATGTACCACCACTTCCCAGTTATAATGATATAGAAATATAAATAAAAACATTGCTATTCTATGACAGTCACCACTATCCCATGCAGGAAATACACCCTTCTACCCTAGTAAACAAAAATAATTTAATTACATGCCTCCAGATTTGGTCCCCTCAATTTGCCAACTTCAATAGCTCCAATCATTTTTCATGCTACATGGCATTTGCAGTTTATGCCATTTTTAAAGCAGGGTGAATGTGCTTCAATGGCGTAAGGAATGCTTTGTTTTAGTATTAACAGTCATATCTTCTGTGTGGAAAAAAGAGAAAATGAAGCTGTGAATGACACTAAGAGTAAATGGTGGTACATTCCACATTGTCTCACTGTAGAATCTAGTTTGGAGAGACTGTCTTCAGGGAACAGGTACACACGCTAGCTGAAATGCAGCAGAAAGTGATACTTTAAGCAGTAGCTCAAGTAAAATCATGACAAGGAGCAAATCAGAATAAAATAAATAATAATAATAACAATAATAATAATAATAATAATAAAAATTCCTCAAGCCCTCAAAAGAAAGATAGGGAAGCTTCTTAGAGCACCCTGCATCTATCAGCGTAGAAACCTTAACTTGTTAGGTGATGTTGCTCTCTTTTTGGCCTCCTTTTGGTGCAAAACAAGATGCTAAAGCTTGAAGCTGAAACATGTGGCAAACAGCAAAGCAGCCAAGCCAACAGAGTAGAATAAAATTAAATCTTAAGGAAGAAAGAAAAAAAATGGTCGGATGTCTGAGGAAAACATTTTTCTAACAAATATTACTGAGAATAAGTAAATGAGCACTGAAAAGACCAAATCTGTCAAACTCCAAATTAGAACGTAGTAGGTGTAACTGCATGTCATGCCTGTTTTGATTGTGGTGTTTACCTTTCCTTGCTTAAAAATGAAAAGCTAAGCATTTCCAATAGTTAAATATGTACATATGATGACATAATAATTATAGCTCAAAATATGGATTAGACAGAATACACAACTGATTCAGATATAAAGACTCAAATAAAATATAAGCTGCACTCTTGCCAGTGTCCATTAGTACATTTTAGCTGCCAAGCTGTTACAAAAAGCATATTGTGAGCCATATCTCCATAAATATGTACTAAAGAACACAATTTCAGCTGCAGTACTTTTCTCAAATAAGACTGTGCTTAGCCGTGCATATGAGCCCTGTATTTATACACCAGCATGGACCTTTTCCTACCACTCTAAGTGCTAAAACAGCAGGTGATCTTATATTTTTGACAACCATCCATTTTATAACATGCTCATGAAGAAAATATAGCCCAGGCTAGCTCGCGTAGCCTGGCCTTGAGATCTCCATAAAGTGGATAAAATAGAACGGTATGGTCTTAGGAAAACGCAGATGCAATTGCAGGTTGGAGAGGAAATAGAAAACGGCCACTAAAGAGTGTTATTATGTCAGATGGTTTGTTTGAAAGAAAAAAAAATTAATAGTACAGCCCCCCCTCCCCCGTCCCCCCCATATCCAGTTACTTCTATGATACAAATACGCGTTTAGGCACACATGGCACACAGAGGGGCAGGAAACGTTGCCATGCGCAAGCATTTTGCTGAATTCATGCCATTAAGTCTTTACAGCAGGCACCGCTTTCTGGAACGCTGCGTGTTTTTTGAAGAGAGTCACTGTGATAAGCATGATTAACACTGTAATGCTTCAGTAGCTGTGACCTCTCTCACCCAGCAGTTCACACAAACTTATCGAACGACTGTCTGACCTGTAGATAATTTGCCTTAATTTTTTCCTGTTGCTATAGAGAGGGCCGAGAGCGAAGGGGAGCCTGTTTTTGGTCAAGACCAGCAAGATCAGGCGACCAGTGGCGTTCCTCGTGTCAGTGTTTGTGAACCTAACTCTGTTTGTTTGTCCTCATCCGTGTATTGTATTTCATCAGACTCTAGGCTCCATTTACCCAAAGAGGTGATTTTTCCCTCCATGTCTGTGCTCTGTTTTTGAGAGTTATTGTAGTTAACAGTTGCTAAATGGGAGAGAAAAACATCAGCTGGGCTTTGTTGATATGTGAGTGAAAGGGGAACCGAAATGTTGGATGGAGCTTTGAAAAGTTTTAGTTAAGGTAGCCCACAGGGAAAGCTATCCCGATGACCATACGACATGTGTTTTCACTTAGAACCATGAGGGCATGTACACAGTCTGCTTTGAAAGAACAAGTCCCTTAATTTAGAGTTGTGGAAAACCTTAGAAATCAGCCTGTGCTCTACACAGTGTTTCTTTTTTCTCTGTATGTGTTGTACTAAACAAAATGCTCATCACTTAAATCAAAGTGAAATCTGACATATTAGAAGAGCTGTTGTGCTTTACAGATAAAAGCGATGAAAATCTTAAAGCAGAGTGAAATACTGAGCCACTCTGGCTGTGGTCTCTGGGCAAAACAAGCACCAGAACTACTACCTTTTAGATATGGATCATTAATTTTTTTTTACACACACACACACCACCTATTTGGAGCAGAACCTAGTGTCTCCAAAGTGGGAACATTAAATCAAATTAAAGCAAAAAATCTTCTTAAGTTATAAATAAAAGTAGAAAACTTTTTAAAAAATATTTCAAATTATCCATTCTTCACAAAACTTTACAAGCTCAACTCGTGTTTTTCATTTATAAATAAAGTGGAATCTAGCAGTGATTTTATATAATCATATATTCACAAGGGTCGCATGAATCAGAATGGTATCAGAATTATATTGCTTTCATCAGATATTTGTTTGAAAAAATTATATTTCTGGACAGATGTTTATATTTTAGCAATATTTTAAACTGATAACTGAATGTTTAAGTGATACTGAAATATCATGCTACAATACTTTCATGTTTCTCATTTTACCTAATTTTTTAACTTAATAATATGTTTTACATATTGACACTGGCAGATATATTAAAGAAATATTACATATTGGTGCATAAATCCCAGATCTATTTTTCAGAAGATTTAAGTGTAATAATAATATAAAATAAAAATGTAATAATCAGGTATTTTCGGCTTGTGTAAAAATAGGAAAATCAAGATGGAAGGTTTTGTTCTGACAGTGATGATAGATGTGTTACTATAACAATTTCTAAAACTCTCATCGAGAAAGCCCAGCATTTATAGTTTCCATCCAACGCCTGTTTCAGTTAATATAGTACATTACATTAAATTAGGAGCTGCTGATTAAATGTAACTTGAATCCATAGCTGGAGTGCACCAAGCAATCACTATAATATAATATAATATAATATAATATAATATAATATAATATAATATAATATAATATAATATAATTTTATGCAAATGTCTTATGTAGCCATACAAAATTTACTTTCTTGACAAAAGATTAAATCATCCAGCCTTAAACCGATGAATGTTAAAGTTACCATTTCGGAAATACATTTTTTATGACAGGGATGATGTATTGTGGTAATGCACATCATTCAAAATGCAGGGAAACAGACATGCACACACAAACAAACACACATTCACACACTGACTGGTTCTTTCTCCAGTCATACTAAAGTAACTGCCTTATAGGTTCACTGCCCAGGGCTCAGATCCCGCTCCAATAACTTATACATTAAATTAATCCTTCGAATGAATCTTGTGCTGTCTGCATCCTGACAGCCTCTGTACCCCCCCTTTCTGTTGTTAATTAACAGGCAAGGCTTGAAGTTGAGCCTGACCAGCTGGTAAAACTCGGTCCTGGCCCCTGACCTCTTCCTGTTAAGTAACCACAGACTTTCACTGTAGATAAATTATCAGAGAAAACGGGGCTGCGTTATATCACTGGCACCGCGATACAAACACACTCTAGCTTCCATCGCCTCGGCCGCTCTTCAGCTGCTGTGCTGTCTGCCTAGATGTCACTTTGCACTCTTTTACTTCTGAGTCGGGGGGAAGGGTTTGTAAATGGCCACATGCATGATTTCAGCACTTTAAGGAGACCATTAAGTGTGACAGAGCTTATCACTGTAGTGTAATGTAAGACGTGAATGATATAATGATCTTTAAAAAATCCACCCATCCAGGTTATAGAAATATGGAGCTTTTCCAGTTTGTGAAGTGCTTTATTTAAGTTAGGGATGATCTGGTCATACATTTATTATATATTTTGGAAAAATATCTTTTTTTGACGTAGACTGTGAATGTCATTCCAGTAAAGTTTTTACATTTGTTGCTGCCTTTGCAATTTCAACAAATTTCAACAACCATGGGAGGAAAATATGTGCAGTGGTCAAATATGTGAAATATGTGCATGTTGTCAGCCCATCACAGAGAACAAAAGCTTTATCTTGTGGACTTGCCCATGCTGAAGGGCAGAGTGTCATTAGTGAAGGCCTGTTTTGCTTAACGGGCAGCCCATTCATCATGGTGAGAGAATAGTGAAGGCTCACAGTGGAGGGCCTGTCCTGAGAATGCTACCTCTGCTCAGTTGACTGATTTAATGGACTGGATATTGCTTTTTTTGGTCGCCTAAATGTTTAGCTTGGGCAGGGAACGTTAAAGAATTTTGATCGATAGCCATTTCTTTGCAAGAAAGCAACTGTTGACACTTTGCAAGTGTGAGACAATCTCACGCCCCTCCAGCAGAGACCGCTTAGCCAGCCCAGCTAAAGAGAACACCCAGCAAAAGTCCAAAGAAATTGATGAGTCCCATGCCATTTTTTTTCTCTTTCTTCTAATCGCATTTCGCTTGTTTCCTTGCAGTGGAGAGAGACCGGGATTTCTCCCACCAGAGGAGACATTACAAAGAGTTCCGTTTCGACCTGACTCAGATTCCGGATGGCGAGGCCGTGACTGCGGCTGAGTTTCGCATCTATAAAGATCACAGTCACGGCAAATATGAAAACGTCACACTCAAAGTCTCCATATACCAAGTCATTAAAGAATACCAGAACAGGTAAGTTCAATGACCTGTGAATAGCCACTGTTATTACCGCTGATAACAGCAGTGTGACTCACTATTAATTATTTCTCACTCACAGCTCATGAACATGAATTCTGTCTTAAATTGTTCTTTATATATTTGCCATCTTTTTGTAATTTCTTGAAATAAAACCAATGGAAATGTCTCAAAAGTGTAGACACGAACCTTTACATACATAATTCATGTAATTAACCTAAATATAAAGTTAAAGTAGATTTGGCATGTAAATAAATTTTCAGGAGTACAGCAAAACAAAATGAACAACAAATTAAGAACTTAACGATTCTACTACTAGTAGTGTTCACTTTTACTGTATCAGATTCATTTAAAGACATTAATATATCCATGGACCATACTATTGCGCTCATTTGTCTTGGCATTCAGGGCAAAAAATTATTTTGATTATTTCTTGATGGAGTACAGAAGATTACCTCTTTCTAGACCCCCCATGACCATTCCAAATTAAGTCAGAATTTTTAATTCAATAAGAAAAGTTGCCTTGTAAGTTGCCTTGCCTGTAATTTATCAGATTAACTAGGATACTAGTAACACTCTCAATGTGACCCTGCGTTGAGCTGCTAGTGAGTAATGAGGCCTGTGAGTGGAGTGGTGCAGTCTCTCTGCTTTGATAACAACTTATACTTCTCCACAATGAACAGACAGGACAGCTGTTTTCTGGACATCAACACAAATTACATGCAAGAATAAAACCCAGTTTGGCCCTGGTTTTTGAAATCATACACATTTCTATGAGAAACCTGTAAAACAGGAAGAAATGACATTTTTATCCACTGTGAAAAAGGGACATTCCAAGCACTAACTCTCATCACTGTGAATCACTGTGGTTTATAATCTTATCAAATGCCCATATTTTATTTATTTATTTATTTATTTATTTATTTATTTATTTATAATAATAAAGTTCTTCAGCAGAATATGTTTCCCTTTGGAGTCGAAAACAGTGAATATCATTTTTTCTCTCGTTAACATGCTGTGAAGATCCACACAGCAGTATGATGTTATGAGCTTTTAAGGATGAAAGGCTTTCAATAGACATGAGAGTCTGAATTCACCTGAACATTAGCTCCTAATGAGGCCTGCTCTGACACCACTGACTGAGGCAGTTCTCCTGCCTGCGAGTCACATTTTGAGTTCTACTCTCTAGTGGAACCTTTTAAATTGTCTTTTAAAATCCCACGGCTGGTCTGTAAAACACTTTGGACAGGCAATCAGGCAGAAAATAAAAGGACATCCTGTTTACACTAGTGTGTGTCTGGAGTCTGTCTGGAGTCTTCTCTAGTGGTGATTAAACAGCATGTTTCAGGAAGTTTTAAGAGCATAATTTGTCACCATTGAAATACTGACAATGGTCTTTACCCACACGTGGCAGCTCCTATAAAGGTAGTGCATAGAAGAAAAGATGAAAAAAAGCAACTCCTGAAGAAATGACATTTCATTAACCATTCAAACATACAGAATGCGCTACTTTAGAAAGATCTTAACACCGGTGACCCTGCATCTAATTATTCTGCTTGATCAACCTTCAATTAGTATTTTTCACTCCCATTTTCCGCATGTAGAATCGTCTTGATTTCCAGGCCCTCAGTCCCCGAAGTGAATGTATAATCCCTTCTTTTAATAAATGCTGGAAAAACTCCACATACCAGAGAGGCAGGTGGTAACTTTTACAGCATAAATTTAGCAAACAAAGCACATTTAATAACCCTCTGCCACAAGTGTTACTTTACTTGTCATGATGTGCCGTGTTTTCTTACAAGGCAGAAAACTGTGAATATGTAACAGAATATGTTCCTAGACCTTAATCTTGTGAAATAGCTGAAATGATTGTGGCTTTTGAGGCCCTGAATTGACATGGGATTTAGAAATGTACCATGAGTCTGGATTTGGATCAGAATCCGCTCTAACAGTGGTGCATTGCATTAACATCATTATTAAAATATCAACACTGTTTCGTCTTTCCCAGTTGACTTATTCTTGCATTAAGTGTGCTTATGTATTTTATTCATATGGAAGTAATGTATTTGCAAGGTTTTCTAAATGGTTCTAGGCTTGCACTGCAAAAATAATTGGTAATTGCACTAGTTTCTTGGCTGCCTTGATATCTCAAAAGCACTGAACATCTAATAGTGAGTAAATAGAATTTCTTTTACATTAATTTACTTCATTATGGTTCTTCCTCTGTGGCTTAACTGGTTGAGGCAGTGTCATTGCACGTGTTTCACTGTAATGCGATATCAAATCCTTCCTTTCACTTCTTTAGAATTTCTTGTGGGTAGTGGTAGCCCAGTGGTTAGGGACTTGGGCATGTAATTAGAGGGTCTTAGTCCTGGCCCAGGTACCCTTAAGGTACCCTTGAGCAGTGTACCATCCCGCTACACTGTTCCCCAGGGGTTGCTGATAGCTGCCTGCTGCTCTACGTGTGAATGAGTTAAATGCAGAGGGCACATTTTGTTGTGGTGCACTTTGCATGATGGGCTGTGTTCTTGCAAGTTTTTTAAAGCTAAAAAGATCTGAAAAAAAGACTCCAACATGACTACACTTGAAATAAAGTTTCAAAAAGTTTTGTTTGGAGTAGTATCCACCTTAGGTTTCCTCGGGAGTCTTTCAGACCATGATTATTTAAAAAAACACATTGCAAAGTACATTTTAAATGAATTTCCACCTAATGTAAAGTTTCTATACATGTTATACCAGAAATGCAGCTGCTAATACACAACAGGGAAGAACTCTCTCATTCTGTAATCACATGAGTTGCAGTTTAGGGATTAGTCAGCTGTGCTTTTGCTGCATCTCCTCTATCAGCATGCACTCATCAGAGGCCCTCGCAATACTGCGTGCTGTCTTTGTTCTAGGCAAAGCAAAGGCCATGTGCACAATGTGAAAATGTGTCATCCCCTTGCATCACTTCCCTTTCCATTGCAACCCTGCGCTCCCTCACTCTCACCGTGATTAAGTCCAAGGATAAAGCTTTTCCATTAACAGGTCATTTGCAAGTTCCCCCCACTTATGAAGTCTCGGAAGCCCATCAGTTATCACTCCCGCCATATCTCTGCTGCTTTGTCAGGCAGTTCGTCCCAAGCTGGACCATCTGCTTCTAATAGGGGCCTCCAGGGGAAGGAAGTACAATGTCCACTAACCCACCTGTCTCTTTTGCAGTCATTATGCACCGGAACAGACTTATCTTTAATAGAGTCTTGACCAGTAAGACAATTTTGTCTTGATACTTAGCTATAATTCAGAAAAAAAACTCTAACTCTGTTTTACTGACTGATATGCCTGTCAGCAGTGCATTTTCGACTGTCAAATTTCTTAAATTTGAGGAGCAAAATTATTTAAATATTTAAACCTCTTTTAAATATTTCCTAACCCTGTAGCTTAGTCTGAAAACAGTTTAAAATCAAATTTCATAGAAGCGAGTCCTCATAAAAAAACATGCTTAGCAGTGGACAGTAGTTTTTTTTGTGGTTTAAAACACCGCCACACTATGAATTTGTTTATAAGTTTGTTTTTAATGTCATTATTTATATTTAGAAATATTAGTGATCTTCAGTTTCACCCACAAGCTCAAACCTCTTATCTAAAGTGCTTCCTCTGAGTCAGATGAAGTCAACACATCATTTTGAACTGTTACTAAATGCAACATCCCCGAACAGCCTGAATTCACAATCTACCCCAATAGGGCTAATAGTTAGACAGTTATGCCACTTGGGAGCCCAGACAGTCCTAATGTTGGCTACATTTATATAAATGACCAAACAATACATCATTCAGACCCTAATCTTTACTCATGTGTGAGCATGGCCTAGCTGTGCACTGTACTACTTAACCACCAACCTACTGTTTTATGAGGGGTCTGCATCTAATAGCCTCACACATATTTCTAGCTTGATTTTTCTTCCCTTTGATAAATGTAATTTCACACCTCAGCACCCGGTTCTTAAAGTCTTAACTAAGGTCAGGCTCCACTGTGCAAGCTCTGTGGGTACTAGCTACTCAGTATTATGCTGTAATTGAAAATTATGTAAAATGGCAATAAAAGTATTAAGAAAAAAGGTGTATGATCTATGATCTCTACAGAGTATGATCTGCTTGAAGTCACAGATTAATCATCTTGGATCCTCATTTGAAGTGTGTAGATACACAACAGAAGAGAACAGTGCAGGACTAAGAAACGTTTTTTGTTGTGTGATCCGACTGAGTGTGTGCAGCATGTCTGGGCCTGTTAGGGTCTTCAATTGGCTTCTTTCTGCTTCATCTGCCCTCACAGTGTGTGGCCCATAGGCTGTTTTGGAACATCACATAAGTAGATTAACTAGAAATGCCTGCTGACAAAACTAAGGCCAAAATGACAAAGGAAGGCTTGGAACAGAACATGCTTGTGTTCATTTTCAGGCTTGTGTTTTGATGTAATCAAATTGGCTAATTCTAGCCTTTCATGTGTGCATATTAAAAAGACCCTCTGTACTCACAGCTGTATTCTCTATTGGTTGTTTAGAGACGCTGAAACATTTTTGCTTGATACAAAGAAAGTACGTGCCTCAGATGGAGGATGGCTGGTGTTTGACATCACAGCTACCAGTAACCACTGGGTGCTGAATCCCCAGCAGAACATGGGCCTTCAACTTTGCATCGAAACCATGGATGGTAAGTCAACAGCAAGCAAAAATTGCTTTTGAATTAAGAAAGTAAATGATAGCAAAGCACTATTATTATAATATTATATTATTATATTATAAAAAATGACCTTTTTATATTCTAATTCATACAATGCAAAACTCTCTCACATAGCCTCTCAATATTTTTTTGTCTTTTTTGCACACTTTAGTGCCCAAAAAAAACCTTTCCTATTTTGGAAAGCAATTTCATTCCAACCTTTACAGCGACAAATATTTCAACACTAGGAGAGTACATCGGTTACATGATTGGTACTTTGTACTTTGGAAGTTAATGCAGCTTAGTTGCACACTGTTTTCCAACCGCCCGTATAGGCCATGCGATTTTCAAAACAAGGCTTCAGTAAAAACAGATCAGAGGAAAACAAAGTGGTCTGCACCACAAGAAAATCTAACTTACTAGCTTCTAAATGTTTTAAATAAAACTCATATAAAACATAATTTGTAAGCATATGATGTGCTTGACTGACATTTTTCCATCCATCAAGTATATTTTGTCCCAAAAATCTTGGCTGAGAAGGTACTGTGTTTTCTTGCACAGAACTCAATACTGAAAGTGCAAACCTATTGATAGCCAATTGGAATGCAGCTGAAAAAATTCCAATAGTTTTGAACAGCTTAGCCTGCAATGGATAACAAACGGTCCATACTTTTGTGGGGTGGCGTGTCTGAGGCTAAGACTATTGTGGAATAATATTTCTGGATTTATGAAACACTCTGCTGTTCCCTGTAACACAGTGCCATAGAGTTGTTATGTAGAATCATATTTCAATCCATTTCCCTACATGCTGAACTGACCCTGTAGCCAATGTGTTAAAATATGTCCAAATGTTGGAAATCCTAGAAGTTTAAGATATATAGACACATTGCTTAGTAAAAAAGTACATTAGCTTTGACAATGTGTCAAACATCATGCTCAAGAATTAAATTTGGCATTTCCAACTTATGCGTTTGTCCGTGTTTTCATTCTAAGGTCGAAGCATCAACATGAAATCTGCTGGGATCATTGGAAGGAGCGGGCCACAATCCAAGCAGCCTTTTCTTGTTGCTTTTTTCAAAGCCAGTGAAGTGTTGCTGCGCTCTGTGAGGGCCACTGGGGGCAAGAAGAAGAATCACAGCAGAAACAAAAGCAAAAGTCAACAGAAAACCTCGCAGGCTCCCAGGAGTGGAGGTAGAGTTCACAGTGTCTCGGCAATAAATTCCACTGTGTCTGTGGAATACATATCACACAGTTTTGTAAGCATATTGCTTCTTCAGACAACCAAGGTTTTTCTTACCTGATTTATTTTTTATTTTAAAGTAACAGTCAACACTTTTAAGGCTCTGGTTTCAATGTCTTAAAACATTATGGTTATGCCCGAAAGAATGGTGGAAGACATTGTTTTAGCCTCTATCTTATGAACCGGTTGCTTTCTGTGTTTCAGAGGAGTGAGTTAAACCGCTTTTAGTAGCAGGGTCATATGATCTTTAGGGATATTTATCTAATTTCGTTAATGGGTGAAGACCTTCTGGCAGCTGGAAATTCAGGGGAAATGCCCATGAGGGTTGGCCACTAAAGCCCACCCATGCAGAAGTAGACTAAACAAGTTTAAACTACTATGCTTGCATTTGAGCACTGATGGAGGGGTTTTTGTTGTTTTTATCTAGATCAAAACACCAGCGAACAGAAGCAAGCCTGCAAAAAGCATGAACTTTACGTCAGCTTCCGCGACTTAGGATGGCAGGTATGAGGGCGTGCATGGAAATGTCAGAGAAACAAACAAAGGAAAATCAAACAGTTCACTCATATTCTTAACAAAGGGTATTCATTCTTCAGTTCAATTCCCTTCTTTTCTTATCTTTCTCTCTCTGTCTGTCTCTCTTTCTCTTGCTCCCTTTGTTATGTCAAGGACTGGATAATTGCGCCTGAGGGCTATGCAGCGTTTTACTGCGATGGAGAATGCTCATTTCCCCTCAATGCACATATGAATGCAACAAATCATGCAATTGTACAGACTTTGGTAAGTATACATTAACCTATTAATAGGCTGAATTTTGTCACATAGCTAAACAGTCATACCTGAGGCTAGGTATGTATCTGATTACTCCACATTTTCTGGACAAGCACACTGGATAAGAGTCCTTAAACAAGACACCTTACACTGCATTCACTTGCATCTTTAACACAATTATCACTCTGCAGCATCTACCAAAAGCATTAATGTAAATATGTTTAGTAATGTTACTGCATTCTCATTCTCAGACAATTTGCTTTTTTGTTGGTCTTTCCATCCCAGGTCCACCTTATGTTCCCTGATAATGTGCCAAAACCCTGCTGTGCCCCAACCAAGCTGAACGCTATATCTGTACTATACTTTGATGACAGCTCGAACGTAATTCTGAAGAAATACCGTAACATGGTAGTCAGGTCCTGTGGGTGCCACTGAGGGTAAACTGCACCATTGCTTGGGAGCTTGTTTTGCAGGCACAGATTAAGCATCGTCTTGGGCTATGTTACACTGCCATGAGGGATTATCCATTAAACATTTTTAATCTAGGACTCTAGGTTAATCTGTGTGTGTAAAACCCACCATGTTGGTGATATTGCTGGAATAAAATCCATACTCTCCAAGTAGAAAGTTTTGACATTTGATGTACAGTGTTATGTATATATTAGCTGGATGCTCTTATTTATTTGCCTTTAACTGTTCCAATAGAAGGTATGTAGAACAAAGTTACCACTTACAGATACATGTCTGATACTGAGGGCCACTTTCCCAGACCCAGTTTAAACTGGTTCCTAGACCAAAAAAAATTCCCATAATACTTTGCTTGATCCCTGCTAAATAGCATTGCCATAAAGTAAAATTTGTCATTGTGAACACACGCCAATACTCAAAGTGCACCACAATGAAATGCATCTCTGCATACCTCTGCAGTGCCTGGCTAGCAGTTAGCAAGATCGAACCTTGCTCCAGGGTACCTCATTGGTACATGGGCCAGGACTTGAACCTGTGACCCTCTGATCACAAGTCCCTAACCACTAGGTTATCACTGCCCCTAAACATGCTGTGACAGGTGTCATACACTGCCATGATGGTTTTGTTCAGTAATATAATAGTGTAGTGTTACCATTATTGGTAATTGTCATAAAATATTTCAAAATGTTTAATGTAATTACAGCATATTTTATGTGCTCATTTTTGCTGTGTACTCAAAACATGATGTCAGCAAATATGACGACATTTGTCACAACAGTTACCAGTAATTCTAACCTGGTACTGTTATATTACTGAAAAAAATGTTTTGACAACTCGTGACAGCATAAGACATCTGCCATGGCATGTGTAAGGGAAGCAGGATTAAGTGAAGTGTCATCAAATTTCCAGTGGCCTTACTATTCACCACTGGCACCACAGTTTAATCAAAGACTTGGCTTGATCCACATCCTGGAAACCAGCTCGAAATGATCTTTTCTGAAAAATCAGGCTATCACAAGAAGCAATTGATATCTTTGTTACATTAGTCATCAACAGTGTTTCCTGTTAAACGTGGATGTTTTGTGTCAGATCATTGTCAATTTTTGAGAGACCACTCAAGCAAGCCCATGCTGCTATTTTAAGATGGAATAAATAATGTTCTCCTGTGGCTCATAGAGACCACAATGATTATTTAATAGAAATGTTATTATTAATGGTTGTGAGATGGAACTAAAACCCCTTCCCTTTACCATCGTCCAGGATCACTTTATTCAGTTCAGATATCAAATGCACATGCCTCTGGAAAACGTAGGGAAGATTTGTTTGAGGTGGTAGTCTTCCAAAATGCTCATGACTTTCATAAACATTTACATTAGTAATTTGAGTAATATATTTTTGGAAAATATTGCATTTACTGTATTAGAACAATGTTTATGTGTCAGTAAATATATTTTCAAAGAAAAAGCTTGTCTTCTTTTTCCTTATTCCACTTTAAAATCTCTTCACTGTGCTGAGTGCACTAGGCTATGAATAGAGGTACACAGAAATCGCTCTGTAGCAAATTGTTAGGCTGATGATGACAGAAAGGAAAGTAATTGTTGTGTGTTGTTCCTTTTATATGTCCAAGTCTGTTGTAAAGAAACTTGGATGACTTTATCAGCTATTTTCAATATTCTGGAAAGAACAATGAAAGCACATACACATCATAATATTAATATCTTACTAAAATTAAGTTCAGATGGAGTTACAAGGTTTTTGAGCAGTGAATCTGGAGATACTTGTGTAAGCTCTTTACATTGCATGATCATCTACTTGCTCTACAAGGTAGATTATCAGCCTTTAAACGAGTATCAGCAGATCCCAGCCTTTAAATATGAATCAGCACATCCCAGCCTTTAAATATAAATTAGCTGATTCTAGAATTTAAATATCAATCAGAAGATTCCAGCCTTTGAAATGTTTTCTTGTTTATACAACAAGAAATGTCAGAGCTGTTAATATAAATAAATGCTTTAAGATAGCAGTTTTAAAGCACCAATTTAAAATAAAAAAATCACCCATTAAAATGTTTGTGGCCTTTAAAAACAGTATATCTCTGTTCATACATTGTCTATAAACCCCCAGAAAATTCCACACAGGTATTACAAGTTAGCACTTGCATTTAAACTTTGATAAGATGTTTATTTAATTACATTAAAGCAAACTGCTCATGCAATGTAAGTGTGCTGGTGTGTCATGTGACCATATGCAGTGAATAATCAAGTGAACAAGCAAACACTTCTATCTACAATCACAATATTAATATCAAAGCTAAATCTGATTAACACATACACTACAGTGTTTTAATTGATTTGCCAAAGCTTTAAACATTTAGCAATGCAACTATGTACCTGAGATAAAATCATCTTGTCACTTTCCCTTAGCTCAGCTGTGCATGTGGGTGGCATTATGAGGATTTGCTGAAAATTTAACTTTGTTCGAGATTTGGTCACAAGGTCTTGTTAATACTTTTGATTGGTTATGTATTTTTAAAACCCACAGACAGACATAAAGGGTGACCAATAGCATTAATGTTTCTTTTAAAAAAATTAAAACGAACAAATAGGGAGATACAAGCTTTGCACCAAATAGTAATGAAATGGTTCTTGGCTTAAATGTGAAAGTTTCGAATACCACCTTTACATCACAAGGAGTTTCTATAAATTTTACTCCTGTCTTGCATATCCCATTTACAAAAATGGTCTTTTAGGCCTGGGACAAACCAAGCCAACTGGCTGTTGATGCTGCCTTTCTGTTAATGAACGCTGGTGGCTGTCCATCACTTTCAGTCAGTGCAACTGCCTTAGTCTTCACCAGTATGTTTTAGAAGTCAGTTGGAAGGTCCCTAGGGGGAAAAATTCTTCTCTTGTATTGCGTCATTTAAGAGTGTAGTTCTTGTAGTGTCTTTCCTTGTCTCATCAAACATCTTCACCGCTATTGGACCCAGGTCTGCATTTCTTAACCTGTTTGGCATGAAATCAAACCGATTAATCTAATAATATGTGATTACACAGCAATGCTGGCTCACTTTGAATGACCTATAACCTTTCCCAGGCCCCTGAGTGTGTGTGTGTTTTTTTACGTTGTCACTTTGTTCACAGCCTGTCAGAAAGTTGAGTGACTGTATTGCACATAATTAAAAGCGTTGGTGGGGGCCATCCAGATGTTATGCAGGCCTAATCTAAAAAAGAATGCCAACGTGGGATGAATAGAGGAGGCCACCTGCTAACTTAACTTCTGGTGACGCAGATGATTTGCACCCATGCGGCCTGCTGCCCTGTACGATTACTCCTGCCACTTCACAATCCCATCTACTGTTTAATATTGTGGATTCCTTCCAATTCTGCTAAATGTCTTCCTTTCTGCAACACCAGGGCCTGGATGAATGGGCTCCTATTTGAAACGATTCTCAGCCAGCAAGCGGACCTCTTAGCCTTAAGCCCGACAGCCACATGAAAGTGTGTGAGAGAACAGTCACCTCACTGAATGTAGATTGATATAGTGTCCTGTATCCTCAGGGGAGACTTTACACGCATGCACATACAGACTCATGTACACACACACGCACACATACACATAGAGCTCCAAGTTCTGAAGTGAGTCAGCGATGGTCTGACACCCATTTCATCTCATTGCCCTCGCTCTCGCGCTCAAATGGCAGATTTTCTAAACAGCTGTTAAGCTTCCCAGGAAAGTCAATGTGAAGTAGTATTTGGATTTGGGGTTTCTTAAGCCATAACACCAGGGGACATTGCCTGGTAAATTACACAGTGTTAGGCCTGTGCTCTGTAAATCATGCTTTTTTTTCTTTTTCTTTTTTTTACTTTGAATCAAGGCTCTGTTCCTGATCTTTGACTTCATTGTGCTTTATGAACTTTCTTTTCGATATGTATATTGCACTGGGTCACTTGCCAGGACTTTTTTGTGCTCCACTACCACATTGTGAGCATGAAAACATTAACCTGCTTGAAGTGAATCCATAACCTTTGTAAAAGGCCCCATTTTTTTCACTGTCAGCTGCAAGTTTTGAATTTAAGCACTTACAAACAGACTTGTTGAAGCAGCAGAAATTCCAGATGGTCAGCAGAGCTTTTTCTGTGTTTACTAGAAATGCTTCAGAAGTAACAGTAAATTTTCTTCATGAATTTTCTAATAATTTCTACTTCTTTCAGTTTTAAAATTTTATGTCATTTTAAATATTCAACAGTTAAAAGTGGGTATTATGGACTGACCTTCATATTATGTTTAAGAAGAAGTATTTAGAATCGTGGTATCTTCTAGTTGTTGGGACATTTATCTAAACACTACCTTCTCACAGAGTCTTAATAAACAATTTTAAAACAAACTTACCAATGCAATAATTAGAGTATAAAATTCAATAATTTAGACCATGCTTGATTAGGTTTGATTGTGCACATTGGGGAACATTAATCAAAAATGACAACAAATAAGGACAGCAACAACAATAGTCATAACAGTAATAATAATAACAGTTATAACAATATTATAATGTTATCATCAGTAGGTTGTTGTTTTTAAGGAGGGCTGGGTGGCAGATCAGAGCACCCTCCAGTTTCCATTTGTTGACCCAGGGGATGTGACTTTATAGTGAATGTGCTACTCAACCTCTCTACCACAGACTGAACAATGTAGATGCTGCCTCTCACTCATAAGCCAGTTTCAGCAAAACTCTGCTATGATAAGTTGCTATGGTTTGTCCAAAACGTTACATTTGTCGCTAGTTAGTTTTTTGATAAAAAAATTTAAATGCTAAATTAAATCAGTGTTGCAGGTTAACAAGGAGGATGGCGATGGCATCCTCACTTAAATAGCCTACTGATTATTACTATCAGTATTATGATTATTATTATAAATATATTTTACATATTATACATTTATCTTTTTTCTATTATAATTATAACATGATTAACATGAATAAAATATTATTTTTGATTCATTAGCTATGCTGATTAGATTGATCAGATAGAATCTAATAACATCTTGCTGTGTGATTTTCAAAGAAGTACGCTTTACTTTTTAAAAAATGGTCTTTATGATCCCCACAGCAAAAATAATCATAAACATAACACACTTTCAACAAAATGCCAATAAAATATGTACCAAATTTGTTTGCTTGCAATAAGATCCATAGTAAGACAGCATAATAACAGCAAAATCTTCACTTCCCTTGTTATTTACTGAGAGTAGTTGCAGAGGGCAGGAATAAATCTAAAATCCTCTAGTGTTGTCATTGTTTCTGTTTATGAAATTCTACTCCTGTCACCTCATGGTAAACTACATTTTTTCCCATGTTTCTTTCTCTCTCTCTGTTTCTCTCCCTCTCTCTTTCTTTTCTTATTTCGCCTGACAATTTATTTTCATAGTGTCAGCTTGCAGTCAGTCCACAAGGCTGCCGAAACTTTATCTAATCAAAATGTTTTGCAGTTTACCTTATTCATCTTTCCACATATGGTTATTCCTATTTGTATTCTGTGGGTGGGCTGTGTGGCCTTCCATTACGTCCAATCAAAATCTCATGAGTGGCGCAACCATCTGGGTCACATTTTTACATGCTTGTTGGGACAAGGCCATGAACAGAAGACCAAAAGAATGCATCCTCATTGATACACCATTCGTATGTGTGTGTGTGTGTGTGTGTGTGTAACCAGACTGCAACATTTGTTCTGCTGCAAAAGGGAATATAAGGACGGAAGACTGCGTTTGACCCCAAGGTTTCATTTGACCAGCAGAAAAGGAGCACCTATGCACTGTGATATTTCCTCTTCTCAAATCGCTGCCTTAGAGAAGATTTCAAGGTCATCATTATAGGTCGTCTTTTATTTTTACTTCATCTTTGATTTCATCCCTAATAAAGGCAGTCGGTGTGTTTTTGCATCGCACGGTGAATGCTGAAAACAAGAATCCATTCAAGGAGCCAGGCAGACAAATATATGACCTCACATCGCATTTGAGAGATGGTTGGGTTTTTCAGCATTGTTTACTTTCCTCACCATACTCACATATTTTCTCTACATATTTGGGTTTAGAAGGGACTTTCCATGCAGTTCACTTTGCCCAGTGTTTACTAAAGACTTACACAAAGAGGGATCTTTTACTTCTCATTGCACATGAACACCTTCACACAAAAAAGTGTGACTTTTAACCTGGATATGTATGGGTGTGGCGAGGTGGAGTTGCATTCATGAGTCATTTCATTCTTTTAAGGGCAGTAGATACAGTGATCTATTCCTCCTTGCCAATTTGAGGTTGAATTTCTTTAATGTTGAATATTGATTGATGAGTCTAATCTGATGTTTGCACTTGCATAATATCCCTCAGTGCACACTTAGAATATATTAAAGGTAATGTAGCCAGTCCAATGTATAAAAGGAGGACAATAACAACTGAGCCTAATGAAACAAAATAGAACTCACAGTTCTATTTTTTGGGACTCGTCACTTCATCCTTTTTCTAAACCACATCCATTTTGGGTCGTAGGGAGCACAGAGCCAATCCCAGCTGACTACAGGCCCAAGGCAGGGTACACCCAGGATAGGAGGCCAACCCATCGCAACCACTTTAAATCATTTGGGCTAATTAGCTATGATTGCTCACAATCATGCAGAACTAGATCACCTGAGTTTGAACTATTTAAGCAGGAATCAAACACTGTTCGTTGTGAAGTATTGTTTTGCCATACATTAACCAAGCCTATTTCTGTGATCTATCTGCTTATCCAGTGTTCTGACTCTTACCTGGCTGTGATTTTTGGATTGTGCATTAAACGTCATACTATGCTGCACTTGAGCTTCCATCATTTTTCTGACAACAGTCATGCTTAGAAATAAGCAAAATGTATCCTTTTTTCTTAATTAGGGTGCAGATATGCGCAAAAACACTGGAGGCTAGCTAAATGTTAATAAAGCTTCATAAATAGCAAAGTTTGTTAAAAATTGTGAAATGACAGTCCACACAGTAACATACCATTCTAGATTATTTTCTGATTCTCTTACTAATGATATGTAGTAATTGCCCATATGATCTTTACATTAATTCCTGTCCAAATAGTGCTTAACACACTTTATGCTGGTTCTTCTTTTCACACCACCTTCAGCATGTGCAAAATGTGACAGCCTAAAGCTATTTGGCCATTTAATTTAGTGTTAAATATTGACTTATGTTCCATTTGTTTGACCAATCTAATGATTTGTTTAATAACCAATTAGTTTAAACTGTTATAGTAAAATCACTTTATTTTATATTACAGCGTATACACTCTATATACCATTTTAGAGTATTGTGAATACACTCTTTTTGTAATTCCAGATTTAAACTGCTTATAGTTTTAGAGCACAATACACCTGGTAGTGACACAGTGGAAACTGCTGGTAAGTGGTAAAAAGACAGACTTTGAACAGTGATTTAAAAGTCTATCTAAAACAAATAAACAAAAACAATTAATCCTGCAACTCTAAACATGATCCTCCATTCTTAGTGGGCGGTATAAACCTTACAAAAACCCAGCAAGGTATTTAGTACATTCTGGCCTTTCTGAAAAGCATTTTGCCCATCAGCAGCTGCCTTTCAATGAAGTTCACACGTTCCACGGCTCTTGCAAATTATGTGATGAAATGGACTTAAAAGGCTTGCGAAAGATCAGTGGAACTTCCAGTTGTCCAAAGCTGTGTGGCGTGAGCATATCGTCTTGTGGATTCCTCCATAGTGCAATTAAACTATCTGCACAATACATCTCCAAGTGCATTTAAACATCTGTCCCCATATATCACTGTCAGACGTGTTGATACATTCTGTTGAGCAGCTTGCCAATAGCCCTATCTCACAGCAAATTGCCTGTGGTGTGACTATATTATGGTTCATCCATCATGGAAGGGAGGTGTAAATACCCATTTTATCATACTTTCAAACATAAATGGTGCATGCACATCCAACTTAAAAAAGAGCTGTATTAATCTGGGACTGTTTAAAACATATAGCAGATGTATTCAGATTTTCTTTATGGTCCATCACACAATGAGAAGAGTAATCATTAATATGCATGCTGTATGATAGGTGAACTATGAAAATCCAACACAAATGGCATCTGAAAGTACTG
>JBBPDA010000145.1:11288324-11298372 GCA_037974385.1 Arnoldichthys spilopterus
TCTATCTATCTATCTATCTATCTATCTATCTATCTATCTATCTATCTATCTATCTATCTATCTATCTATCTATAGATTTTTCAATCTGATTTATTCCATCAAAATGTAACACACTTAAGGGGAATATTGGGTTTAAATGGCTGGGAAAGGGGAGGATGTATGTATATTTTTTTCAGCATGACTTTTTAGCTGTCTCTCACTAGCAACAAGCTACTCAGTTTACACAGAACAAAGAAATTCAATAATCATTATTTTTTTGTTTAATGGGCAGATGTTTTGTAAGAAAATGTGACATGAAGGGATTTTTATGTGTGAATGCCATACTAAAAGCAGTTCTTTGAAGAACCATTTCTATAAACAAGATGAGATTTTAAAGGTATAAAGAACCTTCACATAATGCAAAGGTTCTTTACCAGTTTAAGGTAGAATGTTTATTTATTTGTAGGTTATTGGTACCTTTAAAAGGTTGTATGTACTCACATTTAATTTACTAACATAAGTGTTTGAAGAACTATACGCTGAAAGTTCTTTTAAGGAACAAACAATGGTTCACACAAAGAAAACATTTATTTCTAAGAGTGTACTTCTGCATAAACATGCATGCTTTATGTGTTTTTGTAATTTGCTGTTTTGGCTTTGCCTTCCAAGCAACTCGGAGTGTAGGTCTTAAATATAAATTGAAGGCCCTATAGCAGACAGCTCAGTGTATTTCACATTAATCCAAAGGGGATGGAAAGGGAAGATTGTGACTTTATAAAGGGGGTAATTTATGTCTTTTTTTTTACCATGTTGGGTGGATTCCCATTGGATCACCCCTCAAATTGAGCCCTGCCTTCATGTCTTAAACTTGTCAGTCTCTGTTGATCTGTATATTAACCCCTCTGCCACTAATTATCCAGAATGTGGTTGATGTCATATAAAAGGAAAGCCATTATATTAGCCTTGAAACAGGCCAGCTGCACTGGTTACATTTTAACACATGCCAAAGTTTTTGCTCCCTCTTTTATAAATGTGAAATATGGCTAAGTATGAATTGCTTGGATGCATCATTTGGGTTGTTTAAATCTTTTTTTTCTTACATGCTCAGCTATTGGTTTTCTCAAACAAGAGCATACGTTCCAAGCACCAGCCTAGGCTAGACACGTGGTTCACATTTTCCCTTCACCTATCGTATTGTTGAAGGGAACACAAACCAACCTTGAAATATCTAGGAAACACGACATGGTACAACCATATGGCTCACATGTTATGTATTTAGCACAAGTCAGTCACTTCTTTATCATTGCCATATTCACATATGCAGCAACTCCAGAGATTGACTTGATGACAGAGTTAGAGTTCCTTGAGTGATGGCATACTGTGACACCACGAGCATCCTTTCAGGGAGAAAACTTTTCTGTAAGTGAGTATGGCAGGTGAGCGTAGTATATTATTCCCTGTACAATCAGAAACCATCTGAGCTTCATTGTGTGGTGTTCATAGGCACATCTTCATCCCCAGCCAAACCTCAAACCTCCAGTTCATTGTTTTTTCTCCCCGCCCCTCAGGAAATGGTGCCGACAGAGGTCAAAATCCAGCTAATAGACATGCTCTCCCAGACGGGCCTGTCTGTGATCGAGGCCACTAGCTTTGTGTCCTCAAAGTGGGTCGCTCAGGTAATCACCCCACATTGGGAACTGACTGAGAGTGTTGACTGATTTACTATGGGGCTCATTGTCTTCCACAAAGGCACCAAGGACAGCCTGCACTCTGACTATTCCAACTATGCCTGCAAACCTGCACAGGCTGCTTTGCGAGAAGACGTGTTTTTTGCACAGCAATTTGCCAAAGTCGACAACAATAAATAAATAATATAATAAAATTTCAGACATTGTTTAGGTTTAGTCCTATAAAGATTAATTAGACGTTCAAACTGTCAAGCGAATAATGAATAGTGTCAAGCTTATGGTTTGGATTATAATTTCTATTATTTTCTATTACCTATGTTCATCATATAATATTTTCATGAACAAAATTAAGAAAATAATAATAATAATTGATGAAATAATTATAGTACATAAAGATTTTTAATGTAGATTTCTGTTGTGTATGTGTGTGTGTGTGTGTGTGTGTGTGTGTGTGTGTGTGTGTGTGTTTAGATGGCAGACCACACCGAAGTGCTGAAAGGCATTAACAAGTTGCCTAATGTCAGATACCCGGTGCTGACGCCTAACCTCCAGGGCTTTCAGGCAGCCGTGAGTAAATGTTTACAGCATTTACATTTATTTACAAGTGACATTTGCAATTTGTCCACTGTGCCAAGTCACCGAAGCTGTATGTTTCTGCTTTAATAAACTACTTGGAGCTTGCACACCCCCCGCCTGCACTTCTGTCTTAAATAACAGCTTGCATAAGAGTGCTGGACGAGGCTGCACTTCGCCCATTTTTTAACACATATTTATAAATGTTTACTCCGTTTCCCTTAATCACTTATCTGGTTAATCGGCCCGAAGCATGTTCTATCAGCTCCAGGCCTGATGAAGTGTTTCCTCTTAAAGGTCGAAGCAGGCGCGAGCGAAGTGGCTGTGTTTGGTTCCGCTTCGGAGACTTTCAGCAAGAGGAACATCAACTGTTCGGTTGAGAAGAGCATGCAGAGGTTTGAGGAAGTCATTGCTGCAGCCAAACAGGCAGGCATACCAGTGCGGGGGTGAGTGTGCGTCAAATGAGCATAGATTTCTTCAAGTAGACCCATGTTCCGGCTTTCTTTCATAACTTTTACATCTTTAAAAGATGTTATTACATTGCACAAATACACACACACACAAATACACACACACACACACACATACACACACACACACTGCTTTTTCTCTGTCATTTGCTTCTGACATTTTGAAAGAAGGCACCTGAGCAGCAAACGACATGATTCTTGAATTAATGAGTAAATAAGTCAAGTTCCAGATGTGCACGCATCCTGGTGCTTTTGTATCATGTCACAAGCACAAGTCCAGATGTGTCCAGGCCTTTCATTTAGAAAAAAAGGTTGGGGGTGGGGGGTGGGGGGGTTACGGCTGCAGCAGGGGCAAAACTACACAGAGAGTGCAGGCACTCGGTGGCCACACATGAGCCTGACGCTGTCATTCTGGCAAAAGTGACTTAATGCCCACTGCCAGAGATGACTGAAAAGCATTGCCATCTCTGGGGCCCGGAGAGAGTCTATGGAAATTCCGGTAGCAAAAACTGAAGGATCGTCTAACAGCCCAAGTGCCCAAGAGAAACATTCTCAACTTTTCACTTGTTTGTCCACCGTTTTGAGCAGTAAATTTTTCCCTTCCAACATATGGAAAGCACATATAGCTTTTAACTTTGCTCCCCTGCATCATTTCTCATTTGCCACTGTCAACGCTATTGGAACTATTTAACACAGCATTTGACACCGGCCATATGTTTTGCCTGCCCTAGCACATTTGGTTTTATTCCGTGATGAATGTAATCCGTTGTAAGAGCACTTTTGGCAGCTCTGGCCTTGTCGTTGCCACAAAATAACATTTGACATTACTGCGCAGACTTTGCTGGTGTACGGAGCATATAGTACAAACCCTCAGCATGTGCATGACTGTATACTGCTGTACACTACAGCTTGTCTCTGACTGAATGTTTGACTTTGTTTGCAGCTACATTTCCTGCGCTCTTGGCTGCCCATATGAAGGAGATGTACAACCAGCCCAAGTAACAAAGGTGAAGCAAGGTTAAAAAAAAACCCAAAAAAAAACATTGTTTTCTGCAAAACCCAAAAGGGTTCAGTGGCTTGATCGGAGGACCACTTTTGGTTCCCTAAAGAACCTTTCAATAGATAGTCATTTAAAGAACCACTGTTGTAAATGAGTTGTGTAAGTCAGAAGTGCCCTTGGGCAAGGCACCTTAGCCCTTAGCTGCCCCCCAGGTGCCATAGGTGTGCAGCCCACTGCTCCTGCACCTGGTGTACGTACACTGGTGTCATGGATGGGTTAAATGCAGAGGACAAATTCACTGCTCACTGTTCACAGTGTGTGAGTGCCATATAATCTGAATAAATCATGAATAACATTTTAAAAGAGAATAGAACCAGATGATGTAAAGGTAATTATGGATCATGGATGTAAGCCAAGAACTATTAACCTAATTTTTAAGAGTATATGAAATCATTTATAAAAATAGAAAATGTAACCAAGCATTGGAAGTTTCTTTAGAGAACCACACCTGGTTCTTCTTTATGATAACTTACAAGGAAACCCTTTGGTGCCTTATTTTTTAAAAGTAGAACCAGTATAAATGAGTCTTTGGGCATTCAGCAGTTTGAATGTACTAAATAGTAGTCAATCATCCAAGCGCTGCATGTCCTTTTTCCTCCACCTCTAACAGCTTCATGCTCCCTAGAGGCCCTTATTACGCTGTTTGCTGTAAAAGCCGCAGCGTGACTCTGGCCCTCAGACTGGGCCCTCTGTGTGCACTCCCCCACTGTTTGTTTACCTTTCCTGAGGGGATTTATGTTTTTATGGGCTCCTCTTCCCCCCCATTTCTCGGCCCAGGTGGCGAAGCGGCTCCTTGAGCTGGGCTGCTATGAAGTGTCTCTGGGGGACACGACTGGCGCAGGCACGGCCGGCTCCATGGCTGCAATGCTACGCGCCGTGACCACAGAGGTGCCTGTCCACGCTCTGGCCGTGCACTGCCACGACACTTACGGCCAGGCCCTGGCCAACATCCTGACCGCACTGCAGGTGAGCGGAGCCCAAGGCTTCTGAATGCTCTCTTTATGCTCCATACGAATGGCAAAGGCGGGTAACCCTGAGGTATTATTTTTTTGGCAGGCGCCTACTGTATTATGAGGGAAAAAAAGGCCTGTTTAACTCTTTAACACTGTACTGGCAAGGAGAGACAAAATTAGCAAAGATGAAAATAGAACATTAGAATACCTGATGCTTCTTAAAATTTAGCGAGCACAATCAACCCCTTGAATATAGTGTCTGGAGGCAAGAAGAAAAAATTTGTAGGGGAAAGGTTTGAGAATGTTTGTGGTATGCTTGTGTATTTGGGTTAAAGAGGAGCACAGATACTAAAGCTCAAAAGATTCCCAGTGGGAGAAAAGGGCAAAAAAGTGAAGTCCCCAGAATACTGATAAACCTTTACTTTTTGGTCAATTGGCTCAGCATTGAATTATAAAGAAACGCCACATGACAACAGATTTCACCAGCCCTGTAGTCAGGCAAAAACTTTGTATTTGCAAAATGCCAATATTAAAAGATAAGCACATGTTTTGACACAATTTAAATGTCAGCAGTTGTCTTTAAAATCTAAAATAAATGTGAAAAATTGCAAAAATGGAGATACAAGGTTTTGGTTCACTATATGCATCCAATAAATGTATTATTATTATTAATATTACTACTTCTATTATTATTATTTAAATAAATACTATTGTGTGCTTCATTTTATCATCTCTCCCCTTGCACAACCTACAAGACCCGAAACAGGCCCGGTGCGGCTCTGCCATCCCTCCACTAGCCCTTTTATGCTCTCTTTCATAGTTTGTCTTTGCTTGCTGCGCTGTGATGCTCTTTGGGGGCTGGGCGGGTCAGCAGATGTGAAGGGGTCGAGACAAAGGCTTACCTATTGGGTGTCTGTTTCATATGACAGTGGCCTGGTCTTGACAAAGGCCGAGAGCTGGAGGGAAGCGCAGGACCCTTGGGGGGTGGGGCTGGATAGCGGGGTGGGTTCCAACTCATCTATCGCTTGGCCACTGAACCCCTGTGACAATGCTTCGCTTAAAGGCCAAGGGGGAAATTATCCTTTCATCGCCCGCTACTAACCACATGGAGAACGAAGCAGAAAGGAAAACCCCAGGCTCTAGTATTCCTGCCTCAACTCCGACCACCACCCCCCTCCCCTTCTTTCCCTTACTCTGTCTCTCTGTTTATCCATCTCTCCCCAGCTGTAAGTCTGTAACCCTAACCTCTGTCGGGGCGCTGCAAAACGTGGCCACGAAAATGAATCTCCCTGGCCATTTTTTTTTGGAGCTGGGAAACATGACAGAAGGACATAGGGATTGAAAAGAAAGAAAAAACAGTCTGTAATCCGAAAGCATGAGTGTAAAATAATTCCTGACCTGCAAAGTTTTCAACATTTAGTACTCCTTTAGACCTTCAGATTTGCATGACAGCCCATTGCTGTGATGGTGAGAAAGCTTTTAATCTTTTTTAAATGTTTTCATGTGAATGGAAGGCTAGTCTTTATTTGCATCAGGGTTTTTTCAGCTCTGGGAGCTAATAAAATCAACTGTTAACACCTACAAGTGATAATTAGGTGAAACCTGAGCAAGGTCCAGATGTTTTTTCCACAAGTCATTTTCTAAAAGCAGTGCTACCCTCAATAACCTTTATTACTCTGAAGTTATGTATTGTTCACAGTGCCATTAAATACAGGGCATTTATCATGGAAAACCGAATATTCATAGTTTTTGAAACTAAAAGAGACAGAGGTATTTATATTTCTGCATAAAAATGACTTAAGAAACATCATCAGATTATCACATATCTGTGAGTGGCAAAATAAAAGTGAACAGTTGCTTTTTGTATTTGGTATAACACCCTTGATTCACAATAGCTCAAACTAAACATTTAAGCTAAATGTTGTTCGATGCTGCACATCGGCTTGGTGGATTTTTATGTCAGTCCTCCATACAGAGCCAGCTTTAACTGTGGGATGTTGATGAGTTTCCTCAAATGAACCGCTCGCTTCAGGTCCTTCAATGAAATTTCTATTGGGTTAAGGTCAGGATTTTGGTAAAATGACTTTTGTGCTTAGAGTTGGTGTCTTGCTAAATGTCCGACTTTTTCTTGAGATTCAGGTCACAGGCAGATGTCCTGAAATTTTCCTTTACATTTATTCATTATACTGACGCTTTTATCCAAAGCGACGGGGAGCAGTGTAGTGGGAGGGTACCTTGCTCAAGGGTACCTCAGTAGTGCCCGGGCTGGGACTTGAACCTGCAATTCCTAAGCAGAATGTCCTAACCACTAGGCCACCACTGCCCACATTTAAAATTTGTTTTTTAAATTAGGTGACCCATCGGTGACGCCAGACTGTTTTGGCCCAGATACAGTACATTCTTTTGCTGTAATGCAGTGCTTTCCTTTCCATCTACAAAACTTCAATAGTCTATTGGTTTGTCCAAGTGATCTTGAGCACACTGTAGACAGGCAGAAATGTTAATTTTGGAGAGCAATTACTTTCTCCTTCCTTGTGTACAGGTGTTGTGATGACTTTAGATTAGTTCTTTGGTGGATAGGGCTGTTCATATGGGCTGCTCAACAGCAGTGAGTGGGTTAACTTTAACCAGTAATAGGCTATCAAGGTAGGTCAGGCTGGTCCAGATAGCAGAATGGTACAGGATCACTGGTATCTCAGCGGGGCAGCTCAATAGAGCAGGAGAGATAGAGTGTGTGTGTAAGAGAGATGGTGAGAGGGAGGGAGAGGGAGAGAGAGAGATATAAATTGTTAGTGATGCTGAAATGTTACGAGTGATTAAGAACAATGTACATTGTGGTCTGAGTGAAGGCAGGAACTCCAGCAAGGCTCGCTATGACAGCATAACTAAAGAGGAGAGCTAGAAAGAAGCACAAACATGAGGGCGTCCTGGTGCATAAGGCAGCACAACCACTCGACTGTCAACGAACCTGAGTGAAACATACCAGTTTATCAGAATACTCTATACCTGAGAACTCTCCAAATCTACCCCTTATCTAGGACAGAAGGCTTGACTAAACAAAAATGTTTTCAATCTGGACGTAAATATTCCTAAATCCCGAACATAATTTGAAAGATAATTCCATAACTGTGGGGCTTTATAAGAGAAAGCTCTGGCCCCTGCTGTGACCTTTGCAACGTAGGAAACCAGCAAAAGACCTGTACCCTTTGATCCAAGTAGGCATGATGGATCATAAGTGACCAAGAGTTTACTCAGATACTATGGTGCATGATTGTTTAGTGCTTTATAGGTCAATAACAGCATTTTATAGTCAATGCGAAATCTGATTGGGAGCCAATGCAGATTAGATAAAACGGGGGTGATGTGATCGTATCTTCTGGTTCTAGTAAGAACTCTAGCTGCTGCATTCTGGACTATCTGGACTTTAATAACATCCAGACAATAGAGCATTACAATAATCTGAGAGGTAACAAGGACTAGTTTTTTGCATCATGTAATGACATTATGTTTCTTTTCTTAGCAATATTCCTGAGATGAAAGAAGACAATCCTAGTAATATTATCTACATGGGCTTCAAATAAAAGATTGGGGACAATGATTACACCGAGATCTTTCACTGTTGTGCAAGATGAAAGAAAATGGCCCTCCAGAGTAACTGTGTGATTGAACAGCTTACTCCGAGCTGCAGGTGGCCCTATTAAGAGTACTACAATTTTATCAGAGTTGAGTAGTAAGAAGTTTGAAAGCATCCACTGTCTAATGTCCTTTACACATTCCTTGATTACATTAAGTTGGTGTTTCTCACCTGGCTGTGCTGAAACATATAACTGCTTGTCATTAGCATTGCAATGGAAGTTTACTCCATGTTTTCAAATAATATTACCCAGAGGTAACATATATAAGAAGAAGGGGGCTAAAATTGAGCCTTGTGGTACACCAAAATTTACCTTGGTGTGTGTAGAGAACTCACCGTTTATATCTACAAACTGATATAAATTAGTCAGATAAGACCTAAACTACAAAAGGGCCATTCCCTAAATTCCAGCGACATTTTCTAGTCTGTCAATGAGGATGATGTGATCAATAGTAGCAAAGGCTGCACTAAAGTCGAGTAGCACAAGTAAGGAGACACAGCCCTGATCAGATGCAAGTAAAAGGTCATTTATTACCTTTACCAGTGCTGTCTCTGTACTATGATGAGGCCTAAAACCTGACTGGAACATTGTAAATGTTGTTCCTATGTAGAAATGAGCGTAACTGCTGTGCTACAGCCTTTTCTAGAATTTTTTAAATAAAAGGGAGGTTTGATATCAGCCTGTTGTTGGAAAGTTGGCAGGGGTCGAGGTCTGTTTTTTTTTTAAACAAGGGTTTAACAACTGCTATCTTAAAGGTTTCAGGTACATAGCCAATACTAAGGGAAGATTTTATTATTCTCATAAGAAGTTCCATTACTCTTGGTAGTATTGGTACCTACCATTTTGTTTAGTGTTATTCTTATGTTGGAGTCAAGATCATTTTTCAGCATTAACATAAGCTATTGGGAGATTTTTAGTTGCTTATAAGTTACACAAATGTTCCTTTGTGACTTTACAAATTTTTATTGCCTTGGACCTTACTTTTAAAGTGAATTTTGTTGTTCAAGTACACCTGGAAAGGGTAACAATGGCCTTGAATTTAATCCATTTGTACAGTTTTTCTGACTGTTAACTGAAGGAGTCCAAACACTTTTTAACCTGATGAGCATTAACAACTCTTTTCTAGAAGACTGCAGGAATCCCTATTTGTTTGTGCTATATGACATCAAACTTTACACAAAAAACAGTTGCTTGATGATCATCCCACTGATTGAAAACACCAGACTCTATGTTAACCTTCAAATAAATTGCTAATTCTAGCAGTGTCTAATTCTAGGACTTTTACGATTAGATGATCTTTTATGTCACATTAATACAGAAATACAGAAAAGTCTACAGGTTTTACAAACCTTGAAGCTCAACTATGAATTAAGCTGCAAAAACAAACCACTTTAAAGTTATTGTTTTGTGATGTCAGGAAAACAAGTGTATTTACACGCATCTGCCTTTACATATACAGTGGAGGAAATAATTATTTGATACCTTGCTGATTTTGTAAGTTTGTCCAATGACAAAGAAATGAAAAGTCTCAGAACAGTATAATTTTAATGGTATGTTTATTTGACAGTGACAGATAGCATATCAAAAGGAAAATTGAAAAAATAACTTTAAACAAAAGATAGAAACTGATTTGCATTTCATTGAGTGAAATAAGTATTTGAACCCCTACCAACCATTAAGAGTTCTGGCT
>JBBPDA010000145.1:11300245-11331853 GCA_037974385.1 Arnoldichthys spilopterus
CCCCCCCCCCCCCCCCCCCCCCCCCCCCCATACTATAGACACACCAACACTCAAATGTGTTTTTATGTCCAAAGAGCTTGAAAATTCTAGGGGCTGTGATTTGGGTGTAACAGCATAGCAATAACAGCTGTTTAAACAGCCACATAGTTTTTTAAACCCTGCCCAAAATGTATTCACCCTTAATTAAATGACTACATGATCTTCCTGCCTGTCTGTCTACCTTTCTGCCTATTTGAGCAGTGTGCTCTTGTGCTCAGGCTAGTGGGGCAGGCATGTTAGGCATAGTTAGTGAGCCAGTAGCACAATGGCTGAAAAACTGCCTTCAGTAGGTTTCTGAATAGGAGAAATAGGAGAAAGCTATGACCAAAAAGATGTTGATTATAGCAAGAAACATCAGTGTGCCTTTTTCATGATGGCAACAGAGTGAAGAAAAAAATCGTGCAGTGTGTTTTGAAGGAAACTGCTGTCTTCTCCGTTAAATATATCAACATCTAAAAACCTTTTTCACCTCACTTTCACCTTTTCTCTTCACAGTAATAAATAAATGATTTCCCACTAATACAGCGCTTTTGTTTCTGGTGGCCCTTCACTTGAATACCTCACCTGTTTTATGGTGAAATTTGATCTTATGTAAATACATTTTATAAAGCTCAGTGGGCAGAAACAGGCCTACAAAAATCACTGTTTGTTAGGCAATCAGCAAATATTCTATTGCTGAGAAAGCAAGCTTGAAAAAGTAACTAACCTCTCAGCACTTTTCCTCTGTGGGAAGCAAAGAATTTATCTAAAAAAGGTAGGGTGCCTGACCTGGCAGGAAGCGAGTGACCTTGAAATCAGGGTAAATGACCCTTGCTTACACGGCCTGCACTCTCAATGTGGAGGGTCAGAATGCCACACCACCGCTGTCTCAGGGGTCTTGTGGTTGCGGCTTGAGAAATGAACTTGTTGCTCTGTTTCTTTAAATGAAAACAGAGAGATGGACTCTTTCAGTGGCATACAGCAGAAATGGAAATAACAATTATTTCACATGACTTTGAAAGGCCTCCTGGTTGCATAATGGTAGGAGAATGGCAAGCAGAAAGCTGTGTAAATTCTGCTGAGGTTCGAGTAAAAGAGAACCACATCCACACCATTGATCACCTCATTAATCTTTTAGGGTGTATCCTATAGCTTGTGACAGTTAACTTAAATTTAACACAATGAGCACATTGACCCAAATACCACACAGGGATTTTGTGGAGAGCATCTGTCCCAGAGGTTGGAGGTGAAGCAGTTTATTCTTTGCTGCTATGGTGATAGCATAGACATTGTTCCCATGCAGTCCTAGGTATCAATAATTCTTTTCTGAGCTCATTTAGTTCAGTTTGAGAATGGATATCTTTCGTAAAATTCAGGAAGACAAAGCACATTAATGTATTACAGTAATTGAGTATTGGTGTAGGGGACATACTTACTTATGTTTCTTATTGTGGTAAGACTTTCTTGAACGGTAAATACATAGGTATTTTATGACAACAGACACAAACCTACGTAAACTTTCACAAAGTTACCAAAAAAGAATCTGTTATCATAAAGGTCACTTTTGTCAATTTAGAAAGTGTTATGACACTTGACACTTGCTGAAACATACATTTATAAGTGATTATATTGCATGGCCTTCAGTTAATTGTTACTCTTATTTTCTAAACAAGATGAATTATTCACAGTTTATTTTTTTGTAATTTTGTAAGCTCTACACTTTCTACACTCATGACTCCATGTGTATGCAGTATAGTCTTATGTTTGAGTCACTTGTGTCTGTGGAGTAACTTCTTTACCTTGGCCTGCGAATACGCTCCTTCACCAGAGAGGGTATTCATGATCTAGGGCCTCTTGAGTTAAAATTTCCACCATTTCTACAAAGTCCATCATTAGTTTTTTGGCCTTCGTAATGATTGGCCAAAAAGTGGTACCAGTGAATGGCTGTTGCCTTACAAAGACAGCTCTGTTTATTTATTTCAGGGAAGCACTGTCCCATGTTGGAAACTTGTCAGCACACTAACTTACCATGGTTTACATTCTCCCTGAGAAATGTCAGGTTTAAATCCATTGCTGTAGGTACCACAGTGTCAGATCTTACCTTATTCCTTTAAATTTGTCTAGACTTTACCACAAACCCTCCACCCACGCCTGTATGCACTGCTCCATAACTTACTGCATATCTTTGTGGGAACTCCAAGACTCTGAGACCTACATGGAATCTGTGATTTTTAACATGGCTACAGCTCATTTACTGTGGCTCCTTAGCAAGCAGCCCACATCTGTGGTGTTTCTCAATAACAAGAACATGAAAAAAGGACTTGTGTTGGTAAGAGAAAACTTCTTAAAATCAGAAAACACACCTGCAAGACTTTGTGATGTCACTGCCAACTAGCAAGAGCTAGAGATACAGAAGCCAAAAGAAACTTACTTGTCCTATCAGCACTTACAAATCAGAACTTGCATTAAAACATGTTAACCTTCTTTAAAAATAGTTTTTTCATAACATTACCACAAATTATTCATGCCATGGGACCATTATGCAGTGAACAATCAAGTGAACAAGCAAACACTTCTTTTTATAATCATGTTATAGAACTGCTTCTACAATCATAAAACTATATCTGGTTAACAGATACACTGCATTATTTTAATTGATTTACCAAAGCTGAAAACATTTAGTAATTTAACTATTTACCCCAGATAAAGCTTTGATTTATGAAAGAATATAAAAATAACCAAATATGGAGATTTTTGCCTCTTTCTTCACGAGAGGCAGATTTATGAGTCTCAACTAAGAGAAATAATATAATTTAAGTAATGTTTTTGACCTGCATCCTTCTAAAGTGTTAATGAAATGTATGAGTTTTAGCTAATTCACATTGGCTAGTAACCAATGAATGAAGCTTGGTCAGACCTAACTTTTCTTGTCCAGATTGCATTATGGAACTAAATCTCTGCATTAGATAGAAGATGTGAAATAAGTCTAAGAGAACATAACAACACACCTTTTAGAGTCACTTCTTGTCTTTAGGCCTTGTTGTACTACTTCAGTGCTGATAATTTTTCCTGATCTCTAGTCCTCAACCTGGTCACTAAGGCCCCCTAGGTGGTCCACATTTTTGCTTGATCCCAACTCCCAAAACATGGGAATGGAGCAAAAATATGCTGTTGCTGTTAGCCAAAGGGACCCAAGCAGATCGGTGCGGTAAATTAGCAATCGCTGTTCACACGATGAAGCCCATCTGCCTGGTACAATATCCGCTGCTGTCGTGAGTCAGAAAGGCCAGGTCTGGAAATCTGTGGTGTGGTGCACAGCGGCATGGCTCCCTCCCCCATCCTGCCAACACAAACAGTAATTACAGCCCAGTCAGACAGCCCCTTGCACTGAAACAGGACCTGGGCCATGAGAAAAAGCTAGCAATTAGGGCCGCATTGTTAGCCAAAGCGAAGGGAGCTCCCTTTGTTTTTTCTACTTGCTCCTGGTGCCTTTAAGCGCTCAGAATGCAGCCCTTTACTGATGGGTCCTGACACTTTGCGGAGGTCAGAGACAGGATAGTAGCGTTAATTTCACCGCTCCATAGGACACCTCTCCTTCCCTTCCACTATGACCACCACCACCACCACCACCCTCCTCCTCTTCCACTCTGACATCTGGCTTTGCCTGAGAAGCTGGAAAACGTATTTAATACTCTCCTGACAGTCGAATGGGACATGTGGAAAACATTCTGATATCTTAATCTGTGTTGCCTCTGCAAGAAAAGAAAGAAAGATACATGCTTGACTTTATAATTTGTAAGGACAAATACAAAGGCTTCCAGAAGCTTCCGTAACAACTCTAGTGGCTGTAAGCCCATGGTCTCTAAGGGATGTGCAGCACATGACTTTTTATTCAAGCTGTATGGATCCATTGAGGCAGTAGATCTGTCTGTCAGGACCTTCCCAATGCTCTGACTTTCAGGGGTCATCTGAATAAGGGAAACACTGGTCATGAGGCAGGTAAATAAAGTGTTTATTGACCCCCAATCTGTAGATAGCACCAGTTGTAATCTGTAGGACAGTGTTTCAAATAAACTTCAATTAAAGTATCCAGCATTAAATATATATCCCACTCCAAGTGTTATTTTATACCTCAATCTTTCTCTATGTAATTGACTATGTTGGGAATCCCTGGCATTTGGATAAGCAGATCTTATTATACATGGGCAGGTTCCCTCATAGTTATTATAAACTGACTCTTAGTCTAAAGTGGTACAAAATAAAATTCACACTGCCTAGTTAGCACCTCCAAGGAAAAGAGTGACTTAAATGACGTGATTTAAATGTGTACATTGGTTCCACTTTAATTCAATATGTTACATCAAACCAATAACTATATTTTATTTATTCATGTGGGACTAATGTACACATTTTTTTAGTGTAGTTCAGCTTATCCAATGGGGAATAGAAGGAGCTCAAATGAACTTTAAGGGAGCAGGAGTTGATATAACACCTTGATCTTAATGAAGTAATGGAAAGTGAGGATTCCCAGTCACTGCAAGCTGCATGCTTGCCAGAGTGGACACAAAGGGAGTATGCATGCTTAAAGTAAACATGAACACTTGAGCGAAATGTCAAATTCTGTACTAAGCAACATTTTTCTGGCCGTTTGGACGAGCAGTCCAACAAAAGCTCAGACAAGCAGGAACAGCACAGAACGCATCATTAATTCTCATATGGAGGCCAGATACTTGTGGTCTTTTTCTCACACGGCAGTGGATTTCTACAATTACAGTGATTATGGACATTGTGCAATTCAAAGTGACGCTGAGGAAGTTCAGGAAGACAAGGCTTTTTACAGGTGATTATTTTTTCATTCGTGAGGGCCATATTTATTCAGGGCCACAAGAAGAGTGAGACATTGAGCCTTGGTGAGATTTATGTGACTGCCTTTGGTTTAAATCTCTCAGCAACCAAAACTAATCTAAGTTTTTTTACATAGCATTATAAAAAATGAGTACTAAACAATTAGGAAAGAGCATTATCAGAGGTTTATCACATGTTTTTGTCACACTCTTTGTTTCCTTTCACTTGTTGATAATCCCCAGTGTAGAATTACAAGAGCAGCATTTTCAAGTTTGTATAATCCCTTGTTTAATTGGATTTCCAAGAAAAGCTCCAACAGAAGGCACAGGTGCTTTGTAATGTACCAGATGTTCCATACATGCCTATTTCCAAGAAACAGGGGCACATAGAAAGTGCACAGTATGGCAGAAGATAATGGCCAGTATTGTTCTCCAGCTTTACACCCTCTAGCCATGGGGCTGGGTATTGATTGCCCATTTTCATGTCTTGTTGGCAGATGGGAGTTTCTGTTGTGGATTCCTCCGTCGCAGGCCTTGGAGGCTGCCCATACGCCAAGGGGGCATCCGGTAATGTTTCAACAGAGGATGTGGTGTATATGCTGGATGGACTGGGTATTGAAACAGTGAGTGGGCTCTTTTCTTATTTCACTCACAAAGGAAGCATTGATTTTTGTCAGAGCACTTGAAAATGCTTGAAAACTTCTCCTCCTCCCTCCATTCTTGCATTTCAGTGCAACTTCTGCATGTAACCAATAACATGTGACACAGTGTGAATTATACCATCAGAACCCTTAAATGAGGCTAAAGTGTATTCTGAAACAACCACTTTAGGCTTTTTAACACGCACAAAGAAGTTTGCATTTACAAAAAGAAACTTCTAAGCCATTGCTTTGTTGAATTGTTTCCAGCACTTATGAACCTGATATACTGGTGCAACTGTATGTGTGGTAATTATGGTCTACAATTTCTCCCACACCCTTAGCCACACCCACCTAAACACTGAGAACCAGTAAAGTTTCTTTTTCTATTGCACCCCCTGCTGTAAATCTGACCAAACTGCTACTCTGTTCAACCCACAGGGAGTGGATTTGTCCAAAGTCATAGAAGCAGGAGAATTCATCTGCCAAGCTTTAAACCGCCCCACCAACTCCAAAGTTGCTCAAGCTACTAACAAAACAATGCCATTGTTCAATGAGTGTGCTTAAAAGTGAAATATACGCTCTTTATGCCTTTATTTAGTCACTTTATCTGGTGCTTACATGTTCTATACAGAGATGTAGGGGAGAGCAAGGCACATATTAACGTGCTAAAATGCAGCTTCAAATAGAATGTGCTATTATATAATATTTTTGTAAAATATGTAAAATGTACATATTATAAATGTATTTCTGTAGCAATGTCATCTACAGCTTTCATTGTGTGTTTTTTTTTATCATAGCTGTATTATTTTAATCTCTTTCTTGGCACCTGAAATTTAGCAATATTTTAAAGCTTAAAAACAATCTTATATAAGAACCAGCCAGGCTAAAGTACAGCCTCCAAAATAATATTTTTTGAAAGCTTTTATGCACAGTTGTGTACTATGTAAAATGTATGTTATGAATATAATCTACATTTTGATCTTATCATACTGATATTAGGTAGTCTGCATTTAAAAATAAAGTAAAAACACATTTCAGTGTTTTACCAAGCCTATAGTATTATCTCTGAACAAAACCATGTATTTTCATTTTTAATTATTCTATATTAATATTTCTTGCATGATTTGAAAACACTAGCTGCTTTTTTTATAGTTTGCACAAATTCCATGACAATTGTACCTGGTTTAAAAGAGTACAATGTTGTTAAAATAACTTAAACTGAAATTTAAGAATGTTTTTCTTTTCTCCTGGAAAGTTACTATTTTGGAGATTTTGTTCAGACAGTGACAAAATGGTGTGTGGTGCCTTGCAAAAGTATTAAAACCATTGTAATTTTATTGAACACCCTTAAATTATTGTAAATTCATTTTCTTTTAAAAATCTTTTAAAATGCTGCTTGCATAAGATTTCAACTGTTTTCCACCTAATATACTTGGTACAAATACCCTTTACCCCTTATAGCATCTGCAAAAGTTGGTAGGGATAAGTTTCTTTGCACACTGTATTGGAATGATTGACCATTCTTCTTGGCATTTTTTTGGCAGGTTGTGGACCTGTGGACCTGTGGCAAACCATTTTGAAACCCAATTGGATTGTTGTCTGGATGTTGATTAAAAAACATTCAAGAAATCTTTTGTCAGTTCAACCAATCTAGTATTGTTTTAGCTTTGAGCTTATGACCATTGTTCTGGTAAAAGGTGACATTTCTACCAGGTTAAAGTTTTTAGTATACTGAAACAGGCTGTCGAACTATCTCCCAATCATGTAACCATAAAACCTTGTTTCACATTTTGGTTACTCAGAAGTTTTCTGGGAAACTCCTTCTTCTCATACAGGCCAGGTGTATGAAAAGCTATTGATATTCCAGAGCTCTGGATTACCTTCCTTTCAGTTTTGATCTCTGTGTCATGTTCAAAGGGATTTTTGGCCTTTTTGTGGCTTCCCTCAGCCTTCCTTACCTCTTCTTGATTTTGCAGTGTTTGGGTAGTTTGCTGGAGCTTCAAATTCATCATAATTCAACCACTAGTGCTTACAGGGCTATTATTTTGTAGCCTTTTCCCATATTGTATATGTCCATTACTTCTTCTTTAAATATCTTATAATGTTTTGTGGTCTTCATTTTGATAGCTTTACTTCAGGTTCACAGAATTAAGGGGTTCTTTTATGCAGAAAAGGTGATTTTTTTATGATTCACAGATAGAGGCCAATTAGAAGCCAACTCTGTATTCATTAGGGCAATATCTTTCATCTGTGTAACCTTGGAGCTTTCACATCACAGGGCTTGAACACTTATGCAAACAGCATCTTTGCTAGTCATATTTCCTTAAATACAATTTTATTTAAGATATTTAAGATAAAATATGACCTAGCATAAGGTATTTAAATGTCATTTGTAATTGAAAAACCTAATCTGCATGTAATTGCACTGAACTGTGATTGTATGAACGTACTTGTAGGCTTTTTGCAAATGGTAAAACTACCTGTAGTCTGTTTCACTTAACACTAGATCTACCTATGAAGCAAGTTGTAACATTTGCACTGGTATCACATATATAATTTAAAAGTTGACAAAACCCAAAATGTGTCAAGTAATGCCCTGCTCTGCCCCATGGGACTGAACCTTAATACAACTTCTTTCATCAGATGCATGCTCAGAGCGTAGGTGTTGTGTACAAAAATGTCTGCTGTGTTTGAAAAAGCCAAGATCGAGGACATCCCACTTGGGAAAGTTAATCTTCATGTTTCAGTGGGGTTCTTCCCCAGTTCATTTCCTGTCCAATGTGGTTGCAATTAGACAGAAGCCCATGTAGGGTCATGCAGGTCACAGTAGGTTTAAACCTGTAAGAGCCTGATCATTATTTTTCTCACTAAACATTTTCATTTCCTTAACAGACTTGAGGGAGTGAAGTATGTCTGCAAAAGTAAACATGCCAGGGTCTCGATCTCTGTTCTCTTAAGCAAAAACAGTGTTTTGTGATATCTAAAGCATATTCTGGATTTACAGTGCATTTGTATTATGGCAAAAAAAACTCAGAATGTTGCCTACTAAAATACATATGTGCCATAAAGTACTTTCTCAGTAATGCATGTAAGTGTCTTTAAGGAATAGTTTGGCAAAAATAAATATATGTTTTTTTTCTTATCCCAGATTTAATCCAACAAACATTTCTAGTGTTCAAATTTTACTTCTTTAGTTTAGAAGCTGAAAGGCTAACATTGCTTTCAACCCACCAAAATTGCATCCACCAGGTCAAGCACACTTAATGCAGAGTTTATAATATGACTTCAATTATAATGTGTCACCACTACTGAACAGTCACTTCAGACAACACCATGGCTGCCAAGAGATCCTGACCTTAGATCATTTCTCCTACTCCTAAGGTGATTTCTTCTTTGGTGGGCATGGTTAAAAAGAGTTTAACAGTGGAAGAGTGATGTGAGTGAGCATCGAATAAATTGTCAAATGGGGGCGTGAATTTTGTTAAGGAGTGGCTTTTGGGTCCTTGGAATTGAAAAAGTTTGTTGGGGGTATGCATGACTGAAAAATTTTGTAGAGAGAAGAGAGGGTGTAATAATATAAAACAAAACAGTTTGTGCAGATGGGAAGAACTATTATTGCAATGAAAAGCACTATGGCCAAAGGGGTCACCCCCATCTTGCATTTGCCTTTTGTTAAATACAGACCCTATAAAAAAAGACAAGTTCATCTGAATGTTTATGTTTTGTTCATTTTGATTACTCACAACCATATTGTGTCCTAAAAAACACTTGCATGTATGCACCAGCTCAGTGAAGAGCTGTATTTGGTTTGAGGTGGCTGAGAGAAGTTTTATCAATGTTTTTACAGAAAACATTTGGGTGACTGTTGACTTCTAGGGCTTGTTAGCAATGTCAGCTTAGTAGGTCCAGTTCTACACTAAAAAGCTTGGCTAATCTATTACATCTGGGGTAAGTGGAAAACTGTAAATAAAACATTTTTTCCCAAACTATTCTATTAGTTGTAATTCAATTTAGAAGAGATTCCCAATCTGCCTTAACCTTTAAATGTAAAATTTTCCTTAATTTGTTTTTAAAATCGTGTGGTTAATTGTTTTCTGTATGCTGGAAGTACATGCTTTTGTGATGTAAGCTCTTATAGAGATGCTTTTTTACTAAAATCACAGACTGCATTGTTGAAATATTTATATATTTTTAACCGAATTAACAAGAGAAAACAAACCTATGCAGACAAAATAGTTTATGCTGCTTTTATCTCAGTCTGGCCTGCATCAGGTAAACACAGTCCCTTACAGCCCTTTTCATGCCTGATGTCATATTACTAATGTATTCATTTGATGTTTATCGCATGCTGCTACATGCACACTGGCCTCTGAGATCAAGTGTTTGAGTGGTTAACCACCCACGTGTTTGCCTCTGTTTGAAAGGGTAATAGATATGCAGGGCTTTTTAGTCTCAGGTGAATAGGAAGGGAAGACAAACAGAGCAGTGCAGCTGTTTATTGCAGCAAACATTATGCATTTATCCCAGGACTGTGTACAACAGGGCAAGGCAAAACTCATTAGTTAAAATACATACATGACAGTGCCAGTTGGGGCTACACAGGTTGGTATACTGTAAGGTGCAGAACCTTTGCTAAACCTAAGCTCTGTTTAATTATTTCTTTCCTTTATGCTTGTGTGGTGTATTTGTATCAGTACTAACAAAAAGAAATAAATGATACAAATGTTATGACCTGTACTTGATTTTTTCAGTGAATCAACATGTTAAAGGGAACAAATGAAGTTTACAAATTGCACTCAGCCCAAATGCAAGAAGTTAGTTAAGACATATGATGTAGCAAGTAACTTAATGAACACAATTAGCACAGTGCATTTCATGTAGCTGGAAGAAGCCTTCACACTTCTAGAATTCGTAGCTTTTTTGTGATCGGTAGATTTTGTAAATATTACATATAAATAGACATAAATAGAAAAATTTAAAATCCCCTTCAAAACTGAGTGCAATTTACAAAACAAGTGCAATTTAGTCTCAAAATTGTAAATTTTATCAAGTCTTGGAAACAAAAAAAAATGGCAAAACAGAAATGCTGGAATAAATTCTTCACCAAATTAACTGAAGAGGTTGAATCACATTCGTATGTTGAGGCAAACATTGTTAGACTGTACATGGTTTCCTCCTGCATGAAAGGAACATTTGCTGTAGTCATTAACTTTATCCATAAAGTGACAGGATCACAGTGAACTTCCTGAGGGCTGGGTTTCCTTGGAGATCACCCAACTCTGTTTGCAGAGAGCATTAGCATCTCCCATTGGCAGATCTTCTGTTTTTAAATCAGCTTCTCCAGAAATTCAACATGATCCAGATGGTGACAATGTGCCTTGGTTTGTTCTAAAAGTTTTGGGAAGTAAACCTTTGTGCATATATCTCCTATCACTCCTCATCAACACTGCTTCCTCATAACTCTTGTGTGGGCATGTAAGTTTAAAAGAGATTCACCTCATCCAAGGTTTACTCTGAGAAATAAGTGTTTTTGCCTCAAAGTTTAACAGTTTAGACAGTGAGATGGAATGTTCCATCAGTTAGAAAAATTGTATCTTCATTCTGCATGATATGCACAAATTGTTGAGTGTTTGCACTCAGGCAAAAAACAAAAAACATTGCAGTTTTTTTTCTGAATGGCCCACAAAGTTCCAGTATCTTGCCTTGACTGAGGCAATTAATAGTACTGCACTATAGCTGCACTGGACTCGAATGGCCACAGCAAGTTGTGTTGCCTTGCAGATGATTTTACTGTTGCTATGATATCTAAACAAATTTCTCCAAGATTTGCATGCAGAACTGTCTGCTGGATAATGCAAAGAGACAAATCAATTTCATTTCTTTGTACTGAGCTACTTTAAATATGCCACTTTTTAAAGGTTTTGAATGCTGTATTGAGGTTTATAGAATGGTTATGGAAAAGTTTTTCATGGCCTCATTCCACTAAGCATCTGTTGCCATGGTTTGGTTTACATGACAGACAGCCCTTAGCTGTCTTACTTTAGAACAGAAAATGAATGCCTTAGACAACTTTTTAAAGAGATAATTTTACAACACAATCTAATTAGTAAAAAATGCTTGATTGTTTCTGTAGCTTGGAAGTCACTTTGGACAAAAATATCAGCCAAATGAATAAATCTAAATGTATTGGTCAAAATCTGAAGCAGTCTAGTTTAAAAGTCTCAGCTTAAATAGGCAGCAGAAGTTCCTTGTGTACAGGTGCCATGATGACTTTCGATCAGTTCTTTGGAGGATAGGGCTGTTCATATGGGCTCCTCAGCAGGAGTGAATGGGTTAAAAGCTGTAAAAACTTCAACCAGAAATAGGGTATCAGGGTGAGTCAGGCTGGTCCAGACAGCAGAATGGGACAGGAGTGAAAAAATGAGCTGAAAAAATGCTTTGCAGACTGCTTTTACTTGCAGACAGTAAAATATGACATTCAGTGAAATCTGGTAAAAAATTATTCTACAATTTCATAGCTCAGTCAGTATCAAAAAATGCTCTATATTTTGGCAAAAGATTAAAAATGAAAGATTTAAAAACAATTTGGGGCTTTTTGAGGTTGATAAACATCAGGTAAATAACATCATGACTGTAAATATCAGACCATAATCCTTACAGCAATAAGGCTGGACATGAGGTTGGATGGGTATTAGTGGGGATGGTAGACAAATAGATTCATTTAGAAGCAGTTAGAAGAGTTACTCCTATCATGCTTGAGCTGACACAGAAGAGACATAAGAGGTTTATACAGCTGGATGCTGCTTACAGGACTCAGGATATAAAGCAGCCATACTGAAGATATTTTGGTATAATCAATGGTGGGTTAGATCTTAAATAAATAATTCCTCTGAATTTCAGCAAACATATAAATGACTCTGTCTAGATGACCTTTGACACCCCCCCCCTTTCCTCATCCTGATATTTCTATGACCTATTTGTCATTATTGGTAAATAAATCATATCTCACTGTATTTTGTAGAGCACTTTGTGATCAAAATATTCTGTTTCCAACCATGAATTTAGCTTTACTTAGCTCTAGTAACAGCCACAAACTGTGCATGTAGTGGCAGTTTTTCAAAAACTCAAATAAAATGATCATTTTACAAACTAGCCTCACAACACTGACCTTTTCAAAACTATATGTTTTGCACTTATCATGATAAATATTGTGGATTGCTTTACAGTGGCCCAGCACCCATGAACAGAAGCTAGATAGATGTCATAACATTGCCACTGTTGTTTACGACAAGAGTACCACTGGTTTACCATGTTAGCGTGTGGGAAATACCCAGCGCTAGTTAGCTAAAGAGGCAAACTTTGGACACCAAACATGTCTTGGCTGATCAACTACACATTAAAGGAAAAAACTGTGTACACATCATTTTTGGCGGACCCTTTATGGTCCTACACTTATTAGGCCAGAAAACATATGGACTGGGGCACCAACCTTGGTAGCAAGGTAGACTGAGATAGATGTGTACTGACTAAAATCACATGGGTCATACATTCTCACTAAAAGCACTGAACAGATTGCAATCCAGCTGGGAGGCTTCTCTCTGTTGAAAACACTACAATAACAAGTATTTTGAATTATATTTTAAGATACTTACCCCTTTTTCATAACAATGCCAATTCAAACCATCAAACGCTCATATCCCTGTTTAGCCAACTCAAGGAGAAAATATGTAATTATAATACAATGACATTTATTGGCTGCTAGAAAGTTAACAAAGAACAGTCATATTCATATTATAGTACAAATGCCCAGTAAAACAGCATTAATTCTGTAACAAGCATGTTAAACTTTCAAAACAGTGCAGGCCATATGATCATATCAGCAATCTTATATCTTCATAACTGTGATCAAAACTATAGCAGGCATTTAGCCCTTCGCCTGCTGTCAGGACAAAATTTTGTATCTCCATTTTTGTCATTTTTTGTTTGTTTTTGTTTTATAAATATTATTTTAAAACACTCCCTGTGTTTTTCATACTGTAAAAATCTCATGATGACTAGACCAATAACACATTCTGAAATAATGTAAATAATACCATTATTTACCATTATAATTACCATTATAAGTTAAGAAAGGTTTTATCTTTTCCTGAAAAATTATTAGTGATATCAAGTTTCATTCCAACAGCCATGAAATACAGAAACAACAATTTATATACAATAAATCAGGAAAAAGGAAATCACAATCTGTACAACCATTAGTTGTCACGTAAGCCAGTTGTGAGATGATATGTGAGTACATGTAAGTTAAACATGATCAGAAAACTACAGGACAAACAATTTTGCAGAGTAGCCAGGGGGATTATATTGTTGTTCCTTGGACAAGCTCTGTGTTCCCCTAAGCAAAAGAAACATAAACATGTTAGTAAAGCAGTGCTTAAGGATATTTTATACGATACATACTGTTATATAAGCATTCAAGCAAAGCTTACCGCAGTTTATGCAAAACAACTGTGACAACAATTAATATTACCACTGCAATAAAGACATACAGCAAAAAGATCCATGGCTGATCTGTAACAAAAAATTACAAATACATTGGAAAATAATACAATCATTATCATGTCATAACCTATGAAAATGCAACCAAATACCAAACCATCTTACCATTGAACCTCAAATGACTCTGGTGTGGTTTCTTTACTTGTGATGATGTAATTGTGACATTTCTTTTAACTCCATGAAGTCCTAGAATTAGAAGAAACCAAACAGGCCTATATATATGAGGAATATTTACCTGTCAGTAGTCTGAAAATAGTAATTGTTACTTAATTAGTAAGTCTATTGTTAGGTGTTCCTAAATGTATTTTGGGGAAACTACAAGTTGATGTTACATCTGTAAACTCCAATATTAAAATTCATTTACTGGACTGTGTGAAACACATCTAACCAGTGCATGCCAATTCATTCTCAGCACAGTAATGACACTGACTTGATAATGGCTTTGTAGTATGTGCTACCCTGGTATAAATGGCTCATACACAGCAGTGTTACTGGAGTGTGTCCACTCATTGCCCACTGTATTATACACACTGATCTTGTTGGGGCACCTTGTAGATGCGAAATTACTGATAATAGTTTATCTGATGCTGTGCAGTTTGTATTGGATTCAAATGTGTACATTAGTCCCACAAGACTGCAATTTATCACACCAAGATTATTATTTCCAAAAGAGAGTAAATGAAAGGCAGTTGTTGGTTTAGTGTAATATGTTAAATTAAAGTCTGACCAATGTACACATTTATTTTAAGTAATTTAAGGCACGTTTTTGTTGAGTGTTCAGTGGTCACATCTGGTAACAGGACGTTATTGGTTGGATATTTTTGCTTGGTGGACTATTCTCTTCCCAGTAGTGACACTGAGGTGCTTAAAAACCACAACAGCACTGCTGTGTGTGCAGTCCATCCACACCCATGCACGCACACACACACACACACACACACATAAAGTCTGTAACTGTAAATGACAAAGTGCACCTGTATCGCAAATAGAGCTAACAAAATAGACAATGAATGTAGATGATGATCATATGAAGACAACTGATTTAACTATTATGCGTAATGCAAACTCTGACAGGCAGGGATGAAGTAATATCTTATCAAGTTATCACCACTTTGCAAATATAAAGCTTTCAGAATGTTAACCTTATTTAGTGCAAACCATCTGTTATTCTGGAGCAGTGTTTCCCAATCCTGCTCCTACAGACCTCCTGTACATTTTAGGGTTGTCCATGCTACTCATTAACAATTTCTCATTGAGCTGAAATGAGTGTGTTAAATAACTGAGCCAGTGTGCCTCCTGTAATAATAATAATTATATATATATATCTTACATATCTCTTGTATGCCATGGTTAGACTGCTAAAGAGCTGAAGGCTTTAATCATTAGAGCAGGTCAGCACTGCTGTGGCTATGCATACTTACTGAAATGGGATTTGTTTTGAATTGCCTGCTGCAGCGTATTGCATCTGTAAAGATCATCATGGTGCAGTCCATGGCAGGTGCATGGACTCTGAAGTATAGACCCCATTGTAGCCACAAAGGACATTCTGCATTCTTTATCTCCACTGAGAAAAAAATGGAGATCTATGAGGTGCAACAAGTCTCTGGTTGAATATCCAGCAAGCGGCACATCCTCTGCCCCAAAGCATTTGAACAAGAACCATTCCAACTTCTGCCTGTCAACAGAAAGGAGTAAATTTTTACCATCACCTCTTTACACCCATCAGTCTTGCTCTTAAGACTTTTATAGAAATTGGTGAACAGGGTAAACAATGCCGTCTGGCTCTCCTTGATGTTCTTTGGAGGGAGCAGATGGCATAATCCTGGTATAAATGCATATAAAACACAGCTGCTTGGCAAATATAGGGTCTTAAATGTTTTCCCCTTACACTCCAAGGACCCGAGGGCAGGACCAGACTTTCCTCACTCTTATAACATAAAGGATATATTGGTTTCATAGTTACTGAATAATATCTGAGGAATAGGCTTACAGTTCAAGAGGATGTAATGTGTATAATATCTGAATGGGTCTTTAGTACTAATTTACCATTTATTTATATATACATCCTCAACCGGTTAATACAAATGACAACCCACAGATAAAGCAAATAAAATTGATAACTCATTACAATTACACATGTAAAGATCTGGGATACAATAAACTAACAGTCTGTTTTTGAATGCTGGAGAATTGGTGGCATTTGCTATTGAGCACACTCAAAATACTATAGAATGTTTGAGCTGTTAATGAGGGCTTGTTTTAAAACAATAGGGATGTGCTGGAGTCAGTCCCAAAACCCATAAGGTAAATAAATATATTCCATATTTTAAACATATTGTTGCTGTATTTTAGCTTTAAATTTTTAAGCTCAGTAATTTTACGAACATTTTTAAATCTTCACAGTAAAATTTTGTACTTTCTACATGACAGTAAAAATTAAAGTTGTGTTTTGTTTCTTGATTTAGGGTAAGTCAATGTATATACTATGGCGCTGTACAATTTTGGATTATTTGGTCTTTACAATACTGTTATAAGAGTGAGGAACTGAAATGTGAGCTCTCCTGAGGGACCTTACCTACAATATATATCCATACGTTTGTAGGGATCTGTTCACCCATCATTTTTGTTTATTAATAATGAGTTTGATCCAATTTGCTGCAGTAATAGACTGTACACTTCTAGAAAAGCTTTACACTAACTGTTGGGACATTGCTGTGAGAATTTGACTTCATAGTCCTAAGAGCATTGTTGAGGTACTGATGCTGGATGATAAGTTGAGTAACAAACACCTCTCTGGCTTATCCAAATGTACTGGATGGTGCTCTGAAGAGATCTGCCTGTCTGTATATCTTTTAAAATATATTTAATGGCCAAACCTGCAATGCTCATCTCCAGAGCAGCTGTCAAGCATCTCCAGGCAGTTCCATGGCAGCTTGTGGTCTCCAGAGCAGGGAGTGGAATGCAAGGTGTTTTGGACATCCCAGCAGTTCTTGTCCTCTCGCTCACACTGGCAGAACACCAACATTTCAGCCACGTTGTGGGGCAGGCCTGTAAAGAAATGCCTCATGGCCGACCTACAGCGACTGCCCTCACACTGAGACTCAGTGCAGGACTGAATGAAAGGCACCAGCTGCCTGTTGCAAACTTCATCTTCAATGCACAGAGTCATCTCCTGAAGACATGATGAGTTTGGGCCAGACACTGAGTTTGGGGGAAGATTGAGAGAGGATGAGGCAAACCAGTCAAAAGAAACCACATTTTCAAAAAAATTAGATATTGTGTAAAATGTAATTAAAAAGAGAATGAAGTGAATTTTTACAAATCTTGTATACCCACATTTAATTGAAAATAAAACAGAAAACTTATCAGATGTTGAAACTACGAAATGTTATTGTTTATAATATATATGCTTATTTAGAATTAGAATAGCAATAACATTTTTAAAAAATTGTGTAATACAAAATACCTGGTGGAACATCTCACAACTAATTAGGGTAATTGGCAGCAGAACCCTCAGAAGTAAAGATTATGAGGTATTTGTCACTAAATTAAATAAATAATCTAAAATAATTTAAACCCTAAACCATATAAACCTAAAAAGATTTCTTTACCTATAGTACATTATATTGTCAAAAGGTTCAGAAAATCTGGCAAAATCTCTGTGTACAAGGGTAAATGCCAAAAGCCCATTTTGATGGGTGTGATCTAATTCTGTACAGTTTTGTTCTGTAGTAGACACATCTGGGAGCTAAACTGGCCTGTCTGCAGTCCAGACCTGTGGCCCACTGAAAACATTTGGTGTATCATGAAACAAAAAATATGGTAAAGGACACTCCAGACTGTTGAGAATCCAAAATACTATATCAGGTAAGAATGGGACAACTTTTCACTCTTAAAAATTTGGTCTCTTCACTTTACAAATGTTTACAGATGTTAAACATGCCCCAGTTCAAACTTTTTTTAAACATGTTGCTTGCAATTTAATTTTAAATGTGCAAATATTTTAGTTTACATGATTTGGAAATCATTGCATTCTGCTTTTAATTTACATTGTACACAGCACCCCAAACAGAAATGTATAATTCTCAAGTGAAGTCAAGTCAAATAGGTAATTATTGTCATGTCAACCATATACACAGTACCCAGTGAAATGAAACATCGTTCCTCCAGGACCATGGTGCAGCACAAAAAAAAAAAGAACAGAAACAACACAAGACTATATAAGTGCAGAAAGGACAGGACCACACTGAGGGCACAAGAAAAAGAGTGCAAAACTAAATAAAATGACTTAAAAAAAAGAACAGTAGCAAACAATAAAATGTTACAGGACGAAACATTGTACGACATACAGTGCAGCTGTAAGAGTAAGAGCTCTAGTAAGAGTAAAAGTTCTAGTGAGTGGATACAGTAATTATGACAGACTATAGCCTGAGTTTAAATCCAGGTATTACCGTATCCTAAAAGTTTGCTCGCTTTCCATTCTGACTTCAGTTGCTTCTCTTTCTTTTCTGGAAAACATTGAACATGTTTTGCATTATGCCATCTAATGTGGTAGAAGTAGAGAACAAATGTTTGGGCACCTTTGGTCAAATTACATGCTTTGCTGATTTTCTATGTGATTAACACCCTCTACACTTCTATACATTGTAATGCATGTTTATTGGTAATTTGCTGACAATGAAACATCATATATTGCCTTTGCAGAAGTCATGGCACATTTTATAACTTAGCTTTTGTTTTTTTTTTCAGTTGGCGCCGCTATACATATATGTACAGAACTGGGTGGGGTAATGAAACAATTAATTCCACAATGGGATGTTCAGGGTTATTGTTTGGCCCCCCTTTATATATATATACATACACACTATGATGTTAACAAGATTTATTCCAATTTTTGAATGGTGATTCCACCAATTCCAAAGGAAGTGACAGAGGATACACACCACTCGCCTGGATGCTTGCCTGCTGGGTTGCCACATTTAAGTGGTTGGCTGCCTTTATAGCCTGATCATCTGCTTTTCAGTTTACAGTTTATTTTTCAGTGCACATTCAGAAACATTATTTGCTGCATACTGTACCCAAATATGAATGGCATAGGGAAGCCAGCAGCTGCAGAACACTGCATGAGTCTTCATCAGCACATACACACTTTCTCCACAAAGGTTTGTGGGATAATATTGCCTGAAGAGTCACATTACAGCAGCCAGAGCCTTGCATTTGACACCTGCCCTCTGATTTAAAAGAGAAAGCAGACAAGCAGGTCTTACTTGGACTAAGCACTGATCTAGGCAGTGTAATCTTTCATACACACTTACAAATAAGATTCCAAAATGGTTATTGGCTTTGACATTTATAAAGACTTTCATAGAAAAAAGGTTGTATATAGAACCATTCAAACATGATTGTTCTATGACAAGGCATGTTGTTTTTAAGGCCTATGTATTAATACATTAATGGAAAAGAAACTTATAGCAATTTACAAATCACAAAAATGTAGTTATTTCATTTAAAATGGTTTTACTGTATTTATGCTAGCTTGATAACTTGATAATGAGGACCTAACCATCCCATATCATATTTGTTCCTCACAACTTTCTAATATAAAGCACTGGCAATGTGTTGACTTTAAATGAGGAACCGACCAACCAAAAACAACTTTGTCTCTGGGCATTTTCAGCATGAATAACAAGGTAAGAAAGGTCAGTGGTTCCTTAGAATGTGCTGTAGGCTGTCTCTCTTAAATTGGGTTATCATACTGCACAAAGACATTTAAACGTATTGCAACAAATGGATGATCATAATAAAAGGTTACACTGGTCACGAAGAAGTGGAACATCCTCTATGGATCTACACAAACACAGAGTACAGAACAAAAACATGCCTTTAGAGTAGCAGTTATTTCTCAGAAGAGTCTGTTGACTTCTGCAGAGGTCTGATGAAACACATGGTCTCATCATCGACAAACAGCCTGAAGATATATTGTTGCAAACAACCTGCCAAATCAAATACATCCCTAAAATGAGAGAAAAAATAATGCGTATGAAGAGCAATATATACAATATGCTTGTAGACTTATCTTGCTTGTGCTTATCGAATATTTCTTCTCAGATCAAAAATACAGTAACAGCCTTTACTCTTCTGTGTAGGCTTTATAGATCTAGGAACATTGCTGTAAAACATTTGATTGATTTCTGCTCCAAGAGCATTCATGAGACCAGGTATTCCAAAGTGATTTGAAGCTCCTTCACTCCAGAGTATGCAAGCCTACTTCTCCACAACCCAGTGCTGGGGGCTTTAGACCCCTCTAGCTGACAGTTAGCATTGAGCATGGCAAACTCAGACTAATGTGCACTTGCTATAATTCTACTGGCAGTGCTTTTCTATAGAAATTCCCTGTGTGTGTATATTTACAATGTACGTATCTTCTGATGCTTATAGCCTTTATAAACCTTTATAAAATTCAGAAATATGGACTAAATATACCTACATTAACATATGTATGCAGAAATATAACATTTATTTCTGTAGAGTTGCAAATGCAGTGAAATAAATACAATATAGACTATTTCTGTACTATTTGGCACAATAGTACAGGCCTAAATGTTCTGGTCTCATGGAGTACAATAAATACCAACTATATCACCATATATAGGTATTAAATACTGATCTTAAAGTCTTAAATGTACATTTTAAAAACTGGGACTCCATGGAATTAAAAAATGTACACCATGAAAGTGTAATGAAGGGATAAATACTTTCCCAGCTTTGTGGAAGCCAGGCAGTATAAAGCTCTGTTTATTCCTGGGGGTAGAAAAAATAGCAAAAGCAGCAGCAGAAGCAAGAGAATGATGATCATGTTCATGTTAAAAATGTTAGTAAATTTCCTTACAGTGAACAATTCCACAACAAAAAAATGTAAATATATGAAAATCTTTTTTAAAGATTGCCACTCCAAACACTGAGTATTCATTTGCAGCAATTCTTGATATAATGCAAAATGCATTTCTATTTCTCCATTAAAGGCATTGAACGTGTGGTTTATTTTTCTTTTCTAATTGTACATCTATCTGTGTTTCTCTCTTTGTTTCCAACTCTGACCTTGTCTCTTCTATTCCTCTCTCTCTCTCTCTCTCTCTCTCTCTCTCTCTCTCTTTCTCTCTCTCTCTCTCTCTCTTCTCTATCTTTATCTCTCTCTCTTTTCTCTACCTCTCTCTCGCTCTCGGAAGTAGGCCGAAGCATTTATGAAGTGCAGCTCTTTCGAGGAAAAGCAGTTTCGCTCTGAAGTTCTATTTGTGGTAAAAGTGTAACTTTTTAAAACCAAAACAATCTGGATGTCTTTAAAGCGAGTACTCACCGATGATCAGTGCCGCTTTCATTGCCTTCATTGCTCACGCCCGTGCAGTCGTGTGGTCCTGCGCTCCCGCAGTCAGCACCCGTGAGAGTGGACAGCTCCGCTCCCCCGCTCACAAACACCGCCCCTGACGTCACGGGCTTAGTCAGTCAGTGAACGTGTTCAGGTTCAGGTGAAGTCTGCGGTGGAGCCCGTGTGTTTAGATCACAGTTTTCTTAGAAACATTATAGCGTATCAACACGCTAATTATTCTCTGCCCTCTGCCTGGGACCTACAGGTTGCACTCATTGATGCAGTGGCAGACTGTGTTAAGTGAATTTTTTGAGCCACCCTCACATTTATCACTGTAGCATGCCGGTTGATAATGCAATATTTTAATCTCTAATCTCTTTGTAATTTTGAGTTTGTCATAGTTTGAAATGTTTGACTGAGAATTCTCTGACAAAATTTGGCACAAATGCATTTTTGCTTGCAAAGACTTTGGTAGCCTTTGGTAGAGGCAAATGTTATACCCAGTCATGATCCTCTCACCTTTTACCAGTTCATGGAATTTGTAATTAGTGTGTAAGTGTTTAAGTGCATAAGCTTTAATACAAACAGTGCAATATCTTAAAACAAAAGTGCCAGGGTCTTTAAATAATGCCATGGAAGAACTATTCCTGAAGAACCATTTATGTAAATTAAATGTGTGATTGTAAAGACTCTTTGGTATCATGCAGTAACAATGTCCACCTGTCAAGGTAACCTTAGAAAATATCCCTCCATAATGTTGAACAGCCAGTATGATAAGCTTTAGTAGGTTCTCCTTTTGTGTGTTTTTTTTAGTCATTGACTGAAGATGGGTGTTGGCATTCAGTGTCACTGTAAAAAGAGCAGCCGTTTTAAAATATGCCCCCAGTTTATCACATATAAAACTCTAAAGTACATTCAAAATAATTGTTTTTTGCCGCACTAATGTAAAATTATCTGGTGTGATTGATGAACCTTTGTAGTCCAATTAACTGTTATAAAGCCATAACAAGACTGGACAATGCCTATGAGATACACAATTTGTTTGTTTCTTTCTAAAACACCTGTGTTCACCTTTTATAATTCCACATGTTTGCATTACAACAAAGAGACACAATCTTGAACACAATTAGATTATTTGACCTTTTATTTTAAAAAAAGCAATGTGTTTGTTCTCAAATGTCTAGTCAAAATGCTTTTTTAAATACATACCAGTATCAATTCTGCAGCCCATTTTGTTTATTTTTTAGATTTCTCTTATTTTATATATTTATGTATTTATTTATTTTATTGGTAATTGGTACATTTAAACTTTTGCACACTCGGGAGCAATTTAGGGTAACATTTCACTAGTATTTCACTAGTGTATAACTATTATATGTGACAAATAAACTTCTTGAATCTTGATTTAGTTTAGTTCACCGTTACATTAAAAGAACACATTAGTAGTAAGTTAGGTTTTTTTGGGCAATTAACTGCCCAATTTAATTGTGTTCAATTCCACCCAAAACTTACTCCTCCAACCACATTATAGCACCAACACTAGATGACTGGGAATGGGAAGACTCACAAGTCTTTTCTCCAAGTGTCCAAACAATTATCCCAGACAATCATTTCCCTCTGCTCCCTTACTGAAACAAGCACTATATCAAAACACATTTACTGTATAATAGAAACCAGTGGGAAGGTGTTTCAGCACCTCACACACATTGACTTCTGTAATTAATGGGTGCCCCAGATCAAGATGCTTACTGTTCTTTTAATAAGTTACAAGGAAACATGTCAGCATTCCTGTCATCGGTAAGTGACAGTATGTTGATCCTCCTAAGCAGGCCAGATCCGCCAGCAGCCTTCTTGTGATTAATCCTGATTCTTAATTGTGCCTGGGCAAATATCATTACACTGAGCAAATGTCTCTTGACATGACAAACGAGCACCACAGAGTAAATAAATGAACAACAAAAGCTTGTGCAAACACTTAAAAACAATTTGAGTGCAATGTCATATGAAAGAGTCACAGGGTAATATTATTCTCTGGTTCAAGAAACAAAACATTCATATGAGAGCTCAAAAACACTCTCTCAGTGTCTGCTTTTATTAACAGATTGGGTTAAAATAGTTACAATTCACATGGCCTTGCCATCAGTTAGCGATAGCGGGCACCCATGACCCTGTTGTCGGCTAGCGGTAATCTTTTCTTGGATCACCTTTGGTAGGAACTTACCACTGTATATCAAGAACAACTCGCCTGCTGTTTTGGAAATGCTCTGACTCAATTGTCTAGCCATCACAATAAGGCCCTTGTCAAAGTCTTACAGATCTTTAAGCGCACACATTTTTCCAGCTTTCAACACATCAACTTTAGTAACTGACTGTTTATTTGCTGCCTATTATATCTCACCCCATGACAGGTACCACTGTAGAAACACACATCTGTTTCTCAACAAGGAATTTAAAACTTCTTTTTTTTATGGTGGTGTGAATACAGCCTAGTACAGTTGTATTCATGATGGCAGTTTGTCCTTTCGCTATTGCATTTTCCATGGCCAACACAAAGAACGCCAGACACATTTCTGTAAATATCATCTCTGTGGACTATCCCACTCATCACTCTGGGCTTTAACAGAAGAAATGCAGTTCTGCTGGTCACCGATGCTCTTCTTCAAGGGAAAATGTCATTTTCAGTGTGTATGGGTAATTCTCTGGATCTAATAGGACTTTGTTGAAACCTTTAGTGGATTCCAATAGGGCAAGTCACAGCACAAGGGGCCCTTTTGAAGACCTTCCTTGTCTGTGCTTTGTCCTCTAAGGGGTGATTGTGACCAGTGAAGTGGCAAGACATGAGGATTAGTCTTTTCAGGTTCGAACTACACAACCTGGTCCGAAATACGTGAGACATTGTCAAAATGGCTCACTTGTGTGGACATGGATTTGTGGCTGTCCATGCTCATCTTGGCCCTCACTCGCTCATTCTTTTCACCCCCGCCCGAGCACTGGCAGGTGAATGCAGCTTTGAACTCCTCTCGAAATTTACCTGTAAAAAACAAAAAGATGGAAGGAGTGTAAACAAAGCTGCAGGTGATAAAACCATGGTGCAGTAAAACATGAACGATTTCTCACTCAGAGCTCAAAGAAGCAAACAGAAGAATCTATCAGTGGATGCCACACTGGCATTTGCAAATGGAGGAGGAGGACATTTTATTGAGTATACTTTATTATATTATATCATGTAGTTATATTGAAATAGTAATGTATTATGATTTTATTATTTGAATTTAACAAAAATTGCTGTTTTATTTAAATATATTTTATGTATAATGTTTCTCATTAATAGACAAAAACATTTATAAGTGCAGACTAAGCCCAAATGTGTAGAAAATCTAACCTCATCTATGTTGTACTCAAGATTAGGTTTGCTCAGTTTGTACAAAAAAGGTTTTGGGAAAATACACTAAACATTTAGGACACCTAAAGCTAATTATGAGGTATACATGTACAGTGGTGCTTGACAGTTTGTGATCCTGTTAGAATTGTATGTATTTCTGCATAAATATGTCCAAAAACATCATCAGATTATAAAATAGTCCTAAAAGATCATTTATTGAGGAATTCAGGATTCAAAATTACAGATGTGTGAGCATCAAAAGGATCTAAACCTTTGCTTTCAGTATCTGGTGTGACCCCATTGTGCAGCAACAACTGTAGTTGCAATTGTTGATCAGTCCTGCACATCAGCTTTGTAATATTTATAACCCTTTCCGCTGTGCAAAGCAACTTCGAGTATTAAGAGTGGGTTAAGATATATTTATATAGGCACCTTTAAAAGAACTGCTAATCCTAGATGTTCACATCCCACAAATATATAATACTTGATCATTTTCAAACACTGAAAATGGCCAAGTATATTATTGATATTTGATAATATTTTGGTATGATTTGTTGCCTAACTGCCTATATATTTTCTTTTAGTGCAAAAATTGGATGATGTTTTTTTCATATTTATTTAGAAAAATTCCATAAATTTTCAAACACCACTTTTAAAGAAATCTTATACATAATTCCTTGTAGTTAAACTGTTACTTTTTTTCCCAATTTTATGTCCCCAATTTAGTCATCTCCAATTTATCCCAAAGCTAGGACTCCACAGTCTTGTAATACCACCAACACAAGAAGAAAAGTGTACATGTCCTTTATCTGAATCACACTGCTCATTGCTTCTTTCTGATCTGTGGCTAATGCAATGGCATTGGACAGCTTAAAGCACTTAAAGGGGAATGCTAACTGCCTTATTTCTGTTTTGTCAGCCAACAGATGTTTATGTTAGCTAGTTATCACACTGAGTGATAGGGGAGTGTGAGGGCAATCCTACTCACCCAGAGACAGCAAGGCCAAATGTGCTATCCTGTAGTCCTGGCCTATGATGACTGTGGCATCACCGAGGATCAAACTCATGCTCTTCTAATAATAAAGCCAATTTTTAGACAGCTGTACTACTCAACTACTAAATGGTGTTTCTGAGTGTGACTGAGATGGGTTATAATGTAGATAATGGCTCTTATTAGAGGTGAGGGCACAAAGAAAATATTAACCATACTGATTCACTATTATTTCAGATGGGTTTGCTCTTAAATAAAAGTTAGATGGATGGAGATCAGCAGCCCTTTAGAGGCTAAAAAATCTCATTTGGAAGCTATCTAGCAGTGCGGGTTGGAAGATATGGACTGTGGTTATGCATCATTGTGTCCAGCAGATGGAGAAAACGTCTCACAGAGAGGCTGGCTGGAGCACATGGCTCTAACACTTACCACTGAGGAAATTATAGATGATGGGATTAGCTGCACTGTTGGCGTATATAAGCCAGTGGGAGAAGGTGAACCAGGCATACACTGTCTCTCTGTTGTTTGTGTTCTTGAAAGCGCCAAAAACTCTGGACATGGGAGATGATGAGAATACTAATAAATTTCAACACATCTTAGAAATATTTCCCAAGAACCACAAGTATTCCCAAAATTGTAACTGTACAGGAGAATGCAAAAACATTCTTTACCTCAGATGTCAATTAAGCATTTGAATTGGTCTGTTCATCATGAACATTTCAGAAGAGTAGATACTGAGTTCAAATGATAATTTTATTTGTAAAGTAAATTATTTATGACTGTGTACATATTTCATTTATTTTTCACAAAACAAGACATTTTATAATATATTTTAATTTCACCCTTTATTATATAATTAACAGTAATTTCATTAATTACTGATAGCATTAGCATATTATGCTCAATTTAATTGCAATACTAGGCATTTTATAGAGCTTTCTGTTCTATGTGTGGTTTATCTGTTTATTTGGTTTTATAATGGTTAGCTCTAAAATGTAAAAGACTTAAAGTAATGGCCAGTATTTCTACGATTTTCAAAATAATAATGAGACAAATCATAATATAAAGGATATTTTTGTTTTTAAACATCATTGGCTCAGCCATTAAAGAGTACTTTGATATACACACAATGGACTGCACATATCAAGTGCATGCTGCATCAATATTTTTTCATTTTTAGGTTGCTGAGTTACCACAGCCTTCTGTATAAAAATAAAAGTCTGTTACCGGCCAATTTATTATGGGAAATTTCAGACTTATGATCTTGAAATCTTGACTTGTCATAAAATCTTGTCATAAAATGAGTTAAATAAAAGTGTAGAAGTCAATATTTTGAGATTATTATACATTATTATAATTATTAAATTATTATCTAAAGCCTAGTAAAGATTATGATAAATGAAGGTGTTATTTTCACACACACACACGCACACGCACACACACACACACACACACACGCACACACACACACACATTATCATGCTGTATTTTGGTTTGATAAAAAGTAATATGCCACTAAAGCGTGTGTGCTACAGTAATTGTACCTCACAGTGTTTGTACATGTAGATTTGTTAAAACAAATCGCTTTCTGATGAGGATGTGACTTGAAAAAAGTCAGAAATATTTTTTGGTAATCAGATGCACTTTAAGCTAAAAGCTAAGTCTACAGACTACCTTTTCATGATGTTGAGTAAACTAATGGGCAGGTAACAGAGGGCAAAGACGATGAGCACCACCATCAGCATGCGTGCCGTCTTCCTCCGCGCCTTCACTTGCTTGATCTCAGCCGACACAGCACTGGTCCTGACTTTAACTGGTTCACCAGGGCCAGCAGTTTGAGCTGAACACTGCAGGGACTTCCACTTCTTCTGCAGCACTGACGATGCACCAGGAATCTTTACCAGAAACACAGCATCAATAAAATGCAGCACAGAGAAATTGCATTAAAGCCTACATTAAACTGCACTGGTTTTGATGATGTCATACTTCTAAAGCCAAAATATGTTAAGATTAGATGGTTTTAGAATGATTTATAAAGCAGCTTGCTCTGTGTGAACTGAAATTGTAAAATGTTAGATAAGTAGTTTAATGAGTTCAGAGAAAATTCAGGTAAACCTCAGTTTTAGAATGTTACTAAGATCAATTCTTCACAAGACCAAACAAGACCCTCAAAGCCTATGCATGTAAAAAGGTAGAGCGAAAGAAGAGAAAGAGGAGCATCTTATCTGAGTATCTGTAGATTGTCCATCACTGCACAATCGCAGGGCGAAAAAGTAAAAATAATATTAACTAAAATTCCCAAAATTGCAAATTTTACCCTGGTGGGACTAATAAAAGTTCTCTTATCTTAACTTATCTTATCTTATTCTTCCTGCCCCCTGTGTCATTGTTTACAATTCACATTATTGCATTTTTGCACATCCTGCTACCTCGCACCTGGTGGTCCCATAACTGCACTGTATTTGTAGGTACCTGTCTGTCTTTGCACTGTCCTGCAATGTTTGCACATCTTTGCACACAATGCACTTTATGTTGTTAGTTGTGTAGTATTTGTGGTCCTGTGTTTACTGTAGCACCATGGTCCTGGAGGAACGTTGTTTCATTTCAACATGCACTGTATGAACTGAATATGGTTGAAATAACAATAAAAGCCTTGACTTGACTTGACTTAATTGGAGCCACTCTAGCTTAGACACTGAAGTTTATAGACTAAGTGTAATTTATCATTTAATTTTAATACTGGAACCAGTTTAGAATTTACACGTTACAGAGTCACATAATGTTACCGCTGCTTGAACCTCAGCAAAAAGGAGGAAACTGGTAAAACGTCAAAAGACAACCAAATGTACTAAATTTCTTCCGATTGGCAGGCCAGTGGAAGTGCTGTGTGTGTAGACACTGCACTATGGTAGTACCACACAGAGGAGGTAGACAGACAGACTGACAGACAAACAGAACTGCTCAATTTTTCTTTTTCATGGTTGTAAATAGAAATTTAGGGCACTGTTGCAGTGATCTGCAGACATGGGTCATGGGTGTGAGAGGGAGAAAGAGAAAGAGAGTGACAGAGATGTTTCCTCCCACCTCCCCCTGCCATTTCTGAGGAATTATTATGAACACTGTGATTATAATGTAAATGAATGCTTGGGAGGAAAGCTATGTTTAGTTTTAACAGTGAGCACCTAGGGATTGTTCTCTCAATTCTACTCTATTCTATTATGCGTTCCATTACATTTTCTCTCCCACTGACCCTGCAGAACCTTTTTTTGTGTTCTGCCCGCCTATTGCCCCAGTGCCCAAAAACAGATTATAGGACCTCTGGCTGTGATGATTTATGGCAGTGGTGCCCATCCACGGCACTGGATATCTACCACCCTGAAAATTCCAACCCTAATCTAACACACCTGATCTGGAAAATAATGGCCCACAGGGGTGTCTGAATACAAGAACCAGGCGTGCTCGATCTAAACTCTCCAGGCTGGTAGATCTCCAGAAGCCGGTCACCCCTGACTTATGGCCATCAATTGATAGACAAGATGTTTCCATAACATTACTGTGTTTTATGGCCTAACTCACAACCATCATTCCAGTGGTTGGTTTGGTTTCAGTGGTAAATTTAATCAAAACAGCTTTCTATAACATGTTAAAACAAACAGTCTCCACTTGTTGTATAAGTGGGAACTGAGCTTAACAAATGCAACATGTAGTCTGGTGCTGTCACGGACGGCAGCCTGCTTTACTTGCTCTCTGCAAGTAGTGTGAATTTAGTTGATCTTTAATCTATTAAATATAGTAAATTTTTAGTTCTTGTAGGACAGTCAGTCAATGGAAAATTCTGACAATTGATTTAGTGATACTTTTACTGCATCACTTCACTGCTCTGTGATGACCCCAACACCACCTTGAGTCATGGCTGCACAGCAACATCCCAGACTCTTTGGTGGACTTAAACGGCTTTCAGTGTGTAAGAACAGAGCACAGCAGTACCATGAAGAAAGAGGGAGGTGGAATTTCACTCAGGATTTATAAAGTTCTTATCCTTTTAGACTATACAAATGTTCTTCAGGGTGTTTTTAACATGACAAGAATCACAGAATAGGCCAGTGGCTGATGGCTGGTATAACAACCACACATGCGTTAAAACAAACCACACAAAAATTAGAACAGAAATGGCATCAAACCAATCCAGTAGTATTCAACTAGCATGGAAGGAGAGTTTCCTGAGTTACCAAAACCCTATATCTGGCTGAAGTTTTGTGGCTTTTAATCCACTCTCCTCACTGAGGAGAGTCCATATTAACAGCCCTATCCTCCAGAACTAATGTAAAGTAATCACGGCACTGGTACACAAGGAACTGCTGCTGTCTGTTTATACTGAAAACTATTATTATTATTACATATATTTATTTTATTTATTCTTTTCCCCCCTTTTCTTTTATCTTGTTTGTTATTGCTATCCCGTGTCGACCAGAGGAGGATGGCTTCCCCCTTCTGAGCCTTGGTTCCTCCCGAGGTTTCTTCTTACAGCTTAGGGAGTTTTTCCTTGCCTCTGTCACCTTTGGCTTGCTCTTTGGGGGCCTGGACCCAGTTTTTGTAAAGCTGCTTTGTGACCATGTCAGTTGTAAAAAGCGCCATAGAAAAAACTTGACTTGACCTGACTTGACTGATGGATGATAAGAAGTGAAACGAACAATTTTTTACCTGTTGACACCAGAGCTTGTGACAAATCTGGATGTATGCCAGGACCATGAAGCACAAAGGGGCAAAATAGGTAACAATAAAGAAGCAGGTGTGGTAGACTTTGGGATACATCTCATCTACAACAGAAAGAGCAAAGACATTGCTGTTAGAAAATGTGTGCATAAACAAAGAAACAACAAAAACACACAATTTCTGCTTCACTGAAATATCTGTTTGTGCTAAAAGAAAATGAGTGAAAGCAGTCATTACAAAGAACAGAACACATGTGGTGGGCAATTTGCAGGTGGGCCAATAAAAAAGAGAACTAAATGAATGTTTCTGCTCACAATGGAAGATGCAGATGCAAAAAAAAAACCTGAACGGTAGAAAAACATCAGGGAAGCCTCTTAGACATTTGCAACACCAACACAGAACAAGCTTTTTTACTGTATATGTGCATGTATTCTTCAGAAGACACACATGCATCAGGCATCTCTAATATCAATATGTGATACAGAAAACTGCATTTTTCTTTACACAAAACAACCCAATACTCCACTCACTGGTTTAAGTAATTGATCGTCCCTGATAAATGTGGTTTGGTTTACATAGATGTGTCAGAGTAAATGTTATTTTCATCTTCTGAAAATGGATTTATTAGATACATAAATAACAGATGTATTACACAGCAAACATCTTGTTACCAGGATATTAGACACACCAACCTTGCATTTACACTCACCTAACATACAGGTGTACTTGAGGGGCCTCCTGGCAACCTGATTGCTGCACAATTCATCAGTCCCTCTTTACCTTGTCCATCAGTGCGAAGAGATCACTCTACAAGCACTATTCCCTAGGTATTGTTTGGGGGGTATGTGTTTCAGCAAAGCAGTGACATGGTCATAGCATGTTAGTGTATACTAGTTGCACTGGTAGAAGTGTTAGCAAGCACAGTGGCTGCTGGGTTACGCGCAGTCTGCCAACTAAAAATAGCAGCTGAAAGTGGTCAGAAGCTGCCCACAGATGAATGATTGTACATATAAATATACTTTGCTGGTACACTTTACACACACACATACACACACACACACACAGACACACACACACACACACACACACACATATAT
>JBBPDA010000145.1:11340436-11357487 GCA_037974385.1 Arnoldichthys spilopterus
ATAACAAAATAAATATAAATATAAATATAAATAATAGTTCTTAGTATAAATGGGCAGCAGCAGTTCCTTGTGTAGAGGGGCCATGAAGACTTTAGATCAGGTCTTTGGCAGAGAGGGGTGTTGATATGGACTCCTCAGCAGGACCAAGTGGGTTTAAAGCCACAAAAACTTCGAAACCACTAAGAGGGTATCAGTGCAGGCCAGGTTGGTCCAGATAGCAGAAAGGGGCAGGATCACTTGTCAATGTCTTGTCAATGCCATCCGGAAGATTCACATGGCCTGATATTGTCTGTGTGTGACAGTCAAACTGCACATCCTGACAGCCATGGCACCCATCACAACACATCTGATCATATTTTGTTAGATTTTCCAGAATTGTTTGATGTAGCGTGAATAGAATGAGGTATTTATTCCTGACTTGATGTCTACAGACTGCAATCACCAATGTACAAAACCAACTTTTTTGCTCCTCTACAACCCATTATTTGAAAAGTTTGGATGTGCAATTTATGGAATGATAGTAAAGTACTGTATATCTGTAGCATTTGTGGATGTGGGAAAACAGCATGCTGACAACAATGCATTTGGAATATGTGCATTGTATTCCTTTAATAGCTGTAGGCTTTGTGGCCATGCAAGTGCAGCATTAAAGTGAAACTCTGTTTGAGCCAGAGTGTAAGCATGGTGCTGTTTAAGGAGTTTTTATCTGGAAGATCTGCAAAGTTAGGATAAACAGGCCCCCAAAAAATTCACATTTTGTTTCAATTAAAAAATTATGTAAGGGTGAAACATGGAAGTTTAACATGTTTATAATATAGTCAAGATCATAAATGAAAATATAATTGCTAATTATGAAAATCTACCAGAATAGTTGTCAAGCTTTAGCTGTAGGGCCTGTGAAACCATATTAGCAATTACTTAACGGTTCATTTTTGTCTTCTTTTTACAGTCCTTGGCATTTCTTAGCTGGCTCTGCAGCTCTCAAACTCTTATGTGGGCCTAAACTATCTTATATTTCAGTTGATCAGGGTCAAGGGTATAATGATGATCCTAGGTCGCAGGTTCAAGCAGGTTCAAGCACCACTGAGGTACCCTTGAGCAATGTACTGTCCCACTACACTGCTCCCCGGGCACTGTTGATAGCTGCCCACTGCTCCACGTGTGCACCTCACTGGACTGTGAGTACTCTAGGTCCCTCAGGACGTCTTTATTCCTTCACTGAGTGCATGTGTGAACATGGGTTCCTGGTGGGAATCTCATCTCCACAACCGGAGCATTTACAGACCAACTGCGTGAGTTACCTGCTCGTTCGCTCGCTATCCGCGACTGGGCTTTTCCCTCACGCCACAAGGGCTTCCCCTCAGTTCATTTCGGCGTCACTTGTGACATTATCCAAAGCAACTTCTAAGACACAGGAAACAATCAAGCATTGGAGCTGCACAAGGCAGCACTGAAGTGAGTGCTACAAAGAAGTCCAGACTATTTCTCTTATTTGTAAAATATAGATAACAAGTGCTACAATAAATACAGACGCCAAGTACTTCAATAACTACAGATGGCAAGTACTACAATAAATACAGATGACAAGTGCTACAATTAAAACTAAGTGGAACATTACTATCTGGTGGACATGCAGTCAGTTATCAGGTAGCAATAGTTTGTACGTGACCGATAGGCCGATGTGCTAAGGTGGCTGCAGAACAGTTGAGTCTTGAGATGCTTCTTGAATGTGGAAAGAGACTCTGCAGATCTAGTGTAGCTGGGCAGCTCATTCCACCATTGAGGAATAATGAAGGAGAAGAGTCTGGAGTGGTGTTTGATCCCACATGGGGATGGAAACTCCAAGCGCTGTTAGAGATTAGGACTGGATCAGTGTTTCTATGTAGCTGGGAGCAGAATAAATGAACTTGTAGGCAAGCATAAAGGACTTGAACTTGATTTGTGCCAAGATTGGGAGCCAATGCAAGGAGTGAAGCAGTGGCATCACGTGAGCTCATAAACTGCTGCATTCTGAATCCTCTGCAGTGGCTTAACTGAGGCTGCATCTAGACAGGCCAGCAATGAGTAACAATAGTCGAGATGAGACATCACCAGTCTAGACTATTATAACCCATTGCTGGCCTGTTACCTGCAACCTCAGTTAAGCCACTGCATAGGATTCAGAATGCAGCAGCTTGGCTGATCTTCAACCAGAGTTCAAAATTTGTTGTGGTGCATGAGTGTGCATGAGAGTCTGACACACACCGTTTGCCCAGTTCTGTCAAAAGACTGACAAATACAGGGAACTCTAGTATTATTAGGCCTAAAAAGCTTCCTTCTGACAGCTATAGCAAATTCCAGCTGGAAATTTTCTGTAAATGATACAAAGAATATGATTGAGTAAATTTAGTATATCATGTATACCACTCCAGTAGTGTTTTAACAATTATTTAATATCATTATGTTGACATTAGTTAGTCTTCATCATGACAGTGTCAGGTCATTTTCAGGATAGTCTGATGTAATATTTCACTGACTTACATAACAGTAAAACACAATAATAAACTGTGAAAAGTTATGCCATAATGCCTGATTTGGACATTTGTCCTGTTTTTTTTACATGGAACTTATTGACCTAACTAACGTTGCCTTCATAAACTAAGACATTTTCTTATCTTTAATTTTACTGCCATCCGGTGTCGGCCAGAGGAGGAGTTATGCCATAATGCCATAATGGAGGAGTTTTGGTTCCTCCCAAGGATTCTTACTCTAGCTCATGGAGTTTTTATTGCCTCCGTCACCTTGGCTTATTCATTAGGGCATTGGACCCAGACTTTGTAAAGCAATTTAGTGACAACATCCATTGTAAAAAGCAATGCAATCATGTGAGCAATAGCAAGCTGGCGTAAGAAGGGATGTGATGAGTAAAAATAGACTAAATACAGAACTAACATTTTAAAATTAATCTTACGGGACAAAAAATCCCAGAGGTTATTCTACCAATTGAATTCTTTCTTATCTTCTGATTTGGTTTCATTGGTGTTAGATTAATCAGAATCAGAGCACATAGCTTTTTCACAGCTACTAGCTACTAGCCTTTTACATTTATACTAGCATGAGGTATAACTAAAGATTATTTCTATGGCATATCAACATATTTATTATTAAATAATAATTTAGCAATTATTCAATGAGCATGGTCTGAATTCCACTTTTACACTGTGAATCCTTGGGGACAGGACCTTGCTGACACGTATCCCAATGGTACTTTTACTGGTCTGGGATTTGAACCGGTGACTTTCCGGTCACAGGGGCAACTCCATAGCCATTACACCACCACTGCCTATTAGTCAGTCTTTAAATAGATCACGTGAATATTTTAATTGGCAATTGAACTCATTGACATGTTATTCATAGGAAGTTTAATTGGCTTAGTTGTTCATGCAAGAGTGGATTCAGCCTTAATGTTTTGCTAAATATAAAAGTGTTGGGTAAATAAATGATACTTCTTTATGGCCACCATGCTAGAGCTGAATGTACTCCATTTATAGTTGTTGCACTTTTGACATTTCTTGCTTGTACATGAGATGCAGAAAGGTGACTATAGCAGAAAGGCAGGCAGAGTGACCAGAGAGGTAGAAGAAGCACAGGTGACCAGAGATGGAGGCCAGGCACAGGATTCACAGTTGACAAGAGATTGAGAGGGGGCATGGGATGCACATGTGACAAGAGATTGAGAATAGGCACAGGATGCACAGGTGACCAGAGACAGAGGAGGCACAGGGTGCACAGGTTACAGAGATGGAGAGGAGGCACAGGATGCACAGGTGACAGAGATGGAGAGGAGGCACAGGATGCACAGGTGACAAGAGATGGAGAGGAGGCACAGGATGCACAGGTGACCAGCGAGGCAGAGAAGGCACAGGATGCACATGTGACCAGCGAGGCAGAGGAGGCACAGTATGCACAGGTGAGTGATTGGAAAATAATAGATATACATATAATTATAAACCTTTACATTTTGTTCACACTAAGAGTCAGAAACAGACATCATGAAGCCTGTATTTATCTGACTTCTGCAACTGCAAAAACATTTTGTTTTAGCACACTTACATGATTTGCTGTAATATTTAGTGCCAAGCTGTAACTGCACACAGTGGAGCCTGTAACTACTTCTAACAGATATTCAGGTAAGATAATGCTGTTTTACACAGCTCTTCAGTAATTTACAATAAAATTGTGTCATGTTCAGTTCTTGTTGTAGTTTAAAATTTCAGTGAAATGAAAGTGACTATTTGTCATTGTAAACACACACAAGCGCAGCAACAAAATGCAACATGGAGCAGCAGGCAGCCATCAACAACACCCAGAGAGCAGTGTAGTGGAGGGTACCTTGCTTAAGGATACCTCAGTGGTGTCCCGGGCCAGGACTTGAACCTGTGACCTTCATTTCACAAGAGCAAGGTCCTAATCACTAGGCCACCACTGTCACCACTGGTGCTGTTAAATACACCGTGTTTATTCTTATTGCATGCTCTGGGCTTTAGGTTATGGTACAAATCAACATCTAAACATTTAAGTTTGACCAGTTGCAAACTAGACCCCTTCATACTCAGGAAGGTGCTCTCAAATGTAATGATACGGTGTGAACTATTGATTGATGTTATTGTTTTCAGTGCTCCCATTCATTATTGTGACCATTTATTTCTGTGGATTACTGTAAGGAAAAAATCATGAAAGCAGGGCAGGTAATATCTATGTAACATGTCACACCCCTTGTGTTTCACGTGTCCATATGCCCTTTCCTCGTGTTGTGTCTAGCCATGCCCTAGCCCCGCCTCACACCTGTTTCTTGTTTCTGTAATCACCTCCCTGTGAGGTGTTTCTCGTTTCATGCAATATTTATACTCTTGTGTTTGGTCCTTGCTGGTCTCTGTCGTAGTCCATGTCATCCTGCCGCTAAAGTCATTCATGTCGTTTGCCCGTGTTTTGTTTTCAGTTTATGTTACGTAAGTGTGTCGTTTTGTTTAATAAAACCTTTTTCATTTCCATGCTTGCTGCACTTGTTTCCTAAAAACCCCACGTTTGTGACAATCTGCCTTTGTTATAGGCTGAAAACATTATTAAAGTATTCTATTTCAGTGACTGTATTCTGACTTAAAAAATGTACAAATGTACAGAAGATAACTGTACATTGTTACATTAATTTTCTTTCCAATATGTAAAGAACCTTTTTTTTAATTAGCTGAAGTTGATTAAAAGAGCTGTTCCTAATGATAATATTAATAATCAAGTAATCGTGTAATAAATTTGAGAATTAAATATTACGTTAATATTATTATATCCTAACATTAAATATAGTGTGTAGATCATATGTACATTTGTACATTTAATGTATATATTAATGTGCATAAAAGTTGTACCTATTGTGCACACTGTTCAAACAGCACACAGTGTTGCCTCACTAAGGAATTGCATTGCTTTATAGTAAATTAAATTGCCATTCACAGAATAGCCACTGCAAGGTTCTAAAATGCTGCCACAGCATGAGCTCATTTAGTGTCCATGTCCTTTTATCACACATCATATGATATCCTGCCACAGTGACATTTATGAACTTTGCATGAGGTAAAATAAAACATTGTAAAATAATAATAAAACAAACAAACAAACTTTAATTACACATATAAACAACACTGGTATCCAAATCTACAGTTATTTTGCATCTGTCTGTGCATGCTTTTGCACAATTAAGTACAGAGAAATTATATTTAATCATTCTTAAGTTAAGCTTATGTAAACATAAGCACAAGCACTTAGTGCTATTAGCTTCCCCTTGTGGTCATTGTTCAGACTCCTAAAATGGCTTTATAATGACTTGCAGATTTCCATGATCATTCAAATTGCAGTTATAAATGAGAGCCATAGACATTTACTTACAGAAGTGGGTGTTAAACAGAAAGGTGGTGACTTTAGAAAGAGGTTGGTTCATGAAAATAAGCTTTAATGATTCTTCTGAGGTAAGAGAATTTCAAGAAAATTTTGCATTCATGGCAGTGAGTCATGCCCTGTGAGCATTGCCGCTCTGCAATTCTATTTGCATACAGTGCATGTCTGTTATTTCTTTTAAATATTAGCTGTAAAGTGGTAATGTCCAAGAGACTTGTCCTGCTGAGGTAACTTAAAAGGATTCAGCTATTAACAAATGGACATGCTTTTGCCTGAAATGTCCTTAATCAGAAAGGTCAATGGTAAAAACCAAACAAAGAGTGTCGCTCAAATTAGAATTCAATGTGGGGTAATCTATACTCAATTATGAAAGATCTGTGAATGATGAACTGGTCAGGTGTATAAGCTCGTCTGCCCTTTCTCTTATCCCTGGTCTTATGCTAACACCTCCAGAAATGGATTTTTTCCCATACCTCATGTCTTTTGATGTAGGCAAAGGCTATTTTACCATGCAGACAGAACACAAGATGCTTAGAGAAAGGTCAACAAGGTGTGCTGTATTTTTGTCTTTTTTTATTATTATCTGGAGACTTAAAGATCTGACAAGTCACCATAATGAAAATCACACTCTTCTCTGGCTGATGTGTGTGAGGGAAATAACAGACATCCCAGTGCTGGTGCTTCAGCCCTGTTATACATAAAAGAATTTTTTCATAATTCACTGAGGAATTGAACTGCTTTCCTCTACTGTCATTCACAGCATGGCCACTATATGGTACTAAAATGATGATGCAGTGTGAGATGTTTTCCCACCCCCATTAAAAGAAGAAAAGTAACATCTTGCATATGAGGTAAAACAGAAGCATTGTAAAAAAAATTCAAATAATATAATTAGTTACACATGTAAACACTGGTATCCCAATCCACAGTCATTTTGAACATGTCAACCCATGCTTTTGCCACTATTGTTGGAAAAGTATATACATTTGATAGAAATAATTAAGTGTATATATGGGTATTACTAATACTATTCCTCACACAAAGGTAAATTAACAGTTGTGGACTGTTTCATATCATACTAATATAAATAGAGAGATTTTAATAAAAACAATACATTCAAATACATGGAAACTTGAGAATAATTGAGCGTGAATAAGAGTAAATTCTCCTGGTCTTTGAGATTTATAACTAGTATTTTTAGAGTCAAATGGACAATATAAGAGATAAAAAGTGCATTTTTCACTTAACAACACAGCAACAAAGTGCAATTACTCTAGCACAGGTGTATGTGAAAGTGTGGGCACCCCTAATTAAATGAATATTTTTTGTTGATTGCTGTGGTGTTGAAGACTTTAACACCACCTATGCATGAAACAAACTTAAATTAAGTGTTTCTGAACACTTGATTGCACACTATTTCTTGAATTTAACATATCTAACATTTAATCCTACATCCTTGGAGTGCAAGATTCATATAACCTTTTTACTTTTTACTTTGCATTGGCTAAAACCACAGTCTCCAAAGTATTCTTATAGCCAGCAAACAGTATTGTCTTCTTAATGTTTTTCTCCTTTCCTAATCAGAATGCCAGGTCAGGAATGTTTACAGGTTATGTTGCATGCACAGCAAGATTAGAATCCATTCACAGAATTTCAATAACAATCAAGTCTGAGGACAACAAGGTCATTTCCTGACGCTATTATAAGGATGTTTTTATATGTGTTTGAAACATTCTTTTGTAACATTCAACCTCTTCATTCATTCATTCATTTTCCAAACCACTTTTTTCATTTCAGGTCACCAGGAAACTGGATTTCTTTCTTTTCTTCTTTGGGAAATTAGATTCCAACTGCAACTGACTGACAACAAGTATAGTAAATTAATGCATTTGATTCCAAAATGCCTCTGGTTCATATAAGTGTTAGGTGAAAGTATTTTAGATGCTGCCTTTTGTGATTGGATCACAGTTAAGGTTACCTTCTAATGGCCCTTTCATGTAGATGATGTGCAATAGCATTGCACAAGGGAAAAGTCCATCACTTTGTCTATGCCAGACCTTGCAAAAATAATAGTAGTGGATTGACATTTTATTCCCGCCCCCAACAAAAGTAATAAATAAAGGTAATAATAAATAAATAAAGGTCAAAACCTTCTTCTCATATTTAATTTTGGTCAGGACAGGTGTTGTATAAATGTCTTTTTACATTGAAATCAAATGAAGCATGTCATTTGTGAAGGGATGCCCACATTTCCACATACACCTCTATTTTCCACCCTTGCTTAGCATACCCTGTTTATACTTCTTGTTACTGCTTTGTTTTAACACAACTGAAAACAATGGTTAAACTACCAGTTATCTTCATAGATAGTGTAGTAATGCTGTGGATTAACTGGATGAGGCTCAGAGTCCAAAACTGTTTCCCTTACTAATAATAACCCAACATGCTGAAACAGCAAAATCATGGAATTGAACTACACGCAACACAAAGCTTCTTTATTTATGGAGGCAATAACACATTTCCCTGCTTTGAGTCACAAAGTCTAAAAGTTTTAAAGAAACAAGTGCCAACTTCATTAATGGTATTAGCACCTGGAAAACATCCAAATAAGCAACTGCATTGTCTTTTTAAAGCACAAGTTGTTACTTATTCTTATTTATTAGATTTCCAACCCTCTGTATAAAACGACCAAATTTATTATCATGACCATGTGTGTGTTGAGCTATATGATTGCTCTGCTCAGTACCTGGGATTCCTTTTGTAAGATAAGAGCTTTTTTGTTTCTCTGATGAATGTCTATTCATGGACACAGTTGTGTCATGACCTGAAGAGGTACGTTTTGTTTCATAAGTGCAGAGAGGCTCAAATCTACTGTACAATCGATTTGCTCCGACTTGCTCTCTCTGCCACTGATGTGTCATACCCCGTGTGAAACCTGACCTCTCATTCAGAGTTTTGCCACAAAGTTGTCCTGATGTCCTCACAGTCCCATCTCCCACTGAGGAGCCATGGATGTCCTCTGTGCTAAAACGAGGAGCAGATGACTCCCCAGTCAGGACCACAGCATGGTTTTCATTTCCAGAAACCCGCCCATTGGCTCTTTTTAGCCTTGTGCTGTCGGTGGATTTCATAGAAATGTTTGTGCAGTCCCGGTGTTTCTCACCATGCTGTGCTTTATGCTCCCCATCATCAGAAAGAATTGTGTCAGAGCTGCAACCCACTTTTGTACCTGAAATGTTCTTCCTTTTGGGTGAGCCCTCCCTCCTTTCAGGAATATTTAGAAGAGACTTTATTTTCTTGGTGCTATTTTTGAAGAAGCGGGGCGATGACATGCCACTGGATTTGCTCTGTTCTTTGTCCATTTCAAGAGCTGTTGCTGAAACAGTCCTGGAGGGAGGCTCTTGCCAAATGGTGCATTGAGGATCTTTGCTGTCAGCCTTTTTGAAGTCATGATGAGAGACAGATCTATGGTCCTCCTTAAGAGTTTGTGAATACCCTCCGCCTTTAGATTTTTCTCCTACTGTACTCCTCTCTGTTTGTCTTCTCAACAGAGATCCATACATGTGGATGGGGGATTCTTTTATGTTACTGCTGTATGAGTTATATCTCGTGTCTGCCATGCTGTGCCTCTTATACAAGTTTTCTTGGTCTGGGTCTTTGGGTAGGAATCGACTTTTAGCTCTGCCAAGACTGGCATATATTGTATCTCTTCCTGAGGTGTAGTTTCCTGAGTGGTCTAAAATCTGTATACTCCGTCTCTTTAACATGAAGTCATCAGGTTGCATGTGATTGTCTATTAACCCTGTTTGATTCCATTGTGCTGAGGAGTAGTACTGTGGACCTGGGCGCATTCCAAATTGTTCATCATGGCAAAGGGATGATAAAGACTCATTAGTGTAGCTATTGGTTTCTGGATGCTCCGGTATGGTTGATTTAAAAACAAGGGATGATCTGAGACGAGAATGAACTGCAGGACCATTTTTGTTCTCCATCTCATACTGGTCCAGATAGTCACAGGGTTCTCCAGGGGGTAGCTCGCTGTTTTTGAGGTAAGACTCTATTCTCCAAGAACGCAGAAAAGATTTGGAAGTGTTTGCTAAGCTTGGCAGGTTCTGCTGCATTGAGAGAGCTAGTTTATCATGGCCGTGGTATGACTGGCGCAAATTTGCACTTCTGTTTATCATGTTCAACCTGGAGCTTTCATATGGGTTTTCCACTGTGCTTGGGTAGTGGTTACCCCCATAACACCTGTTCTCTTCTGCTACATTCCAGTTGCTCAAGCCATACCTCGGGTATTGAGGGATGTAGGAAGGCTCCCGTCTTTCCCCTGCGTAGCTGTGCCGTTTGTTGTACTCTGTTGTTTCTTGAAGCAATCTATTTGAAGGAATCAGTGCAGTGGGGACAGGAAGGTCTTCTAATGTACTCTTAATGCCTGGTTGTCTTTCACAAGTTTGACGGTACACCGAATCGAGCGTATGCCTTAAATGGTCTCTTCTTTCAAAGATTCGGGTAGGGTGGCCAAGGTAGCCTTCCACTTTGCCATTTATTCTCCTGTCTGGCAAGATTTCCTGAGGTTGGAATTCTGCTGGAGTAGTGGAACGGGCATAAAGAGTCCGGAACTCCTCATCATAAGACTCCACCAGTCTGCCTGTTATGACTTGGACCATACTGAGGTGGATCTTCTCATAGGACCACATAAAACTGGGGAGAGACATAAACTACATAAATGCACATTCTTATATGAATACTTCACATCTGAGTTGGAATGTGCTTTTCTAGCTTTGATTATTTTCTTCATCTTACCTGTATGATCCAAAAAACACTGTTTGGCAGTCAACTAGGAGAAATTTCTGCCCCATTGCCCCATGGAACTTGGCACCTGACCTACAGAGGTACTCCTGGCCTTTTACAGTACGCACCCTCATGTTCTGCAGACAAGAAAAAAGTATTTAAATAGAGCCAGACATGATATGAGTCTACTGTGTTGACAAACCATAATTAGGTGCACTATAAAGACTACATCCTATTGTCATCTGGAAAGAGTTTTACAGCTGCTTTGCATGGTCCGAGATAAGTCTTTTTCTAGGACAAGGGTCAAATCCTGGAGCTACCTATTGTAATGGACAAATTAAGGTATTAGTTTTGTAATTTCTACTACTATTTAGAGGAAATTGCTGAAACTAAAAAATCTAACAGCAAACGTGGATGTGTCTTATGTGCCTTAGGTTTATGTGTAAATGTGAGTCTTAGTAAATATGAATTTCATTTTACTGGAATAAACGTAGATGGGGGTAAGCAATAGCAAATAACATATATTCTAAAATTAAGTGTCAGGGCCAGAAGCAAAAATGTGCCTTTATGCAACCGCAAAATTCACTCACGATGTGATTGAAATGAATGTTCCATTTACTAAAGCTGCACAGAGGATCACAAACTTCACATAGAACTCTCTAATAACTGCTTATTTTCTGCAGATGACCAGTTTTTAGTCCTGCTCCCTATGGCTTCTGCATGATTTCAGCTCACTCCTGCCCACTTCCTCAGAAAATTACCATCATTTATCCTGTTTCCGCCTACACTCTCTCAACACCTAAGTGGCATTAAATATTTGACATAGCTGATTAACAAGTAAATGATTTTCTACTGAAAAATTGTCAGTCAGATTTAAATTCACTGTGGAGTTATTTTACCATAGGATTTTTATTCTCAATCAGCACAAAGCAAGATATTAGTCCCAGTTATTTTTGGTTGGCTACGCAGTGGGTTAGCATTCATTTGACAAATTGTTATTTATTTTTTGTTTTATAATTTATCATTTACATGTTTGTCAAATATACTGTATTGCAAGTCTGGTGGGAATGGAGGCCTCTGCTTTAGAGCACTTTTCACGACTGTGGCCATTTGATGATAAAAATGCTCTCCCATTTCGGCTGCTCTCAAGAAACTGTTGTTTGCACAATGGGTGGCTTCTAAATGTGTTTATTACATTTCCTCATTGTGTATGTTTTATATATATCGTTCGCAATATCTTGCGACTCAGGGTTATTATCACTGTCATCCTACTCTATGCAAGCGGTTACCCAGCCCAGAGTAAGATTGAAAATAATTAGCACATATGCTAATTATTTTCAGTCCTTCTCTGGACTGGGTAACCGCCTGCTTCTTGGGATGACAGTGATAATAACCCTGAGTCGCAAGATATTGCGAACGATCCTGTGGGAATGCAGGCCTCAAGTGCAAGGTTTTTAAATCATGAATTCATTTGAAATCATGGTGGTGTCAACAACCTTAAAACAAGTTTGAGCATGAGACACAAGAGATACATTGCTTTCCACCAAAATGTTCTGCTCTTAACACACAAACAAAGTGTGAGCACACATTGCAGCTACATCACACCATATCTTTTGCTGTGTCTCCTGCACTTGTTAGTTTCAAAAGGGCATCAAATAAATAGACTGATCTTCTGTCTGAAAGACAGAACTGAACAGCTAAACATGGTAAATGTTGTGTGGCCAAAGCCACTTTGCAATTTGTAAGTATGCTAGGCTACCATTTCTGATTTAAACACCATATTTACTGCATGTAGTTCTTAGTTCTGTTTTACAGACTATATGTTTTCTGTACTGAAAAGCTTGTTATTTCAAGCCATATCAAACTTTATGCCACTGCGATGCCGATGCTACTAAAATTCTCATAACACCTTTGATACACTGAGAAAAAATAACACCTGCTTTATTTTAGGTAGAAAAAAATCACACAGGAAACCAGCCACCTCCAGTTGCTTTAAACATTCCTCTTGATCATCTCACAATTTGTGGAATCTTCTTCCAAATGCATGAGCATGAGGGAGGGAAGAGCAATTTGCATTCTTGCAATCATTTTGCTTGTGAACTGCGCATTAAGGCTTATGCACCAGTTACATATCACATGGGCAGAATGCATTTAATTTGCACCTAAAGCATCTGGCCTTCAATTTTACCTATGGTTGAATCTTGTGGTTGGCCTTAGCTCATGTTATGGAGATCAGTTAAGTTAAGTTTTTTATCACCATGTAAAAGCATGGGTGGAATTTCCTTTTCACAGAAGTTAAAATGGACAAGAGTTATCTTAAACAGACACCTGTGAAAGAAGTGGTGGGAACGTCAATTGCATTTTCAGACCACTAGTAATTATTACAACTCCTCAGGCCAAAGCAGCAGGAACAACTATTTCAAGCACCTAGTCAGTCATGTCTAAAAGCTTTTTTTATCAGAGTGATACTTCCGCTGGTCACCTAACCAGGCATTACTTGTTTTCTTCAGCAAAGAAGCCTTAGTGACAAAAATAAGCTTCTCAGAAAGTAATTTTTTTAACCAATTTTCTGTTAAACCATATTTTTAAAAAAAGAAAATGGCTGTGGTTTATTTTGTCAAACTGAAAAACCAAAAAACAAAAGCAGAACTACAATTAGTCTACAGCACAGTTTATAGCACAAAAGTGTTTTCTTTACTCTGTACCGTACAAGAGAGAACTCTAATTGAGAACTGTGGAATATGCAATAATTAAGCAATTAGTTGCACAGTACTGCTAACAATATGGTCCCTTGATTCTGAGCCTCATTAGGATTGTATTCTTCTCACTAACAGTAAATCTTATTATGTTTGCATATTCAGTGTGAGTGCATAATGTGTACTGGAAAAAAATCTTACTCACCCTTAGTTTTTGGATCTGGATGTCATGGTTTTCGGCCATATTAAGAAAGCTTTTGAAATGGATGTGGTCTAAAAGGATATAGACTGGAACACCTTTGACAGATGCGTCAACCACCTCTTTAAAAATATCCACATCAGTGAATATATCCATTGCAATTGCAATGACCTGTGTGGACATAAGAACAAAACAAAAAAATAGAAACTGCATTGAAAACGATGACCTACAGATTACAATTATTGAACACTTTCGGGATGGACAGGCCATGTAGCACTCAGTGCCCCTCCATTGAGCTGTTAATCAGTAATGGCTTGGAAAATTACTCCAAACTGAGAAAGATAAAAGCAGACAATGAAGGGCAAGCTGAAATTCATCAAATTTTTCAAGCAAATAAATTGTGACCCTAAATATCACACAGTGAGCAAAACTGCAGAGCAGTGAAGCGAGAATGCAGGCAGACTGAGAATATAAACAGTAACTTTATGCTGTAAAATACATAACCCTGTCAAGCCTTCACAACCACTATAGCCAATTTTAGATGGCAAGAAAGCTGAGGTACAGTGGGGTACCAGAGATTCTTGTCATTTTAAACTAATAGTGTCTTCTGATGGCCAACATTCCTCTAGTCAAGCTTCAACAAGCTCAGGATGATGAGCTAGTGATGAGTGGAAGCATGCCTTGTGCCACCACACCCCATTACATCTCAATGCTTCTTACAAGCTTCTTACAGTAATTGCTTACTGTCTTTTTTCCTTTTTTTTTACCAGTTAACCAATGAGCTATAACTTGTGTGCTTAGATCATATGGTTTATATAGTTTTAATGTCTCAAGATTGGGACATGTCCTCAACAGAGTTTTAAAATGGTCTTATCTTAAACATGGTTCTAGGATGAACTTTTAATTAAAATAGAATGTGTGCATTATGTAAAGAATTCTTCAATTTAAAAAGGTTCTTTACTTTTTTAATTAACAAAACAACACTTTCAAAAGAACCATTTTTGGCACCTTTGTTTTAAGAGTAAAGGGATGCAAGTGCACTTAAAACAATCCTGGTTCCATTATGTCACAATGTTGCAGCAAGCTACAAACCTTGAAACATCTGCCAAAGTTAAGCCACAAGGCTCATCCACCCAACCATCCATTTTCTAAACCACTTCTTCCGTTTCCGGGTCGCGGGGAAGCTGGAGCCAATCCCAGCTTACTGCAGGCCTAAGGCAGGGTACACCCAGGACAGGAGGATAACCCATCGCAGGGCAAAACACATAGACAGACGACCATTCATGCACACATTTACACCTATGGGCAATTATTAGTTAGAGCGATCATAGCCTTATAGTGCTGTGTAAACACTTTCTATTTAAAAGAATAATCTTTTTTGGACATCTTTGCAAATGCTGTAAGAGGCACATGCGCAAACTATTTAAAGCACATATTTCAGAAAGTATCTAAGCTAGTAATCTTTGCAAGTTTTGTGCATGTAAAAATAATGAGACCTGTTCATATCTGTTTATGAACAATGTATTTGCATTCATTAACAGCACTGTAGTCAACACTGCGAGTAGGCTCCTATCAGTGAACAGCTGTAGTTTTTTTCAATTTTCAGCATTTTTGGTCCAACCACTGGCAAACATCATTTGCTCTTACCATGCATCTCACATGCTTAAAACCTTATATCATACATTGTCAGGACATGTAGAAATATGCTTCACCTGGTGCTCATCTGCGTACCCCCTGGGTATTAATTCATAAACCTATTAAGGGAGCAAGACTGCCTTTTTCATGTATGGTCGCGTAAAGATATTCATAAAGTCATTGCCAGCATTAATCCTGAAAGAGTGCAGTGCAGTAACTGCAGCTCTGTGTGGAATCACTAGAGTTAAGTTAAAACCTGCAAAGTGCATTTGAGCTCTGAACTGGTGGGGCTAAATGAACTCTACAGGAATTAATGTAGTGCTGGTGATTATGCAGAAACAAGCTTGGCAGCTCCGCCAAAGTTCACTATTTTGTCACTATTTTGACAGCTTCGTTGCACATGGTCTTTATGTCCTCAGAGCACTAAACTCAAAAACTGGTGAATGTTTATTTATTTATTTATTTTTGGGATGGCTACATCAAAACTTGGCAAAACTAGTTTAATAACAAAGTATTTTTTGTCTTTTCTCCCTGCACTTCCCAGGCCTCGGAATGGCATGCTCGTATACCATTACTCGTCAAGCTATTCAAGCAACTGTTTATTTTTTTAGTGCTGGTCAAACTTCTATCCTGCCAAACTACAGTTTTTCTGCACAAACCTCATCACCTCCGCTCTGACATAAGCAGGAGCTTCATAAACAAACTTCCTGTTATTATTTTATAGCCTCTGTTTTCAGAATATGTTCTCTGCCCTTAGTCATAACTGCTGTTTGAAACAATATACTTTGCATTCATGCCTGGGAGTATTGTCCTCAGTAACCTTGCAGGCCCTGTGCTGACCTGTTGTTTACACACTTCTACTGCCGGCTAATGAAATATGATCTGACTGAGTTGATAGACCACATTTCTCCTTCACATTCACCTCCTTTCGCTTGCGGGACACTTCACAATGGCTAGTCATATAAAATGACATTTGACCCACATGCCAATGTTTGTCCACCTGATTGACAGTATCCCAGTTGTTATGCATGAAATGCACTGAAAAGCAGCACTGAAAAGTAGACAGGAAAAGACCTGGGCTTCCTTAACGGAATAGTTCAGTCAATAAAGCTAATGAAACAAAGTGAATAGCCGCCAATTATCATTCTGCAAATATAGTTATGCTAATTTGTGGCCACTGGCTTCTATGTGTTCTTAGTCATTTATGCATGTTTAGTCAAACTACGTCTTTAAAGACTCCTGTGACAAATTTATTGCAATTGTATGGCAGCATTTGCTTATTCTTCCTCAAGACCACAGTTGGTTAAGTGTAATGTCGTTGAATAGTGAAGATAAAATGAACATTAAACCTAATAAAAATATAATTTCATTGACTATATACTTGGTGCACATCACACTCCTTCACACACACACACACACACACACACACACACACACACACACACACACACACATACACACAGAGGCAGGAACTCACTCTCTCAAGGAAGTGCTCAGTTCACCACAAAATTGTCTTGCTAATTAGTGGTCACTAGCTTCCATTCATTGCTGCTGAGGTGCATGGTAGCATGCGTGGCAATGTTCCTATCATATATTTTATACATTTATTGCAAAAATGTAATATTTTAATAATAATATGTTTACTCAGGAGGTCATTCTATATATAGTATATTATTTAAGCCATTTAAAAAGACAATAGGTATTAATGCTATATATACTTGTATATATAATTGTTGGTACCCTTCAGTCAATGAAAGAAAAACTCAAAATGGTCACAAAAATAACTTTAATCAGACAAAAGT
>JBBPDA010000145.1:11357587-11375004 GCA_037974385.1 Arnoldichthys spilopterus
CTGCATTTAACCCATCACACGTGCACACGTGGAGCAGCGGGCAGCTTTCAACAGCGCCCGGGGAGCAGTGTAGCAGGTCCCAAAGGCAGTGTCCTAACCACTAGGCCACCACTGCCCACAAATGTGTTAACAGAAAGAGTTTCATTATTGTTAGAAGGTCTGTGGTACTGTACAGAACCTTTTTTGTAGGAGAATATTCAAAATATTCAATTTTATGTGTCTTTTTTTAGATTGTTTTGTTTTTAATGAAGCATCTTAATTCTGACATAAATAATAATTATTATCTCATATTGTGCAAATGAGATCATGCTAACTAATTGAATGAGTCTAAAGCTATTGTCTGGGAAAAGTGTAACTTTAACAACACCTTGTTAGTGTAGATTTGCTTCGGGTGTTGCTGTAGGTTTGCAATAAAATGTGCAAACAAATGAGATGGAATAATGAATCCTATCCACTCTCACGCAGTTACACTTAATATGGCTCTATTGATATAGAGCTATTTGGCATACACTAAATTATGTAAAGGTAATTTTTGAGAGACAGTTTGTATTGTAATTGCAGTGTTTCTAGTCTGTGGCACTGATGACCCATTTGTGTTCTTTTAAGACTTGAAAGGCATTTAAAATAATGCCTATATTGTTAAAAAAATGAACAACTATGACTAATGCCACATTTAAACTATCAGGTGTCCATATTTACAGGTGTTTACAGATTGAATAGGTTCTCAAGTAGCAAATAATGTTGATTGAATGTTTGGCAAAAGCATTGATTGGACATAGATTTCTGAGGTAGAACGTGCATTGATCTTGCTTGTTGTAATGCAACATTGGAAATACAACCATGTTAAACATTGATGCAACATTGATTCAAAGGCCGTCACTGATGGATTGTTTTAAACAGTGTTTGTTACTTTGCAGAATTGGTTCATTGTTAAAAACATAGTAAATTCTATTCTATATTTACAAAATATTACAGACTTACATTTTTAGGCATTTAACAGATACCCTGTTTTATGATGGGAGGCAACTTACTTAACAACTTCTTGGGGGGGCCTGAACCTCTAATCATCTATATTACTCTTTTACACAACTATACATGTTTTTTTACCATCGCAATCTGGTAGAAAGGTCTTATAGCCATGTAAAAGAGCTCTAAAGGATGGTGCAGTGGGTTAGGTAATCACCCTGTGTACGAAAGGTGGGAGGCTTAAAATTTCTCTGCCAAAATTATAGATCTGTCACAGGGGATGCCCTTGTCATGCTCAATTATTGTAACTCTTAGTCTAAGCCATCAATCTATATCCGTGATATGAGATCCCATGTTTAACTGGCTTTGTATTGAAGCCAGATAAGGATTATTAAATTAATTAAATTCAGTTTAGAATAAAAATAGGGTTTAAGGTGGCTTGTTATTGAACACATTAAACAAAGCATTTTTTTTTACATAATACCTTATGCCTGTTTTGGTATTTACTTTGTATTAGTGTATATGACTATCAAAGTGTTTTTATTTGTTTCATAAATATTGCTAAATCATCTGCATCAACACTTCTAAAGGCAGAATAATCACTGAATATTAAACATTGCACCAGGCATTATCACATTTCAGAACCAAAAGTTTGCTACAAAATCTTCAATAAGTGTTTCAGCAAATGGCCATTTTTAACAATTGTAAGTCTTGTGGTCTTTGGGTCTTCAAAAAAAGCCTAATGATTATACTAGCTTAAGACAACTGTCATTTTTCATTCATTTTAATTTTTTAGAATCATATTTGTATATTAAGCACAGTACTACTGTCATTTCTAGTTCTGGTTTTGAACAATAATGTCTGACAATCATGTCAAGTACTTTCTTTGTCCTAAATTCTGGTTTCTCCTAGGTTAGGCTGAGTAGGTAAGCAGAAAGTTAACATGCTAACAAGGCACTGCTCCAATACCAATAGACAATGCTCACGTTTACGTTTTTAACATATGAGTAACTTCAATTGTTTTTATTTAAATTAGAGCTGACATGAGAAGTTTAAATAATGTTTGCACCAGGCTAGCACTACAGCAGATGTTATACCCCCATCATAGCACTAGTAAAAAAGCCAGGTCTCTTCCCCATATGTAGTGTAATGAAGGCAGTGGTGCTCTCACTAAATTGTTCTCACAGTGTTTACTTGCCAAAACATGACATTTTTCTGTTAATTTTGGAGCCACTTAACTGCTAATTGATTTTGCTTGGTATCTATTTTAGTAGCCTATTTAATTCCAAAATCATCATACTATGCTAATTTGAGAAGGTTGTATTGGCTTATAAGGCCAGGGGGTGCAATCTAATAAGCATTAAACTGTAAAACCAGCTGTCATTGTGTTTAAACTATCCTCCATCAGCATTTTGCAAAACAAAGGGAGTGTGATAACAGATTTACACCACTCAGTCTACTGGCTAAAACTTGACAATTATGTTACATAATTATTGATATGCATGAATTTGTAGTTTGGCACCAATGGCTTGGGTCAGTTTTCCAGTCTAGTTATATAGGTGACTACATGATGGAGAAAGTTCACAGAAAATCCTTTAAAACTGATGTTCTAGTTGGACAAGAGCACACAATGTACCTAAATGTCAAAAATAATAAAGATAGCTTGTGTGACTAAATTGTCAGTCAGGGTCATAATGGTACAGTTATTATGAGCACATAGCTGTCAGTCACTGTATGGATGGCTGATATGTAATGATATTCTGCTGATGAAAGCAGCTCACCTGCTGTTCCAGAAGAAGTGTATTTGTGGGAATAGCAGCCAGCGCTTTGTAGGTGGACTTGATTTTGTATGGCTATAAAGAAATGGTTCAAAGGAATGTGTTTTAGGAAATAATCAGAATCAGAACTTCACAAGCTTTGCACCTATAGCATGTGTACAATGTCTGAGCTCCCATGCCACTGAGACACGCTAATGTGCATGCCAAACTTGCCCTTCTTAAAGCACATAGTATATCACTCTGCCTTTATGTTAGTAAGCTGGTAAAGATCATATTTCCCAGTGATGTGTGGGACCTTGGTCAAGAAACATGCCAGTCATAAAATGAATGCCTCCCTGCTTTCATGGTTGTTAAGGCATGCAGGTGGCATGCAGTCGAGAAACTTGAGAGCATGCCTGTTACCTTTCTGATTTTGCCACCCCTGTCGGTACAGTCTGGTGTACCATCTCGGGAAGGGGAAGGTGAAGAACAGAGTGAGTGAGAAGGAGAAGGGGAGAGCTGGCGGCTGAGGATTGCTGGAGAGGGAGAGAGGGTGTAGCAGTCTGGAGTGGGGGACCGTGAGCTTGGTCTGGGTGAGGCAGGAGGGATATCGGGTGTGTAGGCCAGGTGCGTGAGGCCATCCGGCCGAGGGGGAGATACTTTGAGGGCTGGAGATGCTGAGAGAACTCGCTCTAAATCAAGGAGGGTTTTTCTGCCATTTTGCAAGAAAGAACTAGGCTTGTCATCTACGTGCTTTAGGACCCCTGAAGCAAGGATATCTTTGGACTGTTGAGCAGGTTTGAGGTCAGGGATGGTAGAGGGATCGTGTGGCATCTGTCGGTATTTTAAATCTACGGATGGTAACGTATTCTTTAGAATGGGAGAGAGGTCCTTTATTTTCTGTCCAGCTCCTTGACTAGCGCAATCTAAAATATGTTGTGGCTTATTTAAATGCCCTTCAACTGGGGCTGCAGCATAAGTACATGACACTGATGTGGGTGTTTGGCTCTTTGAACTGCAGCAGGACAGATGGCTTGATTTAGGAGATAGGGACCTTGGAGTGAAGAAAGATGAAAAGAGCAAAGAGCTCGGCACCGTAGGCACATGACTGTCTTTATAGACTGGTCTGGACAGATGTCCCAGAGCAGGTTCAAAAGGAGAGGAACTTGGCAAGGTCAACAAGCTGATGTCCTCAGGTGATGGAATGTCCCTTCTGACTGTAAAACTTGTAGAGTCATATGAGTCTGTTGTTTGCAGTGGTGTGGAAGAGATGCTAGCCTTATGCTTGTTATGCTTCATGGATGACATGGATAAGGTGTTAGAGATAAACCTTTGTGATTTTGGTCTTGCATTGTGAATTGGTTCTGTATAAGCTGGGGTTTTACAGGCCTCTATAGGAGCTATGGAAGAGGCTGCAGAACAGGCCATGCAGGAGGACATGCTGGCTGGGCAAATGGGCCAACAGGGAGAGTAGGGTCTCTGTGAAGCAGAAGACAGTATTGGCAGACGGCCCTTCCTCAGGATGGCCGTTAACAAGGACAGCTGGGTGGGTGGGGGCCTATGGCGGGCACGGGCAGACATGGGACATGGCGAAGGGGCTTGACTGTTGCAACAGAGTGTCTGTCCAGAGGGGAGTGGCATCTGTAGCAGACTAGAACCCGGGGCAAGTGTGTGACGTTTGATTCTCAGCACCGATGGAGTGAAGGCGCCTGACCTCACCGAGGAGCACGGAGAGACAGTACCACTAAAAGGAACAGGAGAAATGCTGGGAGATAACATTTGGAGGGCGGACCAACTCCTGTCCCGCTCTGAGCATTCAGAGAGAATAGATTCCTTGGACGAGGCAATAGATGGGAAAAGGTCCACAGAACTGGCTGGGCTCAGGACTTCCTCCTCTCTTTGGGACACACGGTTTAAAAACAGCCCTGAGCTGACCTCAGCACCCTGAAAAGTGTTGTGACACTCTAGCTTAGAGATGCCTGGCTGTTTATCATTTGGCTCCATGGTGACAGTGCTAGGCCTGGGGCTTGGGCAACTTTTTTCAGCATAAGCCAACATGACTGGGGTAGGGGATGGGGAAAGAGCTGAATTATCAGTAGATGTGAGCTGAGAAGAAAAGACACAGGATATTAAAAATATACAATATTTTAAATAAATATTACAACAGGATAGGACTTTGAAGTCTATTTCATGTGATATCAAAGGGTATTAAATTAGGTTGATGCCATTGCTTAAAACTAATTTCTTTGTCTAAATTCCAGTTCACTAGCACAATTATTACTATGGGACACTATCTGTTTTCTCTGTTTAAAATCCATTTAATCATCTCTCTTCTACACACTTTTCATTATAATGAGGATATTCTTAAAAAAAGGAAGAAAGACAACTTTGATGTTCTCAAACATAAGAGGTTTTTGAATAATTCTTCTCGCTATCACAAATCGAGTGCTGGAAGCAGAAGCATATTCAAGTTCTGATTCGAAGGTTTTCTCAACAGAGCACATTAATTTGTCCTCTTCAGTCTAAGTAATCTTTGCCTTTTCATTCTAAACTTTATAGCACATACCATTTGAGGAAAAGTGTCACAGTGGATAAAGCGTCTCAGATTTGTATATCTCCTGAGGGTCCGAAACAAAGCAAAATTCTGACTAACCTGTTTTTGAGTGTTCTTGCTCATCTCTTGTGGCTCTGTGTCTTCAGAATCTGTAACATATACAATCTTGGCCTTGTAAACACCTTTGTCTGCCATGCTGTCTTCAGATACCTCAGGGTCTTCTAAAGTCTGGCATAGGTACAGGAAACGTTTCTAAGCAACACAGAATCTGAAACGTCAGCCATCCCAGAGTGGATTTCACTCACGAACAGCTATTTCCAGCACCTCAGCATTGCAATGATGGGAATGTGTGTATGCCTCCCTCTCGCCTACACATCTATTTACCAGAAGGCCTGTCCCTCATGTATTGCTCACATGTAAGTGCACATGATTCGCCTTGATTGTGTAAGAGTTTCAGCAGATGCTCTTTGCATGCAAACAGTGTGCTGCCTTGGGACGTCAGGAAGAATTATTCTTTAGTACAAGAAACAGCACTTCAATATGGTTTGAATAAACTTCTAATAGGAAACACCTGTGACTGTTATAACCCATGTTCTTACTTCCAGGTTGATTATGCTTATATGAATACAATATTAGTACTAAATTTAGTTATGTAAATAATTACATATACATTTGGTTTAAATGACACCACATTGTGATATTGTGCAAAAGGGCATAAAGGGAATAGAGGGCATAGAGAATGTTACCTGTGAGGAAAACAACACAAATCCTGCTTTAATCAAGGGCTTTGATTATGTCCCTTACCTTCAGTCTACTTGACCTATTTTCCCATGCTGAGACCTGAAGTCTGCTCTCTGTAGGCAGCTTTTTCAGAATGGGCAGAAAGGTGAATGACTTGAGCTTGGTTGCGAAAACAGTGGAGACCTAAATGAAAAGACCATATAAAAAACATTTAGGACCATTATAATGCAAGACCATTTTAACTGGATAAATGTAAGACAAAAATCATGGTCATCTCCTTTCATCACCTTTTTCAGTGGCACCTCTGCAATACACACAAAAGCATAAAAAAATGACCTGAATAGAGAAAATGTATTCATCTTAATAAAACTCAAAGGCATATAAACCAAGGACACAAAATGTGGCACTGTACTAAATAAAAGAAAAGTACAGCCAAACTTCTTAACCAAACACTTTAACCTGCTACTTCATTTTAAAGTGAAAGCTCCACTTACTTCCACAAAGTTTCAAAGCTCCACTTAATAATGGTGCCTAATTGGTTCTTGCCTTGGATGTATGGTTCTAGGGAAAATGTTTAACTAGTTTAAATTGTACTTCACGTGGAAGTTCTTTAGTCTTTAACAGGTGCTTTGTACTTGCACATTTCATTCACATCATGTTTTCTTTAAAGAAGTTCTGTAAAGAGTTGATCACTGTGAAGGTTGCAGTCAAAAGTGATTCTTCCAAGACTCGACTTGAACTGACAATTTGAAAAACTAATGGAGATACATCCTCAAATGTATGACATGGTTCTTAAGCTCCAATTTGTAACTTAACTGTTTTAAATAAAAAACATACATAAGAAACAGTAACAAACGAACAAAAAAATCTAATGTTAATACAGCAGGGGAATATGGAACAAATATATTGCCTGAATAAAAGTATTAAAAAATGTTTTCCTTGAGGCTACCATTCCAGTGACACCATTTGTACCCAAAAGTATTTCTTAGAGATAGAGAAGAGCTTAGGCTTGTTTCTAGTATGCAAGTTGTCCAGCTATTGTTTCCTTGTCAATGTCATAGAGGGTCCAATTAAAAAGGTTTTTGCAAATGAACTTTAAATTACTCTTTTTAATTCAGCTCTCCATTTCTTTCAAGTTATTATTATCATTTTATTTTTATTATTATCCCATTTTGCTTCAAGAACCAACCCCACTGGGGAAAACATACAATAGTAAAATAAAAAGTAAGGTATAAGACGTTATTTTTTACCTGATTTTAGCCCTGTTTTTCTCATGAATCACTCAAGAAAATGAAGTGTACTTTCTCCAAATGATGTGTAGGCTGTTGTGCTTTAGGTCTGGGTGGAATTCAGGCAAAACAAAGACACCATTCAATATGCATAAATGTGGGAAGCAAAAGTACAGCCCAGTCCCGGTCACATCTGCACAGCTGATACAGATTATTGACCTACCTCTTTGGGAAATGTTTTGTCATTATTTTCCTCAGACCTACATTCTCTTTTAACATGAAATTACATATTTAAAGGTATATTAAAATCCAGCACTGTCATATCTTCATTATCTTCATAGCTGACCTTATAATTACAGTCAAGGCTAAGAAAGCTTTTTAAAGGCCAATCACTACTGACAGCAATTTTGTCCAAGACCAAGTAATATGCTAAATTAGATCTACTCTTTATCTCATTTATTTCTTCTAGACACGGTTAAGCCCTATTTGAAATCAGTGTGTTAAATTTTTTTGTTTTGTGTTGCCTCACAAATGACTTAACTATTTTGTGTCTGATTCCAGGCTTAGCAGTGCAAAAGAAGACCATGTGTGTCACAATTCAAGGGTGATAGGAAGTATGCGCGAGTGTGAGGCTTTCTAGTATTTATTTTAAATAAATCAACAAGATGCCTCCAGGGGGGAGATATTTTTTTTTTGGGGGGGGGACTATTGGGCTCGCAGCTGGCTCAGGAAGTCAGTTCAGAAGAGGAGTCTGATGTCCCTCCTGAGGCTGCTGGCTGTGCTTTGGAAAGACCAGGGCACAGAAGTCGCAGAGGATCTCCTGAGCCGGCTCTGCTGCTCAATGGTAAGGTACCCGAACTCCCCACATGCCCAACGCTCGAACTGGGGAGCGTGCTCATTTGGGAGCAGCTCCACGAGTCGACTCCCCAGCTCCACAAGTCGACTCCACAGCTCGTGAACTCAGTGAGCCGCAGGCGACTAAGGAGAAAAGGACCCAGACGTCACTGAAGCAGTGTCACAACAAGGGACAGCTCTACACAGACGTCACCGCCGGAGCGCCCCGCCCCCGCGTCGAGGACGCTGCCTCAGAGCTCCGCCCCCATGTCGCTGAAACAGCCAAGTCCTGTGTCAAGGACGTTGCCGAGCCACGCCTCCGCATCGTTGAGGCCGCAGACTATGTTTCCCAGGCCGGAGACTATGTTTCCCTGGCCTCAGTTTCCATTTTGTCAGTCCCAGCCTGTTTTTCCTATGTTGTGCTTTGTCCCTGTGCCTGTTCCCTTGAGCGTTCTGTCTGGTTTCTTGTCCCAGTTTCATTTTTAGTGTTATCTTCTCTTAGTCTACGTCCCTAGTCATGTATAGTAATGTTTGTTTAGTCTGCTCTGCCTTGTGCCGGTCCATGTTTGTATTTTCTGTCCTTAGTCTGGTTCCTTGTCTAGTGTTTTGTTTTGTACTGTCTTGTAGTGCCCTCTTTGCTTTTTGTCTTTTGGAGTCCCAGTGTGGCTCCTTTTGGAGGGGAGTAATGTAAGGGTTGTAGTGTTCCTTGTAGTCTGGTTAATCTTGTCCATGTCCCTGTGTTCTATTAGTCTGGTCTGTGTGATTTGTGTCATGTGATCTTAGCCCTGCCCTTGCCCCGCCTTGTCTCCGCCCTCATTTCATGCTGTTCCTAGTTTCCTGTCAGGTGTTCCTTGTTTCATGTTCCCCATATATACCCCTGTGTTTGTCTTTATATGCTCACTTAAAAAATGGACATGTTATTTGACTACGGGTGATACCAGATACCACATGCTTCAGTATGACAATGACTGGCTTCTACTAATTCTTGAATATGTGCTAGCAAGTGGTCTGGAAATGGATATAGTCTAAAAGAGGCAAGGTATAAAGATGATGAATAGACTAATTGAGCTAGTTCTTGAGGCCACATTGGAAGTCGACTTCCGAGACTTGCTTAATGAAAGTCACTATGTCTCCAGAAGACCTTGAGTGGTTTGTTAGCTGTAGTTGTGGTTTGTAAGCTGTGGCTATTCTGCTGTAGGTCTAGCTCTCCACATGGCTCTGGGTGGAAGTAACAAAAATTGCTTTCTGTAAATAATACATCTGTGCTGATTTTCAGAGCCACACCTTTTTATGAAATCCCACCCAAGTTGATTAAATCAGTTTAGTCACTTCACATGCATATTCCTGACCTTTATTTTTATATATATTTTTAATTCCACCATCCTTAAATTATATATGAATCATGGCTCAGTTTTCATCATATCACACCTGCTGTAAATTAATTAAATCACTTGATAATTTATCACTTTATTTTTCAGTAATAATAATAATCCATTATTGGCCTTCTATTTTTCAATTCAGATGCATTTTCAACATCTCTCTTTTTATACATTCCTTTTTGTTACTTTCTCCCTTCATAAATTTGCTCCTTTTGTAAAATTACAACAGTGAATCATAGTGGATGATGGAATATCATGACCTGTTTTTGCCTGTATGCCTTCTAATCCTATATGAACAAGATGGTTAAGAATGCAATAATGACTAATTATGGGACAGAGGGAAGAAAATAAAAAAAAGAACTAAACAAATGGACTAAGAAAACAAAAATGGCTAATTAAACGGGCAGACATGCTGGTTAAAAAAAGCACAGGAGAACATTATACTCCCACTTTTACTCCAGTCCATAATTACACTCATTAGTGGGGGACTTCCATATATATATGCGTAGGTCTGGTGACCTTGGTCTTTCAGATGAGGTCCACAGCTTTGTGAAGGGGCTCACTGACATATAAATGAGCCTTCTGTCAGAAAATATGGTCTGTTTGAGTGTCTGTCTGTGTGGGTTCATTCTTCTGACGTCAAGCAAGCGCAGTCACCCGGGATCTACTACATCACCTGTCTTATATTTTGTGTAAAGGTCTTCACATGAAAGACCAAAGTCCTAGACCTCTACGATGATCAGGGGACTAGGCGTGCAGGTTGTAATTTGGAAACATGAACATTTCAAATTCAAGTGCTGCCAATTTCTACTCAGATGGAAACTGAAACTTCCTCACAGCAGCCAAGGTTAAACCACTTTACTAGTTTTTGCTTTTCCCTCCTTTATGATGGTGCGGAGATGCCCAGCTGTCCATGGCTTTGCATTAGACCTGCTTTACAAGACTGTTTGACTGATAAAAACAGACCCGTGGGATTCCCCAAGACTATATAATCTGCCCTCTATTTTTCCTTTTGGCATCTTCTTTTCCTCTCTTTTTCTTTGATCAGTGACTTAAGTCAACATCCCTAACCACTCAAACAGTTTATCTCTATTTGCTTTACAGTTATTTGACTGTAATTATAGCTTTAAAGAAGTTCCTCTCTTCTTCCTATGCTTGGGTAATAACTTTCAGCTCTCTTTTAATGGCTTAAGAGCATTTTGACTGCCAAAGCCATGAGCTGAAGTCCTGAGCTCATATTAGATAAGTGCATAGTTGTGCAACACATTCCATTAAGGTTGATTATGGAGAATTTGCTAGAGAATTAATAAATCTGTGATTCATGATGAAACCGATATTTTGAGGGCAAAGGGGATTACACAAGAAGAGTGAGTGTACTAGGGGAGGAGACCACAGATCACTTTGTTGATATAGTAGTATTCATGTCTGAGATGCCTGATCTAATACGTTGCTTTGCATTCTTTTTTATGAGTTGCTGCTGTAAGCCCAATGGGGTTAATAGACTTTATATGGACTAATATTAATTATGCGAGATTCAGTTATTTACTACTGTTTCCAGTGCTTTGTGATGAAAAAGCTCATAACATGATTCAAATTGTTCTCAGTTCTCGCCAATACAGTTTTGCAGTTTGTGGTATTTTTAAGGCTGCTGCACGAGACTGGTTCTTTCAGTTTACTCCAACCACACATCACCCTGCTATATTTGCCCTCCTCAGCTCAGACAGCAGTTATTTACAACTATTACTGTCAAACATCCACATCATTGGTCGTTATTTATAACTGATGTTGTGTCTGTCGTGGCTACTTGCTTTCCACCTCCTGTCAAGTTTGTGGGAAGTGGGGATGCTTAAGGGTCTGCTTAACCCCCAGATTTCAACACTGCAACCACTAAAAATAATTGAAAAGGTGGGTGTTAGTTTAGGTTGGAGTTTATTTTTATTTTATTTCTTTATGTATTTTCATGCACATGCACTGCATTGTCATTACAGCCAGTCTCTTCTCTTGTCATTTGACTGCTTTTGTAAGTGAGTCACAAAATCACAGGTGAGTTTAGGTGTCCAGAGCTAAAGTGTATGCAGAACTGTAGGGTAGTTCTGAGCCCCAAAAGGCCAAATCATGTTTTTAAACTGTGCAAAATCAACCGACGTAATAATGTCCCAAGTCTGGAACACATTTGCCTTTAGATGTTTTATAGTCATCTCTTTCTTGATGTGTGTTCCAAGTTTTTAATCTCAGCATGTAGCTTGACTATGAGTATTACACATTTAGTTACAGCACCACAAATCAAAAATCTGTTGAGCTCATTTGTGTAATGTTGGTCCAGAATCAGAGCGAGCAGAATGTGCAATTTGTCTAGATTATTGTTTATTAATGACTGAAGCACTGATGAAGCAAAACTGTTGCTTCGAGAGGGGGCAAAAAATGTTCTGAAGTGTCAGTTTTAAAGGATTTGACTGTTTGATTCAAACAAGATAAAACACCAATGGAATTTTTAACTTTTTAAAATTTTTAAAAACATAAGGGTGCCAGAAAGGTTTCTTTGTGTGATGCCACAGAACAAGTTTTGGCTGTCTAAAGAATTTCTGTGTATAGATCTTAAAAGAACCGTTTCTGTAAATGAGTTTAAAGAACCTTCATAAAATTCCAAAGGTCTCAAAAGAACCATTGAATTGGTAAAGAACATTATGTGAAGGTTATGTACACCTTTTAAAGGTTCTTTATGAGGTGCTTTCTGACTGGAGGAAATTTTCATAGTTCTTAGAACCACTGGAGGAACTTCACTCTTTTTGTGTGTTCCGAGAAACTGAGAACGATTATAGTTTTTAGAATGACATTTTGAGGATTAAGCTCATTCTTTAGGGCAGGTACTTTTTGTCACTAGAGGAACCATGAGTGAGTGAATGGTGATTGGTCAGGGTGAAAGTGTACAGGGTCTGCGGCCACCATTTCTAGACTCTGTGAGGGGTTTGTCATAAACAACCGTTTTTAAAGCTAGAAAACCTGAGAAAAACATGGACAAATGCATGCACAGTGAAGTCCAAACTTTAGTGAAAGTGACTATTTGTCATTGTGGACACACTTAAGCACCACAACGAAATTTGACCTCTGCATCTAACCCATCACATGTGCACACGTAAAGAAGAGCGGGCAGCTATCAACAGTGTAGCGGGATGGTACCTTGCTCAAGGGTAGCTCAGTGGTGCCCGGGCCAGGACTTGAACTTGCGACCTAAACACTAGGCCACCACTGCCACTCAAATTTTATTGAGCTGATATCTGACAGGGAAAATACAGTAGTGTTCTGGTGCCTTCAGGCACTTTGATCACAGCATCCTACATCTTCTTGTGTGTGGCCACTATACCAACCATTGGCTGGCTTACTTTCACCTTAGCATTCCTACTGGAATTGCAAAAGATTCCCAATGTGTAGATCCTCTCAAAAATTTCCTAGAACTGTTCGAAAGTATCTATTCTTACATGTCTCAACTCCTTTAGGGAACTAAATGGTTCTTCTCTGACATTGCTCAACCCTGTGTGGCATTTTTTTACACATTGTAGTCCAAAAGGAAAGATCTTCAACCAGATGGTCACACCAGTGCTACGCAACCTCAGAAGCAATAACAACATGCTGCAAGTCCATGTCTGCAAGTCTAGTATCTTGAATGGGGAATTTTTGTCTTTCTACTGGATCATATTCTTTCTACATGGCCTGTTGCTACATATCCAGTGCAGCCTTCTTGTCTGATAAGGGTCAGCATGCTGAATGACAAAGTATGTGAAGTGACGTTCTGTACAGTCCCATCCTCATCAGTCCAGCGGCAGTACTGAAGGCATCGGAAAAGCAAAGGCCACTGACGACAGTGGGTGGATGTAGCAGTTAGAGACACAGCGTCCCTCTGTGAGTATCAATGGAGCCTATTGATAGGAGCGGTCGGGCGGAGGGCAGGGGGTGCCGGCAACACAAAACCTCCTCCATCCAACATGTCAGAGCAAAGAGAGAGCAGTACCCACAGCCTCACCCTACGCTGTTGCATAATCAGCCCGAATAAATCACGGATTGTACATGCTCACAGACACAATCAGGCATACACATGTACAAATGCATACACGCATGGACATGCATTCACGCAGTACATACCCACACATACATACAGTACAGTCCCACATAGAAATACAGAGAAATGTTTCTAAACAGTCTTTTAAAAATAGTACATTCTTCAAAAAAAAAATCAATTTTGCTTTTAAATGATTTGGTTCTTTATATTTATCCTTTCAAATTTGTCCTTATGTACATGCAGTTCTGAAATTATTGCTACCATTTGTGGAACTAAATTAAAATCAAATAAACACATGCAATTAGCCATATTTAAACAAATGGGTAAGCTACATATTTTAAAAATGTTGCACCCTCATTACAAATTTTTGGTGTATCCTCCTCTAGAATAATAGCTGAACTGAACTGCTGTTCTCTGTGTGGCTTAACAAAGTTGGAGATCATTCATTGAGTGATCTTGTCCACTTCTCCATGCTGAACATTTCCAGTTTTTCTGATATCCTTGGCAGAAACAGATGTGTTTTTGGTTAAAATCTCCTGGTAGTTAGTGGAATTCATTACGCCATTGATTTTCACTATAGCCCCTGGCAGTTAGCAGCAAAACAGCCCCAGAACATCAATGATCCACTGCTATATTTGACAGTGGGTATCAGGTGTTGTGAAATCCTGCAGAGTTTATGGGTTACAAATTTGAATGATTGATGTATGGAAAAGCTTCTATTATGCCTTCCAAAACTTCTTTCAAATAGCTTCTGGTCATGGAGTTGGTATCTGCGCTCTTCTTTGTCTCTTTTAAGTGAAAATGACTATTTATCAATGTGAACTCATTCAAGCACCACGACGAATTTTGACCTCTCCATTTAACCCATCACATGTGTAGACGTGGAGCAGTGGGCAGCTTTCAACAGCGCCCAGGGAGCAGTGTAGTGGGATGGTACCTTGCTCAAGGGTACCTGAGTAGTGTCCAGGCCGGGACTTGAACCTGCGACCTGCAGCACCGTTGAAGGAGTGATTTCTATTAGATAAATGGAAAGTAATGTATGCAAACATTTTAATTTACATCCTCCAGATTTTATATTATTTCAGATTTTTAATCATATTATATTATAATAAATGTTATTATATTATATGTAATTATAATATAATAAAACACATGATGATGATGATTACTATTCTTATTCTTATTCTTATTCTTATTCTTATTCTTATTCTTATTCTTATTATTATTATGCTGTCCTTTATATAAATGCAGCATATGCAAGCAGCAGCTACCAAATAAAGAGTCACATGTTTACAGAATTAATAGCCTGTACAGTTGACACTGATGGCTAGACACAAACAAGTCTAGAGACAGAAATATATACACACACATACAAACATGCACACACTCACACACACAGACACTAAGATAAACAAACATGCCTCACATTATGCCCCCAAATCTGGACACTCAGACACCCAGGCAAATACCACCCAACCCTCAACCACCTGTACACACACACCTTGTTATATAGGAGGTTAAAGCAATATGACTTATAGCTCACCTGTACTGGTGTGCTTTCCTGACACAGAGACAATATCTAGAGGCTTCTGTGGTTACTGTTTCTATAAAGGACCCTTCATCAACAAGTTGACATTTACATCAGTAGTCTGTTTGCTACTGACCCAAAGCAATGTTTGGACACAGCCTACATACAGCTCTCATCTATACCTTTTTCTTATTGGTCCTGCAACACTTTACTGGATCCCCTCTACATAACGACATAACCATGCCATAAACATGGCACAGAACATGCTATAATGTGTGATGTCATGCCCGTTTATGTCACAGGTTTATTTAAAGTCATGACATCATTGTTTTACTGTTATATTTACAAACATAACGTGATTATAACTCAGGACAGTACATGACCTGCATGTGGATATCAGCTGATGCCATTTATAACTTATAGAAATTACAGATATACATATATATATATATATATTTTTTTTTTTATATATATATAAAAGAGACCACAACAATGACCACAAGACCACAAAGAGTGCCTTTAACAATCCTTAGTTTGCTTAAAAAATGAGAAAATTTAAATGCAGATTAAATCAGTATTGCATAATAAAGAATGGTAAAACAAAAAACTTGAATAACATGTTTCTTTTTCTCCAGACCTTATAGGCATTGTTGAATATAACACCTGTGGTTTAATACTGACACAGTTTGGGGAAATAACAACACTAATGCTCCTCCACTGTTAAAATGACTTCAGTTAGAACACTGTCTTGTTTCCCGACAGACCTGGCCTGATTCCCTGCCCTTCCTTCAGGTTCAGCAACATGTTAAATGAAAAGCGGCTCAGTGTCAGTCACAGGAACATGCATTATACTGCTGAACAGAGTCCAGAGAAGCAGATGTTCCTTTACGACCTCTAGCCCGGCTGAGTGACATCATTCAGCTATCCAGCGCCTGCTGATGGACACGCTCGCTTTTCTGGGACACTTAAGCTTGGGAAAGGGTGTGTGGGGTGGGGGTGGGGGGGTGGGGGTGGGGGGGTTGGTAGGGGGTTGTAGGGGGTCTGGTGAAGGGGGTGAGTTAATAAATCTCTGTCTGTCGAAACAGATACATGCTGTAAAGGCCAATTCCGTTAAGGGCTCGTGACTTATAACTTTGCCACAGCATGGGTTGACGGACTTGCGTTAAGTGCTTACGTAATGGAAGCAGTGAGCAGTCAGTGAAGGAGAAAGAATGGGTAAAGAAGAGATAAAGGGTAATTTCCATACAGCAGGCTTCACCAGTGGTGGACTGTGCCCCAGTGGAACACTAATTTACCACTTGACTCGAAAGAGTTGCCGAGAAGGCGGCCCGATTCCAGCCACCGTGGCTAGTGCTGGGAGAGACGGCCTTGGACTTTAGCATTCTGCTGGTGGGAAACTCTTTGCGGTACTGTTTGGTTTTCATGGTATTGTTTGGGTGGCTGTGATAAGAAGTGACGAACAGTTTTACGCAGTTCAAGCTGCTGTGTGCAGTCAACTCACAAAGAACCATTCATATTCAACTGAAGCTTGGATTGGAGATAGACAGAGCAAACAGTTCACTGTCATTAGCAAAGCTTGTATCTGACTTGGTAACATTATAAAAGAAGAATTAATTATAATGAAAAATGTATGTTTTCTTATCACATCAACAAATAGCATTTACATAATGTGACCATGACCAATAATCAGCTATTTCCTCAGCTAAGGGAACAGGCTGGGCCTACCAAAGTCAAAAACTGCAGGAGGATGGACCTTTGTCAGAGTATAATCCAAAAGCCACACACAAAGTCCAAAGCCTGGTAAAGCTTTAGCTGTGTATCATGAGTGTTAGCAGTGTGAAGGAGTAAACAGCAGAGGTGTGAGGTTGTTACCCAACTGTTCCATAGGTAAACATCACACTCACACACTTGTTTTCTATGTGGTAGGTAAAGATAGAAAAATTTAAACCATTCTTCCAAATAGCCCAGTGTCAGATTCAGCTGCCATTCAATGACAGGTAATGTAACATTATGGCTGAGAGGCACAGTCACACACAGTTCTTGTAAGCGAGGCCTACTCAGTTTGCCACAGAGCTGTGGTAGGTTTTTGTGTTCAGCCTCTTTCCCTCCAGTTTGCGTGTTTGTTCCCGACCAACGACGGTGGGGTATTTTAATCTCCAATATTACCCAGATTGAGATATCCAGTTTGTTTAGTATGTGTTGGATTAAGATTTAAATAAAAGTTTGTATTGAACAAACTATATATCCTCTTTATAGGACTGTCATAATTAAACCTTGGGATGATACAGAGAGAGCTGTAATAAGAATTAAGGACTGTCCAACCACAAACCTAGACTGTTACTTTTTTTTTTACATATCTAGAGAGTTTTATATAT
>JBBPDA010000145.1:11375104-11385445 GCA_037974385.1 Arnoldichthys spilopterus
ACTAATTGAGTAGGAGTGTCTAACCACTCTGTGGGAGCCAGAACTCTTAATGGTTGGTAGGGGTTCAAATACTTATTACACTCAATGAAATGCAAATCAGTTTCTATCTTTTATTTAAAGTTATTTTTTAAATGTTCCTTTTGATGTGCTATCTGTCACTGTTAAAATAAACCTACAATTAAAATGATACTGTCATTGGACAAACTTACAGAATCAGCGAGGGATCAAATAATTATTTCCTCCACTGTATGTAATGATTACATAAAATAAATCAAGCTTAGATAGTACCTGGTGTCTTTATAAAAGACATAGCCTTTGATCAGGAAGATTTAACACTACAAAGAAGCTATCATGATGAAGCTGAACAAGCACCCTAAAAAAATAGATGCAAATTCAATCTCATCAGTCCAGAAGGCGACAGAAGTTGGATGTTTTAACAAGACATTGACCTTAAGCCTATACCCATAATAATTCAAGAGGGCTGTTTAAAAAAGGTGAAGGTGTGTCCAAGCCAATTTCTTGACTTCAAACCTATTGAGAAGGTACGGAGGCTTTTGAAATTGATTTTTAAAGATTCTCTAAACCTTAGAGAACTGAAGACTAAATTTGTTTATGCCTATGATTTTTGTTCATTTTCATGACCTCACAGTGAAAACACATGTGCAAACTTGAAGTGGATATATGCCCTGGACCTATATTAGAAAACAAAAACAAGTGTCTGATTACTTATTTTCTCTCATTGTACAAATTGAGTGTTTGCCAGTTACAGGCCTCAAGTTTTAGGCTGCAAAATGCAGAGCAGGGTGGGGGGGCAGGTTTTTTTGCAGAGGTAGTGCCTTTTTCTATTTCTTTTTTATTTTTATGGGAGAGGCACATTTTGTGCACCATTTTTGCACATCTTGCCTTTTTTGTCGCAGGCACCCTGAGATGAAAAATGTTCCCCTAGAATCATGAGTGTTTCTTTAAAGTAACTTGACAAAATGGGCCAATTAGGTTATTTGACTCTCAGCATCAGTGGACAGCTTTCACACATGATGAGGACCACATTTGAGACTACTTAAACCCCCACCACAAGTTTGACTGGGTAAAAATTAAATTTAAGAAAAAAGGCTGCTGTAAAGAATTTGATCACTAGTTGTTTTACATTCGTAACTCACTTTGTGAGCCCATGCCCTGGCAAGGCTAATGAATTAGCATCTGTCAATAACTATCTGTATATTTCCTGCCAGAAAAAAAGAGAAACCTTCACTCCGTTTACAGTTACAATTGCTGTAACAAAAAGTGCCCTAATGACATCAAGGTAATGCACTATATGACCAAAAGTATGTGGACACCTGACCATCACAGCTACAGCACTTGAGCTTACTGGACATGCCATTACAAAAACATGGGTGTTAATATGAAGGTGGCTTCTTCTTTGCAGCTATAATAGCCTCCACTTCTCAAGGAAGACCACAAGAAGTTGGAACGTGTTTCAGAATTTGGGTGTATTTAGTCAAAATAGCATTTGTGAAGTCAGATGACACTAATGTTGTACAAGTTGGCCTGGCTCACAAGTAACATTCCAGTTTATACCAAAGAGTTCAGGGCTGAGGTCAACAGTTTACCAAACAGGGCAAAAAAAACTGTTGACATCCTATGACTGTAAGACATTTAAAGCCTCTAAGCTTTCCAGAAAAACAAATCCTGCTGTAGTGCTCATGGAGACCCAAGCGCTCTGGGCTTGATTTATACACCTGTTAGCAGTGGGTGTGGCATAAACACCTCAATATACCTCAGTAGGCATACTTTTGGCCATAAAGTGTATAAATAGAATCAGAAGCACATCTAATTCCTTATGACTAGACAGTGAAGGAGTGTGACTTGGTCACTAGCAGGCTTCATCATGGCGGATAAAAAGCACTGTTTAGATCTGAATAGATGTGGTCATCTGGGTCATCAGAATCTTCAATGTCGCTAGCATCCAAGCCATGAGTAAGGGGCTCCACTTCTTCATCCGAGGTAGAGGGATGAGTCAGAATGATCCGAGGTATCTGAAGTGGAGAGTCAATAGAAGGAGAAGAGAAAAAAACATCACACTTTCCCATCTCATTACCTTCACTTATCTCATCACACCATGACCTTAAATGCTATGTTTTATCACGTTATTTTTGCAATGGCGAGTACAAGAAAGACCTCAAGATAGAACTGAAAAACTGAGGTTGTTTCGGAGTTGTAGCATGAATGAGAATGTAGGTCTATGGCAGGTATTTCATCACACACACACATTAAACAGCAAACGATTGTAAATGGACATCTTCACTTACCGCCATGGTGTGTTTCCCACCCTGCAGTGTGCTGGTTTCCCTGTTTTTCCCTGGCTTTATCTCTTGGGCCATATTACCCTAATGACAGAATAACATGACAATTATGAAAAGCAACACTATATCACACATAACCCTTTTCATTAAAAAATAACATTTAACCCCTTAAACTCCCTATCACTCTCTTTCCTTATTCAATCACTCTCTGTAACATACATATTAGCTTATAGTAGGTACTGAATGAACTAGGAATAAAAACACATACATTTGTTGCATTTTGATGAAACATTATAGAAAAGCAAGTATTTTGGCTTTAAAATGTAATGGTGAGATTGCGTAATATGGCCAGGGAAATTAACTTACAATGTGAAAAAACTCTTATTAAATTAGCTTGCAGTTTAGCTCACTGGGCCCTTAATATCTTTTATCCGGTGAATACATTGAACTATCTATTAAGTTGAGTGGTTATAGTCCCATGAAAATTGTTGATTTATTTTTTCCAACATGCACAGTGCCTACAGATAAAAGTGATGAGCAAAACTAAAAGGAAAGGTAGCCCTTTTAATAATTTATTTAACAAAACTTTTCACAGATATGACACTCCTATGTGGAAAAAGTAAGTGCATCCTTGGCTTCAGCTGCTGGTATTGCCACCTTTAGGAGAAATAACTTGTAGGCATTTTGCATAAAGGAAAAAGTTGCTCTATTGTTTTTTTTGGATAGCAAAGGTTTCTCCGGACATGCATCCCATGCTGGTCAAATTGGCAAATCCTTCTGGAGATTGGCAATCATTTGAAATCTACACCACTTAAAGTTGACTTTTCTCACATTTAAATGACTTCTTTAAAAATAATTTAGGGATCTTTTTGAATCTCTTGTCAAACTCCCAAAACATTATTTCTGAAGGCCTTAAAGAGTTAGGGCATAATGACAGAAAATTTCTCAATTGCAAAGAGAACAGGTTGCACCTGCAAAAGGTTATACTCAGTGGCACCTCCATATGACTGATCTTTTTTTGTTGTTGTTGTTTATTTAAATGATGACACTGAATGTAAATTTTATGTGTTGTTGTGTGCTCTCTTGTGTTGGAGTACAATCATCTTTATCAGTAGATACTGTAAGAAAAGAGGGTGAAATCAACAATTTCTTATTAAAAAATTACTTATTTTTTCAAATGACTGTATGAGAGTTTTAAATAGATAAACTGACTATTAGTAACTTGCTTTAAATGAATCTTCCAGTGTTTTTTTAAACACCTTTAGCATTTGGTCAGATTACCAAGACCAATCACTGTCATGCAAAAAAAAACAAAAAAACAAAAGCATCTGCCTTTAGGTTTGTATTAGTGTGTTCACTGTGTTACGAGTCATTAGTTTTCCCATTCTTTGAAGCCATTATAGTAAGGACATGCTGAAATAATTGGCCCTGGTACTTGGCTTTATGCCACATAAAAAGATTAAGTAGAAAAATGCTAGAATATTCCTTTACGTCAAAAAATAAGACGTAGGGGAAGAAGGTAAGTGCGTGAAAAGTTTTTGATGGATAAATGTCTTTTGAATTTCATTGTAGTGCTCTGGATTTGCCCTCACCAGCCCTTTGCCATTGCACACCACAGCTTCAATCCTGTTAACTAAAGGGCTGCGATCCAGTGTGGACTCCAGGCATGTGTCAGCCCACTGGCAGCTAATCATTAAGGGCTCAGCCTCCATAATGTCCAGTTCCTGGGGCATCCGAATGTCTGATGTAACAGGTCTTTCCCGCAGCACTTTCATTTTAATGCAGCTCCCCGCATTGCGCAGGGCACTGACTGCTTCGTGGTGGTTGACCTCACTCATGTCCTGCCCATTGACCTTGAAGCATGGAAAAGAAACAAGGCACAAAGCAGCAGGTGAGAAACAATTGCTAACTCAATAAATGAGGACACTGGCAGTGACATACATTGGCAGGAGAGCTCACTGTAATCTTACCACAAATGCCCAGTTTTTAATCAGCCTCAGCAAATCAAAGGCCTTTTCTCAGTACAATGGCTGTGTTGCCTGCATTTAAATTTCTTAACCTTACTTACAGCTTTTGCAACCTTAACATTATTTACTTAGAGTCAAATTGTGTCTGTAAACTTTAATAAGATGCAAATAATGCCATTTAGAGTGATTTGATGTCAAATGGATGATTGAAAAGGAACATACTGATGCTGATTTCTGTACAATGGTGTCAATAGGACACAGTCATGATACAACATAAATATAGCCATTTATTATCAAAAAAGCAGCCCTACTTTGAGTGCAAAAGTGATGAGTAAATAGTGGAAGATTTCTTTCTTTTGCCATTAATGTTATTTTAATGTAAAACCTCAGGCATCATGTAGTAACTGTCTGTGCGGTCTCATTTATAAGAGTTAAACACCTCAGCCATTTGGTTTCCTACAATTGCAAACAATTCTGACTCAATGAGTTTCCTTTGAAAAGGGCAGTCTCAATGGCTTTGTTACACCTAACCCATTAAATTGTGCAGAAATGATAAATATCTGTAAAATTACCTTTTAAATTGTGACAGCTAATAAACTATCATGCTTTGCAAATAACAGTCTCTCCTTTAGATTGGGCTACTTCATTCATATTTTTACATGTGGCCTTTTGGTACTGGCCAAAAAATTAGGGAAAACCTCCTGAAACCTAAATCTCTCACACACACACTGTTGATGAAGTCTACACCTTCTTCACCAAGCCTGCATCTATGTAATGATGACCCCCAGAGGCCAACAGTGAAATAGCTCCACAAACCAGAACACACACCAAAAGTGCTCATAAGATGAAATATACGTATACTAAAAGTAGCCTACACAAACCCAGATCAACACAGAGAATTTTTAGTCTAGTTAATGTCTATTTTTGGGTATTTCTCTAAAATGACTTAGTTATTCGAACAAGTTCTGGTATTCAAACATGTTTACAACAGAGTCTGAATATACTTTAATTTTCTTCAGAAACTCATTCTGGCTGCCCTACACACACGCACACACGTGCACACACACGTGCACACACACACACACACACACACACACACACACACACACACACACACACATATACAAAAAATTCTGTAATGTGTTAATTCACCTGAACCTTTATTTAATGGCCAACAAAGCAAATATTTTCAATAGTTCTACTGAGCAACTTTTGTGTATTTTGTAAATATACACACATTTAAAATGTAATGGCTGCAACACTCAACAGATGTTGGGAAAGTGTTAAAATAAGATTAAAAAGTGCACAGAATATTCAAGTAACACTACTTTAGAAGACTCCACATTAGGCAGGCTAATTGGTAGCAAGTGAGTTATCATGATTGGGTACAAAAGTAGCATCTTAAAGTGATTGTCATTGTAAACACACTCAAGCACCACAATGAAATGAGCAGTGTAGTGGGATGGTACCTTGATCAAGGGTACCTTAGTGGTGCCTGGGCCAGGATTTGATCTAACACTAGGCCACCACTGCATTGTACGGTTGTGGCTCATCCCTCTTGTGAGAGAATTGTTAGTTCAAAAGTCATATTTCATAAAGCAAGACTGCAGAGAATTTAGGTTTCAACATCTACAGAACATTATATTGTGAAAAGATTCAGAGAATTCAGAGGCATCTCAGCATGGAGAGGGCAAGGTCAGAAACCACTGTGTAGTGTGTGTGATCTTTGTGCCTACAGACAGCACTGTCTAAGTAAACTGTCATGCTACAAATATGGCCAACTGGGCCCGGGACACCTTCAGAAAATAATTGTCACGTAACACGGTCTGTCGCCAATCCAGAAATGGAATTTAATACTGTACTATGCAAAAAGGAAGCCTTATAGTAACTCTATGCAGAAATGCAGGCAAGTTTTTCTGAGCACGAGCTCATCTGAGATGGATCAAAAGCCTGTGGAACATTTCAGCTTGTTCATAGAAAAAAATGGCCATTGAGTTCTCTGTCCTCGATGAAAATGATCCATCCAGACTTATCAGCACAAGGTGCAAAAGCCAGTATCTGTGATGGTATGGGGGTGCATCAGTAGCCATGGGATGAGTGAGTTGCATGTATATGAAGGTAACATTAACTCTGAGGTGTATATTAGAACTTTAGAGAGACATATATTGCAGTCAATGCGATGTCTCTTCCTGGGATGTCCATGATTAATTCAGCAGAACAATATTAGACCACATTCTGCACAGGCTACAACAGCATGTCTTTGTAAACAGTACATGTGTTCGACTGGCTTATTCCAAGTCAAGATGTATCTCCTATTAAAAATGTATGGATCATCATGAAGAGGAGAACTCAACAACTGCAACCATGGACAGTTGAGAAGCTGAAGTCTTATATCAAGCAAGAATGGACAGCATTTCCTATTGGAAAACTACTACAATTAATTTCCTCAGTTCCTAAACAATTACAAAGTGTTACTAAAAGGAAGCATGATATAATAATACAATAAACAGGCCTCTGTCCCAACTTTTGTTGTGTGTGTTGCAGCCATCAAATTCTAGATTTGGGTAGAATTTTAATGTTTACAAATGCATTCAACTGGTCAGAAAAACTACCAAAAATCATTTCTTTGTACTTTTGTCAGTAAAATAAAGGTTTACGTGAATTAACATATTACATATATTGATTGTTACTGCATTCTGAAAAAATATCCCATCTTTTCTGTTTATTCTGTAGTATTACTACGAGTTTTGAAAAGAAGTCCTGTGGAAATTCCTGCAGCATTACTACAGTATTACTCCCATTTCCTAAGGGAGATAACATCTACTGCTTTATAATGATGTGTAAAGTGCATGAATTATTCCTCAAGCTCACCTCCAGCACTCTGTCTCCAATGTGTACCCCTGCCTTCTCTGCTGGCCCTCCTTTACTCACCCTGGAGATGAAGATCCCCTTTATAAATAAAGAACAACTTAAGGTAAGGGCAGGACATGCTATGGCAATTATGTGCTGCCTAACCCCTTGAGCTCGTCCGTTATCAAAATTTCTGCATTCTACAGTCATTCAGAGTGGTCTGTTCACTGTAGAAAAACTTAATACCTCACATTTCTGTACCATGACAGTGATAGGAAACAGTAATCTCAACGTCTGCACAATAAATATTTTACCATGCACTAATTTAATAAACTTATTTTTATATGTAGTGATTGCATGTGTAGATACAAATAAGATTAAAAAAAGCTTTCTTTCAGTATTTATGTCGTATAAAGCCCTGCTCAGACTTCTCCACCAGGAATATTTTTTAAAATAGGCTTGAAGTCATGAAGTGATCATGCAATAATGTCTCAGATGGAATGTTAGTAAAACGTTCTGTGGTAGTTTTAGAGGCTGTATACTCTTCACATGTCCCATCATTACCACTGTAAACAATTTGGACTAAGCAGGTTTTTCTAGAACACATTTTACCTCAAACCACTTTGAATGACATTTTTTAAAAATCTGTGCAATATGGTCTTTTGTTTCTTTGCACCCATAAACTGAGATGAGACTATCTCCCAAATAACCAAGAACCAGAGGTACTGTTCTACATTCTGTGTATAGACATGTGTATGTGTTAATTAGAGCTGGACCAGTGTTATGATAATTATGGTGCAACGAGAAGGAATGCAGTAGAAGCAGAGTGATATGAGGCACCTCATCATTCTCCTTATAGGGCAGGGAGCCTTTCCCTCCTGCAATACTGATGCCCAGACCACCTTTCTGCCCACTCACTTTGATCAGTAGCTGAGGGGGGTTGAGAATGAGAGAGAAAGAGAGACAGAAAAAGAAAGAGGGAGAGAGAAACACAAATAAGACAACAGAAAGAAATGAAAAAGAAAAAAGAGATAATATGCTGAGTAAACGAGTAAATGCTAAAATGATTTCATCTTGACAGACAACTTCAGAATTATTGACACCCAATCAGCTCCAGAATTGTTGATATATACGATTAAGCCAAAACATTAAATAACTACACATTTCTTCTGTAACAGAATAATTTGGTTCTGAAAACACAGGTTTCATAAATAAGCCTCCACTGGCAAAAATAAAAGCACTGGGTAATCTGTACCCAGCCTAACAGGGCTGGAGAACACTTATTGTAGAATCTTGGACCACTTCTCCATACACAACATTGCCAGTCCCTTGATGTTCTTGGATGTTTGCTTGTGAGCTGCCATCTTCAGTACACTTCATGGGTTTTCAATTGGATCCAAACCTCTAGACTGATAGCGCCATTCTAAAACTCTGATTGTGTTTCCTGCAGCCATTTCTCCATGAATTTTGATGTGTGTGTTTGATGGGATCACTATCTTGCAGAAAGGTCCATTCTTGACCAGGTTTCCACCTACTGACTGAGGTAGATAGATTTTGGTCTAAAACCTCCTGTTAATTACTGAATTTCTCTGGACCACTACTAGCAAAACATCAGTGATTCACCACCATATTTAATGATGAAAATCAGGTGCTTTTCTTTGTATGCAGTCCCTTTTTTACCAAATGTGACACTGATGTGCAAAACTTAAAAGTTTATTGTGACCACATCACTTTATTCCATTTGGTTCAATGACATTTTGCAGAGTTCAGGTGCTGAATATCGTGGCTTGTTCTTAGGAAAGATTTCTTGGAGTTGTGGAGATGGCATCTATTAGTGATTTTTAAAACCTTTAAAATTCAGTTAAACTGTGCATTCTTCTTTGTTCACTGTGGTGGGGGTGTTACAGTATACTCATGCGTCCTCTTCCTGGCAAATTTTAAGTGTTCCATGCTTCTTCTTTTTTTCCCCATCACCCTGATTGTACTTGATGGTAATTCTAACTGACTACTTATGGCTTTATAACCATTTCCTAATCTGTGCGGGTCCACAACAGAAGCAAAGCTCTTTCATTCAAAATACTCTCTAGAGGTTCCAGTAATTTTGCTCCAGATCCTTTTGAAACAACTCTCTATTCATAAAATAATTTTGGCAAGAATACTTTCTATTAGACAGACCATAAGCAATTTCTCCAAACATTTCTGAGCAACATTTAGAATCAGTATACTGTATACTGAGGTGTTTTTTTAATGGAAAGTGTACACCACCTAACTTGCTCCTGCAAATACTGGTGTCACTGCTGTGGTGAGAATACACCAGCACCAGAGTTATTAATGTAAATAAAAACAATTTTGTAATTTAAAATTAAAATTCAATACACATTTTATGCAAAATGTTCTTAACTGTAATAAAAATAAAAATAACTTTAAAAAACAACTACATCAAAACTATAATGCTTACAGCAAAACTAGTTGTTGTGATAATTTAGCATTGAGCAAATGGGAGTAAACATCCTAAAACTAAATACTAAATAAAGAAACTAAATAAAAACTAAGCAAAAACTAGTGATGCACTCTTAAAATTAACATAAAACTAAAGTGGAAAAAATAAATAAAAATTAGATTCAAGATTATTAATTATAACTATGTTCACGACCCTTACAATAGTTTGGTCAGTAGTGGTCTTACACTGGTCCTTCACCACTGATGGAAGGGGTGCATGGTGGGTGAAAAATTTTACAGCAACAGATGGTCCATACTATAAATGTCAATGTACTCAATGGAAAATGTTTCTGTTAAAATGACCAACAAGTGAACAGTACCCTTTTCATTTACACCAAACCCATAAAATGTGAAGCAGTGTTTCTGTTGTTATATATGTGTCTAGATTCCTTACTCTTAATGGCACTTGAGACACCAGTGATTTGTAAGAGCAGGGCCGCTCGGTCAGAGCAGATACGTTGGGTCTTTCTGAACTGGCCTGGCTCTCTGGCTCATTGGCTGCATCTCCTTGGAGATGGCTTGCCAAACGCTGTGCTCGGGATCTCTGCATCTTCCTGTCCTGTCGATTTGCCCCCAAGGTTTGCCTTGACCGCCGCACTACTCCCTCCATATCACAGAAAGAAGTCAGGCCATCCTTTGTGTGTGTGAGAGAGAGAGAGAGAGAGAGAGAGAGAGAGTGAGAGAGAGAGAGAGAGAGAGAGAGAGAGAGAGAGAGAGAGAGAGAG
>JBBPDA010000145.1:11387523-11398852 GCA_037974385.1 Arnoldichthys spilopterus
AGAGAGAGAGAGAGAGAGAGAGAGAGGGAGAGAGAGAGAGAGAGAGAGAGAGAGAGAGAGAGAGAGAGAGAGAGAGTAAGAGAGAGAGACAGAGAGAGAGAGAGATTCCATTTATGGGGAAAATACACATGCAGGGTGACGGAAATTTACCACTATTTTACCATAATCAACAAACTCAAAAGATCTATGGATTCACTGGACATTTGGATAATAAATACAATGGTTATTTGCAGAGATCATGACCTTTGGTTCCTCAAAAAGCTTCTCTAGAATCAACCATTTCACATTAAACCCTCATCATGTGAGATTTTGTTTTCTCGACTGAATTGTAGAGAATTTTAAATAAAAATTGATCATCCCCTTTAATTGTAATGATACATGCATATGCATGATTACACACTTGACGGCCAGTTCTGATTGGTGTATGTGCAGTTAGAGTCTATGGCTTTTTGAATTTTTTTCCTTTATCCAAGGGTTCATCAGATCCAGTCCTGGAGGGCTGCTGTTTTGGGTTTCTCACTCCTTTGTGCAAGACTGCCAGCCTTCAGGACACACACTAACATGCCACCACCATGTCAGTATCACTGCTGTACTGAGAGTGGTAGACCACCCTATGAACATGGTCAGCAGTGGACCTATGGTGGTGAATCAGGCCTGTTGTTACTTGTGGGGAATACATCATAGTTCTGATCTCACAGCCTCACCTCATCTGTGGGCTCCTCTATCTCCTCTGCATCCTTCTCTGGGCTGGAGCTTCGGCAATGCGATGTATCGTTAATGGGGAAAAGGTTAAGAGCTCCTGGCAGCCACTCTTTCCCTGTCACCCAGCGCAGGCCAGGAATGGGCCAGCCATGGCTGCCGTTACTCCCAGAAGACTTAGCAGCTCGGCATGCCTGCAGGTGAAAAGACAGCACAGCCAGTCACACTGAGGTGAGAAATTAACCACAGGCCTTCAGAAGCTTGTTGGCTGGCTCTGACGAGCATTTAACCAGCACAGTGTTAGACTGCAATCAACTACTGTACCTAGGCTTATGCCAGTGGAAAGATGAACACTGACGAAAAGCAATAAAAGAAAGACAGCTTAAATGTCAGTTCCCAGTGATAAAGTGAACAGTCTAGTGGCATTTTGCTTCTTCTGAAAGATGTCTATATGTAAATTGGTTCTCTCTATGAATGAAAGTCATATGGAAAAAAAATCCCACCTCTAAATTCAAAATGACAAGATATTAACATAACACTTTTTGTGAGTCTAATTTATCTATTTTAAGTTCGCATTAACAATCCCAGCTCAAGCAAACCAGTAGCATTAATGAGATGGATTTGTCATTGAGGGTCAGGGTTCTCATTCATCTCTTCTCGTCACTTAAAGATATAGAGATCGATTGCATGGGATACTCGCACATCGCTTCCACTAACAAGCGTTGACAGAAGAGCCCTAGAGTGCCTGTGGACTTGCAAAATGCAAATAAGCCATCCTCCAAGCACTGCTTAAGTAAGCTGCAACTGTGGATATGGTATGGATGTGACATCTCAGAATACATTTACATTGACGAAAGGTGAATGTTAAGTAATCCAGGGGATGGAGGTGGAAAGTAATACTGGAAATCTGAAAAAAAATCACAAAAGGTAAAAGCACAAATTCCTTCTGAAAATCTACAAATACAATTTCCAAAAAAGTTGTGAATTTTTTTTACATTTTCTACATTCTACAAAATTAAAAAAACCTTTTTTAAATTGAAAAACATATAAAGAAAAGATTTTCCATACTTTTACTGACCAATGTAATTGTATTTTGTGAATATATACAAATTTAAAATTTGATGGCTGCAGCACAATCAATAAAAGTTGGGACAAAGGCATGCTTACCATTGTGTTACATCATATTCCTGTTTTTTTTATTCTTCAAAAAACAAGCTGAACTGTGGTCTTATCTACAGCACACATTTATTTTGTGTGTTGCAGCATCAAAGTCTAAATGTGTGAATATTTACATAATACAATTAAGTTGTATATAAAATCTTTTGTCAGTAAAAGTTAATGAATTGTTTTTCATGTATTTTGGAACGTATCCAGACTTTTCTGTAAATAAGGTTGTATTTGAATAAGAGAACTAGAATCTTCTAGAATCTTCTTAAGTAACATTTAATAAGCAGAAATATTTTGCTGTCCTTCAGAGAGAAGGGGGAGTTTCAGGGAGCAAATGTATATGAGGGTATGAACTTAGGGTAACTAAGAAAGCTGGATGGATGATCCTTAAGGGCTTGGCACGTGAAGACTCAGAAGACTGCCAGGGGTATTTCTGTTTACAAGGAGTTGATTAAAGAGAAGAAACAGTGAAATTGGTAATGTAGCTAATGGGACTACTGGACCTATGACCTATGAAGTACTAATCATCATTACATGGCTAATTTATAATGGTAGTGAGCTGGAACATCCACCAAAATCAAAACATTCATCTTCTGTCACATTATCCATCAGTGTGTGCAACGGAGATGACAAATCATAGTACTTTTGCAGACTTTTCCTTAGGCTTTTGAAACATCTGCACAGAAAGTCCCATACATCGCTTGTGACTGGAGTATAAATATCTTAGCAGAAGATGATAATCCATGTGCTGCGGTTTGGACTGTGTTATTTTTAGGCTGCATATCCTGAAGGAATGGATTGTTCCATTCATGGTTTACATCACACTAATATCTGGAAGGTTCCTCAGCTGCACCATTAAAGTTGATTGGGCGCAAATTGCCATCCTTGACCAAAGTGCAGAGAATCAAGGACAACATGATAACATACAAATTGGTTAAACATTCAAATTGTCACAGAAATTTGAGAGATTTGATTGTGGTTGATATAAAAGTTGACTATCCTTGTATAAAGGACTATCAGGTCCAGAACATAACAGTTGACTTAGGCTGGCACTATCTGATCTGTGATATCATTTGCCACAAATATTGGACTAGGTCAAATTCAGAGCAGTGAAGACTAGGGGCAAGAAACCCTTGACTTACATAAAGCACATTGATTCAATATTAAGAAAGGTACCTGTAGTAGTTTCAGTTACTGCCAAAATAATGGCAGTAGCTTAGTGAGGTTTGTGAAAATGAAGCAATGCTTCAAATGGGCAGAAGGACCTGGCATCCACACTAAGGATCTCTTCGAACAGCCCAACACAAACAAATGTCGGTGGGATCCTGAACCACTTAAAGAACCACAAACACTCAGCAGAGGGTCAAGAATGATAGTTAATAGCAAATAGGAGAATAACCAAGCAGTGGCAAAATTGCTAACAGAGACAGTACTATGTGGTAAAAAGCTAAACATTTCCTCTTTGAAACCTCAGAGTACAAGACTGACATACAACTTGAAGATGAGCAATGGTATCTCTAGGTTCTCTAAGTGCTTAAGGATCCTACACTATACACAGTTTTCAAGGTGAATGATGTTCCAGCAAAAGCTACAAAAAAAGTGTTTGCGCAGAGTGCCAAAACTTGAGGAGCAATAGAAACGCCAAAAGCCATTGTTCAAAACTGAAGGAGTTTTATCTGTTGAGAAACTCTCTATCGTCAGGATTAACTGGAATTTGCCAGTAGCACAGTCCATTGGTGGATTAGGTGAACTACTGGACCTATGACCTGTGAAGTAGTAATCATCATTACATAGCTAGTTTATGTTAGTGAGCTGGAACATCCACCAAAATCAAGTCATCCGTCAGTGTGTGAAATCTTGCAAACATTTCCTAAGGCTTTTAAAACATCTGCACAGAAAGTGCCATACACAGCTTGTGATCTTGCCCAAGGAGTGTAAAGATGTTAAACCTTGTGCTGTTTGGACTTATATCTTAAGGCAGCATAACCTGAAGGAGTAGATGGTTCCATTCTGGTCTACATCACACCAATATCTTGTAGGTTCCCACCAGTCACAAAGGACATTGCAGAGTGAAATTGAAAAAAGTGGACTGAGCAAATTGTCACCCTTGACCAGAGTGCAGAGTTCTATATGTATTGAGAAAACAATGTTTCTCCTTATTTTCAGGATGAACTGGACTTTGCCAATAGCACGGACTATGGATTAGCTGTATTAAAGGAAGAAACCTTGGAAGGAACCAAGACTCAGTAGGGAAACCAATCCTCCTCTGGCAAACACCGGATGGCAGTAAAATAAAAACAGTCAAAGATGAGAAAAGCAGTCTCAGTTTATGAAGGTGACATTAGCTAAGGTCCATAACTTTCATAGCTAAGAAAGCAAGCAAACGGTTAAAAAGTAATAGTAGATCAGAATGGAGGGGGTGGGTACCTACTATAGTTCTAGTGTAGTAGACAGGCTGGCTGCAAGCTTTGGTGATGGTAGGAAGCATAGCTTTCCCTGTGTGAGGGTGGGCCGTGATCAAGGTCAATCAGGCTGAACGTATGATCAGCAGCTCAAAGATATGGAGTCAGTAGTAGTATAAGCTACATGTGTGACTTCCACAGTTCAGACACACTAGCAGCTAACATCCTCCATTACATCTCCTTTGTGCCAAATCAAAGTCTAATCCCGGTCCTGGAGAACCTTCCGTAAAAAATTTCCGTGGTGCATATCTAAAATTCAAAGATTTCAAGGCCTGAGACCCAAGAAGTCTGATCCATTCCTCATAGCCTTGAAAGCAAAATAGATACTAGAAATACATTAACTATCCTGGATATACATGGGTTTCTCTGATGTTGCTTACAACCAAAGTTTCTTTGTGCAGTTTTCCAGAACATGTAGTTTAGGCCAATAGAATTAAAGGATTTTATGAATTCATGAGCCCATTGCTGCAGACACATGCCCAAAGAAAATGTTCAGCATTATCATTCATTACCAACAGAGTCTACAGGGAGGTAAAGCTCTCTAACTTTCTTTTATCTAGGTCACAAGGTTAATCTGAACGTCACAAAAGGTGGCAGATCTTTCAGTTGATAGCCTATGACTTGATCCCACTGTTCCTTTCAAATGAACCTACTCTAAATGACCTCTTGTTATATTGAGCAGCTGAGACTCAATTCCCTGGGCTTACTGCAGTTCCAGATGGGGCTTCACAGTTTACATCATATAGAACCCATATGCACAGGCACACCACAGGGAGGCTTACACATCATTGCATGGCAACACTGGAGACCTGAAGGCGATGACATCAGCTTAAGTAAAGGAAGTAGTCACGACTGCTGCATACTGTTCAGTTCTTGGGGTAGGGGGTTAAATCTGGCATCGATGATCAGCTGGAAGTCAGAGTGTGCAGTTCAGGTAGGGTGCGTCAAAACACTGTTGTTGCAACTGACAGTCCTGCCATTTAGGCACTTCCTATTCACAGTGTCTAACACCAGCTAAAAGTCAAAAATATTTAGTTGTTTGCATATTTTGAACTGATCACAATTTTTACACCCACTACGGTGCTGGGAATTCCTTCAGCTTCAATGAAATGGTTTTAACATTATAATTTCAATGTACCAACATTTATTACCAATAAATCCCTTTTAGACTTCCCATATTGCCCATTTGTGCTAGTGTACTCACCAGGTAACAAAAGAACAGGATTTAGAACAATAAGAACTGGTGATTGAGAAAAATACCATAAATATTGTTAACATGGCACAGATTTTTGACACAGAATGACAGAATTTTGTACATCAAAATTCATCATTAAGGAAAAACAGCATGAGTGGAAAGCACAACATTAGAACATACACTGCTCACAAAAGGACAATGGCAAGGTGCACATGAAGAAAGGAACATGCCAGGATAAATACTCCATGAAATAAGTCATTAAATAAGATTTAAATCAATTTTGTAATCTATTTAACTTTTTTTAAATTCTATTTAACAACCCTATATGTACAATGTACACTGGGGTAATCCCAGTCAGTTTAATTTAGTCTTTTAATTTAACTTTATAAAGAATTCTGGCTAAGAAAATAAAAGCCTGCTGCTGGTCAGTATTATATATTGTTTATTATATTATTGTTATATATAGTGTCATTTTTTAAAAATTGATTATGAAAGGTCAGCCAATAAAAATGCATAATAGGATTTGAACATAAATATGCAAAATGTTAACATACAAGAGGATTTTTAAAATTTAAATACATTTAGTTGCAAAGATAAAGAAGCAGAATGCAGAAACATGAACATTGGAAACATTTACAATAAATAAAAACAGTATTAGAAAACCTAGTAAAACTAGAAAAATGAAGAATCGTATACTTCGATTTCATAAAATCATTTTATTGTATCAGTGGTTAGAAGTCATAAAAATATAGGCCCAGAACCAGCGCCTATTTGATATCATTTTCTGTGCAGCTTTATCATTGACAAAAAAATAGAATAATTAAAAGATTAAAATCAACACTTAAAAACCAAATCTCATTGGTCTCTTTTTGCAATAAAGAACATACAATGCAAAATGGATTCTGTAGTGTACCATAGAAACAATAAGCAATTTTATAAAAACTTAACGAGACTTGCAAAAGTGCTTTCAGTTTTTTCTGCACTTAAAAAGGAAACTGCCCACCTAGATCAATGAGAAGGAGTTATTCACAGGTTTTAGTGCACCGAATTTACACAAAGCAAGGAGCATCATTCAAAAATTTTGGATTGAATGTGGAGGTCAAAAGGACACTTCATCCAGGAATGCTAATATTGCTAACAACAAATGAAATATAATAGGTTTCACATAGGTTGTGCTAACGAGTCCCCACTTACATTCATTTTTAACCATGCTAGCATTTCTGGGTGGAACAATCCTGTAATAGTGCAGCATGGTGAATCAATGTAGGCAAACAGAGTAACCCCAGCATCTCGGATTCCAGTTAAAGGAGGCGGGTAAAGAAGCATGTTCTACTTAGCCCTTACTTACTTAAGTACAAAAACATAAGTTTACTTGGAATAAGAATGGGACTGATTTAAGAAGGCAAGCAGCCAAACCTGAAAAGTAAATACAATGATGGCCTTTTACCCCAAGCTAATTTTTCTGCTGTTGAAGACATTCATGTCTTTTTGTTCAATCATTTTGCCACTCTTAATAAAAGTAAAACCACAAGTTTTTGCAAAAGGAGTAAAAATGCTTGCTAATTAAGAAACAAGCTATACATCTATTTTTGTCCTCCAAATTTACACCATCTGAGCTGCCACAAGTACAAAAGTATTGATATTCACAAAGATCTATACAATAATTTGCTTAAAATCAGTAGGTCCAAAAAAGCCTGGGCTCAACATTATCCAAAAGAACTGGAACAAAAAAACATCCACCCAGTGTTTAAAATAAAAAAGTTTTAAAAAGGAAAAATAAACAAATATATATTTATATAAATACAGTATGTGTATAATTTTGAGATTTTGACAGGATTTTACTCTAAGACTTTATGTAGTGCAGCTACTAATTAACTATGCCTGGGGTTCATGCACAGAAAATGTGCACTTCTGCACAGACTATTGCTCTCTACAATGTTAAAAAGGCACCTGTTTTGGGGGTCATTCCTCAGTTCAGGGTATTAGGAAATGAAGCTAAAAGAAGGAGATGGACCCAGGACAGAGCGAGGAGGGTCACATCCTGGGAAGGAAGACCACAGGGGGATAGAGCTGAGCGGGGTACATTAGGGAAGACATGATGAGGAAAGGGCCATCTCAGAGGTAAAAGCAGTCACACAGAAGTGGTCACTCGGTCCACAGCATTATTGACCTCGTTTTTGTTGGAATCCAGGCTTTTGGCAGCGTTCATGTCATTGCGGAGATTCTCCACCACCTTCTTCATGGTCCTCAGCTCACCAGGATGGGGAGTGGCACGCCGCAGCAGCGTTCCCTGAGATGGAGAGAGGGAAAGGTGGACAAAGAAAAAAGTAAAAAAATTTTGTAACATATATTTTTCATTATTTTAGAGACACTTTGATCTACAGACTTCTACTTAAATACTTAAAAAGCTCTTCCTCTACACAGAACAGTTATTCCATTTTAATGCCCAATTAATGTTTATTTGATTAACATATTGAGTAAACAATAACCCAACAATTTGAATGGCAGTAAAGGTCAATATGTATAGTGCATTTATTTTCTATTTTAAATGTATTAATTACTGAACCCATTATTTATCACTGAGTACTAGAATGCAATATATGAAGTTGTTTGATACTAAAAAAAAATGCTCCAGTGGATAAACAAACTTGAGCCTTGCCCCAAGCTAACCCCAAACCACTTTTTCCAAGTTGGGAAAAAAACTAATTTCTGACTGCCTGAGTTTCCAGTTTATTAGGTACACCTAGTTTGCATCCATTGTTGGTGTAGTCAATAAAGTAGCAACATGGTGTTGTACAATTACTTAAAAACACTGTCCACATCATTTATATTTATTCAAAGTTTTAGAACACCCTGTTTTTCCAGTTTTTACTGGTAATTTATGCAGTGCAATTACAGTGGTAAACTGTAATGTACAGTGGTAAAAAACGGTAAACTGCCAAAAAAAAAAAAAAATCATGTAAACTTCATGGTAAACAGGCATTTTTCAGGAATGAAGAACCTGGTTAACTTACAGCATACAAAATAAATGAAGCACGAAAGGTTAATAAAGAGAAATTCTAGATGAGCCCCAACCCTTTGCGGCTTTACTTTCACCCCTTTCTGTTCAGTTCATCCCAAACCAGCTTGTAGGAGATAAAGTCTGGAGACTGTGCTGCTCTTCCATTAATGGAATCTACTGCTGAATTCTTTTCTTCTAATGTTGTGGCTCATTTTCTTACTGTGTGTCTTTGTTTTTTGCCTTCTTTCCTCCTCATTCTGATACTGATATACAGTACTACTTCCTACATGTGTTCAATGTGTTCCAGCTCTGCTTTTGTTCAGAAAGAGGGGTTTGTACTGTACTTGTACTGCTCCTGTGGGAATTGCGTTAACATTCATTTACTTTTATTGATGCAGGAAAGCTGTACATTTACCAGGTTTGTAAGGCTTCAGGAAAAGCCTGTTATCTATGAAATGTACATGATTATTTAGATTTTGGACCTAAACATTTTATTTTTTATGTATTTATGTATTTATTGCAGACACTTACCTTTGTACAATTTAAGGTTATGCACTTCAACAAAACTGCTTAAATTACCAGTAAATACTGGAAAAACAGGGTGTTCTAAAACTTGATCGGTAGTGTATATGCACAATTCTGTTTGCTCCAACCTTGTCATCGTCCTCCTCATCATCATCATCTAAGAACCGTATGGCACTGATTCTGTTCATGGCTCGATTGTCCCAGGTGTCGTCAGCCATGTCATTCACAAGACTCTCAAGGGCACCGCAGCGTGCCAGGTTATCTGAGCCTACACACACATAAGGACACACATGGCAAACAAAAGCATACAGTCAAGCATATTTCTCCACATCATTAAATCCCCTTGTTCATTCCATCATCAGAAATCGAGCACAGTTACCACAGCTCAAAGACTATCAGTCTCTTCTAAAGTACTTGAAAGCTCATGCAGTAGAGAGCCAAGAAACAAGTAGGAGAAAATTAGGGCCTGGAGATGCCAGATCATGCTTTCAAATCCTGGCTTATTCAAAGGCTTACTGCAAGACAATCTGCACCCCCCCCCACTCCCACCCTTCCCCCATACTCAATGACTTAGCCACTGCAAGTGTTCCACCCTCATCTGCTTCCCAAGCCGGTCCCGCGTCACGACAAATGACCATAAGCCCTCGGCTTGAGCAAGGAACAGACACACGGGCCAGAAGAGGTCAAGCAGTGACCGACTTTTACCATCTTTCCCTGTGTAAATCCCATGTTTAATGCTGCCCACGGATCGAAGAGAGGATGCTGAAACACTTATGCATGCCCTGCATGGATGGGATGTAGGGTTTGTGTGGGCTTCGCTTTGTGGCAGCGATGCTGCCACTGCTGAAAATGCGTAAGACAAGGGGGGGCGTGGCCTAGTGAAGATAAGCTTCTTTGGGCTGTCCAACCCACTGGGAGTATGTAAACAAGAGCACAGCACACAGAGAGAGAGTCAGACAGAGAGAGAGAGGGGCAAACATAGAGAGAGAGGGGGAGACAGAGAGAGAGAGAGAGAGAGAGAGAGAGAGAGAGAGAGAGAGCGACAGAGAGAGAGAGAGAGGCAAACAGAGGCAATCAGTGAGAGAGACAGACAGAGAAAGGTGCCAGGGAAGTTCAAAGATTCCTGGCTCTCTCGCCCATCAAGTACCACTTACACGTTTACTCTGTAAATAAGAATGTTACAGCATCCAATCCAATCCAATCTGGTGGCCACTCGTAGCATAATTAAATCCTAAAGGGCACCAGCTAGATTAAGTACAGCAGTCTGGAGCTCTGACGCGGGACGTTATTAGAATATTACACTCGAAAGGATTAAATTTACAGCTAGGACATACTTTTGGTACTGTATGCTTAAAGGGTATGAAGACTATGTTTATACTGAAAATTATGCTTACACTTAATCTCCAGTTTAGGGGAAGTAGAGTGGTAGGCAGAAAAAGCAACAGCCTGATTTATGGGCTGTAAATTGATTTACAGGTTGTAATTATCAGTAGTAATGCAAACATCAGTTGTCTGCAAAATGTTCCCTGTGTTTTTTTGTTTGATTTTCTAAGCGGAAAAATGTACACATCATCTACAGACAACACTTTAAACACTTGTGCATATTTTTTCATCTCTTAGTATAACATGGTGAAAAAACTTAATTACAGACTTTAGTCAAGCCACATCTGTTATATTCAGCAAACAGGAACTGTGCACTGAAACATGCAGAAGCAAGTAATTTTCACCTGGAATATCAATAAAACAAAAAATACATACAGCAGCATATCAATAAATATAAACACACACTTTGTATGCTGAGAGCATCTGTGAGGAACAGATGGAGGATTGTACCTTTGTCTGAATCGCAGGGCTGCTGGGGAAGGAGCACACAGGTGAGCACCTTCTCTCCTGAGTCAGGATCTACGTCTGTCTGGAACGTGAGCAAAGGCTGAGATTGGTTTTCCGAAAGCCAGAGGGCTTTGAGTCGTAGCGTGGTGAGAGACATGGGCAGATAGGCCAGTCTGAAAAAAGGGAGAGAGAGGGTGAGAGAGAAGGAGTCAGAGAGAGAGAGAGAGAGAGAGAAGGAGTCAGAGTCAGAGAGAGAGAGAGAGAGTCAGAGTCAGAGAGAGAGAGAGAGAGAGAGAGTCAGAGAGAGTCAGAGAAAGAGAGTCAGAGAGAGAGAGACAGAGAGAGAGAGTCAGAGAGAGAGAGAGAAAGAGTCAGAGAGAGTCAGAGAGAGAGAGAGAGTCAAAGAGAGTCAGAGAGAGAGAGAGTCAGAGAGAGAGAGAGAGAGCGTCA
>JBBPDA010000145.1:11398952-11410943 GCA_037974385.1 Arnoldichthys spilopterus
ATATGCAATTACTGTCCACTTCATTAGAGACCTAATCTAACCCTGATCAACCTGACAGATTAAAAACAAAATTATCAAAGGTAGGTCAACAACTTCTGATTGCTAAGTTTGTGTTGGTTGCCTTATTCCTCGATCATTGGTGATTTTCACAACCCTGTTGGGTGGATTGGTTCTGGTTGGTGGAGGAGTCTCAGCCCAGCAGGCACAGTGTGGTGTTTAAAGATGCCATAGAATACATGTATTCCTTTTTGGGTGTCTACATACAAGGTAGACAAAAGAAACGGGCACATGTACAATATATTTAGGCATAGAACCTTATTTGTTTGAGCATGAATTTTCAGAGATTGGAAATGAAAGTTTCTAAATGATAAGTTTTGTCATTTAGCTTATCTATGTGAAAATACAACAACTCCTAAGTACGTAGTGTTGTTATTAATACTCACAGCCTAAAATTATAGTGACCTGGTTAACTACAAACCCCATTTCCAGAAATGCATTAAAAACATCTGTGACGTGTTAATTCATGTGAACCGTTATTTGACTTAATTGTACTTTGCACATATATACAAATGTAGAATTTAATGGCTGCAACACTAAACAAAACCAGGGACAGAGATGTATTTACCATTGTGTTACATCACTTTCTTTTTTTAATAACATCTTTCAATTCTTTTGGAACTGAGAGAATTAACTGTAGTAATTTTGTAATTATAAGTCTTATGCATTTTTTGCTAAACAATACTTTAGCTTATTGTCAGTTCATGGCTGCCACTGTCTGATTCTCCTCTTCATGACCCACCTTACAGTTTCAATAGAAGACAGACCTGGACTATCAACAGGCCAATCAAGCATAGGCACTGTGTCTAAAAAAACACTATCTAACTTACACACAAGTGACTATTTTCTGAAGTACTCTGAGCCCAGGTTACTATATTTCTAAAAGTAGCATGACTGTTTGTTATGCAGTGCCAGATGAGGGCTCAAAAATCACACATACTCCTCAGTGATTTTAAGATGTTTCTGAATTCTCTAAAACGTTTCACAATATTATGTACTGTAGATGTTGAAAGACCCAAATTCTCTGCAGTCTTGCGTAAATGTTACTTTTAAATGGACTCATGAATTTTGACACTTAGGGGTGTGCCACAACCCACCCTTGCATACGAAGACTGAGCCTTTGATGGATGCTACTTTCACACCCATTAATGATGCCTCACCTGCTGCCAAATAACCTGCATAACGCAGTCTTCCAAACTGGTGTTACTTGAATATTCTGATGATTATCAGTCTTATTTTATTTATTTTGTTACATTCAGTTGGTCAGTAAAACTATTGAAAATCTTTTTATTGCACATTTGTTAGTTAAAAAAGGTTCAAATGAATTAAAAATATCAACGATTTTTGTTTTTACTGAATTGTGCTGTAAAGACTACTTTCTGGAAATGAGATCTGTAGTTATCCAAAGCTGTTAGCTCACTAAACTTCTAGTTTAACATGCCATAGCACCAACTGTCAAAAAGTTGATAAAATCACACACCATAGCTACTTACTGGCTTCGGTTGTAATGGCAGAGAAGTTGGAACTGCCTCTCTCTTCAGTGCCAAACGCTGAGCAAAGCCTGCTTGATATTTTCTAAGGTGTGAGTCAGGAGTGAAATGGGCAGAGCAAACCAACAAAAGTTGATTTAAAGTTGTGGGGGATCCTGTTACAGATAAACATCAGCCATGTCTGCTGACACTTCAGTTCCTTAGGAAGGCTATGTAAAGCACAGACATACCCTGGATGGCCTGGAACAACACATTTGGTGGTTTCCCATTTTCTGTATTAGCAGCAAAGCCAGACTATGGGCTGGTCTATGTACATTTGGGGGGCATGTATATGTATGAGCCCAAATGTCTTGTTTCTTTGGGGTCTGCCTACTTTAGCCTGGTGCTTTGCCTTTGCAGAGCTTTCTTTTAAAGGAGGAAGTGATGGTGTTTGAGGCTCAAGGCATGTCTTTTCTGTGTACCAAACTTCCATTCTTCCATTCTATGGTGCCATTAAAAACTCCAGCAACTCTGTGGTGTATAATCCAATCTGTGTAGCGCACCAGAAACACATACACAAACAATGACATTTCATCGGTCAGGTCAGTATCACTGCTGTGCTGAGAATGACCCAAATAATACAAGCTCACTGGTGGCCCTGTGAGGACCCTGCTGGTAAAGGGGGCTAACGAATGATGGAAAGAAACAGATGGACTACAGTCTGTGATTCTACCACACGACTGACTGACTGACTGACTGACTGACTGACTGACTCTCCCTCTATCTCTCTGAATCTCCCTCTATCTCTCTGAATCTCCCTCTATCTCTCTGAATCTCCCTCTATCTCTCTGAATCTCCCTCTATCTCTACCTGTCAGCAGTAGTGGTGATTGGTGTGCCTCACCTACAGGAAAATGAACCACCTGGGTCTGGTTCTACCCAACTGGTCTCATTAACAGCATTTTACAGGTATTTTACATTTGGCTGGCACTTTAATCCAAAGTAATGTCCAAGATGCAGGGTCAATCAATCAATCAATCAAGCTTTTTTGGCTGCACAGGGCAAGACTGAAGCACTACAAAGAGTCCAACACATTTCTCTTAGTCGTAGAATACAGAAGGCAAGTGCTACAATAACAACTATAAGTGGAACATTACTATATGGGGGACATTCTGTAGGCAGGTATCAGGTAGCTATAGTTCGTACGTGACCAATAGACTTAGAAACTAAGGTAGGTGCGGAACAGTCTTGAGATGCTTCTTGAATATGGACATTTTACACTCTGGCTATAGCTTAAGTAAACAAATTGGTAACTGATTAACCCTGGTAGATCTGACACATAGTCCAAATGTAGTCTTGCCCAACTCAAGGGTAACAATTTCTTAAAAATCATTCTTTTTCTGTCAGCTCACCACAAATTGATTCCAAAACCTATTGATAAGAGTAGGTAATCATTAAAACAGACAGACTTGGGCTTAAATCGAATGAACGTCTGTCACTGAATGAAAAGATTGAGTGAATGAGAGAAAAACAGCACTCTTTTACACTATGTCTGGCTTTCTCTCGGATCTATACATTGTTGACAGGGTTAGACAGCAGTGCTAAGTTTAGAAGCAATTAACGGTGGCCTGATGGCAGCCCAGAGTTAATGGGCAGCAGGAGAGATGAGGTCAAGACTAGACTATGTCATTTTTTGCCCTCACATACTAACGGCAACTCCACCAAACAAGTTTCCCCCTTAAAGTAAACATTGTGATCTCAACATTGTAAAGAAGTCAGAAAAGCTGCTGGATGTGTGCTGTGTGAGGGAGCAGTGGGAAATGTGCTAGTGCATGGCGTGTGGCAGTGTATGAGCTCAGACTAACAGCAGTGCTGATGGCTCTCACTGCACAATCAGAATCACGGACACACAGGGCCATTGTTCCACTCGCAGAGTGAGGCCTTTCAGATTCCACTCTACAGCAGGTCCTCACCCTCCTCTACACACAACACACTCAAGTGAGACAGAAAAACAAGTAATGGGCAACATGGCAAAAACACAGCAGCATACAGTGATAACGTCCAAGTCTCGAGATAAAAGACAAACGAATTCTCAATTTATAATCAGATAATCAAAAGAATAATCAAAAGAACGTGCATAATCAAAAAAGCACGTCAACATTTAAAAAAAGGAGATTAAAACTAAACAAGCTTTAACTTTGGGGTGGGAAACATTGGCTAATAAACCAAATAAAAAAAACACATTAGCAATAATAAAGTAAACTACAATATATATATATTTAGCATAATATTTGCATAAATAATTTATACAAGGTTGATGTAATGTTGCACTGGAGGTCAAATACATTGAGCTAAAAACTACAAAAAATATATATATTTAGCATAATATTTGCATAAATAAGATATACAAATTAATGTAATGCTGCACTGGAGGCCAAATACACTAAGCTAAAAGAGTAAATTCTCTCTAAAAATAAATAAATAAATAAATAAATACATACATTAAAAAAAAACTCCAAAAGAAGTGTAAAGCTGGCATTGTGTTGTAAAGAGCAACTCATCATATATGACCACAAAATAATAAATAAATGGATGAATGAATGAATGAATGGATGGAAGAAAATTCACACAGTGACACAATCACACTGCCTGTCTAACTGTGCACTGGTGGGCCCCAAAGTGTGCACTGAGGTCATGCCATAGAAACAAAGACAAGCACACTCTCTCACGCACGCACCACATGGCCTTTAAGCGCTGGCGAGATGATGCGTGATGGGCTAATGGACCATCGCATAAGGCATCGACTGCAGAGTTTCACTCGACAGGATTCAGCTCACAGAAACCGGATTGGACGGTTAGCAAGTGTGAGGATTATCTTTGGTAAGGTCCAATAGAATGAACGCATGGATAACCTCAGTCAGATGAATCAGCATGCGAGCCAAGCCACTAGTGACTGGTGAAAGCACACACACATATGCAGATGCGCTTAAAAAGCACAATGCTTCTTCCAAGTCATGTGAAGCGCCACATATATTCAAGCTATTGCTAATGCAGTGTCACTGTACAGGGGAGAGCATATTTATCATGGTGCCAAATACATTTAATAATGGTGCAATAACTAAAATACGTATTAAAATATCGCTACATCACTGTTTACACCATTACTCAAACCCATATCAGACTCAGCGCTAGTGTAATGATTGTCCAACACATAGTCATAGCTAGAAACTATGCAATTCCTGTGCTTAGCATCAACAACAGTGTAAAAATGTTATGACATTGTAATGTTGATGGTTAACAGCATGTTGAACTTCAGGAAGAAAGCGAATTAACAAAACAGCACAAGGTTTGGTTTCCTGGAGAGACATTAAGCCTAGCCCAGGACTACATTTACCTTTCCAAGGTTTATGTTGCGTATTCCAGAACCAGGCTTAATCCCTGACTGGCGAACCAGTCCCAGAAATAGGCCAAAAATCTTTCAAAAATCATGAGTAAATGAAAAGACTAATCCAAACATTACCAGCTACTCATCTACAATAAGTACCGGTGACCTTAATGGCTGCACACACATACAAACCCAAATATCCAACAAAAGCTGTGGGCTATACCCTGTGGGCAGGGATTTTTCTCTGGGTTTTACTCAGACTTAAGGGCATCCTCTCAGCAAGGCTACTTTACTCTCCCCAGCTTACCTGCCTAGAGGCAGGTTATGTTGCAGTTTAGAAAGATCTAATTCTTATTCCTGTTGACCACCAGAGACACAGTGGATACTCCTTGTAGACAGGTTAAGATTATATAAAAACACAAATACTGGCTGTAAAGACTATTTCACTTAGTGATCACGGATTAAACTGCAGCTTCTATATGTTTATTTTAAACCAGGTGCTTTTTAAATGTTTCTTAATTTATCTTTTCATATTAAATTATGTGGTACTCGCTGAAGAGATGCATGGTTAGGCATGGAACAAGTCTGTTTGGCCCTTTTTCAACATCGATTCCTGAGTTAATTGTTAAAATAACTAGCAGATCACATGATTAACAATAAAGTCAATAGTGAAAGCAGCACTCGGACATGTGGTCAGGGGCAGATCGGCTGTCCTCCCCTCCCAACTCTGGAACAAATCTACACCTCACGATGCCGAAAGAAAGCAATAGACATCTCACAGGATTCATCACATCCCGGTCACTGCCTCTTTTAGCTTTCGCCATCGGGCAAGTAACACAGAGCAAGAAAAACCAGGACAAACCGCCTTAAAAACAGCTATTATCCAAAAGCAATCATGGCCCTGAACTCAGGTTAAAGCGCTCGAGAGAGGTGCATTAAAATGCCACAAAAAATTTATACGTTTCCTTCAAAACTGCTGATTCTTCTGCTGCCCTTAGTGGAGACAGTAATAAAGATCCTGGCTACATTTGAATCACAGAACTAGCATCTGCACAGCTACTAGACTTTGGCTTCTCTGTACACTATAATTTATTTATTCAGTTGAGGTGATTATTTAAGGACAGCTAGGTAGGTATTTCATTGAAATACACTGAAAATTTATTATAATGGCTCATTACATGATGAACTATGCCTGAATAAAGAGACCCCCAACAAATGCTTTGTTTGGAGAGTGGGTTAATGAGAAACAAATTCCCGGGCCCCAGACTTTTGGACCAAGTCCGCACCTGCGTGAGGCACAACTTGTAACTGAAAAATCCTGTGTACGTGGGCAGTGGTGGCCTAGTGGTTCGGATATTGCCGCCTAAAGGTCCCGGCCGGGGCCCCACTGAGGTACCATCCCACTACACTGCTCCCCGGACGCTCTTGATAGCTGACCGCTGCTGTACGTGTAATGGGTTCAATGCAGAGGTCACAATTCTTTGTGCTGCTTGAGTGTGTTTACAATGACAAATAGTCACTTTCACTGGATGTTGCCTGCCTTCATGTATCAAGCTGAAACATCAGGTCTTACCACGAAAGTAGTAGCATTAACACATACCTCATATTTAAGCTTATGGGTCCTAAATCTCTTATTGTTCAGGGTATAACTGAAATGTTTGGGGGAACTGTTCATGGTAGCAGCCTACAGACCAATGTGCAGCTGAAAAGACTGCAACACTAATAAGCTTACAAACACCCGTTGCAACCATGTCAACTGTACTCCAATTATACCTGACTTAGTATTTGACTGCTTAATTCCATTACCAAGCTTACTCACTAGCTAACGTAAACCAAGTAATGCCCTCACACAGATATGCGACCTTTATTCTCACAAGTTTGCTGGCTAGCAACAAAAGCAAACCTGCTTGACAAACATGCCAGATTAACATTAGCTTTTACCTTTTGCTGAACAATACAAGAAAACAAACGCTCACTGTAATCTCTTAGAATTTCCATACGTCTTTCTATAAAAGAGTCAAAGCATGAATATTGCTGTAGTTGCACAAAGCAAGCAAATCTATATATAAAATTCATATGTATTGCTAGAGGAAGCAAATCCATCTATGCCAAACATAAAAACATGAAAATGTATAGCAGCACCTTAGAAATAAAGGTTAGTTGCATGTATGGCTCTAAAAGCCTTTAAATAATCCAGTTCATACATTTTTCTTGGACATATATTTCTTCCAGGTCTTTTCTCTAGGATGTGTGTGTGGTTTTGTGTATGACAAACAATTGAATATCATCATTAAATGACCTTTTTCCATGTGTTCTTTATCACTCAAATTTTATCTAAATGTAAAATGTGGACTTGACTCCTAGCTCAGTTATTCATGTTTACAAAATTAAGGATAAAAAACATGGGACAAAACATGAAGGTGGTGCGGGAAAATTAAGAAATGGAAAAGGAAAGCGCTCAAGATGGGTGCATCAAAAAGTCACGAAAATTACTGCGTTTTCCTTCTGGGCTATTTTGGATAAGAAAAGATTGAATTGTAATGCTGTCTGTGGCCGTACATGAAGTCAAGCATAAAGATTTTCAGGTAAGACCAGATCCATCCGAGCTTGTGACAATTAGCCCCCACAAATAAAATTAACTGTAAATGTACTGTGCATCAGATGTCAGTGCAGGTCCAGATCTGATCAGGAAACGCAAAGACATTGACTGAGCCAATGCACATTATAAACTGTTTCCTAAAAGCATGTAGTAAGTGAGACATGGTACATACCTCTTTGGGTAAAGATGTTAAGCGATTTCTATCACAGTTGAAGTTTGAAAGATTCTTCAGCTTTCCAATACTTCTTGGCAAACTCTGAGGAAAGCAGGAAAAGGAGAGCTTACACACAACGCACTCTAACTACCACTCAATCAGACTTGTTTTGTGCATTCTTCAGGCCTGACGAACCTCATCGTTTACAGTAAGCAGCTAGAAGACCACTTAAGCTGATTTCAGCTCACAAACGCAGTGGCTCTTGAAGCTCACAATGGCCTAAAGTAGGTTCACCAGCTTATCAATATAATTAAATATTATTAATGTCTCATTAATCATTTTTGTACATGTTTCAGAAACCATTCTGATCCGTTTTGTTTTGTGATCCGCACTGCAGTGACATTGCAATACTGATAGTGCTGAGAATTATTCATTAATTCTGAGCATTGTTGGAAGTCAGACATCAATGGCAAGTCAATGACACTGCTGGCTAGATACACAATAATGCCAATAATTATATATTTTCAATACATAACAAAACCCTGCTCTTCCCCTCTTTGGGGAAGGGTCTGCATTTTTAAGTGGTGCTCCCCAAAAGCATGGCATGGTACCTACACCCTGCATGATTGCAAATATTAGGTGATTGCTGGCGCTAGTTCTTCGTCATCAATCTAATGTGTGTGGCCCTTAAACTGCTGCTGTAGCAAGTAATTTACACTGAAGCCCTTCCCATTAGTATTTAGAAACCTTAATTTTTTGTACAACCCTGAAGAGTTTCGTACACTTTATTCAGGATACTGTTGTCTAATTCTGTTATGTAAATGCAAACAATATTTCATAAATAATGCACTGCACCTACAGCTTTGTGCTTGTGTCTGCTTCAATGAACAGCAGTCAGGACCAAAGAAAGTTTTTTATGCATATTTCTAAGTATTAATGTGATAAATAAATAGATAAAATTGTAAATATTTATTTATTTGCCTTCTAAAATAGTCTCAAAAAGAGTTTTTACTCATTATACACACATACTCAGCATACAGTAACTCACCAGCAACTGGTTCTCGGTCAGCACCAGTTCTGTCAGACTTTCACAGCTGCCAATGCTCTCGGGCAGCTGGGCCAGGCGGTTTTGATCTGCTTTCAGTATTGAAAGGCGTTTTAATTTTCCTGTGGGAGCACACACACAATAACGTGAGATTATGGCTGAAATCACACATCCCAGGAGAAGAACGCTCATGTCTACCATTAGTTATTTGATGCGTGCATTTACAGATGACAAATGTAGGTCAGCAGGCAAACATAAGTATAGCTAACACTGTGCCAGAGTTTCTGTTAGGAAAAAGACGTTGTTTAAGTACATCATTAAATAAATTATTTTACATTTTCATAAGTCATCTGTATTGTGTCATTTTTGAGCTACAAGGCATAGGAGATACAGACAAAAACACACTGTATACAGTTGAAATATTATAGAGGATGATGCAACAGCTGCACTCTAAAATGAGACAATGCAAATGTGGAACACAAACATGCCCTGTGCTGTACAGTAGAACGTGTATTTACTGACCTACGCCCTCTGGCAGGGCATCGATAAGGTTCTGGGACACCAGTAAATCAGTAAGAGAGACCAGGCTAGCCATTTCCTCTGGGAGGTGTTCTAGCTTGTTCTCGGACACGTCCAAACAAAGTAGGTTCTTCATGCTGCCCAGCTCCTAAGTGAGATTATAGAGATGCAGACAAATGCTTTTATTCAGTTATTCCCAATATCAACAACATACCCAACAGTGTTGCTAAAGGTTAGCTATTGGCAATGATATGACTGCCATCTGTAAAGCTTCAAATATGTTTAACCATCTAAAATATCTTATAACAAGTAAAAAGACAGAAAAGGCTTTTATATAGTGACGATCAAGTCAAATTTATTTCTGTAGCTCTTTTTACAAAACAAAGCACGTTGTCACAAAACAGCTTTACAGAATCTGGGTCCAAGCCCTTAACCAGCAAGCCAAAGGCGACAGAGGCATGGAAAAACTCCCTAAGCCGTAGGAAGGAACCAAAGTTCAGAAGGGGAACCCATACTCCTCTGGTTGACACTGGATACTGCAGTGTGTCATTAGCATGTTCATTAGCTTAGGGAAATTACAGCTAACATTCACTTGAACTGCTAGGTGATTTGGGACGAATAATGGCTAAATTAAACATTGGCACGTTTTGGACTTTTTTCAACAGGTAAATCGACTTGCCTCTCCCTCCTCTTTCTTACACCATGTTCTTAGACCTGGTTGTTTTATGCATTTTGTCATGTGTCTACATCTGGTTAGGGATTATCCACATGAAAACTGCTGGTGTAAATGCACCCAAGATGCATTTCAACAGAACTTTAATTGGATCCCTCAAACCACTTTAAAAAGGTGGTTTGAGATGTAATTTTTTCTGATGTTATACAAGTGTAAATGAAACCAACCACATTTGAGAACCAAACTACTGTCATAAGTCACTGTTACTTCAGTTCAGGTCTTCGCAGGAGTTTCTCCTCAAAGTCTTCAGAAGACTGACTTAAAATTAAGCCCCAGTGTCTATAAACCTTTACTTTGTCTCCCAATACAATATGTTTTTATGTACATAGTTCAGGACTGTGATGACTAATACAGAAGGTAAGTTTTTCTAAATATCCATTTTAATATATACATTTCTGGTAAAGAAAATGATGCCATGAAATGTTTAGATTTTAAAGGTAGCTATCCTTTTTAGGAACATCTAGAACAATAAAAAGAGGGGAACAATACAGGATCTTTCTAAATGTGAGTTAATTTGTAGTGGACACGTTATACAGGTGGGCAGTTGTGGCCTAGTAGTTAGGACATTGCCCTTATGAGCTGAAGGTTGCAGGTTCAAGTCCCGGGCCGGGCATGGCTGAGGTACCCTTGAGTAAGCTACCTTCCTGCTACAGTGCTCCCCGGGCACTGTTGATAGCTGCCTGCTGCTTGCACGCGTGATGGGTTAAATGCAGAGTTGTGGTGCTTGAGTGTGTTCACAATGACAAATAGTATCTTTCGCTTACTTCACTATACAGCAATAGGATCCGACCAATCCACTTAACTGGAGATGCATCTGACCACCACGTAAAATCACATGTGGTTAAAATCTACACAAATCACAAACAGGGTGGCCTAGTGGTTAGGGACCTGCCTTTGTGATTGGAAGGGTCCTGGCTCAGGCACCACTGAGGTATCCTTGAGCAAGGTACCGTCCTGCTACACTGCTCTCTGGGCGCTGTTGATAACTGGCCACTGCTTCACATGTGGATGGGTTAAAAGAGGTCAAATTTCATTGTGTTGCACTTTGTGTGATGGGGTGTGTTCACAATGATAAATAGCCCCTTCACTCATAAGGAGATTTCTCATCCTGTGTAAATCGGTGCTAAAAATGACATGACCCCATGGAAAACTAATGCTGCCCCAATATTACTATAGGCAGGGAAAAACACTAGAAATCTGCCCAAACCATGGTATAATATGAAGACTTAACATCTTAAGCAGGAAGTACAATAAAAGAAGGTAAAATCAGTCTGACTTTCAAAATGATCCAGGCTGTTTACATATAAAGAAACCCACTTTACAGCTTAACATGCTCCTAAACAATGGAGATGAACTGAAATCTGAACTGAAGTTATTCAACAGGCCCCACATTTCCGCATAGAGATAAAAGTAATAGTTTGAACAGAACGAAGATTCATTATGTGCACTTAATACATCCATTCACTGTAAGTCATTTATTAAAATAAGCTGACTATACATTATGCTTCACAGTGTTAACGCAGTGATTCAAGCAAAACATTGCAAAAATTCTTTACCGGTGGTATTTCAGCCAGCTGGTTTCCGTCTAGCCACAGGTCCTTTAAGCTGACAAGGCATCCTATTGTCTCTGGCTGTAAGCGAACATTTTCGACAGTTTAGCAGGGATACAGAGTTAGAACAGGTGACTGTCACGAACATACACAGGAATGCAGAGGTATGCAAAACATTTGTGAACTAGCATTCCACTGCAGCCTGTTTTAGGTCCAGCACATCACCACCTCCAAGGGTGGTCAGTCACACCATCACAAATACATCCAACATATCATTTAACAAAGCTGTTTTGAGGAATGTTTTTACAAATCAATAAAAAAAAGGAAAATCTTCGTAGTGGCCGTGTCTGTTTGGAGGAATAGATTTTTACTAATTGTTTAACATGCTCACAGGTCACAGCGCGCACACACACACACACACACACACACACACACACACACACACACACACACACACACACACACACACACCCCCCCACCC
>JBBPDA010000145.1:11411043-11422393 GCA_037974385.1 Arnoldichthys spilopterus
ACACACACACACACACACACACACACACACACACACACACACACACACACACACACACACACACACACACAAAAGCTGCAAATGCAGAGGAACTCACCAAATTATATAGTTCATTGTTCCCTAGATCCAGTTCTTCAAGTCTGTGTAGCTGACAGAGAGATCTAAAGGGGCAGTAAACATAATGTAAGTGAGCAATTACACATTAAGCATTTGCTAAGTGCATCTAGCACATAGACATCATTTCTGAAGGTCTACTTACTCTGGTAAATATGTCAACAAGTTCTCTCGAAGTTCCAGTGATACCAGGTTAACCAGGCTGAAAAAAAGAGAGAATTATAATTATGGGTTATGTACATTTTTTTAAATCTAGGATAATCACACAAGACTGCTAAAATATAATAATAACACCTAAACTTCAGCAGCTTATCAGCATCTAAATGAATGAATGAATTAATGTTTGTGCTTGTTTGGGAAAGGTGGTTAAATTGATTTAAAAATAGTAAATAGTAAAAATATTAAAGCATACAGTTTTCACAGTGATGGAAGAAAGATCCACTCTGTGGACAGATCCACTCTGTGGACAGATCCACTCTGTGGAAGTCAGTTAAAAAACTTAAAATGTAGTCATTTACCTAAAAAAAGGCTAGAAAAAAGTTTGCCATCTGGGACAGTGATGTGCAGCAGGTTCATTAAAGGTCTTTATGTCCCTTAAAGTGTCTTAAAGTGCTCACATCATAATTTTTCTTTTTCTATTCATTAGGCATTAAGCAATGAACAAGGTTACAAAAAACACAAAGTATTTCCATGTCCTTTAGCATCTTCAGCTTACCCACACACCAACCCACCCCAGTCCACCTGACAACCTGGCCTGAATAAAACAGTTTGAAGCAGCATTCTTTTCCGAATCCAATTTTTGTGATGTCATAACAGCAAACACATTTACATGCGTATTCTTATTCTGTCTGCAGCAGCTTGGCCCCATCCCCTTCACACTGAAGTGTGGAGTGTATCAGCCCAGGCTGCATACAGATTGAGCCAGAATGCGGTGTTAAATCTGAATATAGCTCATTAACATACATCAGTCTTGAGGTCACAGTAACAAAAACAGCCTGTTTAAAGCCTGTTCCAAACATACTACCTTTGTCTGGTGTGAGTGATGCAGAACATCTGGCTTTTCAATCGAGCGTTAATTCAGCAGAGCACAGACATGGCAAGGAAGCATGTATTCAGAGAATAGCCATTGCTTTTGGCACATGCCACACAGCAAAATACAATGAAAATGTATAAGAATATGTAATTATATAGATGAAAACAAAAAATAAATAGAAATTAAAAAAATCAACTTAATTCTTCAATTCCTGATCATTATTCAATAAAATACTAGAATACCAAAGTTGTTGACTGTAAACAAAAGTATTGTGCTCTTTTTGGGACTATATGCTTACTAGACTAAGTATATTATTGAGTATTTATCAGGAAAAAATGGATACACTCATAATAGTGTGTGGCAAGTTGGCGAATTTGTTTATATAGCATTTTATCAAACAGAAGTAACCGGCAATGTGCTTTATAGAGATAAAATGAGCATAAAAAGAAAAAGTGTGCAATAAAATAATAAGTTAGATTTATATAGCACCTTAAAACAATAAAATCATATTATATATAAAACTAGAAAAAAATGAATGTATTGAAAATAAGGCAATTTTAAGCTTCTTTTAAAAACTGGCCTCAGTTAGGGAAGATCTGACATACATGGGGGGCTGGTTCCAGCATATGGCAGCATAGCTACTAAATGCCTTTTCACCCTGTTTAATTACAGTTTGGGCACCAGCACTAGCCGACCAGCTCCTGTGGGTGTAAGGGTTAAAGAGAGGACAAATGCAATGTAAAAATGAATTATGTATTATCCCAAAAAAATTAAGGATATAGGTTTTAAAATGTTCACTATTTTAATAATGTGATTTCTCCGTGCAGTTACACCTATAACAAAAAAAGAGCATGATCTAGCAATACCCAAAAATAGGAGTTTACTTCACAGTTCACTCATCTTTTATTGTTCATCTTGTTTTATTAAAACAGACCAGTAACAAGGTCTTCGTTATCTTATTTCTGCTCTGACACATGTGGATGCTCCCTGACCAAAATAAAAGCAACAAGTTTTTCATGCTTCAAACAAAGAACCACAGTAAACTGCAGCTGTGCCATGAACCTGATTTACTGGGCAGAGAAAACTGCAAAACCTGACCCCTAACTCACCCTAAGTTCAGCTAAATCGAATCACAACCATTTCAGGCAAACCCATGTCACACCACTGTTCTCACAGTTGCCTAAAGCGAATGGCTACAGCACAAAAACTATTCTGATCTCTTGTTCAAGTCACACAGAAAGTAATGAGCGATGTTATCTCAAAGAGGGAAAGAGAGGATTATTGCTAGGGGCTATATAGAATGCAGTATTATAATTCCAGGAATTACAAGCTTTAAAAACAAGAGCAATAACTCTGGACCATAAACAAAGCCCTGAAAGATGGTGAAGAGGAAAAACAGGGACATTTTTAGCTACTGAACACCATTCTTCTGCTCGGGAATGTCATCTTGCTTACCATATTTACACATTGCTTTTCTGCAACAGACACTCAGGTGAAATAAATACAAGATGCCACAATGTCACATCTTTCCTGGTACTGATAATGAAATCTTGAGTTGCCCCCCCACCCCTTATTTTTTAAACTTTATTATATTACTTTAACTTTATTTTTTTTTTTACTTTAAATGTGTAATCTATTTTAATTAAGCAGGCTGTTTTGTGGCTGTTCCTTTAGGCTGATATGTATCAATGACCTTTGCTCTGACTGGCTGCCCTGTATTGTGCCTCATTCAAAAAGCAGTCCACGCTGTAACACTATTCATAAGGTCAGCCCGAGCAGGTGGGGCTACAGTGCTACAAGCTATAAGGGCCAATGTAAATGTGTTCTTTTTTTTCGTGACCACAAAAACAGTGGATTCAAAACATCCATATTTAGACTGATGCTTCCCCCCCCCCCTCAGATTATCTGGCACTCACATAGTGTGAGCAGTGAATTTGTACTCTGGATTTAAGCCACCCATGACCCCAGAGTACGTACGGCACCCAGGGGCAGCTAAGGGGTAAGGTGCCTTGCCCGAGGGCACTTCAGCCATCAATGTGGTAGGGGGAAAGTGCTGCTTTCTCACTCACCCCTTCCCACAATTTCTTTGCCGGTGCCAGGAATTGAACCGATGACTCTCTGGTCATAAGCCCGCTTACCTAACCGTTCTCAACCAAACTGAGGCAGCCCTTTAAAACACTTTGTCCACTTCCTGTCCACTCAGACACATTTAACCTGTGGGACCATCTTGCAGATGTAAAGGTATTGATGATCCCTTCATCTGATGCTGCCCAGTCTGTGTAGGTCACCTGGAGTGGATCAATCAATGGCCAGTTGGCCACAGGACATTGTTGGCTGAAGATTTTTGATTGGTGGACTATTCTCTGTCCAGCAGAGACACTGAGGTGAACAATAACTCCAGCAGCACTGCTGTGTGGGCAGTTCACACACGCATAGCTCAACCATGTCGGTGTTACTGCTTTATTCAGAAGGACCAAGTAATACACTTTTGTTTTGTGGTTCTGGGGGGGGGGGGTATATTCAGTGTATAGTGTATATTCAGACAATGCATTCCCAAGCTTCCAGAGCAGGTTCAGTCGTGAGAGTAATGGGAAAGTACTTAGTGAAAGATACACATTAACACATTGACCCATCTCACCCGTTTTTGTCCCAGGGGAACAGAAAAAAAATCCCTCATGACAGAAAGTAATTTAATTTGCATGGCCTAATTGTTGGAGCACTTTTCTGCACTGAATGGAACTGCAACCAGTGCAAATCTGCTGTGAAGGGCCTTGTGTCTCTGCTTTACAGTCATAATAAGAGAGGCTGGGGTGGGGTGGGTTGGGGGATGAATGTGGCCTAAAAAAGAATCCCACTGCAGGATTAATCGCTCGGCTCTGTGATTTATAGCTAAAAATAATATCTCCCCGATGACAGGACCAGCCCCGCAGGTCTTGGGACCCAGAAGCCCGTCCCTGTCTCCTCCCCTCTCGCCATGATTGGAGGTAAAATGTAAAAAAAATTAAATAGTAAAAAAAGAAAAGAATAGAACTGAAAGGGCTTCAGGAGCCCCAGCCAATGACAACATTTGCCCTCGTATGATATGGTGAAATGATATGGTGTGTTTTGCATTGGGTTGCTTTTCAAACTGGACAAACCTGCTGCTGCGTTTGGACGATGGCAGAAAAACAATCCGCTTAATTGCAAGCTTCATTTTGTGTCGAGCAAAAACAAGCAAACACAAAATCTAATCACTTATGAAAATGAAGATCTGAGCTTTCACAGTCAAACGTAGACTGCATTCAATTATGAGAGAGAGAAAAATGCTCAGCACTCTTAAACAGTACCCAGTCCTTATATCACATTACCTAGGAAACGACAATGACAGCTGCAGCCTCATAATAAATACAGCATAAAACATAAGGGTGGTCACTTTCAAACTCCTGACTGAAAAGACAACAAACACGCTAACAAAATGCATATCTAGAAAATGCTAATTGAAATCCCATAACAAAACAGTCCGATTGTGATCAGACTGCGAGAGTCTGCTATTTGGCAGCGGGCTACAGACAGCGAACGAGTTCAGCCAGCAGGAGGAAATTACACAGGAAATTAACAGGGTCATGGAATGACACAAGGGATAGAGAGAAGGAAAAACAGAAGTGGTACACAAATATTCTAGAATTGTGCCGGACTGGTGTCTGACAGAGTGAGGCCAGAGATGCAAAGAACTGATACGTGAACCCACAATGGAAGTCGAGCAAGCGGAAATGCCCAACACTGTTTACAGGCTTATGTCAACATTTCTTCATGAATGAAGAGGGAAAAGTGTTTAAAACTTGCTGTTTGACAGTTCAGAAAAAAAAATAAAGAATGACCCCACAAAAGACTAAAGCACCGCACACCATTGATTGTCTGGGCCACTGCACAGAGAGCTGCAATCAAAACAGAAATGCCTCATGTCACAGTGATGAGTACAATAAAAACTGTCACGGAAAAGAAAATGGTTATCGCTGCATGTAATACTTTACCCAGCACTCAAAACAAAAAAGATCAACAGATATTAAACCGTTTGTGGAGAAACCAAGTACATTCTTGGTCTCAGAAGGTGGCATTGCCCCCTTGATGTATATTGCATAATTGTCCATCAGTCTCTTGCTGAAATGTGTTGCTAGTCTTCCATGCAAAATTCCTTTAGTTGACTTCAAAACATGTTTTTCTGCATTAACTGCCCATTCTAAATCTCGCCACATTTCTCAGTTCAAATCTAGGCTTTGATTAGGCCAAACTATATTCTTCCATCTCTGCCTGAGCCATTCCTTGGTGGATTTGCTAGTGTGCTTAGGTTCATTATCCTGTTGAAAAGTCAACCTCAGGTTCACCTTAGGACAGATGGCCTCACCAAGCACTCTTTAATGCAATATTCATAGATAAAGAAATTACTGCAAGTTAAGCAGGCCCTGAGGCAGCAAACCAACCCCAAGAAGTAACATTTACACCACCATGCTTTAAAGTTGGCATGAAGTTCTTCTCTTGAAAAGATATCTTTGGTCTACATCGTGCATTTACATATGTAGTACAACTTTGGCTTATCTATAGTCGTAATCTTAATCTAATTAGTATATCCAGAGCACATGGTCTTTGGTCTAACGATCTTTTAGAGATCAAAGGTTTTTTTCTTGACATTCCTCCAATGCAGATCAAATTTGTCCAATCGCTTTCTCATTGTTAATGAATGCACTTTTACACAAAGAGATGTAAGGGTTTCCTACAGATTTGGTGAAAAAAATTGGCGGTTCTTGGAGACTTCTCTGCACATCATTCTGCTGGGAAGGCCAGTCCTTTATAAATTGGGAGTTGTAGATAATTGTCCTTACAGTGGAATGATTTACTTCAAATATATTTAAAACACTTGCCATAATTATAGGCAGTCACAAACCTTTTTCCCCCAAAGGCCTAAGAGAGTTCTTTAGATCTTGGCACGATCACATGACACACTTCAAAAGCAAAGAAATACATCAGACCCTAGATGTCTTAAGTAAGGCAGGTTCCACTTGCACCTCCACCGAAGGCAGCTAAACTGCAACACCTGATTCAAATTTTATGGACTTGAATGTGCAATAAATGTAAGAGTGTACTTACTTTTTTTCATGTGACTAATCTGTTTTTAATTTTAATAATGAAAATGACTACAAAATGTCATGTGTGTGCGTAATTTGTTGCAGTATAATCACCTTTATCTTTCCATGAGATGCACTTTTTTTAACTGTTCACATTCCTGCTAGTGGTATAACACTTTCAGACTTTTTAAGGACATGTGAAAAGCACATCTGCTCATCCAGCTGTAAGCGTTCACAAAGCTAACTGAAGATGCTAAAGAAGGTCAACAAGCAGAGAAAGACTTTGAATTTGAATCAGAAAGTTAATCACAGCTTATCCAAAATGAATCCTAATAAATCGGGCCTTGTGGAAGCGAACAATTTCAACAACTAGGAAATCAATAAAAGCTTTATCAAGTGTGTCTGAAGCGGCTCACAGATATCCGTTTTCTGACAATGTTTTTGGGGAACCGACACAGCAGGGGTAAAAGGTAGAAGTGTGCTTACTTTCCAATGTTATCCGGAAGCGCTTGTAAAGAAATGTCATTGATGGAAAGGCATGTCAGATTCCGCAATTCAGGAAAGCTGTCCGGCAATCTGAAATAAACAGACACTGATTTAATGTGTTTTTAGTTGAATGTAACAATGAAAAACACAAATATAAAAACAGCAAAACCACAAAAATCCACACATTTGAACATTCTACACAAACTTGTGATAGAAACTAACTCTCAGTCATTCCCTAAGCATGTCTGCATTTAAGATCTCTATAAAAATAGAACCATATGCTTCTGTGCGGGAAACACAAACAGAGCATGGCCTATGGCAGAGTACAGCAAGCTCAAATTCTACAGAGATGTAGAAAAGCTGAAGGAAAACAGAGCTGAATCCAAATTCATTAAGAATGATCAGCTATCCTTTATAAGTAACCATAGACCATGTTGTAGACCCAATGGGCAGTGGTGGCCTAGTGGTTAGGACACTGTCTTTGAGACCTGAGGGTCGCAAGTACGAGTCCCGGCCCGAGCACTACACTGCTCCCCGGGCGCTGTTGAGAGCTGCCCGCTGCTCCATGTGTACACGTGTGATGGGTTAAATGCAGAGGTTGCATTTTGTTGTGGTGCTTGAGTGTGTTCACAATGACAAATTTTCACTTCACTTCTATTAAGACCAAATACACAGGTCTGCTATAAACAATGCAATCAGGGAGCACACAGCAGCTAATCAAGCAAAAACGTAGCAGCAATCAAGTAAAATGACATGCAATCACCTCAAACCAGAACCCATAGTCTTCAAAAGCACAATGAGAACAGTGAGAGAACTGATGAGCTCACCAATAAATCAGAATAAATTCATGTGCAGAGGTGGATTAAAATAGAGACACTGAAATCAAACACTGACCAGTTGAAAAGTAAAAAACACACACAGACACACACACAGACAGACACAGACAAATGTACAATAGCTGCTATATCAGGCCCCATGGAAAAGGTCAATGACCATCATACTGGAGGACAATCATCTTAACAAAAATAAACCCATGAATAAAAAGGTATTTTATGCAAGGCTGGATAATAAAAGAGCAAGAAAATTTAGGAATAAACATGTCACATACCTTGTCAAAGGGTTTCCGCTAAAATCTGCTACTTGAAGAGCTTTACAAAAGGAAATGCTGTCTGGAATCTCAATAATATCTGTGGAAAGCACAGGAAAACAAGTGATGAGTCACTACGACAGAAGAGTTTACAGTCACAGTTTAACCATTTTTTTAAAATATCTCACTTGACTTTATCAACAAGAAAGCAACTGACTAGAAAGGAAACGCAATGATTTAGAAGGAGGTCAAAGTTTAATTTCAATTTACTGTCAATGTTTAACAAAAGGACTTTGCAAGTCAGCCTTAGTGTAAACAGACATAAGACATGAAACAGCCTCAGGAGGAAAAGGGGCAGTTTAAGACCATTTGAGCCTCCGCAAATTACCACGGGCCATGCCAAACATGGAGGCCTGGTAGTAAGGTTGCCATTTGAAGTTTGAAAATAGCAGACAGAAAGGAGATAATTATCATCCTGGCTGTGTTCGTGTAGGAGATGTTCTGTGATCCCAGCTAGGAAATACTTCTGAGTAATGTTTAGGCCATAGCTAATCTTGGAGGGCTCAAAAGAAAAACCCAAAAAAACCAAAGAAGAAAAAAATATGCTGGGCGTGTACAACAGAGTGCGTGGGAAGGGCCAGAAGCTGCAGCCTAGACCTATTTCCCCAGACACAAAAAAAAAAAAAATATATATATATATATATAAATTATTATAATATTATCTTATATTATATATTATATACACACACACACACTATTTACACAATACACAAAGTCACAATACGCTAGGGCTGCACAATATATTATTTGGACATAGCAAATTAAGTCTGTGCAATAATGACACCAATGTAACCAATCCCAGATCTTCCCAGAACCTCCATGTGATGGAGCTACATAAGGAAATACATGTATAAGTTTTGGTTTTGTGACTTCATTAAAAAATAAGACTTGAAAACAGAATGTTTTAAAAGCTTAATTTCCATAAATGGACTGTATGAATGCTGGGAGTGAATGTTCACTGTGAAGCTTTAATAATACTTAAATACTCCAAACCTTTTCAATTTCAAAATATTAAAAAAAACATTGTAATCACAATATGTACTGGTATAATTCCAAGTCGTTCCAATTTTGTCGTGCAGCTCTAAATACACTATACTTTTTCTGACGTTTGAAGTGCCAGATTTAAAAAGAAAACATCAAAAACTATTCGTACAAATGATTTTTATTCACAATTTCATGCACTGCACGGTATAAAATCCAAATTAACATGACTAATTACCCTCTGCTTACACTTAAATGCTTTACATTTAGAAAAACATAGAGACAAACTAACATAATTAGGTCAGTAGGGAACCACTGATGTGGGATGTGTAGGTTCATGCAGACATTCAACATTTTTCAGGTGAATATCTTTCAAAATATTACTTGCAAATAACTCAATTATTTCAATAAGCTTTAAAATGAGGTAAAATGGCAAATTTTAGCACAGTATTCAAGCATCACTTACACATTCTTCTATTCCAGTGTATGGTAAATGCATTATTTAGTATCAAATCTCTGCCAAATCTAAACAACTGTCCTACATCAAGATTTTTAAAGCAATAAATTCCTTTATCAGACTATGGATAAAAGCTAACAAAAGCAACAGCAAAGTAAAAAGCTATGGTCCCCCTCAAGACTTTCCACTGAACATAAATATATGAGCTGTACGAACAAGACCAAGAGGGCTACAAGGTTTAACCATTGACTGTATACATAATATAATAATATACAATATATTACAATATTACAATATATATGTGCTGTATATATGAAACAAACTGTATGTGTGTGAAGTTTTGTAACCATGGGTCAAATTTCATGTTTATTCCCTACAAGAAATAAAGTTAATACTGTATAGTCTGTATAATCTGTATAGAACAATGTAAATATGAGTAAAACTACAATGGCCTGTTTAAACGTTCGGGCACCCTTTCAACTGATCCACTAGTTTTACTTTTTTGTAAGGTCTATTATGCTTCAGGGATGTGTGGCCTGATGTGCGGCCTGATGCCCAGGACAGGTTGTGAGGAACTAAACATCAACAAATTTTAAGATCATCTCTTAGTCAGTGAAGAAACTGAAGAAAAAAAGAGTTTGGATAATACAACACAATATAGAAAATATACATCAAAAATCAACCTTCAACTATTCCAAAAATTCAAAGAAGTCTTGGTTTGGCCTGTTCAAGACGTATGGAGAAATTTGTGAAAAGATTTTAAGCAGGCTGTGCATTGCAAAATGTGCTATATGTATTTTGAAATTAGAAGCTTTTGGCAAGGGGGAAAAAAGAGAAAGACTTAAGGAGTCACATGCAGAAACATATTACAAGTGCATGATCTTACAGGCAGCTTAACTGAAAAGCTCACAATCAGGACAGAAAAGAAAAAATCAGAAAATCACTCTTACCATTGCGCGAGACGTCGAGTTCCACGAGCTGCATAAAGTTGGCTATCTCTGGTGGAAGCCTCTGGATCTCATTGTCGCTCAGTCCGAGCTTTCTTAACTTCACCAGTTGGAAAAATTGCTGAAAAAAAGTGAACGTCAGTTATTAAACATATGTCTCAACCTCTAAACAGACTTTTTGTTTTTAAACTCATTTAGCTGTAGCCTAAAACAACGGGCCTTTTCTTTATTTAGCACCGTGACACTAACAATGGAAGCAATTACAAGAGCATCAAGGCGATCATGCTTCTAATTAGACATTTTTCTCAAGAAGCAGACACACACACATACCAGAGCCCAATGGCAGCGGAAAAATCACTGTAGTGTTTTAAATTCGCAAACGATATGCAATGCGAATTCTCGTTCGACCTGACTTTTATTGCAGCTCCAAACTGTCAAAGAAATGTTGGAAATTTACAGGAAAATAACAAATATATTGGATGTTAATATAAAAATATTTAGGATTATTTTTACTGGCTCATTCATCATAAAACTAAAAGGCCAGCAGGTGTTTTCAAATCATTAAAACACAAATGGATCAATGAGTTGCTTAATTCACCAACAAACCCATCCAAAGCACATTACAGCAGAAGACAGCTTACTACATGAAGTAACAAACTGTTCTTCCTCATCCTTACACCTAGAAGTAGCCATAGTGTTGTCATTTTTTTTAAACAATCATAGCTGGATCATTGGAAGACAGCTCTTCACTCTCGAGCATCACACCCCTGCTCAAATACACCTGCTTTAACCCATCAGCATCTTCTCAAGCATGTGTGAGCTGAAAGCGTGCATGGCCACATGTGGAAGTGGGGTTGTCACTATTGATTACATTAGTAATGGAGTGATACTCAGTACTGACAGAGGAATCCATGCTAAAAAAAAGCAAAGTGCAAAAAATAGACTTTACCGAAAAATAAACATCACGCAGCTATTCTATACTTCCAGTGCACATATCTACTTCAGTCTTTGTGGGTAGTGGTGGCCTAGTGGTTAGGACACTGCCTTTGGGACCTGAAGGTCGCAGGTTCGAGTCCCAGCCCGGGC
>JBBPDA010000145.1:11423369-11452614 GCA_037974385.1 Arnoldichthys spilopterus
TAGCTGCCCGCTGCTCCACGTGTGCACGTGTGATGGGCTAAATGCAGAGGTCACATTTCGTTGTGGTGCTTGAGTGTATTCACAGTGACAAAGAGTCACGTTCACTTTACTCTGTAAAAATTCTGCATTAATTGAGAGAAACGCAAAGAAAGATGTAAAAAAACAAGAAAACAGAAAAAATGATTCAGAGGCCACAAATTAATCAGATCAGCAAGATTATTACTTTGTTGCAAATTACAGCTTCTAGCCTCTTTTGACTCATACCGCTTCACATGGTACATCACAATATGCTTCTCTGACTGTACTGAACCAAACTGCATGTTTCATTACAATATTTATTTCAGTTTAATTTAAATAATTTGTCATTTATTTTTTATATACACACACACACACACAGAAACACACACACACACACACACAGAAACACACACACACACACACACACACACACACAGAAACACACACACACACACACACACACAGAAACACACACACACAGAAACACACACACACAGAAACACACAGAAACACTGGTCCAGGCCTACACACCCACCAGACATCACAGACATTAGCGCACAAAAATCGCTTGGAGACCCGTCCCCACATGGAATCAAACATCACTCCAGACTCTTCTCCTTTATTGTTCCTAAGTGGTGGAACAAACTGCAGAGTCTCCAAGACTCATCTGTTCTGCACCCACCTTAGCATCTAAGCCTATCAGTCACATACAAACTACTGCTACCTGGGAACTACCTAGAGAATGTTTTTCAGATATAATTTCCCACTTACAGAGGGATGTGTTGGACTCTTTGTAGCACTCACGTCAGTGTTGTCGTGTGCAACTAAAATCCTTGTTTGCTCCTTTATCTTGGAAGTCACTTTGGATAAAAGCATCAGCCAAATGAATAAATGCAAATCGAACTATATCTATCTGCATTACGTCTATTAGCATAAAACGTATGTATTTCTAGAAGCTTAAAAACGTGGACAAATTAGAAAAATGGAACAATGTAAGTATTTTGGTAGGGTGCTCCAGTGTCACAAACATTCTGTTCTTCCAGAGCATGGTGAATGCATAATCTAGCTCTGGCTTTTTTTTTTTACCTGTACTAAAAAGATTAAGGATTTGTAGGCCAATGCACATATTCTTCATGTACACCTCAGCTGATACTGATCTGCTTCTGATATCACTGTTCACCCCTAGTTCACTGCACTGCAGTCACACACATGAAGAGTAATCTGCACATCCCAAAGTGGAACTGAAGAACATTACACCTGACACAGCAGAAACCAGCTTGACGATTTGTCTGGCGAGGTCAAAACAAAGCAAAATGCTTGCGGTCCAACCATTCCACAATCAATTCCCTTTCCAAAAACTGTTAAGCAATTAGGAATGTCCAGTGGCCTGGCAAAAACAGCTCAGTGTATCTCCTCCCTCTGATGTAATCAACCATTCATCTCTTTCGGCCTGCCCTACTTGTACGATTCCTTCCTGCGCCGTCTAGCACTGCGGGATCACAGACTCGACGGCTGCATTTTACACAGCGCCTTTAATCTGATGCAGCCAGCCATTCGTCTGACTGCAAATGAATTAGCCTTTAGGGCAAAAAAGTTGCTTGTTTATCAACAAGGACTCTCATTAAGCCTTTCAGGTATAGACTTGTGTTGAGAAAAGCCCATACCTCCAACTCAGCGTTCATTCTAATTAACTGGTAAACAGGTTCACAAGGGTGCGCTTTTATTCATGAGCTAAAAAGTATAAGCTACAGCTTATGTGTGATTATTATCAGACATAATAAGCATTCATGACCCACGTTACAACTAAGCTTCTAACAAATTACCTTCTAACACACGTGCCCAGAGAGCCTGTTCAGTCTGTACTGACGAAAATACTAAAACTCCTCTCAATTAGTCCTTCCAACTTTCCCACACTGCTGATAGTCATTTACTAGGGCTGCACAACAGATGATCTGTTACTAGTTATTGCAAAATAAGTCTCTGCAATACTGAGAAAACAGAAGGCTGCAATATGCAAACGATCCTCTAACCAATCACAGAATTTCTGCATTTAACCATCACACGTGTACACGTAGCAGTGCATCGGGACGGTACCTTGCTCTGGGCACTACTGAGGTACCCTCGAGCAAGGTACTGCTACACTGCTTCACGTGTGCACGTGTGATGAGTTAAACGCAGAGGTCACATTTTGTTGTGGTGCTTAAGTGTGTTCACAATGACAAAGAGTCACTTTCATTTCTTTCTTTGAAACTATTAACATACTTCAAGTCTCTTTATTTAGACAAAAGTGAGGAAAGGGGATATCGAAATGCACCACAATCCCAATATATGGTGGCATAACTGCAATACTAATGTTTTGCCCATTTTGTGCAGCCCCATCCTTCCCTGTGATTTGGTTTTGAATTGTCTTGTTTGTTTCCCCAAAACTCAGCAAGGAAAAGTGCAGCAAGGAGCCGTTCGAGGCAACATGCATAACCCACACCTCCAACAAACTGGATCCTGTCAAACATTAACTTTCATATAATCTAGGAGAGGGGTGGCATGGAGGTGCAGTAGTTAGTGCTGCCACCTCACAGCAAGAAGGTCTTGGGCTCAGTCCCAGGGTCGGCCACAGGTGCCTTTGTGTGTGGAGTTTGCAAGCTCGTCCCCTGTTCGAGTGGGTTTTCTCCAGGTGCTCGGGCCTCCCACTGACCAAAGGCTTGAACTAGGTTGACTAGATTCTCTAAATTGCCCATAGGTGTGAATGTGAGTGTGTGTGTGATTGGTTGTCTGTCTATGTGTTGCCCTGCGATGGGTTGGCCTCCTGTCCTGGGTGAACCCCACCTTGGGGCCGAAGTCAGCTGGGATTGGCTCCAGCTTCACCGCAACACGCAATGGAAGATACAGTTCGGCAAAAATATTCTGGGAGATTCAAGACAACACTTTTGATATTCAATGCCTCAGTGTTCAAACACAAAAACTTTCTGCATAATCTCTGCGCAGTATTAGGTACCTCTGAGGAACCCTTGAGCAAGGTACCGTCCCACTTCACTGCTCCGCAGGTGCTGTTGGTAGCTGCCTGCTGCTCCATGTGTGCATGTGTAATGGGTAAAGTACAGAGGTTGCATTTTGTTGTGGTGCTTGAGTGTGTTCACAATGACAAATAGCCACTTTCACTTCACTAACATGCACTGTATGCTGTCTATTATATAGTGTGTATTGTACAGTATTGTCTGTAACTATACGTATTTTATATATATATATTGGGTGTGCCAACATGTCGGATTCTGAACAGGACATATAATATACAAACATACTGAATGCTACTACAAAATGCACACAGTAGAGAACAATTATGAGGAATTACTGCTTAATAAAACAGATTTCTGATTTCCGATTAAAATCGAGCAAAACCAGACACCAACTTCCATTTAATGTCGTTATAAGCTACACTAAAAGTCACATTATCACAAAATGGATATTAAATCTTTACCTGATATATGACATAGTTTAACGACAGTTTTGAGATCAGAATTTGAATTTTTTTTTAATCCTTACATGGAGGAAAGATACATGCAGGATACTATAAGGCAACTTGGAAAGTTTCTTTTTTCACATTTAGCACTTTTTTTTACACCATGATCAACATTACAAAAACAGCTATATTGACATTTACCAACACTGCAAAGCAAATATGTTAAAAATGTCACATCAAGCAACTCTGAATGACTTTGCTCACATCTCGAAGATTAAATTATGGAGAAACATCGAAAAAACTGGTAGAACTGCCTTTAAAAATCGGCACAGTAATTGACCGTAACACGCAGCCTAAATTTGAATGCAGTAATTGTTCAGCAGCTATGTCTAAATTGATTATGATTTAATTTAAAGGCAGGCGCTTTAAACATTTCTGTAAAGCTGTTTTTAAAAGCAGTTAAACAGCAAAGGTCATTGAGGTCTTTGCAAAAATAAAAAAGCAATAAATGTTGACTCTACAAAAGATTTCCCCTCATGTATGAGGAACATGGTTTTCCTGGTTTGGAAGTTATGTTAAACCCTGTACAGTTAACCGCTGGTAGTCAAGAGGATTCTTAATTATTCTTGTTGTGAAATGCAGCCCCATCAGAGGTCTGAAATATGGCTGACCAAGTGAAGTGAAAGTGACCATTTGTCATTGTGAACACACTCAAGCACCACAAAGAAATGTGACCTCTGCATTTAACCCATCACACGTGCACACATGGAGCAGCAGGCAGTGATCAACAGCGCCCGGGACCAGTGTAGCAGGGCGGTACCTTGCTCAAGGGTACCTCAGTGGTGCCCAGGCCAGGACTTGAACCTGTGAACTTCAGGTCCCAAAGGCAATGTCCTAACCACTAGGCCACCACTGCCCACAAAGAGACCTTTTTATCAAAACTGCAATTTGAAAGTGTGCAGTTTTCACATCGTAAGGGCTACAATTTTAATCGTATCCCATATTTTCCAATATTAACAAATATTAATTGCAGGAACCAAATCTAATCATGCCATGCATAATAACTGGCACTTGGTCACATTACATATAGCAGTTAAGTCACAAGTACAAAAATCTGACACTTTTGGTTAAAAAAAAAAGGGGTTCTGGGTAATGTAAAGATCAATGTAAAGAAAATCACTGTAAAAAAAACTGAATTGTCCCCCAGATCATTTAGCCCTAGTCTGGACCATGAGGCTCAATTCTATAGTGAAATAGGAATTTAAAACTGTATCACTAACATTTGAACCTTGCTTCAAAATATTTACACAGCTCATACCTATGTGTAACTAACTCATACAAAACAAAAGAACTGGGCAATGGGTGTCAGGTAAAAATGTAACCCTTCCTGTTCTTCATGTCCTCCAAGCAAATTGCAGTCTCCCTTAACAGCCCAGACACAAACAACAATGACAGCAATGACATCAGCACATGGACTGCATGAGACTCGCTGTGTAGAGTCTCTGTAACCAAAGTCTCACATTTTCATTCCAGCACATGTGAATTGTGACAATTGTGGGAAAGTCACAGGGAACTGAAATGGAAAAAAACAGATAACTAGCATGCTATCAGCAGCCAATGCTAACAAACACTGAACCTGTTCGCCCTGTTACTTCCTCTCATTTTGGTGCCAGGCCGCTCTCTTACCCCTCCTCCACCCCAGTGGCTGCAAGTGACAAGCATACATTAACCTTTTAACCTCTTCGGTCAATATTTGGAGCTTGATTGGGATCCGCTTGGTTTGAAATAGGCCAACAGCACAGCACATAAAACGGCCCGCCACTGACCTGATAGCCACGAGCAAGAAAAACTGGTTCTCATTGAAAGCTGGAGAACAGTAATCGTACTTTAGCTGTGACACTAAAGAACTTTTACAGTTTTACAGTGAATGAGAGCCGATTGGATGCAACAGATTATGCTAACAGCTAGCCGCATTAGCATGCTAAGATGAATCAGCAAGCAGTTTTGGTCATAAGACCCAAATTAGAGGTGGTATCAGTGGCAGGGCTGGTTTTAGCTAAACATGCAAAAATCTTAGAGATAAAAAAGAACAACTCTGATCAAATGCTGTAAAAAATACAGCCAGGATTAGCAAACATTCACAGTGTGTTGTAAGCTGTACATTTCTTTATTTATGATTGTGTTAGCTGGTTAGCTTACTTTTAACTTATGTGAAGTGGTCCATCACAAAATCTCTCATCTTAAAGCTTATTAAGCTAATTTTTAAAAGATAGTCCATTAAAAGAATCATGTCTGAAATCATCTCTACATAAAACATTTCTTGATACAGAAACCTTTAGGCCGCATTAACAGTGGTTTATTTTTAATAGTGTTATAGCACAGAGACAGACTGGCAGAAGACTATGAAAATGTTCACAGGACTGAAGTCTTCCAACATGACTTGAACTCATTTAATTAGCTCAAAACTGATCACTTGAAAGAGAAAAAAACAGACAAAGCTGAGTGTGAAATAGGGCTTTGAATGTTTGTGAAAAAAAAATATCTAACTGTGATTTTTACCACTATTTCAATTGTAATTTTAATTACATTAGTTCCTCTTTTTCGGCCCAGGCCTATTTTTTTTTTCACTAAAAAAATTTACCTTAAGCCTTGATTGCTATATGCAATGTTTCAATTCTCAATCTCTGCATGATTAGATTTCATTATTATTAAACTTCCTCAATTAAAACTCATCAACATTAGATAATATAGGATAAAATGTGAAAATTGTGCTATTCCAAACTGCTATCCTCCTATAAAACCATTAATTGCGGAGCATTAGTGTGTTTTATAAGTGTATACGTGATCAAGAATTGGATTTGAATGATATTTTAAACTGATAATAAGATATTTACTGTGCACTGAAAGAAGTGAATGTTTAGGTGAAACTGGAATACTGTGCTAAAACATTTTTTTCCATTGTAAGCTTTCAGAAAGAAATCAATTATATGAAAGTTATAAGTTTTTATTCCTGCCACGATTTATGCACTTTTTATTTGTATAGGCATAGGCTGATATGCACTTAAATATCGGATATCTCCCTACAAGTGGGCAGTGGTGGCCTAGCGGTGAGGACGCTGCCTTTGAGACCTGAAGGTCGCAGGTTCGAGTCCCGGCCTGGGCACCACTGAGAAACCCTTGAGGTACCGTGCCGTGTTTCATTGACTTAGATCAATAAACTGCAGCAGTCTGGCTGAGGCAGAGACGCAGACACGTCACCAGGAATGACAGCTGTTGTATTAAGCAATGGTAAACATTCCACCTCATATTCAGGGCTTATGTGTGAACTGGGAAGAAATTTCAGAGCTCTTTTGGAAACCCTATATTTGTGCTTTTTGCAGTCCAAGCACAGGATGACGGGTGGCTAAAAAATATACATGCCATAAATAACAGTTGTTGTTTTTTTATGTTTTCATTATATTAAAAATAGAATAAATGCAACGATCAGAAATCTCCCTGTTTATTATTGTTTTATTTTGGCAGTTTTATAATATAAATAACATGAATCAGGTAAACAAACTCACATTGCATCTGAATGCTGCCAAAATATTGTCACAGGATCATGCACAAAGTGCTGAAGAGTTTTCTAGATGTGGTCTATTACTTTAGATGCAGCTTTTCTCTTATGCATGTTTTATGAGCAGGATATTGATTTACTCATTTAAATGTGATTTTGGCTCATATTGTTATAAATATTAATATGAAAAATATTAATGTTGTCATTATTGTATTGATTTTAATATGAAATATTGTACTCATGTATAATTACATTATGTGTAATAATAATGACATGAAATGTGTAATTACATTCGACCTATTGCACAACATATGGACCAGATAAATCATTTTACGCTAACCTCAATATTGACAAATTCTGATTAAATACATGCTTGTGAACATAAGACCAAATAGGCTGTGCATAGGCCTGTCATGAAAGGTAGGCAGAGGGGGTAGCACTGAAGCACTCATTACAACACTCCTTAGAACTTCAGGATTAATGGTCAGGGCTAAACTGCAGTAGGCTGAATAAGGAGATACATGTAAACAGGATTGTGTCATAACATTTCGTCCATGTGATACTGAAAATATAGCTATACAATGGCGTGTTTATATTCTCACAGTACCATGGGCATTTCACCGTCTCAGACATTTAAACTAATTATTATTCACGTTTACACAAGACACAATCTTTGCATTAGGCTATGGATGCCACAAGTAGTGCTAATCATATTAATGCTAATAATAATAATGATGATAATACTACCATACTACTAACAATAATAATGATAATAATAATAGAAATAATAATAATAATAATAATAATAATAATAATAATAATACCAATCACTCATTCATCAATCCTAATTCTAATATTACTACAGATAATAATCATAAAAATAAGAATGATCAATGTTTTCAGAGCCTATATTCATAAAGCTGTTCAGAGTATGAGCTATGAGCTGTAGATAAAAGAGGAATCAGACTGTAGAACAACACTCCTGCTCTGAGCAGCTTAATGAATACAGATACCCAGATCTGTAACCAGACACAAAACAAGACATTCACCAATTTACTGCACGGCTTGTGAATTAAATGGCTAAAATCAGAAGTTCTTCAGGCACTGCCAAAGTACCCTTTAAGAAAAAGAAAGATACGTGGCCAGATGACTTTCGTTTTCATGTTTCCACATGTAGATAATAAAAGTTGCATGACCTCATTCATTTAAGCAGTTAGTCTTTTTTAAAAACAGCTGTTTTGGTCATCAAATATATGAAACCTATAAAGACAAAAGCAAATATTATACACTTTGGGGTCTTCTTTGTAAACCAAACCCCATAACGGAGTGTGCCACTACTTTCTTGAGTGAAGACATATGATAAATTCCATGCTGAGGAGCTGTCTCGAGGCTAAAATGTGCACTGGGGATAAAATAACTATCGTTGTCGGTACTTGCTCTAAGACAGGGCAGCAGCTGTATTCCAATGGCATGCCATGTTGGAAAATTTGGGGGAAATTATGACATTTATTTATGACCATGCAGGTCATATATAAATGCCTTAGGCTTTAATGAGGACACTGATGCTAAAATTCTTATGAGTTAATGTTACTGGCTGTTCCACTGGCATGAAGACGTGTCCTCATGCTGCTTAAAAACAAGTATAATCTTTTGATATCACTTACAGGAATGATGAACGTCAGAGCAAGAATGTTGCTACAGATTCACTGTTCCACTTTAAAGGAGGTTAATAAACACTGAAGACGGAGCAGTTACTGACTATAGGTGATGAAATGGGAAACATCACTTATTAAATGCTAATGAGAGTAAATGCTTGCCCAGGAGAATGGGTACTATACAGCCGTTCCAATCAGAGCCCTGCAACCTTCCACTGATCTGGAAGACTCCTATTTGAGAACAGTTCACTGAGCCAGGCTCGGGATTTGATTATTTACATGCCAGGGAACACTGTAAGCAGTGCCTGCTGTCAATTTAACCAAACTGCATGTGAGATTTAGCATCACCACAGTTAAAGGAACATGGACTGGTCAAGTTATTCACAAAAAATCCTTCCATATATTTTGTCATCTCAAATGAGATCAATCATAAAGAGCCCTTAGGATGAAAAACTTACTATTTTTAAAATTAAAATAAAAAAAAAACAAATAACAAAACAAAAACAAAAAAAACTCATTTACCACTCGCTCCCCAGTTCATATATGGATACTTATAGAAAAGCTGTGGTTCTGAAATCTTTGTTTTTGTGAGGTCACAAAATTAAATGCATTTACATCCAGTCTATCCACATACCTAGTCTACAGCCCCACCTAACACTGAAGTTACAGGTAGTAAACAGCCCCTTTCAAAGCCTTTAGTTTCTGTGAAGTCACAAAAACCAGTATATTTACATACATTCACCTTTTCAGCTTACAGCAGTTCAGCTCCGTCACACTGAGTATCAACTAAAGACTGAGTTGAGTATTTTAGCCCAAACTGGTTTCTGAATGAGGTGCACAATACAAGTCAGCAAGTCAAAAGAAAGCTCATTTACATACATCAGCAACAGAAACAGCCTATTTGCTTGTAAAGGAAGAAGACAGGTTGGATAAATGGCATGTAAAAAGGTAAGAGGACACTTTTGGGCACATAAACCAACACAGACTCTATAAAATGTGTTTTTTTTTTAAATGTAGGCTATGGAGTGTGAGTAAATGAACTAAAAATGTTCCTTTAAAAGAGAACTATAAATCAAATTCCAGGCTAGAGTTTCCACCACAGGCCTAAACTAACCTCACAAAAACGGTGCCTCTTATAGGCCTTAGATGTGACATTATATTGACCCAAATCCTACCACTGTACCCACAGTCCCACAGAGATAATGCCCTGCAGACATTTAACATCAACAGAAACTAAAAGATGAATCCAAACGCATTGCACTTTCATTTCACACGAAGGGTCGAATACACAAGTCACAATGTTCTCCAGAAAACATACAGCCTAATGGTTTTCTGAGGAGCACCCAGGACACAAACTCTTCAGCGTGGTGCAAAGATGTTTTTCCCTTGCCAGTTTTCTTTGGTGTATACAAAACAGAAAAAACAGTGAGCATGAAAACAGCCTGTATTTCTGTACACTAGACCACAGCAGCTTCACCTCAGGGTTAATATCTTTCACCCCAAGCCCAACAGACTGAAAACACAGACATTTTCCAGACATGAACTAGATCTTCCTCCTGTACATCAAGTTTGGCTGCAGTCAGACGAGAATTGAAAAAACGTGTTTCTGAACATTTGGAAGGCCTACGCAACATAGGCCCTGGCCTACCCCAGTTCTATTATTTTGTAGGAATGAAAAAATCTGAATGTGATACATTTCAGTAATGTTTGTGTAAAGAAGCCAAGTAACACAAACAAACAAATAAATAAAACTAAAATGAATTAGGTTTAAGGCTCATGGATATCATTTCTACTTTCCTGATTTCAGGAGGCAAAGTAATACTGAACAACATTGTAGTAACATATATTGACCATGATTCACATTAACTAAAGACTGTATGTGTGTATATATATGTAAAAACAACTGTGGCCTCAACTTGTTTGCTACACACACACACACACTATATATATATATATATATATGGTAATAATTACATAGAAAAACATTTTAGATATGAATTTGATGTATACACCCACAACCAAAAAATGTATACAATAGACAGAAAGATCCCAAATAAATCAGTTAAAACGTTGATCATATTATAACCGAAAAAAAATAGTTATAAACATTAGAACTCCTAGTATCATATAAAACAGGTAATGTGCCTGGCCCCTCTATCTGATCTTGCGTAACAGTCACTCAGAAGAAACTCGGTGTACCTGCCCTCGCCCTCCCCCTCCCCCCATCAGCACTTTCCAGGCCGTCTCAACCCGCTGCAGGTGAGCGGTGGTATTTTCTGGTGCTACACAACAGCCCCTGAATGTGTCCCATTCATCGCTAACACTAGTTATTCTACTGTGAACAATGCGTCCATTGGCAGCTGAACGGCCTGGCATCTTCTGCCCCCATCGCCCCCCTCCAGTCCTGTCCCGTCCCCTAGCTCCCCCCTCCTCTCGAGCTCCTACCTTGGGCAAATCTCGAAGCTGGTTGGCGTCGAGCAGCAGCTCCTCCAAACTGCGACTATAGCGGTAGATCTCGTCAGGCACGTAGAGCAGCGAGCAGTGGCGCTTATCGATCGTTTCGACGTGACGGTTACACCGCCACAGGGGAATGCAGTGAAACATCCCACCAGCACCGGGGGATAAACGCCGTCCTGGAAAAGTAGGCGCGGGGGAAACAACGCGACTGGGCTAAAGTAGTGAGGAGAAGTCGACTCCTGTCTCGGCTCCGTGTGTAGTGTGTCTAACACGGTGTGTTGTGGTTAATGGAGTTTCAGACCGAGTAAACACACACGCACACAAACAAACCAGCAGCTGTGGCTGTAGCTATAGCAGCTCCCGGCCCGGGCTCACGCGCCGCGCGGACGATCATGGGCTTGAAACGCAGCGTCCCCGCTTCTCCTCCGCGAGATACTTTTCAAATTTCGCCCCCCTTCTTCGTCCTCTCCTTGTCATTCCCGCCACGTCTTCACTGGAATGTCGAACAATGCGCCATAACTTCTTTCCCAAAATGCTTACATGTCTGTTCGGGTTTCCTTTTTTTGTTTTTGGGGCTTCTTTTTTTTTTGCACGACTTTATTTCCTCTTAGTCCAGTTTTGTGACCCGGAACACTCACTCCCTCATTCCAAAGCCGACGTCATCGCCCCGCCCCGGCATAGGCCCCACCCCTTTCCCCAGGAAAAGCAGGAGCTGGGCGGGAACTTTCCAGCTTCACCTTGTAGACCTCACAGGAGGCGAGCGCTTTCATTTCCTTCCATATTTGCAAAGAGTTTTATACAATTATATGTTTCATGGAATATTTTATCCACTCACTGTTCATGTTCAGGAGAAAAACTCCAGTAATCGCGCTTATTTTTGGACGTGTTGTTTTTGAAGGAATACTTTATCAAAAAATATACATTTTTATTCCTCATTTCATTCACGGGTTTGTTTACATACCCAGTTCACTGTCATGTTCCTATTTAATATTTCACTTATTTTGTCTATTTAAGTCAATGTGGTTGAATGTCAACAGAGAGTTGTAAAAAGCGGAGTTGCTGATCACTAATTAGTTTTTATTACTTACTTCAGTGCAGCTCTAATGCTTGATTATTCCTGTGTCTTGGAAGTCACTTTGAATAAAAACGTCAGCCATGTGAATAAATGTAAATGTATTAAAACATCAAACCAAATTCATATCAGTGTAAAGTGACACGACTCTGCTAATTTGTGTGCAGGCCAGTACAACAAGAGAAAATAAAAAAAACAGGTGTCTTTGAGTTTCTTGAAACTGCACCTGTAAATTAAATGAAGTATTATTATTATAAAAAAATTGGGGGGGGGGTTAATTTATTAATTTACTTCGTCAGTCTCGAGGAAAGGTCTATGGCCTGGCTACACCTACAATTTCTCTACTACACAAGATTTTAGAGCATTTTCAGCGGTGATTCATTTCATAATCTGTATCATTTGCTGAAGTATTTATCACTGTTACGTTTGATCTGCTTATCCACACTTGGGGGAAGATTTTTTTAAAAGCAGAATGTTGCAGTTTGGCTGGAAAATTCAAGCCGAGAAGAAGTTAGAACTTCTATAATCCAGACTACTGGCCCATATTTGCCCTGTAGCCAAGTTTTACCATATCATATCTTCTAGGTTCCTCTTGGTTAACACATTATGACTCCAGAAGAATATTTGGAGAACGACTTCCTGAGAGTTTGAGATGGGCCTGCTGACTCTGTGTAAACACATGATAATTGGCTTTTGTCAAGGGAATAGCAAAGGAGAAACACAAACAGGGCCTACAGTGCACAAGTGGGGTTTGATATTGCTTGTTTTGGTTACTTGAGGTAATTTGACGTTTTAAGGAATCTGATAGTTCAAGAATGTAGCTGCTATTCTACAGCTCATACTTCCTAACTGTGAAAACACGGTAGACCAATGCTTTCATGGAACAACTTTTATTAATTTATAGACATTGATGAATTCAGCCAAAACTACATTCCACAAGGGCTTCAGTGAAATTTCTGAGAATTATGGTTAGTATGTTATATAGTTTAGGTATGCCTACTAGCATCACCTTACAATGAGGAATCCATCAGTCAAGAAATACAATCCAGATTGGCACTTGGTAGAACAAGGATGAAGGAGAAGGAAAATTCTTCCAATGTTATGGTCTCTACAAACAAAGATCAGAACTGTCTATGTTCTTCTATGGTTCTTTATGGATTTGAAAGCTGATCAATGAAAACAACAGTAGGACAGAATAAATTGATGCACTGGTGCTGGCAAACCCTTAAAAAGACCTTGGAAAAAGAAAAACAAATTGTTGACCTAACCAAGCCATTCACACAAACAGAAGACAGGGCATTCAAAAAAAACCACAAAACACTATCTAGATTGTGTTGCAAAGCACTCACCAATGCCCCCAACTATTTTTTACTGCAAACCAAACTGCAAAGATTCATAAAGTCAAAATACCTCTGCTATCAGCAGGTTTAAGAAGAGAAAAAGGCTGCTTCCATAAGCTTTAGAGCCCTTCAGACTAGTCCTTTGTAGAACTTTTGCTGTTGTTGCATATTCTTCCTCTCAGATTTGGTTCCTCAGGTTGGTCAGGTGAAATTTGTAAACCACAATTTATCAACAGTGTCAGTTTCTCAAGTAAACCGTTAACTTGGCCACTGAAGAACATATTTTTGTCATTTGACTTCACTGTTGGCATGGTTTGGACCTCACATTTTATTTTATGGCTAAATAATGTAATGTTTGTCTCTGTAAAAAAAAATTGTGGTCACAAATCATTATTGCACATTTTAACTGGATTAATCCACCACATCTTTTTATGTATGAGAGAGCAGCTAAAAAGAAGCCATTACTGAAGTAAAAACACAAGCCAGTTGCATGCAGAGTGGTCATTGATGACTAGTGCACTTTGACTTCAGCCTCAGCCACTGAACTGTAGCACCTTCAAAGTGATTGCTGATCTCTTCCAACAAAAATTGAGCTATTGCATTCTCTATGCATTGCATAGGGGGTATGGTATGGCTTCCATTTCCTCAAAATTGATCCAGCAGTACTCACTGGTATATCTAAACTAGAATTTTCATAGCCTTTTCTTAGCTTGTGCATGTAGAATGTCCTGCGAATGATGGTCTTCGTTTTCACAGCTCTCACACAGATACACAGTCTGACCAATAATATTTCAGATAAGGAGGTAAATTTCTCTGGTTAGGGAAATCTCCTTAATCTGTGTAAACTTGGGTTTTTTGTAGCACATGGTTCAATGCTTAGTAATGGTGTTTTTCAGTGAGTATTTTGTTTCAAAATGGTCTTATATAAACCAATATTTAAATGGATTAAAATATATCTTCAATAAAGTTAAAGCACAAAGTTAAAATGTCATTTGCATTACTTTTGAGTTTTCCAAAGCACAGTATATGAATTCACTTGATTGCGATGAATAATTATTTGATTCTACATTCAAAAAGAAACTGTTATACATGTTGTAATGGTAGACATTTTTCATTTTCATGCAATGTCTTAACTCAAACTTTTAAAAAGTGATTTAATGTGCAGTCAAATTTACCCACTGCAACTGTGTTACTGTTTTCCAGAACACGAGTGTAACCTCCTGTCTAAGAATCTCTCAAAAGTCCATCAAATTACACCTGTACACCCACACATGATGTAAAACTGTATATCTATGTTAATGTTTGTCCTGAAACAAGGTCCAAGGGTTCATGGAATTAGGAACACAACTGGTATTTTCCAGCAGAACCACTAGATGGAGACAAATCACTTCACAAGTAAGCTCAACAGGGATAAATTTGCTCTCAAACAACTGTGTGTTATATGAAAAAATATCAATAATTGATCTTTTATCATTCTACTGAGTTTAATTTATTCATTCATCCAGTGCATTTCATCACAACACAAAGCAGTAATGTAGTTTTAAAGTGCATTCTTGTATTTCCAGGTAGTAAATGACAGTTTGTCCAAAATGGATCCTCAAACTCAAGTACAAAAAAAAAAAAAGGATACCTTATTTGGTTTAAATGAGTGTATAAGGACTTATGTAATCTATGTGGCCAGTAACCTTTATCTGCGTCCAAGCTGCTTCTTAAAGGCTTTCAAAGACTTGGCCATCATTGGTGCCACTCCTGTTAAAACACAAACAAAACACATTCAAATCAGGTGGGGGCTATCCTATTCCCTACAAAGGCTCTTCAAGAAAAATAACAGCTAGAGACCACGTTAACAAAATAAAAATAAAAAAAACTCACTCATTCCACCTTTAAGCAGGTCTAACCATTTCTTTAACATCTTGAACTTTTTTCCCTTTCTACCTTTAAATCAGAAGACTTATCTTTTCAAAGATTACTTTTCCACTTTCCAATGTCCTCAATGAGATTTTTTGTCTTCCCATGTTAAGCGACCTTGGGATTGTAAAAGGCACTGTCGTCGTCGTCTTTTCACAAGTTACTTGGCTGAAAGTGTAGTAGACTAAACATAGGCAAAGAACTGACCAACTAAGCTCTCAAACTGAACAGGTTTTTCCTTGTGGAGAGAAAATGATGGGAGGACCCTCGAAAATCAGGGGTGTTCAAAGCCAGTCTTAGGAGTGGAGTCCTGCAGTTTGGTGGTTCCCCTTCTCAAGCACACTCCCTAAATCCGACAATTAATAGGTGTGATGAATCAGGTGTGTGTTTGAGCAGGGAAATCCCATAACTGTGTTGGACACCAGCTCTCCAGAGCCAGATTTAGGCCTACTTTACAAAGAGTAGCAAACCAGTCAAATGAAAGAGAACACATGGTAGAAAGTAGTAGAACATCTGGTCACTTTTGATCATTTCCAAAGCAACATCTTGTGAAAACAGCCTGTAATTGAACAGGTATACCAAGGACATTTTTGTACCATTATTCACATCTGTGAAATCTTTAAAAATCACCCTCTGTGTAAACTCAGAAAACTCAACGCAAACTCACAGTGAGAGAAAACCAGGCTTAAGTAGAGCTTCCCACATGACAAACATAATCAGTGACCTTTCTAAAGTGAAAGATGGGAAAAACAAATTCTGCTCAAGTTCAAGATATTTTTATTCACATTTCATATTTCTATACTTTAATTTAAGCAGCATGCTGTTTGCGTTTGCATTTTGAATTCGAAAATGAAGCTGGCAGTGTTTTACAGTCTCTATTCACTCATCATTTGTGTATTCAAGTTGTTCAAACATGCAACTTTATTAAGCTAATAATTCTCCATTAGTTTAAGGCACTCCTCTACTGTTACTACTTGTCCTTTTAGTCTGTTATAATTAAACTCACCTAACTGTATGCTTCTTTAAATCAATCCTGCTCAAATATTAAAAAAAACAAATGCTTTCCTCTACCTCTGAGCGGCATAGCTCAGCAAAAAGAAAAATAAACTAATAACCTTTTTTCATTCATTTTTTCAGGGGTTGAGTGGGCGGCTAGTGATAAAATACAATAGGAGGAAATCAAGCCCTTCAGCACTGTTACTAAAGCACTGATGCGCAGATCCTAAGCCAGGTTTCCTGCATGTGTTTGTACATTTTCAAGGGATGATTAAGGATGGTCATGTGTAATTGTCAGAGTGGGGTCAAAATAAGTAAGTAGGTAATAAGATTTCTACACATTAAAAGTGCTGGTGATTTTTGTAAGAGCACACTAGAAAACAGAACGGCCATCATGAACGTCCCTCTCCTAAAGACTCAAGCAGCTGCTAGATGGGAACAAGAGTGATGCTTACATAAACAGTACAATGCATCCTCGAACAAACTCACTCACTTTTGATCTTTCGTGGGTCTTGGCACGGGCTGGATCCTGAGCTGGCGGGTGAGGGCTTGGTGGGCTCACTGAAGCAGGATCTTCCTCTACTCTCGTAACTCTTCCCACTGAGAGAGCATGACAGCATGACGACTGAACAGGGATCATAATCACTCCGTTTCATCAGTAAACTAAGACTTAGACCATCACTTAAGGCGAGTCAGTTAAATCTAAAAAGGGTGCTGATGTACTGACAGTGCCTGTATGCAACGATATTGCAGTAAAATAGATTATAATATACATTTTTTGACCATTTGGACTAAGCCCATCACAATTATTTTCTACGTTTTGTGAAAACTAGAAATAATTAGAAATGGCTTTTACTGAAACGTCATTGTTTTTTGCTTTGTAACACCTTTAGAGGTCAACGGCAAGTAACAAATTAATAAAATATTTTTTTTAAATGTGATTTCAATTTAAATGTGATTATTTGCTTTCAAATTTCTTCTTCTACCCAGGCCTTTTCTTTAGTCATTTTTTCATATTTAGAGGTGTAAATACTAAATGTGACAGACTGCCAATTTACAAGCGCTGCACCCCCACCCCACCCCTATTTAAAAACTTATCAGTAATGTTGGCTTATATAGGATATGATTAAACTTGATTACAAAATTGCACATTTTCATTTCCAAAACCTAATTCTTCAGCCCTATAACAAACCAGGGGAAAAAATGTTTGCAATACTTCTAAATGTCAGTTTTTCCATTGAAGCTGTTTACGCAAGACTTAAAAAAGAAAAAGAAAAGCTGCATGATGAACAGAAGTCACACATCCCTTTTTTGCTTTTAAGCCAAAGTGAGGGAATAATTCTGCAACAGTGTGGTAATGATGATAATAATGAGCCAGCTTAGCTGTTGACAGGGGGATTTGCACACTGAGGAACCCATTTAGAAATATTTCAGATTTTGATGAGTAGAAGGCAAAACAGTGGAAGCTAAAGATAAAGGTACAAGAAGGCTCTGCAAGCTACAGTTAGCCTGCTATTTCTCTTAAGGATTTAATGCATAAAAACAGATATACAAATGCTTTCATTTGTGCTTCTGCAAAAAGAATTAAAGCATAACTTTTGGCTAATTTCATCCAAAGGTGTAATGTAACCTGCAAATCAAATATTTTTGAGAATCAAATTTACTTTAAGATCCTCTTTTACAAAACAGTTACCAGTGTGAGATTAATTCTGCAATATGCACCACATGAAAACGTTTCTTGCAATGTCAGTGGTTAAGGGACATTTTAGTTCAGATACAGTCTCAAACAGCACCTCTGCACTAATCAATCATGTTCTTGTGGTCATATTCAGGGAAAACTTTAAATTTCTCACACATCATGTGCTGTTATTGCAACAGACTTCTTGAGCAACAGATTTCTTCTGCAGCTACCCGTGGTAACTGGAACAAAACAGGGCTTACTTAGCTTTTTACTTCAACTTTTACACTACATATGTATCGAAATGCAGCCTGCTTAGAATTCCACACTATGACTTAACCCCCAAAACTACAAAGGTACAAAGTTCTTCAAGTTGCAATTAACCCCATTCCTAGAAAGGTTGGAATATTTTCCAAAATCTAATTAAAAAAAAAAAAAAAAAAACAATCTGTGATATGTTCATTACCATTAACATTTATTTTATTGACAAAAGTACAAAGAAAAAAATAAATAGATTTACTGACATCACAATTGTGAAGTGAAAGTGGCTGTTTGTCAATGTGAACACACTCAAGCACCACAACAAAATGTGACCCCTGCATTTAACCCAGCACATGTAGAGCAGCGGCCAGCTATCAACAGTGCCCAGGGAGCAGCGTAGCAGGATGATACCTCGCTCAAGGGATGCCTGGGCTGGGACTTGGACCTGCGACCTTCAGTTCACAAGGACAAGGTCCTAACCACTAGGCCGCCACTGCCCACTATTTTGTTAATCCACAACTCTAGATTTTGATGGATGTAATACATAACAAAAGTTGGAGTAGAGACTGGAAAGTGAATAGAATTTTCAAGTAACACTGGTTTGGAAGACTCCACAAGCAATTAGCAAGCTAATTTTTTACCACAATGGGGTATAAAACTAGGATCCAGGCTTTAAAAGCAAGGATGGGTTGTGGCTCAGGTGAAAGATGAAAATGACAATCCAAATTATCATAAAAGGTGCAAAAGCCAACATCTGTGAAGGTATGGTGCATCGGTGCACAAGACATGGGTGAGTTGCATGTATGTGAAAGTACCACTGACTCTGAGGCACATAGATTCTCGATTAGGGTAAGATTTTAGACAGATGCCTGTGCTTATTTCACACACAAGACCATGTTCTGCACAGGCTACAAGAGTTAAGTTGGTCAGCAGAACTATTGAAAATCCTTTGTCAGTCATATAAATTGCTCATGTGATAACATTTAGTTATAATTGGATTTTGGAAAATATCCCAACTTATTTGAAAATGTAGTTTATAGATTTTAATTGAGGCTTAAGGAGCACAACACTGAACATGAGGCAGCACACTCTCTGCGAGACAAAAAACAAACAGCGAATCTCATCTGTGAGTCAAAACAGAGATCCCCAGACCACAGATTCTGTTACCAGTTTAGAACCATTATACATTACATAGGTTGTAACAACTACAAATTGAGCCTCTTCAGACGTATGTTAATAGCTGCATATCAACAAAACAAGCCACTGAAACTGTTAAAGTGCAATTATGCAGATGAAAACTGAAGGTCAGCTAAATATGACAGGCCAAGTCTAGGCCCAACTAGCCTCGGTCTGCTGCCATAGATTATAGCTTAAACTGTACCTATAGTACCTTTAACAAAGGTAGCAAACAGTTTCTTTGTGGCAGTTACATTGATAAATAAGAGTTTAGTGCCTTAGTGATAAATAAATAAACAAACAAACAAACAAACAAACAAACAAACAATCAGACAGAAAGCACTAAATTGGCAACGTATGTAACAAAGTGTTTCTTGTGGTGCCGCTCCAAAAAACCCTTTTTGGCACATTTCTTTTAAGAGTATATACAAACACCACACCTAATGCAATTGCTACCCTTGTACCTATGAACATTTCCAAGAAGCAAACGACATGTGTATATAGTAATTTTTTCACAGATCTGCAGTTCTCTACTAATCAACAGCCCACAGTAAAGCTCAATACTCTTACAAAGGATTTGGTTTGATTGTTAACTAATTCATTCTTGGAATATTACTAAAAAAGGCAGGTCATTAAGTGAGCCAAATTCATTTTTTGCCTGTTTCCACAGGACTGTATTAAACAGTTTTACTGTAAGCTATAGGATGCAAGCCTTAAGACTAAAACCACAAATGTTGATAGCTGATGGTACTTGTGCCAGGCAGATCTGGTTGGAACTGACCTGGGTCTGTCTGTGGTGTGAGGGAGCCCAGCGCTGGCTGTACCATGGAGTTCCTGTTGGATGCGTACATTTCTAGGTGGCTTGGCAGCTGAATGAATAAATGCCATCTTCACCTGTCTTCCTGAGGAGGAGCCAAAGAACAGCACAGCTGGGAAGGCCACAAGGAAACATGACACAAGGACACTAAAGTCCAAAGATAAATCACATTTAAAAGGAGAGGCCTTTTATGAGCTGCCGGGAAGCTGCCTTGCCTTTTTTATATAGGACGAGTGTAACCAGTAACTAAACAATGGTAAAAAGTCTGTATCACTTCACTCCTAAGCCCATATAAAGAATTACGCTGCCACAATACGTCCGTATTAGGCTATTTTTTGGTAACTTGGAGAAAAATAAACACATTTACAAACAGTATGTTTGCCTAGTCATGTTAAAGTTCTAAGAAGTGTTTCAACCCGACTGCTTTTAGGCATGATACATGGCCAGTCAAAACAAAGGTCATTTACATACATCAATTTTTGAAGCCGCAGTAAGAAAATCTTACCTGTTAAATTCTCAGGGATAAGGAAACTTGACTGAGACTTGAAACTAAAGACTCAAAACTTCATTGACCCAAAGAATGAATGAATGACTTTGCGTGTGACTAACAGCTAGTTTTTCTATGGTCATGTGCAGTGCTTCAGATGTACCAGACTGAGAGGCTCTTTATTCGATGCTGCATTAAAACAGAATCTTTCACTTCAGTATAATATAATGCAGATAATAACAACTAAAATTCTAAAGCAAAAAAAAAATAATTTTTTATATATATATACACACACACCCACACACACACACACACACACACACACACACACACACACGACCAACCCCACAACATCAAAAAATTAACTGACCCCTTTTTTGCAAAAACAAAAAAGTCATAAGTGTACTTCAGGGGAAAGGTAAAAGTACAAGCAATAAATGGACAGTCCTTTTAATATAGCACCACTTCTGCTTTGTTTGGAATGGTTCATGGTCAGCTCGGTCACTATTTACCACATAATGTTTGCATATATAGTGAACGAACCAGAGGTGACCATGGAATTAAAAGCACAATATGGGTGATGATATATAGCTGCATTTTTCAACCCTAGCCCTGGAGGCACGTTTGAGTGCGTTAACTGTTCTCAGCATACCTGATCTAAATACTTTGCTCATTTAACAACCCTTTACTTGGCTGCTTTTGGTGTGTTAAAGCAGGGAAAGCACCAAAATGTGCAGAGCAGTGAATCTCTAAGACCAGGGTCAAGGAAACACTACTATTATTGTACACTACCCTATTTCTTAGTGATTTCAAGTGCAGCATTGGTCTCTGACTAACTAATGGTTAAGTACTGACAAGCCAGGAGCTTAAAACCTACAGCTCAAGTGCGTTTTGCACCAATCATGTATAGTCATGAATTTGAGATAAAATGGCCAAACCCTTCGTTCAAATAAGTGATGAGGAGGAGCAGCTGTGAAGAAAGCTATACTGAGGTGCTAACAAGTGTTTTGTAATGCAATCACTACCCAGGCCACAACCATAAGGTCATCGTGGGGTGGGGCTCTTACAAAGGGTGCTACGTATCTCATCTTCTGGGTCAGATAAGAGTGTAAATACAAGATAATTTCCTCAAATATAAAGCCAACCCTCTACTCTTAAAGGACTTTGTCGTTAACCTCACCATAGCAGTTTCTCTTTAAATCTATTCATAGACAAGCAGCCAGGCCAGCAGGATTTACAAGCCATCCTAAGACAACTGCAGTGCAGAAGCTGAAAGCCTAAAGAAAGTGTTTTTCCAATTAAACATATTGTCCTCCATTTCTACACAACATCTGCCAATTAGAGAAAATTTGTTGGACCACATGCCCAGTATGACGAGGTAAAGTGACTATGTCATTGTGAAAACACTCAAGCACCACAACGAAATGTGACCTCTGCATTTAACCCATCATACGTGCACACGTGGAGCAGTGGGGAGCTACCAACAGCGTCTGCAGAGCAGTGCAGTGGGACGGTACCTTGCTCAAGGGTACCTCAGTAGTGCCCGGGCCAGGACTTGAACCTGAGACCTTCAGGTCCCAAAGGCCCAACACTGCTGGACTAATAACAGTATAGCAAGAGAACCCAGCTACTACAAAACATGTATCACCTTTATGATGCCGTTATCTTAGTTTGGTGCGTGTTCTCTGCTCCAGTGTGCCCAAGGGAAATGGTCTTGCACCCTCAAGTTGAAAAAAAAATGGCTAAGAGAAACACTGGTGTGCTAGAGCCACTTTAATGCATGAACCCTCAACTGTTACCTTTTGGCTTCCCAGAGTGAGCCAAAACAATGCTTTTGGTGAGTTTCTGGAGTTTGTGCTCTCGTTCCTCAAACAGTCGGAGGTACATCTCTCTCCAGGACTCGTACTCCTCCAGCTGAGCGTTTCGGAAATCCCTGCAACAGTGCCTCTCCCACAGGTGATCGGTCACACCTATATACACCTTTGAGGTAAACATACAAAGAAACTGAAATGTGCAGATGCCTGTTGGATCAATGGAAACAGCAGAAGTCTGAACAATTCTGTGTAGAGTTGATGTGGCTACAAAGCAGAGAACAATAAATAAACAGCCATTCAGTAATCACTAAACATCTGCGAACATCCCCTCTGCTTTTCCACTTGGAAGTTCCATTTTATTGTGGCCAAGAGTCTAATCAGACCGAAGACTGACACAGAAAAAGACGAAGCTTCTTTAGTCAATACATCAAGCCACTTCAACAGATATTTTTACCCACATTATTTAGTGTGCGTTTTAGTCAATAGACTCGTTTTTCCACACCCTAAAGGCTCCATAACTCAGCACACAGCAAGAAATTAAGTGCTTCAGCCCCTGTATAACATTAAATGACCCTGACTGGAGCGCAACAGGGTCACATGGCAGTGCTTGGCCATATGTCAGATAAGATTCGGAGAGATTTCTGTTCAAACAACACTTACATGGCAAACAATGCATGAAGCAATGCTAGCATTTATTTTGGTGTGATTGTTCCTTACAGGATTGCACTCTTCAATCCTCAGAAGCTGCTCGGGCTTACATCGCTCCAGCACTGGCTCTACAATTTCAAATGGCACGCCTCCAATTTCATAGAGCGCTGAAGAGAGAGGAGCAGGCAAAACCCTTGAAATTCACTTCATAATCAAACCATACGAGGCACAGACCACTGGTCTGGAACACTTACAGTCAATGTTGTTTTGCAGCGTCCGGATGCATTGCTGGTACAAGGTCATCATGGTGGGAAGATACACAGCCTTACTCCCAGAGTACACCTGCATCTTCCTGTTTAGCCGCTGGCCAGTAAACACTGGAGCTTCTTCACAAACATCTGCAGGCTTCTCTTCAACTGGAAAAACAGACTTCATGAGTACAATGTTCTAAATGTGTATTTTTAAATCATTTTGATTTATGATGTTTTCACTCTCCCAGTTAATGTATATTGTTAGAAAAGAGACTACTGGTCACATAAACCCTTCATAAAATCTCAAACATTTTTGGTCTTAAGATGGTAATTGTACCTTAAGCAAGCTGCACAAAATCTCATCATGTGAGTGGAAAGATAAAAAAAAAATTTTATATTTAGCCCAGGTTTATCACAGTTGCATCATTAATTTCAACAGTTTTATTCAGCCTGAAGCATTCAACTTTAAATAAATATTTAAGATGTTTTTATGAAAGAAAAAATAGCTCTTTTCTAGGCTTGAATTTTGTTGGGCATCCTCTAGTCCTTTATCAGTGCTCAGTTTCTGACCACAGGATCAACATCAACTGGATTTTTTTTGGTAGGCCAACTATTCTCAAGCCAACAACGAGGCATGTAAAAACTCCAGTTATGCTCGATCTACTTATGAAAAGGAAACATGAACTACAAGGTCAATCTCATTGCTGAGCTTATAATGGTGCACTACTCATACAAAACTGGCTATTTATGAAAGTCACTATGTCACTGTGAACACAGTCAAGCACCACAACGAAATGTGACCTCTGTATTTAACCCATCACACGTGCACACATGGAGCAGCGGGCAGCTTCCAACAGCAGTAGTGGGATGGTACCTTGCTCAAGGGTACCTCAGTAGTGCCCAGGCCGGGACTCAAACCTGTGACCTTCAGGTCCCAAAGGCAGTGTCTTAACCACTAGGACACCACTGCCCTCAATTTATGACCTTATGGTGATCTCTTTATATTGATAGATGGGGTAAAAGGGGACGGAAAATTTTGCAGCAATTTTGTAGCTTAATCTGCATCCAGACAGCACATTCAGTACTGCATGTCCAACAAATTAAAGTTATACAAAACTGATCTGCTAGACATATTTCAAATGGACAGAAGTTGTCTCACCTTTTTTGTTGACAAAATACTGATACTGAGAAAGATCCTCACTCTCAGGTGAAATAAGGGGTAGTGGAACTTTGAGCAAGTCCAACACAGATCCCTTTGGAGCCTAAGAGTTAAATGCATCTAATCAGAAACTGAAAACAGGCATAGTCTATAAACTAGGTCAATACTGCCAATAGCTACCATTGTAGCTGGTGCCTCTGTTTCAGCCTTGCTCGGCTTGATGCTGGAGGCATATGCTTTGACATCCTCTTTAAGGTCAGTCTTCAAACGTTTGGAGTGCTTATCATCACATGATTTCTTCTTCCGCTTGGGACCCTTAAGATCATAGCTTAAGTAAGCCTCAAACGACATAGAGGGCACCTCAAGGTCATCATTCTGAGGGTCCTTCTCAATATCAGTTGCCTTAGGGTAACTTCTCTTCTCCTCCTTATCCTCTTTTCTTAAGATGTCTCGCATCTTTTTCCTCTGTCTCTCAAGCAAATCATCTTCCTTCAGAGAGACACTTTTCTTTTTGGTTGAAGTCTTGGGCCTATGATTATTTGTTGTGTCAGAAGCATTTGTTTCACGTTTTTTATGCTTGTCTTTTTGCTCCGATCGGTAGTCCCGGACTGATTTCTGCACCACATCAGAGTTTTTGTTGTCACCATCTACACCACCTTTTGGTTTATTCACAGCTAGTTTCTCTTTACTCTTCCCATCTGTGTTCATGGATGGTTTGCATTCAGAGCCAGAGTTTTCATTCTTGGGCTTCCTTTCAGAATGGCCTGTATTCTCTGAAGCTTGATTGTTCTCTTCTTTGCCTGTGTGTTGACTTTCCGACTTGAACAACTCATTCTGAGGAAGAGGAGGAGGAGGCTGAGACTGTGTAATACTTGGATAAATAACAGAAAAACATGATTTACCAGATAGTATTGTGAACATGATACAAGTCATGATACTTATAATTCACCTTTCCTTAATAATGAACTCTGATAACCGTGATACTGAATGAACACTTTGGCTAAAAATATACAGTTTAACGCCAGATGCATCAGCCAAGACATGTCTCAGTCCAACCTGTAGTTTTGGAGTTATGAGGTCAACATTTCTAACAAACACTAAAATCTCCAAAATGTCTCTAAACCTGCACAGACCATATGCAGCTTTTTATTAAAGTGGCATAGACTTGTTAATGTGGTCCAGCACTCAGTATGACTTACTGTGAGCTATGAAGCTTAACAAAATATCAATATGTAGCCAAATGCTTCAGGCAGCCGGTTTAAACAACAAGGTCTGTTCTCACAAACCACCCCAGGAGCGCTGATCTAGAATCAGGTTTTACTGCAACAACCATCATAAATACAACTGAAGTCTACAAAGGAACATCTAATCCTCTGTAGCCTTGGTATTGTGTAAAAGGGCCATAGGCATGATGCTCACAATTACTTATAGAGATTTTATGGGGATAAATTTACAGAGAGAAAGAGGAGTGTTGGGTTCTAGAGTTTGATAGTAATATTAGCCATACAGCTCCAGTCGTAAACTAAAGAAGCAAAACTTAGATTGCAAGCATGTCCTGGTTGATTGGTCACATCTGACATAAGTATATTGTGCAAACTCTTGGCCAAGCCATTCCTTTAAATGTACTCCTAAAAGTGAGAGCTGGGTTAGAATACCTTGAAGAATCTTTTGGAACCAGTTTTTTCCATCGATGAACTAATGTTTTGGCTACCTCCCCTGCGTCATCATGTTTGCGAAAGGAGTTCACCACTTTACCAATTCCAGTCTCCTGCATAAAACCACATAAAGCTTTAAGTTACGAGAGAATAAAAACATAAAACAAGAAAGACTTGCAGCATAGGGCTTTTCAAAATCTTACGGCAAGAATATCAAGTGTTATGTCCAGTTCTTGAAGTTTCTTCAAGGTTTTCAGCAGCTAAAAAATAAAAAAGAACACTTTAAATGTTGTCGTATATCAAATATATGTGTTTTATGAATACATTAATTTTTATTAATAGGAAGTAATATATATATATATATATATATATATATATATATATAAAAAATACAAAATGCAAGCCTACCATTATAATACTACAATCAAATATTTACAATTTATCTTCTTATTCAGAACTTCTCTGAGCAACCAAAGACTGAGTAAAACCGGTCATTTCCATGTTTTAGTACACATCTAACCAAAGAAGTCCATTTAAAGACAAAACCCAGCTCCATCTTAACTAGAAAGCCAGATTCGCTGAGCAAGCAGCAATGGCAGTCTCTATGTAAGGAAACCCTCCATATGCAGTTACTACATTTGCAAAGTGCTATAATTGGGCAGTGCCACAAGATCCACGCTGGTTGGCATAGGGCGCATGCGCACATGTGCTGCGGAATTTAAAGGGTTCTAGTAGTGATTTAAAAGATGAATTATAAATGCTTAGTTCGTTACAGTAATGTAGCAAGGCGCACAGACTAACTAATCACCTCACGCCTTCCTAATTCGTTTCCTTCATACTGACAGACAGCCAACAGCAGAGACAACTGCAGCAGTATTTTTAGCCCTAAAACCCCAACCCCCACCACCATCATGCTCCCCCACTTAGCAATAGCAAAAGGCAGGCCACCTGCATGGCATTGGGCTGCAGATCCAAACGCAAGCCCCACAAGAATGTCCTAGAGAAGAGGTTCTACACGAGGGCACCGAATAGCAAAGCTGGGAAAGCGTCTGAACGAAGTTCAAAACATCACTGATCGACCTTGTAGGCCCATTGCCGACATGAACAAACCTGAAAGGCCAGTTCTCCAGAAGCTCACCGTTCGTTAGCCCGTTAACCACAACTTTTGGCACATTGCTAACAGCCCCAAATACTGTGTAGAACAAATTGGGAAGTACCGTGCGGCCTAAAAGTGTCACTTTTATGATACAATGTCAGAAAACGATACCGTGTGTGCTTCAGTGCTCTCTTTAAGCTGAAGCTTCAGCTGTAGCACTTTCTTCACGTCTGCCGAGGGCATGGCGGACGCGCTGCTTTAGCCTGCGCTCAAGAAAACCTCTGCTCGATCAAGCCGTCTTCTTTATATGGGGCGGAGATATGGGCAACACAGTACACCAGTTCATTTCTAGCGTAGTAGGGAACGTTGTGAAAATACTAAGAAAAGGTATGCTTTAATAAACCGGGTATTTCCACTCGAGTCCCTGTTAGCAAAGGAGGATAACTGTTAGCAGCGTTTAGTACCTCGGCAGCACGGCGAAGGGCCTACATTTCACTGCCATTTCCAAAATGACATGATTTATTTATACTCCGATGAAATTATAGGCCTTTACTCGATTTTGTTTGTCACTGAAGCACTCGTGTTTTACTAATTAGTTACTTCAGTACTTTATTCTTTTAGCGTTTGTGTACGTGCAGTGTATCACAAATTAGGAGTTTGCTGATCTAAGATCAGATTTAGCTCCTGTTTACTGTGACTTTACTGACAGACACCGATCCCAGATCAGCACTCAACTGCTGTGGGAGATGTGCTGAAATTCACACCAAACCCTTTGCTCAACTGGTCCACACTATGGATGAATTGATGTACCGTACTTTGTTATGGGCTGTTAGAATAAGGAGGGGGGGGGGTCTTGGTCCACGTAGTATTGCGCAATGATCTCTTCACCCCTCACTTCCCACCAGGGCAGAGGAGGAGTTAGCTGGCTGGCAGTCTTTACTCGCCACTGGAACAGCGTTTCTTTCTCTCTCTCTCCAACACACCAACTTGGAGGTGCAAGTCCTTCCCTCACCAGTACCTACTTCATCTCGGCACAGGTAGGAAAGCTTTCCACTACCGCGAGTTTGTTCCTGCGATCAGGAGGGTCCTCACTAACCCACCTTTTCACTTATTTTACACAGACCCGCATTTTGAAAAATGAAACTACTTCAGCAACATTGTTTTTTACATTTAAATCTTGTTACATCTTGGTCATGTAGAAATGTTGCAGATGATCTGAAGGGATTTAAAAGTTAAGTTTTTTTTGATCATGTGGAAATAATCCATAACTACTTTTCTTTATCGTTTCTCTCCAGCGCAGTTTAAGGGGCATTTGTGACAGATGTATATATTTGATCATTTAACGTAAATAAAATAAAAGAAAGACCACTTGAGGGCAAACACAAATGTGTGAAAACACAGTGAATGTGCACGCGGTTGCAGGCCATGACATACAGACTATAAAAGGACCGGCAGGCCGGAGCTGGCTGGAGCTGTCCAGCGCTGCTATTCCTGGATCTGGTTGTGATAAATCGTGACAGATGGTGAGAGAGGAATGTGACACGCTACCATGCGATAACAGCTTTTGCCCAAAGGCAGGATAAACAGCACTAGGGTACTTATATGATGGACTAACTGCTTGAATGTATAGTGTTTAGGCCAGTGATTCGTAATGTTGTTCCTAGAGACCCAGAGCACTGCACAGCATAGAGATGCATTATCATATTGGGTATTGGGTATCAATGATATTGGGCAGATACCTATATAT
>JBBPDA010000145.1:11469738-11501329 GCA_037974385.1 Arnoldichthys spilopterus
CAGGATAAGCATTTACTCAGAGCTATGATAGTAAGAGTTCTCAGAGGTGTTATGTCCATGATTCTGTACAAGCTAAAATGTAGTTGGAGGGAGCTGAGTGTTTCCATTCACCAAGACATATCTACCAGGTGTAGGTGTGTTGATGACAGTTTCGTTTACTTTCCCGTCCATGAAGATGTCCTCAGAGCAAAGCAAAAGCTTAGCAAAACCACATTCACCCACAATAGACAGGAAACATTAGAAGAGTTGTAATGAAAGTAGCGTGGGGTTTGTCATGACAAGTTTAAGAGTGGTGGCATGTTTTGTAAAATGACTGAATGGCTAGTGGAATCAAAGCGATGTGCCTGGTCTGTCTGGATGAATTCCTGACAGCTCACGATGTTCTTAGGTAAGCAATTGAATACTGTGACAACTGCAAATAATGATGTGATATATTTGGAAAAGAAATGTGATCTACTAGAGAGGAGAAACATTTGTAATGATGCTGATTCGTCGTTGTCCACATTCTACATATTTATTAAAAGTTCTTATACAATGTCGATGATCTCGTTTTTGGGTAGACTTGATTTTCTGTATTAAACACTATGTAAATTTGCTGACTCAACATGCTTTTCAGTTCAGCTCTATAAAATGCTTCAGAGCAGCAAAAATATATAAGTAATACATGTATAACTTGAGCTTTATTTCCTGTAAAAGTAATTTTTAAAAAATCTGATTAACATCCTACTAGAGGGGCCTGCTTCTCAACCCAGTTGTCAATATCAGCAGATATTTGCTGCAAAAATATTTGCATCAGCAGAGAAATTCATGAAAAATGTTGGCATTGGGCTATGTTTCCCAAATTGGTGCATCCCTAATCTTTTTCTGCTAATTTATTGTTATTTGTTACTATTGTAGCTGCTATGTCAAGGAGCTAAAACCAGGCATCCATAATCATATCGGAATCACGTAGGTATCAGCAGATATTTGATGAAAAAAAATATCACCATCAGACACGTTTACATTTGACAATATTTCTAACAATATTTGATGATGCGTTTATTATGATCTGAAAGAGCAACCTGCTTTAGTGACACTGCTAAAATACTGACATTTTTTCATTTTTAAGTTTTTAGAAATACTACCGATCAAACCAGTTTTTACTGATAATTTAAGCAGTTCGGTTACAGTGAATAACCTGTTTCTACACCCTCTGATACATTATTAGCACAGTACTGTAGTGTAGGAAGTAGTACTGTATATCACTATCAGAATGGGGATGGGAAAAAAAGAAACAGACACACAGTAAGATAATGAGCCACAACATTAGAAGAAAAGAATTCAGCAGTAGATTCAGTTAATGAAAGAGCAGCGCAGTCTCCAGACTTCAGCTCCTAAAAGCTGCTTTGGGAAGAACTGGACAGAAAACTTTTCTAAAACATTTGACCAGTAGTGTAAATATGAAATAAATATGAGTTATAAGCAATTTGGTGTCCAGATAGATGTCATCCCAGTTTCTACATTTTTTTTTAAATTGTGCAGTGATAATAATATATAATAATAATAATAATAATAATAATAATAATAATAATAATAATTTATATACAAATAAATTAACTGCCTAAATTAAATTAGTATTAATTTGACACAGGGCAATTAAGCAATCGCTTATACTAATCATAGCAAGAAACAGCCCTGGTGGTCGAGTCAAATTTAGCCACCACCCAACAATGACAATGAGCAAAGCTTGACCATCTAAAGGCTTAATATTGAACAGCTTGGCATCCCATCTCTGGGATCTAGGAAAAAACAGTCTATACCTTGGCTATCCAGAAAGATAGCTTAGGTTTTAAGAGTGGCCACATCTACTTGGTCTTGTCTATTGCTATTAAAAATTCTATTTTTTCAAGGCATGTAGGTTTAGGCTACCTCTGATTCTGCAATGTCATGCCTCTTGTTATATCATAAGTGGGTGTATCCAAAAAAAGAATGTGAGTTAAGGCAGCTCTCAAAACATGTATAGTCAATACCTTATCTTGAGCTGGCAGGCAGAGAATGTTTAAAGCTCAGATCAAGGTGAAAGGCAAAGCAACAGCCCTAGGAATGTTCATTCTAAACCGAGAGTGTAAGGAGTTTTGTATCACACATGAAATAAAGGAAATAAGATGAAATAAGGTGTTACAAGTGTTAGCAACACTGTCAGCCACGCAAACGTATCAGTATGTACAGGCCTACCCTTTTGAAAAAGACCATTATGGTTAAAACACGATATATTTGCTTCATAATGGGAACTGGATTTAGATTATCATTAGAGAGAACTAGTTTCCTGAAGAACACCTTTAGCTTAAATAAAATCTCTAGAATCAGTGTTAGGTCTTCTGTTAAGCCAGTAGCTCTTTACATAGCAGTATCTTGGTATTATACCTTAAGAAAAACAGCTTTTTAGAAAAATCCTACCTAATTGTGTAGCATAGTGACACCTAATTGTTAAATTAACCCTAACCCCAACACCCATAACCATAACTCCAACCATAACCCTAACCATGGAGTACACATGCGCAGAACCGCCACATATTGGTAGCACAATTCTTCAGAATAGGCAGAAAATAAAATACTTATTATAGTAAATAAATTACTACTACAACAACAACTACTATTACACCTACTACCAATAATAATAATAATAATAATAATAATAAAGCCTTTTTACGGCGTTTCTCTTTAAGGCCAGTGTTTATTTTTTCACCTGTGGATTTTGCAGTGTCATGATTACAATGAGCTCGTGCGACGTTACCTTGCCAACGGCCCTCGCCGCGTACGCCAACCCGAAGTGACCTGCGAGACGTCGGGAGCGCGCGCCGATCCAAGCGTCTGCTGAGTCATAAGATGACGCGCCCGCCTGACCGGGTCACGTGTGCACCACCAACGTTGCGTCTGCAAGAGAAAGAAGGGGGCGGGCCGCCGGACTGCCCTCGGCTTTCGTTTGCGCACCACTAGTGACTTTTCTTTACTCGGCGCCGCTCTTCGTTCCAGCGCTCGCTCGCCTCAGCCCGTAGCTGCATTTCCGCTCTGTTTAGTCCCGCCGACCGTTAATGAACGAGAGTGGTCCTCAGAGACAACGGCTGTGAAGCGGTTTAAAAGGCCCCTCTTTCGCTAGCTAGTTAGCACGTAACGTGACGACTTGCCGAGGCGACCGCGGCTCGTCCTTCTTTGTTTTGTGCGCATCAGTTCGCCCGTCAGTTGCGAGCACGAGCACGAGTCTGAGACCTCGCGGCCGTCAATTTTCGGAAGTCGGTGCACAGAAAAGTGAACGAGCCGCGTCGGTCTCCGGTCTCTGTCCCTAAGTGTGTGCTATGGGCTTGCTGTCTCAAGGGTCGCCGCTGAACTGGGAAGAGACCAAGAAGTATGCCGACCACGTCAGGAAACACGGCATCCTGCAGTTCCTCAATATCTACAACAAAGTGAAGGACCGACAGAAGGACGTGCTGAAGTGGGGCGACGAGGTGAGGACGCGAAGTTAGCCGACACACGCGTGTACATGTGTGTGTGTGTGTGTAAGTGTGTCACTCGGTGTTTCTCTTCAATCTCGGCTTAACTGGCGTTATTGTTGGTGCTCGCTGAGAGTGGTCGTGCGACCCTGATGTAATTCCGCGAGGCAGTTGCGTGTTTACTTTTACAGAAGAGGGGAAGCGGCGTTAGCTTGTTGCTAATGTCAGGCTCAGTCAGTCGGTCTGGTGGGAGCCGCGAGCAGGTGCATGCCTCGACCATTAGCACGCGTTTAGCAGCATTTGGACTCATTTTAGACGATAAAAAGTGGATCATAACTGTGTTCTTCTCAAACGTGCTCAATAACCGAGGTGTGCGTATATCGGCTCAAATCACTGCGTTTGCTAGTTTACACTCCCCAGCCGTTTACACTTGTTAGTCACACTTTAATAGCTGTGCCCCGCGGGCAAGTTCATTGGCATGCTGTAACCGTGCTGTTAACACCCTTCACGCTTAATAACATCGAGGCGACCGGCTCCATGTGACCGTCTGACTTGTACCGCAGTGTGTGTTTTGGAGTGCGATGGCGTCTCGCGCTGCGCGTTTGCATTATCTCCACTTCGCCGTGCAACTTCAGTCTCCTGACAGCCCTGGCCGATTACCAGCGGGCCGGAATGCTGTTGGTTTTGGAGTAATCCCTCGGTCAGACAGTGGACGCGGTGTGGTTGGGATCAAAGGCGAGGAAAACAGGGCTGGCGAGTGAACGAGGCTGTGGTGGGGTCACATTTTGTCGTGGAAAAACCGTGATCTTGGGGCCATGCCGCTGTGCTGCATGAAGTCCAACGGTATTTGTCAGCTTGTGCACTGACACTGGTTGTGAGCTGCATGAGCTGGAATAAAGAGATTTTAAAGCAATTTGCATGTGAGCCGAAGTCCTTCGTTGCCATTACACATTGAATTAAGTGATTGTAAAAAAAAAGATCAGTGAGATATGGGGTGTATATTTGGCAACTTTAGTGTAATATTAACCCAGTCAATCTGTGATCCACATACACTGATCATTTGTTTTTATCCTAGCTAACGTTAACTCATTTGCAGGTGGAGTACATGCTGGTGGAACTGGATGACAAACACGAAAAAGTGCGCCTGGTCCTCAATGGGAAGGAAGTTTTAGAGACACTTCAAGAAAAGGGTGAAAAGATTAACCCCAAGTGAGTAGCTGTGGTCCTTTAAGCAGGGCAAGGTACTTGCATTTACATTTCACCCAAGTTCGTATTTCTAGTGTACTTATTCACCAAAGTTCAGCACGATGAACTGCATTGTTCCGAAAATGCTTTGACGTCATGGTAAACCAGCTACGGACAGTAAAAATGGGCCACCAACGCGTCCTTCCTTGCAAATGTGTGCAGCATTAACAAGGAGTAACCAGTTTTCTTTATGCATTTTTGGGCCTTAATCATTTGTCAAAGCAGCACACGTGTTCCTGTGTAAGCGCGGTTCAGAAAATGGCCATATCAAACTGTGAGTAAGGAATGGCGGAGCTGTCTCTAGCAGAGGGCAAACAGCACATTCCTCATTACTGCCTCTCTGCTGCACAATCTGAAGAGCATGCAAAAATGCACTATTGCCCACCTACACTCACACACAGCACCCCCAGCACTAGGTCCAGCCATTCTGTCTCAGTTGGATTTTTCTGAGGAAGTTGTTGGATATATGATCATTTGGCTGATTTGAGTACTTTGACGTACAGTGCTTTTTGTTTTGTCTTTTGCTTTGTTTATTCCTCCCAGGTGGTGCTTCCAGATGCAAATAAGCTGAAACATGTTGCCCCAGCTGATTTGCCTGTTTTTATATTTGTTTCTCTCCTTGTTTCATGACCTACAGCCACCCAACGCTGTGGAGACCAGAGTATGGCAGCTACATGATTGAAGGCACTCCAGGCCAGCCCTATGGGGGCACAATGTCCGAGTTTAACACAGTGGAGGACAACATGGACAAGCGGAGGAAGGAGGCCTCCTCAGTGCTAAATGGGAACGAAACTCTCTGCACCGTTACGTCATTCCCCAGGTAATGTGGGGCACACAACAAGTGATGGACTCTGCGATGGCATTTCTGCGGCCTATGCGTGTCACGAACAAGACGTTTTGTCCAACCATTAGCTACAATATAAATAATTGCAATTACCTTTTAAATTGTCCTTGTTTTTTCATTGATGGAACTGGCAAAGCACAAGCCTAAAATGGCCAAATAATTGATTTGCTTGGTTGCTAATTAGCATTTTTCTGGGCAGCAATTGTCTCAATGTTCATATATTTGCACAGGTAACTTTTAGTTTACCATCGCAATAAAAAAGGTTACCATTATCTGGAAATCACTGAAGAAATTAAGGTTTTGCAAAAGGCTTTGAACTACACTGTTATAACAGAGTAATTCTGTCTGCACATTGGCAAGAGAAAGTGTTTACTTCTGTGTTAAGTCTACTAAAGAATTTTTGATTGGTTGTCTAAAAGTATCTGAATGTAAGAATACATGAATGTTTTTCATAGTCCCTTAAGCTAATTCTCAAAGCCATTTTTAGCAGCAGCTCCGTTCTTCTGATCCCCTCAATTTCAGTAAACCGTCGTTCAAGGAAAAAAATAGTATATATGAAGAAAGATAGGCTTTCCATACGTTGCCACGTATGTGTTGTAACAGGTTCCAAACTGAATCTTTTGTAAACTGACTATTGTGTAGCCTTATTAACGACAAAATGTGCATTTCAGGTTGGGTTGCCCAGACTTCACAAAGCCGGAATGCAGGCCCACTCCCGTTGAAAAAGGAGTGTCCAAGTCTCTCTTTTTCCCCGATGAGGCCATCAATAGGCATCCTCGGTTCAGGTGTGTATTCAGAGAGTGCTCACCTTGTTTTTCGGTTCAGCTTCAGTGCGAGCTGTGGATTCAAGTCAGGCTGTTTGTGGGTTTACTGTGACTAGCAATTTTATGGTGTGTTTGATAGGAAGGGAGTGGCCTTTGAGACACTGCTGTGAGGTTGTTTGTATAAGTTTGAGCTCTGTGAAGCAAATGAAATGAAAGCGGGGATTAAGAGGAGCCTGGTCCCATCCCACAGCCTATACTGCGTAAAGCTCTGAAGGATGGATGCGATCATATCTCAACAGCCCCAAGCTATTTTTTTAGCAAGCAACACATTGAAATGCCAGACTGCTTAGTTAATGCACTTTGTTCTAAGAAGAGGTTGTATGTTAATAGTGCATCATCTATTGAAATGCTATCTTGGGGTTGTGTGGTTAGTCACTTCATGCTGCAGGCTGAGTGTGTAAGTAAAAGTGTATCAACTTGTACACCAAGCAGTACTACAGTGTCTGCCCTTTTAAAATGGCCCTACTGCTTACACTGTAATGAATTGTTGAAACCTCATTTGAACGTAGGGAGAAGGGTTTGAATGGTCCTGATCTAATTTACAGACCATTTTGGACAACCATGTATTACTGGTTCAAAGAAAATGACCATTCGTCATAATAATGCATTTCTCCTGTTGACTATGACTGCAGTATGGCTTTCAGCAGTTGGACGTATTAAAAGTTTTTTTTGTCTTTTCTAAGCACTTTGACCAGAAATATTCGTCATAGAAGGGGTGAAAAAGTGGTGATCAACGTACCAAGTGAGTAACCAGTGTCTTTGAAACGAATTTCACTGCATGTGTTTTTCTTAACACTGGGTATTGTTACTGGACTGAGTAGCAGATGATGGGTATTTGATTATTTCCACTTGTCTTGTCATAGTGATAGTCATGTGAAGGCAGAGTGTATAGTTCTTTCCCTCCGCGGAAAGATGAGACAAATGTAATGTGCCCTCTCTGTGGGGTTCATTTGAGATGCTGTTGACACTAAGGCAACTCAGATTACCTGTGGAGTTGCTGCTACAACATAGAGTATTCTCCTCAGCTCTTCATGCAAAAGTTCCTCAACTTTCTAAAAAAGTAGTAGTGTTAAGTTCATGGGCACCTATGGAAATGGTTTAAAACCATTTATCTCTGCAGCAGCTGCACTTCTACTAACAAAAACAAGTTAACATTCAAATAAATAAAAATAGACAACGAGCAATAAAACATTATTTTGTGAACTAGTTAGAAGAGCTCAGTTTTGGTTCAAGATTTCTCATCGATAACTCCAGCCATTGCATTAGTGGATTATTGGATTAGTGGAATAAAATCAGCAGCAAATGATTTAATCTTTTGAAGGACTGACTGAGCCAGATAGTTGAGTTTTGAGCCAGGTGTTTGATAATAACATGTAATACTGGGGTTTTACAATGAAAGGTCTGGAAATTAAGCGAACACATTGCAAATAAAACGTTACTGTATTAATGTTTTTTTTTTTTTTTTTTTTTTTTTTTTTTAATAAAATTATTTTGAGGGAAAAAAAATTCTCAGGTGTCTTAAGACTTGCACAGTGCTGTATGTTCATGCAATGGATGATAATTCTATGTTCAGTAGACATGTTTTGTGTGACTCGTTTTGTGAAAGCCCAGTGGTTTTTGTCTGCATGGTAGTGAAAGCACCTCAACTTTGTCATTTTATATTTATTTGACAGTTTTTAAAGACACGAACACTCCATGTCCATTTGTGGAGACATTTCCAGAAGATGATGGTGAGGCAGCACGTGCCGCTCTTCCTGACCACATTTACATGGATGCCATGGGCTTTGGCATGGGCAATTGTTGTTTGCAGGTAGAGCCATCTTTGTAATACCACATTAAGACTTGCTTGTGGATTTTTTATAGATCTTATGGTAATTAAAATGTAAAATTTACTGAGCTTCACATTGCTGTGTGGATGATTGCAGTCTGTTGTGCTGTTATTTTAGGTCACATTCCAGGCTTGCAGCATTAGCGAGGCACGATACCTCTACGACCAGTTAGCTACATTCTGCCCAATTGTGGTAAGATAACAGAAATTTCCAAATACTTTGTTCTTATGGAACACTTCACTGAACATTGATTGAACCATGGAGAATGGCTTTGTGTCTTCTGTGTGAGGGAATGTACACTGATCAGCTACAACATTAAAAGCACTGACCGGTGAAGTGAATAACATGGATTACCTTGTTGTCTTGTTACAATGGCACCGGTCATGGAGTGGGCTATAATAGGTAGCAAGTGAACAGTCAGTTGATGTGTTAGAAGCAGAAAAAGGAGCAAGCACAAGGTTTTGATTTACTTTGACGAGGGCCAAACTGTGATGCCTAGACTAGTGTTTCTCAAACAGTCAGGTCAGGCTTTGGGGCTGCAGGGCCCTGCATAAACGCATGAAGTTATTAAGGCTTATGCCTATGTAAGAACAATATTATCCTGGAAGTCGGCATCATTTGATGGAGGCTTCCGAAAGAAAGAATCCAGACTCGCTTGCTTTGAACACGCTTTAATTTATTGATGGCGCTCGTAACGCGCGTGTGTTTGTGAAAAGTTTGGAGTGAATGACACAGAGCGGGAACGCTGAACATTCTAGAATGCTGAAACAAGAGGCGGGCCGTGAAGTCAAGGGGGCGGGGTGGGGCGGGGAACGCAGTGACGGCAGTGCTGAGATCAGATCAGATCTGACTGAATTTTGATTGGTGCAGAAGCAAGGCTCCAAGGACCGGCAGGAATCCATAGTTTGAGGAACGCTGGCGTAGACAACTGGGTCAGAGCAACTCCCAAAAGACATTTTTTGTGGTATGCAGTGGTTAGGACCTACCAAAAGTGATCTAAGAAAGGACAACCGGTTAACCAAGTACATTGTCATGGGTGCCCTTGAATCATATGGGGAGTGAAGGCTTGCCCATCTCGTTCGATTCCAAAGAAGCACAAAAAGTTTAGGCTGACTATAATAGAAAAGTGTTAGAACATGATGCACCACAGTCAGAGCTTGAGGGGGCACAGAGCAATAGGAAAATTAATAGTGTATAAAATATATGGTGATCAGTGATGTTGAAAGTATATTTGTTGTATCTGTTTTTACAATGTAAATGTTCAAGTAGACCTGACGGTTTTCTGCAAAAAACTGTACAGAATGTGTTTGATGTACAAGTGTATTTCAGCATGGCACTTGCAGCTTTCATTCGTCTTCAGCCCCAGAAGCTTTATTAGGGTAAATTATCCCTTTAACTTTGTTAAATATGTTCAGATGGCCCTCAGCGCTGCCTCACCCTTTTATCGTGGCTATGTGTCTGACATTGACTGCCGCTGGGGTGTCATCTCGGCCTCTGTGGATGACCGGACTCGTGAGGAGAGGGGACTGGAGGTGAACAGCAATTATGAATTCTGTTGAAGCTTGAGGCTTGTCTATTCATGTGTTATCATTTGGATTTTATCTCTTTGCACTGAAACTCAATCACTTAACGGGTTCCTGAGGTTGTTATCTTTTGCATTTTTTAGCCTCTTAAAAACAACAAATTCAGGATCCACAAGTCAAGGTATGACTCAATTGACAGCTACCTCTCTTGTTGCGGTGAGAAATACAACGATATAGAGCTGACGAAAGATGAGGAGATCTACAAACAGCTCCTTGATGCAGGTAGGGGGCTGGCTGTATTATAAGTAATGGTGACCTGAAAAGTCAAATAAGGCTTACTTGTTTACTTATGTTCTAGCTATTGGTTAAAAGTAAGTTGTAGCAATGTCATTATTCCAGGGATTGACAAACTACTTGCCCAACACGTTGCACACCTCTTCATTCGGGACCCGCTGTCACTCTTTGAGGAGAAGATTCATTTGGACGATGAGAATGAGTCTGACCACTTTGAGGTACCTCAATTATAAATGGTTATGTCTGGAAAAAATGGAAGTTAAATTTTATCAAAGCATTTTAACCACTTTGCAGTTCAGGATTTACGTTCCCTTCAGTCTTAGATTTGGTTTGATTAATGGTTTATCTGAACAGAACCTTCAGTCAACCAACTGGCAGACCATGAGGTTCAAACCACCTCCTCCAAACTCTGAAATAGGATGGAGAGTGGAGTTCCGTCCAATGGAGGTAAGTGTAACGTTGATGGCTTGATTTAGTGTTTACGTTGCCCAATCCAAATTTCCAGACTCATTGTTTCACTGACTTTGGTCTTAACTTTCTAATGAAGTTCTCAATGTCTTAAAGCCTGAAATACCACTGGGCTGCAAATATAAAAATAATGAGTTGGGGCTTCCTACTCTTAAAATGGAGCTTAAATTAACATCCATTATTTGATATTTGGGGGGGGGATTATGGCACATGACGTGTAAAATTACTGGACGTAAGCTTAGAAGTTTCTTTTTCCACTCTTTTCTTGAGTTGTTCCATTTCAGTATATAACTAGATATGCTTCACATCCATTAAATGTGAATTGTATTTTTTTTTTTTACAATAGTGCATAATTCAGTAATTAAGACTTAAGACTTTTTCTGAAAGTGATGCCCATTGTGAATTGTCAACACACCATCACACTGTACACCACATTGAAATGTGATCTCTGCATTTAACCCATTCACACATGGAGCAGATGTCAGCCATCAGCAGCGTCCAGGGGGCAGTGTAGCAGGACGATACCTTGCTCAGGGGTACCCTCCAATACCATGTGTAAATTCATAGCCACTAGGCTACCACTGCCCTAAGCTGTGGTTTAAGGTGAAATGACGCATTATGGAGACAGTACTGACTTGGATTCCTTAACAGGGGTGTTTATAGGAACCCAGGGTTGCAGTGTAGGGAATAAAATGAGCATTTTATTTCCTGTCAGAAACTTACACATTGATAATGCTTTCAAAAAAAGGTTGTTTTGGGCGAATTAATTTGCCATACATCTACTATGTACCTCTTTGCCATGAGTAAAAAAAAAAGGTTAAGGTTAAAACTGGAAATGGAACAATGACCTAGTTTCATGTGAAGACTTCCTCCAAGACAACTTTAAGAAGCATCTGGCTCCTGTTTGGTTCCTTTAACCCCTGCTATGAATAACCCTGTCTCTGTAAATGTCACTAGAACAGGGCATTTCACGTTTGAACAACTCTGAATTACTTCTAAATGATTGAATTATCCAGAAATTATGGAAAAATCTGTGGATTTTCCTTTTATGCCACCACTGGTTTCTGTTTCCCCTGCACCCAGTAGAACTAATGCTAATGAACTACCCTTCCCTACCACAGAATTCACCGGTCTTTTTCACAAAGGGCCAGTGTGGCAGCAGGTTTTGATACCAGTCAAGCAGAAGCACACCTTATCCTACTTTTTTAATCAGTTTATTTCAGCTTCATTGACCCTTTGCAGATAAGATTGGTGACCCTTGCACTATATGTAGAGAGGTGGTGCTCCAGGGCCAGAAATCTGCCACTAGTTTTAGTATAACCAGTGCTGCCCTCTGTTGGGCATTTAGATAATTTGGTGTAAATGAGACAGCTGCCGCAGGTAATATTGCAGTTGAATAAATGTTTTCCCCTCAACATATTTTTGAGATTTCGTAACTTTATAGACTTGAGTTATGTTGGTCAAGTATAACATGATATTATGTGTCTTGTAGCTTCACCAGCTACATCAAGGGGTACAAACTACAGTAAAAAGTGATAACACTTGAATGAATGTTGTTGTTGTTGTTGTTGTTGTTAAAATTACTGACTTAATTACTAATGAATGACAGTAGTGACAGTCATGCATGTAATGGATATATTCTGTCTTACAGGTTCAACTGACAGATTTTGAGAACTCAGCGTATGTTGTGTTTATTGTTCTCCTAACACGAGTGATACTGTCCTACAAGTTAGACTTCCTTATTCCTTTGTCAAAGGTTTGTTTTCATTTATAGTTAATCCAGACTATGTTTCTATTCATTTTTATTGAGAAAAATTCCATTTAAATGTGTTCTTGATTACATTGTCTTAGGTTGACGACAACATGAAAGTTGCCCAGAAACGAAATGCTGTGCAAGAAGGAATGTTTTACTTCCGGAAGGATATTTTTAAAGGTGACAGGATATTCCCTATTGCTCAAGTTTGTCCTCATCAATATTTTTTTTCTAATTAAAGGGAAAATGGTTAAATTAAACAACAAAGCAATATTATCACTATTTGCCTGTGTTTTAGTCTGAGCTCTGTATTAACATTAATTTCCTTCAAGGCTGCAATCCGGTATTTGACTCCGCCACCACTGCAGCCCAAAACGGAGTGGAGAGTGATGGGGATAACGAGGAGTATACTCTGATGAGCATTGACACCATTATCAATGGCAAGGTACGGTTTCACAGGTTTCTGGGAAGTTTTTATTCCATGTAGGGTTGCAAAGGGTTGGAAAATTCCCAGTAAATTCCCAGAAACGTTCCAAGGGAATTTTAGGTTGGGAATTTTGGAAAGATTACAAATTGGAGATTACTAAGAGTGGGCAGCACAGCCAATGGTTGTGTGCAAAAATTCCTTAATGACCGCTTTTAGTCATTCACTATATTTTCTACCAACTATATTTTATGTGTAACTCTAAAAACGTCCGGTTTATTCCTATAAATTCCTGTTAATTCCCATGAAAAGTTTTCAACTTTGAGAATTATAGGAATTTTGCAACCCTAATTCCATGGCACTTTGAAAAGGGTGCTAAACAATCTAGATGGGCAGAGAATAAAAGCTAATGTTGCTCTATATACCTTTAGGAGGGAGTGTTTCAGGGACTCATTCCAATCCTGAACTGCTACCTGGAGAACATGGAGGTGGATGTAGACACGCGTTGCACCATCTTGAACTACCTTAAACTCATAAAGAAGCGAGCATCTGGTATGCAAATGGTCTCATACAGGTTTAGTGCAGTCCTGTGTACACTCTGTCTTTGCTAGATATATACTGTGCAGTAGCGAATGTCTTGAAAACTTTTCAGCTAACTTTTTTTTTTGTTTTTTTGCTGCTAATTGTTCACAGGGGAATTGATGACCATGGCAAAATGGATGAGGGAGTTTGTTGCCAAGCATCCACAGTACAAGGAAGACAGTGTCATCACTGACAAAATTAACTATGACTTGCTTAGAAAGTGTGACCGAATTGCTAACGGGCAAGAAGGCTGCCCTGAACTGATTGGAGACCCAGTTAACAGAGGCAAATGAAGCAAAAGGAAGATGTGTGTTGTCATGACCGAAGTCCTTTTTTTGCATGGGAATTGAAGACCAAAAAATGACAGAAAAGAAACGAGTGGTCCAGAATAAAAAACATTAGAGAGAAAATTTAAAAAAGCATGTGTGGATTGCAGGGCTAAGCCAAATGTCTATTGAATTTGTATATATCAGATTTTTATGAATCTGGAAATTATTTTAATATCTTAAAAGATAAACTTAGGTGATTGAGATCAGATGTGTACATATTTCCCTCCTGTTTCTGGCTCTAGATCCAGGACAGAGTTGGTGTGAGATTATTTAAATGTAGAACACTAAAATTGTACATTAGTGAGGATGTTTTTCCATTGTTCCAATATGTTGTAAATACCGTTCCTTTCATCCGATAATAACAAGTGTACTTTCTTTTTATTATGGACAAAACCATTGGTTCATTAGCTTGACCTGCAGTGTCTTGAGTAACCTTTAACAGATTTTGCCATTTTTTTAGATTTTCTTGGCTTGAGTTTTGTTGGTTTAGTGCTGCACAGCTCTATAAGGAACATCACGTGACTCAGTGCTTTACGTTGTACATTCTTAGTCATTCTGAAGGTGCATTTTGTGTTCAGTTTGAGAGACCATTGTCAAAAGCTTTTAAAAAGCAAACCATATTGGATGGTGTATATTTAGAAAATCTCCCATGATTCTGTTTGGATTCCTTACTATTAACTTTGGTATGTAGGTATTTATTGATACGATTCGAAGGTTAATACTTTAGAGCAGACGTTTTATTTTGGAGTCACCCAGCAGAGGGTGCACTGGGCTCAGACACTGAAATTTGTTTTGTAAAACCTTTTCTTCTGAGTGTTGGTGGGGAATTAGACCAATATAAGGTCATTGTGCCAGCGTAAGCCTCTGCCTCACTGGTGTCTCTATATGGCCTTTAAATAAAGCAACACCTGTACGTATCATTTACTTTACATTCCCTGTTTCCATGTTCAACTGTAAAGTTTTCTTAGTCATTTATCAAATTAGGTTAACGTGATGTCACGTGATCGAGAAAATCCGTCCTAGATTTGCTAATGGGAACCACGCTCAAAACAACTTCACAAAGTTATTACAGCGAAGCGTTGTGAATACATTAGCTGAGATACTGTTTTCGTATTGGATTCTGGGCTGAAATGCTTTTTTCCCATTGTTTTTATCCATTAATAGGGAAGTACATGCAGGGTCATGTGATCTAATCCCCAAATGAGATTTGTTTTATCTGTTAGAGCTATAAAAATACATATAAAAGCCTAAGACACGGGCCTTACTGCTCTCTTTAAGTCCATAACGTGTGTGATTGGGACATTGTGACGCTTGGTTCCCATCATCACCACTGTAAAGTAAGTGCATCATTTCGCATCGAGCTAAAATCCAAAGTCATCTATCAAAAACGGCAGCATCTTAACCTAAAACGGGCCAGAATATACTTTTAGTGCGATCAAAGGAATCGCACGCAATAAGAAGTAAGAAATGTGCAGAAATTTGTGCTCAATGTTATTGGTGATTACTATTGACCGTGTAATGACTATATAATGATTGTTTTATCCAGTTAGTAGTGCGCACTGTATGTGTTTGTTCCCCCACTTGTCCCCATCGGGGCCCACTCTCGTGTCGGTGTGTCATGCGCATTCCACCCCCTTTCCGCTCTTCGCAGCTGCCCGAGAGGCGCTCTCTGATTGGTCCGCTCAGACTCGACATGAATCGGGTGACTCTGGACGGTAGGCGGTCAACGCCTAGTAAGCGTTCGATTTAGTACGGGGTCTTAACGCCATGTAACGTGGCCGTGCACTTCAGCCACGTTACCGATTATACAGCGTATGTACAATCCGTCCACCACAATTCACACAATAACGCACTGGACACAAACCTTAACCAGACACTTCAAAAAGTGCGCCCACGCCTCACCTGTACCACTCCTTTCACACTGACCCACAGAGGGGCTGTTTACTTCCTGCGCAAAGCGCATCACTCACATTGGGTTGGGGGTGGTAGGAACATTTACAGAATTAATGTTTGCTTTAAAATAAACTTTATCAGGACATTATCATTGAGGGCTGAGGAGGGCACGGACTTTGTCCTATCAGGCTACTGTGAGACATTGCACCCGTCATCCCGTTACACGCTGCTCCTGAGCGCCGTCCCTCATGACGCTAAGGGCCGTTTCTCACTTCACCAGCTCTTTCCCACACATTCGCCAAGAGTTGGGCAGACAGAGGCACGAACGTCTACCCAAGGACAGCGGACAAGGAAGAAGCGGAGGTACGTTTCGGCTTCTGGGAGCAACGGGACGAGCCAAAAACTACATTTTACATCTTTAAATAAGCCTATACGCTCGACACGTTCGTTTAAATGCGTGTTTTTTACGTTTCTACGCTAAAAGTGCAGCCTAATAAGCCAGAGGGGCAGAGAAGGAGGGAGGCAGGGAGGTTAGCGGGGATGCTGCCCGTTTGTGTGAGCTGTAACGCAGAGAGGATGGAGTTCCTGCCAAGAGACCGGGGGAAATACTACAATTAAAGCTTTTAACACGAAACTCTTCTTTATGTCCGTGTTAGACAAATCTGACCGGATCTGTGTGCGCTCGTCGCCTGTGTTTTGTTATTAACGCTGGTGAGTAGCGTCCTACTCCTGACCAACAAAGTCAAGCCGAGCTGGGAGTGTAGCAAAGTCCCAGGTTTAGCTCTAAAGAACTGATTAACTATCGTCCAGTGTAACAAATAAAGCCCGAGTTACTGAGTTACCGTTAGTTAGCGCTGTATGGTGTAAGAATTAGTCTCTATAGAGCAATATAAACAGCTGCTCTTGTGGAGAATTCCCTTTCCTCATGTAAGATGAGGTTACAGCACACAGAACTGCTAGGCAAGAAACATTACACTTATTTAATCAGGAACTTCTCTTCTTTTTCTTCTCGTGTTAAATTTAAGGGTGACGTGATACTACTTTTTCTTTCCCAGTACAAGTACCGATATTGAAACTAGTACCAATATAGATTTTTCTCCTTAAATTAGTTCTTTTTTAATTGCTTCTCCATTTCCCTCCTGTATCAACATCTTATTACCCTCATTTATTTTAAATTAGCATTTTATTTTCATGTTTTTTTTCACTTTTAAATCAGTTGTTTGAATCACATTTTTAAAAATCTGTTTTTTTAATTGCATATTTAATTTTTTTAAATTTGTTGTTTGAATCACATTTAATTTTCAAGTTTATTTTTAAATCACATTTCATTTTTACATCTATTTTTGAATCACATTACATTTTCAATCTATTTTTTTCAGTCACAATTAAGCTTTAAATATTTTTGAATCAAAAATTTAAATTTTAAATCTATTTTTTAATGCATATGTAATTTTTAAACCTGTTGTTTATATCACTTAATTTTAAGTATATTTTTGAAATCACATTTTATTTTTTAATCTATTTTTGAATCACATGTACTTTTTATAATTGTTTGAATCACATTTAATTTTGAAATCTATTTTAATCACACATTTAATTTTTAAATCTATTTTTTGAATTTAATATTTAATTTTAAAATCTAATTGGAATCATACATTTAATTTCTGTTTTCTTCTATGTTACTCACCTGAATGGGCACTTCTTCTTTTCTTTTCTTTCTTTTTTTTTTGTATTTTCTCATTTGTTAAGCACTCCGTATGGCTGCAGTGTATGAAAGGTGCTGTATAAATAAACTTGCCTTGTCTTGCCTTACCCTAAACTACTCAAACATTCCACTACCCCAGAGGAAGAAAAACACACTTAACAACATGACATGGCACGATGTGTGGCACTCACTGCCTCCCAACATCCAACATCCAATTCTGCCTTTTCTGTCAGTATCAGTGCTGATTCTCATCTAAAAAGACATCTCCAGTGCAAATATGGGTTGCTGTTTTGTTTTCTCTGTGTGTGTGTGCTAACCTATTTAAGGCTGTGCTCTAATGGTGTGCGGCTGGCAAGTCACATTTTACAGTTTAGGTCTCAGTAAGATGGAGCGAGACAGCTTCTTTTGACTTGAACAGCTTTTTGTAGCTGTTTACAACCCAGTGGGCGTGTGTTGTGCTCACTGAATTCGAAAGAAAACTACTTTTTAAAATGGATTTTATGTCTGGAGATTGGAGTTGTGCTTTAAGTTTATGGTCCCTTCGGTATATAGTCTCTGTAGATGTAAAGACCATTCGTTTTGGTTCCCGACAGTCCTCTAAGCCTCACCTTTTCTATGTCAAAATCGATTCCAGTTCTCAAAAGGTTTCCTTCTGTTGACTTTCACAGTCTCCTTGTGCAGTTTTGTGTGAAGTCTCTATTTGTTTGAGCTGCCAGAAGTTGCCTTTAACTCAGAGGAGACCAAGAAGGTGAGCTAATCTCACTATCTCTTTTCACAGGCTGGAGATGGAGGCCTTTAATCACAGACTGAATGCATATATTGACTCATGGATGGGTCCCAGGGGTAAGTTCAGCATGCTTCCTTTAATTTATGTGCACTGCCCTCACTGAGACAAAGCAGTCCCCTTAACGTTGTGTTACTTCCTTCCAGTCCATTTTAAAAACTCACCTTTTCAAACCAACTGTCGATGTTTAACATGTTATGCTCAACGCTCTTACTAAAGGGTTACTGCTTTATTGAGCTAGCAGTAGTTACACTTGAAAAGGCCTTATCAGTGCCCTTGTCTTTAGATTACAGGACTTGAGGGACCTCCACTGTTTGTACAGCAGTGGTAGTATGATGTGCTCAGCATGCCTAGGCCCAGCTACATTTGCCACTGGCCCATCGAAGAAAAAAAAATCTCAATAACAAATAAAGCCAAACCACCAAAAACAAAAAGAAACTCGTAATAAATGTAACTTAAAAACCCTAAATTCAGTTTTTAATTATGACCAATCACAATTGAAAACGTGGCTGTCATCACTGCAGAATAAATGGTCATGAAGCATGAACACAGAATACTGGAAGCAGACCTTCTTACATAACTGATTGAAAGTAACTATTTGTCATTGTGAACACACTCAAGCACCACAACGAAATGTGACCTCTGCATTTAACCCATCACACGTGCACACGTGGAGCAGCAGGCAGCTATCAACAGCACTTGGGGAACAGTGTAAAACCAAACAAAACCATGACTAAATCAAAGTAATAGAACTAGAATAACTAGAGAAAAATCATGAGCATATTTGTTATGTTGGACAGCTGTGGAGTAGTGCAGCTGTCTTAAGAGTTGACGCTGTCATGAGAAAACTGCTTCAATCCCTGGTGAAGCCACAGTTATTCATTTTCCAGCAATCCAAGAGAGCACGGCTCCGAGCTCTCTGAGTTCATAGGGTGGCCCTCCCTCTCCCCCCAGTTTGGAAGGTTTTAAAAGATATTATGGCACTTTACGTGACTTGAAGGAAACACATGCAAGCCCTCATTCCCTCAGTGATGGTGGTAATGTGTGATTAGGGGATTGCGTCCGCTAGGTGGGTATGTTGTTCACGTCCTCAAAAATTAATGAGGTGCCTTTGCAAGATGCAGTGCACACATGAATGTTTGGGGCAGAGTAGAGGCAGTGTGGAAATGTTATAAAGTAAAGGGGTGCACAAGCCAATCTGCAGAGCTGACTGGATAACTGTGTTTTATGGCGTACAACAAACCATCAAACTACCTGCTAGACATTCAATAATACTGGCGGTATTTCTGATCATCAGTTTGTGGCATCAGCAGAATGAGAGAAACATCCTTGACATTGCCACAACATTCTTGATTTTGGCACCTTAAATACCATCTATGAATGCAACAGTAATTTTTATTGTTGACTTTTTAGAATTCTGATATTAACCTCTTTGAGTGCCGCCATGTTTACAGTTTACCTCATGCAAATCTGTATGTTCTCCAGTGTGCCCCCTAGTGGATTATCCAGTACTGTGTAGTTCATAAGCAAGTATGTGAACAGCTACATTCACTATGCAGTTGGTTGTCTTGTGTTAAAAGCAAGTATACCTCCAGCCTCATTCAGGCTCATGTTATATACAGGGATTAAAGTTTTTAGACATATTTCTGTCAGTGGACCTGGTGTTGACGCATGACTCAACTTTCTGTAGGTGTCCTTGCAAATTGAAAGCCCCCTGCAGAGTCATGCAGATGTGTTTTTCTCAAATGTGATAAATTGATTCCTGACACATATTGGTTGTAAATAAGATTTGTGGGAAATTAACCATATTTTGTTTATAAATTCTCAGATATTTCTGAAATCTGTGTTTTATCTAAAATTGCTCTTCACGCTGATACTTCAGACTTGTTCTTGATTTCTAAATGTGTGTCATTATGGGTTAAATTTAGGCTTGCATTCCTAAATCAAAAGGAAACTGAAATCTTGTTAAATTAAGGTGAATAGATACAACTTTTATTACCAAGTCTTATTTGGTTTTTGAATTTCTGCAGGTAGAAAGAGAACATTGTTGTCCTGTAATATTGCACTCGAAATTAGAGTGTATTACAGTTCAGTATTGAGCAGAACTGTGTTCTTCCCTACATATTTCATTACACCATTCTTTCCTTATTCCATTGTGTTTAAAATCTCTTTCTGCAATATTTGACTCACCATCAGGTTCCTGGCCAAATTCATCTGGTTAAGCAGTGCGGTCAATTGAAAAGACACAGCCAAGAGAGAAAAAAAAAATGCAGATGTTTTTGCTTTGGATTTTTCAGATGCTCGTGTGAGAGGATGGCTCCTCCTGGACAATTATACCCCTACATTCATCTTCACCATCATGTACCTTCTGATTGTATGGACTGGGCCAAAGTACATGAAGAACAGACAGCCGTTCTCCTGCAGGAGAATCTTAGTGGTGTATAACCTGGCCCTCACTCTACTGTCCCTCTACATGTTTTATGAGGTAAGTTAACTGTCCGGGTTTTCCCGAAGGCAAGGTCTCGGTCAACTTTACAGGCACTTTTTAAAGTGATAGTTTGGCAAACAAAAAGAAGAAAAAAAATTAACCATACACAGTTTCAGCTACAAATGTTGTTGACCAGCCAAGACATTCTTGGTGTCTGAAGTTTTCTTCTTTTGTTTTACAAGAGAGCTGGGAGACTGATGTAGCTAATAGACTAAGCCAAAAGCAAAGAAAGTATGTGAACACAGGTGCTTTTGGTTTTAAGTTATGCAAATATGATGTCATGCATTGTGACCTTCTAAATGTCATGAAGCAATTCCTAAAGCAATCCAGGTTTAAGTTTAAAAACATTATATTTTAATAAAACATTAGAGTAAAATTATGTAAGCAAACATACAATATGACATGATAAAAATTGTTGGTTTTAAAAGGTTATAATAATCTCTTTGTTAATAGACACAAGTTTGGCTTGTTGACCTTTCAAGCTCTGGACCCCAAAAATAGCATTGGGACAACCCTAAGTAGGACACAAGTGTATCATTGTTAATACTACTAAAAATGTATGTGCATTCTGTACATGCGTTATTTATAAGTATAAAAGACACACTAACAGTGGGGTGCCTCTACAGCTCTTGAGCTAAACTAATCAGTCAAAAAGAACGCAATTGGTTCATATTCATAAGTGCAGCCAAATGCACTCTGTGCTGAAACGCCCATTGCTGCAGGATGAGTCCAGAGCACAGCTGGCCTTTGACAAGCTCATTGTCTTAGCAAGCACATCTGCTATGGTTCTCCTCAACCCGGACAACTTTGCTTTGTTGTCTTTGGAAGCAGTTCAAATGCTCCCTCCAAAAAGTAATTTTGTGTTGAAGCTCATTTAATAATCAGGTCTTATCCATATTGAGATTGGACTGACCTTTATAAAATCCAGAGAAGATAAAGTTTCTTTTTGAGTTGCATAATCAATTCAGCTTTCATTGTACCTGCAAGATTAAAGTCTTCTCTTGCTTAATAAGTTCTCATTAATTGATCTGTATTGCAAAACAGGCTAGCGAGCATACAGTGTCAGTATAAAACATGCAAGTTATCTTTCAATCTGCCTGTTTCTTAATCTCAAACTCACGCCTGCATGAACAATGCAAACACAGGAAACATACTGAAAACCTGAAAACCTCCCAAAAAGATTAACCACTTCAGGAAGTTTTGTTTTTAACTTACAGTTTCCTTATATTAGAGCTGAAATTATTATTCATTAATAATTTATTATTTTTATATCAAAGTCATAGTTTGAAAGAGTGCAATTTTCATGTAGCAACAACTGCAGTTATTCATGATGTTTTATTGGATAATTATTTATATTTAAATTTATAACACAATGAAAACCTGTATTGTCATACACTGTTGTTTAAAGTGTAGAGTTGAAAATAGCAAGATTTTCCATTGAACTTGTGCTCTGTCTGTATATAACTTTGACCAATTGGCAGCAACCAAACATCCACTGACCCATGTACAGAGCCCAGCCACAGTTAACTACTACTGTGGCACACTTGATTAAACCTTTAAGCCTCAAGACAAAAAAATTATATTTTGGGACAATTACAGGTCTGTACTGTAATATGCAGACAATAATTGCAGTTACAATCATAGTGACAGTACTTTTCTGAAAAATAAGTTTGATATTTTATATAAAACTTGTTTCCAACCCGTCATTCCTGAATGGGCAATCAATCAATCCGTCAGTATGCCATGATTATTTCCTCTACAGCTTGCTTGGGGTGTACTGATCCACTGTTTTTAACTGAAGCACTTCACTTGTGATAGTTATCTTAAAAATAAACTAGACTTATTTTTTTCCAAAATATTTTCCAGTATTTTTCCAATATTTTCTGCTGATAACAGCTTAATACCAATACTGTGGCTGATCTAAAAGGTTGCACCAGTTTCAGGGGTTATCATGGTAGACGCAGATATGTGAAGAAGTTACAGAAGCTTGATAAGGATTCATTGTGTTATTGGTAAATCTCCAACCTGGCTGGAGCTCACCTTAATGTCAAGCTAACCTTCACAAACTGTTGTAATGAGATTTTATGGGGCACTTTAATTGCATTTTATGTTCCCTGAATGTCCTTCTAAATATGTTGCTTAAAGCACTGTTTCTTCTGAATACAGAAGGTGTAGAAAGAGTTAAGGAGTTTTAAGTAAGAAACTAGCTTAATTAGCTTAATCCCAGTTTTTAGTAATATGTGTACATATTACACAGAATTGTTTTTAGAAAAATAATTTGATCCATGCTATTTCTCACATTATATACCACTTCAATGAGAAGACAATTTCCCATGTCTTATTAACTGGCAAACCCTGGTTAGCATTTACTAGCTAAAGGGTCTGGTTACAATTCAACCTAATCAGTAATGTTTCTCACAAAGTAGCTTCACAGTCTACCACGCTAGAACACTGCCTTTGAGCAGTTACAGTGTAGATGACTAGATATTTCAATTTTGCTTGCATCCAGTAAAATGTACACTGTATGTCAAAGTATGCAGACATCCTTCCTGATTAGTCAATTCAGCTACTTTCTGCAGCCGTTGCTGACACAGGTGTTCAGTTGCAGTCATGCAGCTTGTATAATCTCCATAGAAAACCATTACCAGTGGAGCGGGACACTTTGGAGCAGCTGCACACAAGTCTAAGGTCACCAAGTCCAATGCCACTAAGTAACTAGAGTATAAAGCACCTAAGCTTTGGGGTGTGGAACAGTGGAACTCCATCCAACACCTTTAGGTTGAATTTGAGTTGGAGAGGCATTTGGAGAATGCAGAAATAAGCATCCAATAATATCTGACCTCACTGATGCCCTTAATGTAATCTTCTGGCTGTCCATCGCACAAGACTTTCCACTATTGGGGGCAGGTCCTTCAGTGCCATAGCCCTCAAACTCTGGAAATCCCTTCTTCTGTTTCTCAGTGATTGCTCTTCCCTTTCTACCCTTAATTCTGAACTTAAGGCATTTTTTTAAAGCTTTCAATCTTTTCAGTGGGGGCAAACTCTATTTGGGTACAATTTACTATAGGGTAGCTTTCCTAAGGCTTCATGACATGTACATAAGTATTTTATGACAATTGTCATTCACCTACATTAACATTTCTAAAGGTTTATTCCAACAAGCATCACCTGTCATTAAGGCAGTTTTCATCAGTTTCACCCCAGAAAGTGTAATGACAATGGATGCTTCTTAGAATAAGCCTTCATAAATGCCTATGTAGGTTAATGTTGATTGTCATAAAAAGCATAATGTAGATGTCATGTAACCTTAGGAATGGTTCATTACTGTAAAGTGTTACCCTTGGAATTTAAAATAAATGATATAATGGATGAGCGGCTTCCTACAAAATTCTAATTGTGTAGTTTATTTATTAGCTTCCTAAATTTTTGAAAATAATTTGAGTAATCTCTACCATTTGACCTTTTGCAATTACTGCATGCAGATTTTTAAATATGATCTAAAGGGGCAGATTTACACAGCAGCTTGCATCCTACATTTGGAAAATATGTCAAAACAAAGACTTTATTCAGAAGTGTAAAAAAAGCACACAGCAGCCAGACAGTAAACAATGGCAGGTCACAAGCTCTGAGAAAACTTCAGCAGAGAAGGGCCTGGATCACTGACAATACAGAAAACGATCTGCAAGCAATAAGTGTGGTATTTAAACCTGAGTTTATTATTTCCTGACTTTATTCATCAATGTCAGCATTTCAGTATGCCCAAGCTAGATTGTCCATCTATGTAATCAAGTGTGGAACGTTTTGTGGATGCAAGCTCTATGTAACCTACTGCACATAAAGCATAGATGGTTATATCCTTGGGTCACTTTTAAATGCTCAGATGCAGGAATGATTGTGTGTTTTTTTGGAGTGTTAATGCTTTCAAACCCCCTGTGTCTCTGCAGCTTGTGACTGCTGTGTGGCAAGGTGGATATAATTTCTTCTGCCAAGATACTCACAGTGCAGGAGAGGCAGATGACAAGGTAAAACAAGTGCAAACGTGCTTTTCAGCGTGAATAACTATTTCATGAATTAGGTCACCTCCTGTGCTTTGTAGTGTGATCCAGGGTCTTGATGTGTTATTGCACAATATACATCAGTATTACTCATATCCTGCCTACACATCATATTGCTCAAATGAATTGTGCTGTGTAGGATGCACAGGGGATGCCATGTTCATTGCATTACCCATCACCTAGTCTCTAAAGCTTATAGTTAGAGTGCAAAAATAGTGCCATGAACCTTAACCTGAACACCTCATCAAATAAGCCAACCTGGCAACATGCACAGTAGGTCATCAAGTGTGCTTAGGTAGCAGCAAACACAAAGAATAGCTGCCTCTTCCAGCACTGCAGTCATGTAGAGATAAGAAGATCAATTAATGCAGTCCCAACAGCCATCAATGCCTGCGCATTTTTAGAGGCCATAAAATGAGCCAGAGACTGAAGGTGACTGTGGATTTGTCCCTCTGATCACAACACTGAATTTATTCATTCATTTTATATTATCTGCTAGGCCTGTCATGATTAATTGCTTAAACAATGTAGCTTGAATATAAAAAAACTTTCAATTCAAATGTGCTGCCTTGGTGAATCAGTAAGGAATATTTGGCAGTTTTTAAGTCTCTTGCTGATCTGTCTTACACTAGAGGGAGAACCTGGTAAACACATATATTTATATGAATATTTTGTTTCATAAGGTTATGAAACAGTAACGTAATGTAATGTAATGAAATGAGAATTATGACAAAGGAGACGCAGAACTGTTGAGCAGCTGAAATCCTATTCAAGCCAAGAATGGTACAACGTATCACTTACAGAACTCTAGCAGTTGGTCTCCTTAGCTCCCAAATGTTTAAAGAGTGATGTTAAAAGAAAAGGGGGGTGCAACTTCAAAATGAGGCAAAAAAAACCTTGACATCTAGCAGACATCTTAGTTTCAACATTTGAGAAAAAAAAAACTTTTCTTCTGTAATTTTATATAAAAATGTTTAATGGCTTACTAAGCATTTTTTATATCTTCAGTGCAGTTAGAAAACACTATTAAAATAAGACATAAGACGTTTAGTAATTCTTTGTAATTCTATATTAATTAACATTTGGTTTCAAAGTGTCACCATTGGTATAAAGACGACTTGGCATTTTTCAAGCTATTGTTAAAAGCAGGTGTTACTGAACACATTTTGCTCATAAGGTTGCTTCAACAGCTAAAAGTCTGTTTGGGCTCAGATCAAGAATATGACGTGTATGAAGTATAGCATTATTACTATTGTCACAGCTATTATCATAAATAATTGTGATATTGTCACAAAATAAACTGGATCAGCCTTTATAATAAAATATTCTTATTTGTATTAAAAGAATTTTGGAAAACTATGTGTCCCCAAACTTCTGAGGGGCAATGTAGGTCATAGGTAAAAGCATGCAAATAAAGAAAATAGGCGGTCAGTGACCTTGGCTTGGCTGGCATGACATGACGTGATGTTTTGTTATTTGTTAACTGCACTTATCATTTTCATCCCGGCAGATCATTCATGTCCTGTGGTGGTATTACTTCTCCAAGCTAATCGAATTTATGGACACATTCTTCTTCATCCTGCGGAAGAACAACCACCAGATCACGTTCCTCCACATCTATCATCATGCCACCATGCTCAACATCTGGTGGTTTGTCATGAACTGGGTGCCATGTGGCCACTGTGAGTTCCTCAGACAGAAACTGCCCTTATCTTGCTGTTTTAAGTGCTACAGAAAGAGCTGAGGTCACAGTTTATGTGCTGAATAATTCAGAAAAGCAAATGCGAATGAGACAAAAATGCACCACTTCCAGTTTCTTCTAAAACAAATGCAGCGTTACGTAATTCTTTAAACATTTTGCTTTGTTCATGCAGGTGGCAGGTCCTTTCAGCCACATCCTGATAAAGATCATGGATTGTTTCTGGTTAGGGAAAAATAATGGATGCTAGAACAAAGAATGATCAGTCTGTTGGTGGTAGGCTGACTGTATTTTATTATTTAATTGACTTAGCCAGGGCAATCTGTCCCACAAGTTGCTGGGCGCACTTTCCTATCATTTTTACACTGTGCTCGCCAATTGCAATACAGTTTAACAGTCTAGGAAATTCTGAAGCAAAAGGTGCCATTCTGATCCACAATGAAAACATCAGACCACACCATGGATTGTTATCCTGGACCACTGTGTAAAACACCTGCTGCAATCATTGGCAATCAGTGTGTCCCTCCTTTGGGCCAAGGTTTCTTATGTTAAGCCAATGTTATAGGAGGTTTCAGTGAGGGACTATGTCCATACAGGTGACCTGGGGATTTTCCTAGAACGGCACTTGAAAAAGGGTGGCAAATTGTACAAAATCACTCGCTCCTAGGAGTAACTTTAACTTTGTTTAAAAAGAGTATGTCGTTTTACCAAAAACCTATGCTTAGTTTGTTCTGTCAGCTCACTGATTGGCTGAGAATTATGTCAGTCGTTGCTTAGGCCACCCTAAACCCACCCCATTCTTGTGTGTGTGCTTCTGTACAACTTTTTTATTTCAAGCAATCACTTATTTCCTCCATTTCTTGTCACCTATAGTTAATAGTAATTCTTTGCTATTAGAAATTTGCCTCCTGTCATTCCAATCCCTCATTAATTCCATGTTAACATCAATTTCCTTTAATGTTTTACAATTTGAATCATAAATACTGGACATACAGTAAGTAAGCTTTAAAAAGACATTTGACAATTGCAAGTGCCAAGAAAAGGTCAAAGACTTTTCTACAGACCCAACAGTGGCGCTCAAGTGTCAGACAAGGGTTCTTCAACCACCCTGAAAACCACCCACCTGTTTTTCACACCCTGCCCTGGAGTGTGTTTAACATAGTAAGGGATCATTTAAAAATACAAATGTGATTTTATAGCGTCTTTGGAAATATTTGGTTGTATGGTGAAGGGTAGTAACAGAGCACTGACTTGCTGCTGAGGGAGATTAACTGTATCATATTTTTGTTTCCAACAGCCTACTTTGGTGCAACCTTCAACAGCTTCATCCATGTGCTGATGTATTCCTATTATGGGCTCTCAGCCGTTCCTGCCCTCCGGCCATACCTTTGGTGGAAGAAGTATATAACTCAAGGACAGCTGGTGAGCAGCCTTCCATTCAATGACTAAGAGCATCCTTTTTTGAGCAGTGCTTACTATTTTATTATATAATAGTATGATTGTCTAATGCTGCACAAAATGGGCAAAATATTCAAAGAAGGAAATTGGATAATAACGATATTACATATTTTTAATGCATATATTTGGACATGATTATTGAAAGTGACTATTTGTACTTGAGTGTGAACACACTAAATCACCTCAAAAAACCACCACTCTGCATTTAACCCATCACACATGCACATGTGGAGCAGCGGGCAGCTATCAACAGAGCCCAGGAAACAATGTACTTTGAACTACAATTAACTTTTTTAACCTTATTGGTATTGGCTGATTAAAATAAATCATTATCATATAGATGATTAGATTTGACCTGTATTTAAAATTTATGCTAATATGTAATGATCAACAAACAATGTAAGCATGCTTTTAGGCCCCAATTTAAAAAGCGAATGTCCTTTTTCTGGTGTAACAGGTCCAGTTTGTGATGACTATGATCCAGACGTCCTGTGCCGTAGTATGGCCATGCGGTTTTCCCATGGGTTGGCTATATTTCCAGATCAGTTATATGATCACCCTCATCATTCTCTTCATAAACTTCTATGTAAAGGTAGGAATGCGGCAGTGCTTTTGTACTTTGTTCTTCAGACTCACTCATCTCTTAAAGTTGTTTATCAGAACCACAAAGTCATAGCCTTGGTGGAACTATATGAATAACTGAAGAAGCCCTTGAGGCCATATTTCACTCTGATTCATAGGTTGTGCTCGGACTACAGGACCAATAACACGACATATAAAGAACAATGCTTTATTGTTCCAGAAGTTTGAGTGGTTGTAAACCCTGGAGTTAAAAATCCTCCTACACAACAAGGTGTAGTGTTTATACCAGAAAATGAGTTTTCTTAAAGGAGTCTCCCAGAATTAGTGTTGGTGTATGTTTATTTTAAATCTAAAGTTTGCATATGGGACTTTGAGGTGCTACATTTTCAGTAGGCCTTCTTTCTATACCAGTTTCACTGAATATAAAGAATGACACAGAAAGCATAAAGTACAGAAGTTGTGAGGAGAAGATGTTGATCTTAGTTGTTAATCGCATTGTGTCCATCAGACCTACAAGAGACATGGGGCTTCACGGAAAAAGGATTACCGGAATGGTGCTGTGGTGTCTGCGAACGGCCACACAAATGGGACGACTCCAGCAGAGATGGTAAAGCACAGGAAGCCCAGGGCAGATTGACAAATCTTCCCAGAGTCAACCCTTCAATTCTTCACAGTTTAACCATGTGCAACATTGCTTTGTAAGTGATGTAGGACTTCTTAATGCACCCGAAGAGCCTAATATATCCATAGTAGAGACAAACCAACAGCTAAAGCCATTTTAATCTTGAAAAGGTTCGTAACATTTTGCACACCACAACATGTTACTGTTCATATTGAATTAAAAACCAGAGAACACAATAGGAAGCCTGTAGGGAAAAAAAGAAAAAAAAGAAAAATGTCTTCAGCCCATTGTACACTAGACACAGTTACCCACACTCCACACAGTACACTTACGTACATGTTGGTTAGTGTAGTCTTTTACACCAGCTGCATCCTTTATGTAGTGGCACTGTGGTAACGTGCGTGTGAAATGCAAAAAATAAGCTTTTGGTCTTTTTGACTTAAAGATCATGCTAGCAGTTTTTCCCACAAACAGAACTAAATTCACTAAATTGTAAACTTTTGAGGAAATTTACAGGCAAATCAGCCAGTCAATACAGTTTGTAGCAGGGGTCCCCGATCTGGTTCTGAAGGGTCGGTGTCCAGGTAATTTCCCTCCTCGAACACACATTGTTCAATTCACCTGTTAATTGCCAGGTTGAGTGAACTACCAAACTACTGTACACAAGTGCTCCATATGCAGAACTGGGCATCCCTGGTTTAAATTAGCTATATAAAATGAATTGAATTGGCAGACAGAAAAGCAACATTTGCAGGCTATATTAACTTACCCTTTACTTAAAAAAAAGGAAATTTCTCTTTGCTTCATTGCTCATGAGTCATACCCAGCGTGAAACAGCGTTAAAGAGCTGTGTAGGTTTCCTTGCTTCTGGTGTAAACAACGTTTTTACCTTAATATTGTCCATGTATGGCTATTTTAAAATAAATAATTCATTAGCATTTGTGTTAACATACTTAATGTGTCTTATGGATGTACAAGAGCGCCAGGGTTTAAGAGCAAGAAATATTGCATAATACACCCAAAACAAGCCGCATATACATGGTGATATGCAAATGAATATTTTGCACAATAAACTCTGTACTGAGAGAGCTGAAGGATAGAATGGGTTTTCTTAGCATTAAATGTATCACTGGTGTTCATTGCACTGTGAACTGAATAAATGGTAAATTAATAGAAATTACTGGGAACTTTTACGCATTAGCAGATGTGTTTTCGTAATTGGTTAAAGCAGTTTTTAGGTTCGTTTTTGCCATTTGTTTTTACATTGTGATTATCATATTTTAAAATTGTACTGTAGGTTTACACATTTTGAGATGGACCATGTTCTCCATTTATGGAACCCTGAGCAGTGTTGTGACTTGAGCAAAAGGAGCAAACCTTTTGATGCTACTGCACTAAAAATGTCTGACTCTGGAGACTGAGGATGTTTGAACTGCATTAGTTATGAGTTATAAACATGTGCCATGGAAATATGAAGCATTGTAAATACAATTCTTTACTTCTTTGTAGTATATATACATATGCTTTATATTTCCATTATCACTTTCCAAAGGTTACAGTCATATCCAAAAGTTTAGGCACCCTTGTTCAAATAACATGGTTTGTTGATTGTGGAAAAGTAAATATGAATACTTCTATCCTCTACATAGAACAATTTCAATGCACAATTGTTATTTATTGGTTGGATTTAACATATTGAAGAAAATATCTGATGAAGCTAATGTTTTTTAGTTTGTTTCAGTACACAAATAAATATTAAATGCAGAAAAATGCCAAACTTAAGTTGGTTCCCTGCTAAGGATGTTTTTGGGGAAAAATGTTCAATCTTTTGCACTGTATACTTTTAACCTTCAGCATTAGATATAGATTATACATAAATATAGCAAACAGGCCAGGGTTCTTTCAGGAACTACTGCCATAAGGCCCAAGAACACTTGGAAACTTCAAAAACTAAAAGAACAAGAAGTACAGATTCTGATTGGGCCTTGGCCATTGATTACACTGACAGCATTCCTAGCACCCTTTGCCAGCTGCAGTATGAGATTAGCTTTTAGACATGCTGCAGCAGGAGTTTGCCCCAGCTAAATATCTACACATTTAACTTCAGAATCCACTGATCTAAGCACCAGTTTTTTCAGCTTGCATATACCCCAGCAGTAACATACAGAGTACATGTGGCTTTAGTGTTGTGTTGCAGCAGAAGGGGGATTATACATTATAAGCTATGTGGCAAAAATCATTTCAGTTCAATTCAAAGAAATCAACCAGTCAAGAAGGTTTGATATTTGACAAACACGATGCTATTACAAAGTAACAGTTTTAACCTCATGAAGCTTCAAAACACTTGCATGGAACTATGTAGTAAACTGTATTAATCAGCAAAAGTAAAATAACAGGAAAGGTCTTTATTAAAGAACATAGCAGCTGTTAACATGTAGAGTCAACCATGAGTTCTGTACCAAAATCAACCTGCTAATCTACCTGCTAAAGATGTTCATGTGACTCTGTGGCAAATGTTGGAGTGCATTGTTCTGGTTTGTACACTTGTACCCCAATTCTTTGCTAAACCAGTGCTGGGCTATGTATGTACTATTGTTTGTGGTTACATCTTTCAGTTTCCTTCCTTTCTAAAATTTGCCTTAAGACATACACACGTGGACAAAATTGTTGGTACCCTTCAGTCAATGAAAGAAAAACTCAAAATGGTCACAAAAATAACTTTA
>JBBPDA010000145.1:11501429-11532206 GCA_037974385.1 Arnoldichthys spilopterus
AAAGTTATTTCTGTGACCATTGTGAGTTTTTCTTTCATTGACTGAAGGGTACCAACAATTTTGTCCACGTGTGTAAGTAGCCATCTACTCTGAGAATATCCCATGTTTTAATGTCACTGTGGTATTCATTATTGTAATGCCTGTGGTATTTAGACTACGGATATTATTTAGTCAACACATGACTTAAATGCTGGCATATTAGCCAAATATTAAAAGTAGCTCAGGTTCGCAATTGTTTCACAGCTGTGCAGAAAAGATGTATTCCCCAGTGGTGTTGTAAACATTGGAACCAGAAATCACACATAGGAGCATAGGAGCTGTGATGCAAATAATAATCTGTTATTGCAATTTGAATAAATAAAGTTATTAGTGTCTCCTGTCATATGTGCCTGATTTCAACCTTTAGAAGAAACGGTTGTTGCTTGTGGTAACGAAACATGGTGTCGTTTTACAGGAATTATTTTTAGCTTGTAACTCAGTGAAACAAGAAGTGCAGATTCTACACATTTACTTATTGCTTCATTTGAGTTTATGCGGAAGAGAGGATGCTTTATTATAATTTGAATCGGATTTAAAGATTCTTCACATTGTGTAAAAACACTAGGTCTTAATGTACACCATTGTGTTGTAGACATATGGTACAGAGAAGAACTGTATTCAAAATATGTGCCTTAAAAATATTGTGCATCCCTGTCCTATATTTTTATGCAAAATTACTGTTTATTGGCTGGGTTGAATGAAAAAAATTTTTTTTTTTCATTTTAATGCACACATTTTTATTTTAATACACAAAAGTTAAGTTTTATATTTTAGGTTTTTTTTCAATATGTAAAAATGAGCCAATAAATAAAATTTGTGCACTTTAGCACAAATTAGCAGAACAATTTGTTAAGTTGGTTTATCTTTACTTAGAAAATCATCAGATTTGACTAGAAGGGTTCAGTGATTTGCATACAGCTGTATAGTCTTGACATTCAGTATTAGACTCATGCTAAACTTTGCAGCAGTATTGGATGCATTTAACAGAGCAACATCTTTCTCGTTTGCCATGTTTTTGTCATTTATTTACACTAGAACAAATGAAAAACAACAGTAGATACTCAGGTCTGTTGATACCTTCTGCAACTACATAATTAATCTTGTAATTACATAATTACATATAAATAGTACAACAAAACGGTTGAAGCAAAAAACTAACTTTTAGTGACTAACAGTATAAGTAGCAGCAGTAATAGATTTGTGTTAAAAGGATGAATTCTTTCTGTCCTAAAACAAGCATTTAGTATTGTTTATGTACTGTTCTGTAGTTCAGGGTTGTGTCCTTTCTCCTTGTCGATTTGACAGGTATTTTTATTGTCTTCCTGTTTTTTTAATGTCCATTATGCTTTAACGGAAATGCATCATCATACAGTGCTCAACCAAGCCTGACTGCGAGCTACTGATCTAGATTCTAATAAAAAACATTTGTGATGCTCCAACACTAACCTCAGTCAATAGAAGCATATGATGCAATCAGTTTTTATTGGTTGGGGGAACATGTGGCTTAAGGTTAGAGAAGTGAGTTTGTGAAAGAAGGGCAGCTGGTTCAGTTCCCTGAAACAGTAGGAAAAGTGCAGCAGTCACTTCCTCCTTGTGTGTGTGTGTTAACTGCTAATGCAGCCATACTGGAAACAGTCTGCCTCTAGGTGACCTCCTCAAAGCACTCAGTCTTTCAGAACATGCTTCTACTTTCAGGATACATCATCAGTTAGGGTTCTCCATGCCTTGAATCAAGGAAATCTCAGTTTAGACACACTATCCCAGTACTGATGTCTCAATGGTGACACATCCCTTGTCTTGAACTGAACTGCCCCATAGCATGCTAGCACTACTCTCTACGGCTCCACCAACAGGGGTGCTTCTCTCACCACAGAGATAAGGCTTGTTTTACTGGGAATGGGAATTTGTAAAATGGGAAGTTGTAAAATGGCTGCTTGCCTTGGGCGTGATTTGGACGATGTGTTCATAAGCACAGCCCAAAGTCCTCGTAAAGAGCTTAGCAGAGCAAGGACAAATAACATCCTAAACTAAAACGTTTGCAGCCAGCAGTCTACTTGACTACTCAGTGACTATTTGAGGACATCTGTATTCACATCTGCATTTAATTTCCAATGGACATTGTTAACATGTGCTATAATAAAGATTATAATATATAAGAAATATAATGTTTTTCACTGCACTGAAAAAATAAACTTGGAAAAAAAAACATTCAAAATTTGATAACCAAGCTGCTTTGCTCAGTTCATTTAAGTTCAAATAAAAATGCAGAATGTAAGACACGGATTGTTTTTGCATTAACTCCAGGACTTCCAGGAGTTCAAATAAACCAGCGGCTCAGTTACTTACTTATAACACCTTTTTTTTTTAGTGTAGCTCGTGATTAAAGCAGGAAGAGCATTCCTGAGTACTACTGGACACATCACAGTTTTTATTTCAGAGGACAAAATACACAAGGTTAGCATGTGATGCAATGTCATGACCACCTCTTAAAACCAGACAAGGATCATGGAGTACCTGAGGTCTTGGGACTTTGTTCCACGTATATGTGTAAGATGTCCACTAAAGATTAACAATTCAATAAAAACAGAGTGAGGTATCCAGGCTGTCTCTTTTATAACACTTTTTCAAACCTAAGGTCAGTGAACGCAGGTGAATTATGGGTTTTTATGGTAAAGCAAGATTTATGAGGCCACCTCAGTGTTCTATAGTGTAGTATTAGAAAATTAAATTAGCACATTTTATTGAATAGTGGTGGGACTAAAGTGGGAGGACAACTTGAAATTAAAATGTCTTATTAAATTAAGATCCTTGATAATATTAATCACGACTTATCATTTCATACCATTGAAATTAAATGTCTTGTTTTCTATATTTTTATGACCTCTGCATTTAACCCATCACACTTGCACACGTGGAGCACCGGGCAGCCCCCAACAGCGCCTGGGGAGCAGTGTAATGGGATGGTACCTTGGTTAAGAGTACCTCAGTGATGCCTGGTTCGGGACTTAAACTTGTGATCTTTGGTTGACAAAGTTAATGTTCTAACCCCTAGGCCAACACTGCCCATACACAGTCACAGTTAAAAAATGAACAAGGGTTTTGAAAGCTTTTATACATCCATAGCCTGTACATATAAAAGACAAACAGCTAATGCAGTGTGTATTTTATATATATATATATATATATATATAAATAACGCTTGGCTAATGTTCAGCCTAGTAGCCCAACATATTAGGTGAGAATGTATCATTAACTTCATTAAGGCTCAAGGACAAGGTTGACATAAAAAAGGTCCCACTTTAGTCACTAATAATTGTGTAGTTACATATGAACTATGCATCAGCCATCTAACTAATGGTTATGTATTCAGTGTTACAGCTAGATTATATTATTATAATTTTGTAAGCATACATACATACATATTACCTTCAGTTCCTCATGCAATTACACCATTGTACTCAAATATAAATACATTTAATTAAGTAAGGTAATACTGAAGTTGATAAACAGAATACATTTCTCTAAAATCCCAATGCACACTTCTATATCATACATATTTAAATCACCCATGCCATGGGCATTGATTCCCTTCCAATATGGCTGTATTTATCACAGTAGCATGACCATTTCTATACACCACCTTCTGTGGGCACAAGGTCATGCATATTCAACAGGATTTTCAGGATTTCTTAAAAACTCAACAAACCATTTCTTTATGAAACTCCTGTGCATGGGGCATTGCCATTCTAAAACAGAAAACTGGTTACCTAAAACTACTGGCACATAACTAGAAGTATGATTCCCTTGAAGGCATAGCATTAGAATTCTCTTCACTGGCCTAGCACAGCAAAAAACAAACCCTGGACCATTATGCCTCCTCCACCAAATGTAATCCTAATCCTAATTGTAGTGTTGTAGCAAACCCACATGTATTCGTCCATTCATCATTCAGCCAGAAGGTTAAGTGTTTCATTCCCTTATTAAGATTTTCCAGTTTCATACTAGGAGTTGCATGTTGAAAGCCACTGAGCTCTTCATTACAAACTATTCTACTGCCAACATTTGTCTTTGGAGACTGCAGTAGATGAAACCACAATTTAAAAGGGGCTATCCACATAGTTGCAGGCATGTAGCATATATTCATAAAGACATTTAGCAAAGAATCCTAATTTCGTCGTTTCAATACTAGTAAAATCCATACAAGAAAGCAAAACAATCTTTAGCCTGTTTATTTGGTTGTTCCAGTCACCAGTAGACATTTCCTCACACTGAAATTCACACAGAAAAAAAAATAATGTGAAAACATTCATTATTGGTGTAAAGTGAGGAGAAGACAGCTGCTTTAAGCTTCAGCATAGACAAATCAACAGAAACACTACACCTCTCCATTTACAATGGTAAATCTGTGACATTTTATATCAGTTAAAACAGACAGAAAAGCTGTAAGGTAATACCTATATGTTCTATTATGAATTCTAAAAACCTCACTTCATCTTTACATTCCTCTAAAGCAGCCTCATGCTCAAAGCAAAGGAGAGAGGGAAGATGCATTTGGTGGTGAGAATTATCCTTTGGATGGGTTGATGTTCCACATGCACCTCTTAGTTTGCCCTACAGGGGGCGCTCTGAAAAGGCTGTGTAGCTTTTAACTCGTGCAAAAAACAATGGGGTGTACATTTTATCCAAGTCAAACGCAGTGATGACAGTTTCTCCAGTTGATCTAAAAGAGCAAAAATGTAAAGATTATATATTTATTTAGATGTTTAGTAATTATCAAGACCGTATAACAAACAACACTGAAGCAGAGATTTGAGTTTTAATGCAATTTATAATGATTTGCACAATGATAAAATAATGGAAAACTGCTGAGACTTATAAGGAAGACACCTACCTACAATCATTTAGAAGAAAACCAAAAGGAAAATGTGCTGCAATGAATAGTCATCTACATACACATTACTTACATTACCTGTAAGTAATGTGGCAGGAGTGGTGGATCCAAACCAGCTTGTTGAACCGCTGGCGCCCCCCAGAGGCCAGCTGCAGCCCTACGTGGAAGGAGCGGTCGGAGTCGGGGGCTGGGTTCCGCCTGCAGAACCGGCTCCGCTGGTATTCGGACCCCTTCTGCATGCAGGGTACAAACACATACCATTTAGTCTTATAAAAAAAGTGACCTCCACTCCATGCAACAAGTGCCTAATGCAAATGCACTGCAGTGCACAACTGTATGCAAGAGACTTGTGATAAGTGCACCAGTGACTCAGCAGTGCAGACGATCACTCACAACGTACCTCTTATTAAGTTTTATGGCGTGAAAATTGTACAAGCTGTCAGTGTGCAGCTGGTTTATAGCACTAATTCATCTCATGATGAATTGCTGGGCTTCTGCTCTAGGTCACAGATATAAACAAAACATCCAAAGGTTTGCAGACACCTGCTCATCCAACATTTCGTCAAAAAACAAAGGATATGAATATGGAGTATGTCTCCCTTTGCTGCAGTCACAGTCTCAACCCTTTGGGGAAGGCATTACACTAGATGTTGAAACATTTCTGTGAGGATTACACTGCATTCAGCCAGAAGAGCATTACTGAGGTCAGGTACTGACGTTGGACAATTAGTTCTGGATCACAACACTACTCCAACTCATTCATAGATTCTTCAATGGTGCATCATTACTCTAAAGAATGCAGTTCCAAAGCTTCTAGTGGATGCCTGGCATCTGTCCCTATGCACATTGAAGCAGTTAAATTCACTGAGTAAAGGGGATGTTATGATATATAAATATTGGGCACAATTTACACACTATATACATAGTATCTAGGGCTTCACCTAGGCTACATTTTAAATGGAGCATGTACCAGTAAACCAGTTAGGGGGGAAAACAACTTGAGATTTCTTAGAGAAACCTGGTACATGAACTGTCTTAAAGAAATTAAATGTTAATGAAAATAAACATCATATGATATCAAGAGCTCCAGTATATTATGGATGCCCACCTCTTCTTTTCTCTTGGAGACAACTACATAAACTTTGGTTTGATTGTCCGTGTCCTGGGATAGCCGGTAGTGGCCAAACAGGATAGACTCCATCCTGTGCAAAACAGAGATAGAATTTCAGACTAACGATATAACAATACGGGTTCATCCATCCATCCATCCATCCATTTTCTAAACTGATTCTTCTGTTTCCAGGTAGCGGGGAAGCTGGAACCAATCCCAGCTGACTGCGGGCCTAAGGCGGGGTACACCCAGGACAGGACGCCAACCCATCGCAGGGCAACACAGACAGACAACCATTCATACACACATTCACACCTATGGGCAAGTTTAGAGTATCCAATCAACCTACTGCAACCTTTGGACAGTGGGAGGAAACCGGAGCACCTGGAGGAAACTCACATGAACATGGAGAGAGCCTGCAAACTCCGCACAGAAAGGCACCCGTGACCGACCGGGAATTGAACCAAGGACCTTCGCGCTGTGAGTTGACAGCGCTAACCACTGTGCCGCCCCAATACAGGTTCACAAAATAATATTTTTCCAAATGACATCAGTGGCGCCTACATTTTTCTCAACATCAAGGTCTTCAAGATCATTTGAATTGTACAGACAGTATATTAAGTTGGAGCTAAGCTCTTTAGATCTTCAAAAGCAAGGACTGGGACTAAGTGCATGTGATAAATATGCTATAAGCACTGGGACTGTAACGTAATGTACTTCGTAATGCATAAGACACACATGCATGAATCCTTAATGTGACATGGTCGAAGATAAGTCTGAACACAATGTTTGAGTTCAGAACAGGTTTATTAACTAGATGATCAAAGAAAAACACCTCGTGTTCCTGCTACGCAAACGTGGAACAGTGGCCAGAGGCTCCTCAGGTGTGGTCAACATCATCACTTGACCATCAGGGAAGAAGCGGAGGTACCTTGGAAACACCACACAAACACATTAATGTTCAGACCAGAACCAAATTAAAAAGTTTGTCATGTATTTAACATGTCTATCCCAACCCTGGTCCTTGTGTGCTCCTTCAGAACAGATTTGAATGGCTTGCCTATTGTCAAATCACCTGACTGAGCTTACCAGCTGAATAAACCTTGGGTTTTAAACTGATGTGTTAGATCAAGGAACGCACTAAAACACTGGGTTCACTCCACAAATGTAGCTTAGAGTTGCTAGCCTACCTGTAGTACTCCACCTGGTGCCACTTTCTGTAGAAACCATCCAGAGACTCTTCACCTTGACGGATGTATGATGTTTTACTGATGTAAACACCTGTATGGAACAGAGCAGTAATGCATCAGCTTAAAGTTAAGTAAGGCTTAACCAGAACTACTTAGAAATGAAAAAAGGATGTACTTTATCCTCTTCCAGCCAAAAATACTGGGTGAAACACAAAGCCCAAGCACAGAACATGTCATGTTTACCGTCAAAGCGCACACGTGGCCTTTCTAAAAACATGTCCCTCCAGGAAGTGAATGGCAGCATTTTGGTGCAGCTTCGGCCCCACACCCTCAAACAGGCAGAGCGCCAAATCTCAGGATCTCTGCGAAGACACAAAATTTCTGCATGGCCTCAAACTTAAAAGAGCAATAATAACCTTTTTAATCATTGCTGCATTCATTAGAGTATAATTTGGGGTTTAAAACTGGTATTACTTCATATGCATTGCCCGAGGTCAAGACTGACACCAGTCACATTATTTAAAGTGCTCAAACCATGTTTTTCTTTTCAGTCTTTTCAGCTGAAAGAACAGACTACACCTGAAACACCTCCACAGATTATTACCTGTACATTATGTTGTCTATTTATTAGGTGCACCAACAAATAATGGCCACTTGTACACTTTGTAGGCTTACTAACTGGAGCCAATATAATAATATCTGGTCAATGTTTGTGGTATGGATGTTGTCGTTGTTTCCTCAAGTCTTGTAACAGGAATACACAGAGAAATGAAGTGCAAGTGACTATTTGTCATTGTTAACACACTTAAGCACCACAATGAAATGCAGCCTCTGCATTTAACCCATCACATGTGCACACGTGGAGCAGCGGGCAGCTATCAACTACGCCCGGGGAGCAGTGTAGTGGGACGGTACCTTGCTCAAGGCTACCTCAGTAGTGCCCGGGCCGGGACTCGAACCTGCGACCTTCAGGTTTCAAACACACTAGTGATGCACATCTGGGTTCAATTATATTTGTGAAAATTGGCAAAAATATATTTATGCTGAGCTCACTGACTGGCCTGGCATTGCCAACACAAATGAAATCCATTGCGCAGTCACGGTATTAACACAAAGGGAAGATCCAGACTTCAGGCAGCGTACAGAATCCCGGAGAGCCCACCTTGCACAGATGTAGAAACCCCTGGAGACCAGGGAGAGCTGCTCTAGAGCACGCAAGTCCAAGTCACAGGACACCACCCAGCGGAAGATGTACATCAGCACCTCCAGTGGCAAAGCTGTAGACACAAAGAAGATAAACCATACTGTATGGAACAACAGTCTTTCAGGATCACTGATTGAGGGGGTAAGTGGGAGAAGGAGAGCTGTATTTAACCAGTGAGACTGAACTCTGCAAGCAGGCCACTGTTATAAGAGTTAGGGAGCAGATTAAGGTCTTCTTACATTGGAAAATCAGAAGTCATTGCTCTTCTGTGACGATGCATTTTCAAATGAAGCATGATATCAGCTATAAGAAGTGTCAGATTTTTCTCCCTGCCTGCTGGTGCACAGTGATGTAGACCAAAAACATGAACTAATATGATCAAATAAACATTAGTTTTATCCAACTTTGATTCATGGACGCTTGTCCTCAGAAATTCTATCCAAAGTGCTTAGCCTTTCTGAACAAAAAAACAAGCTTAAACGTGATGGGTTTTACCTGAAATATGCACTTGAGAGGTTTCCACCTCAGGCTCACAGATCTTCTGACTAGAGTGCTCAACAGTCAGCTGTTGTTGGAAGTATGTTAGGAGATCATCGATCTCATTTTCGTTCTCCTCCAAGCTGCAGAGACGAGGAGAGGGAGAAAAAGAGAAATGACAGCATTCAGAAACAGATGGCAAGTACTGCATAAATAAGCAAATAAGCAGGCTACACCTCAAAATCAGTTCTTTCTCAGTAAGTATGATGGAAATTTTATCTGCTCTTCAAAAGGGGGTGCACATTCAAAACTATGGTTAACAAAACTCCAAACACTGTTAATATGTCTAATTTTTCCTGTTGTATTTACACTGAACTCCTCTTATTAAGGAACACCCACATCACCAAGTACGTACAGCGCACTTGTGTACATGTACAAGTAATTTGTGTATTGTCCAGAGGACTTACTAGCTCCCGCCAACTCTATCTGGATCAGGAGATCTGTTGTAGTTGATCTTAAATTCAATGTCAGGTACAAGCTGCATTGCACTCTTATAGTACTTGATGGCTGCAACATCAAAAGATGCAGTTACATATCCAAGTCAATCCACCCTTTAAAGGCAATTTTTAAGTTGTTGTTCACTTTAACGGCACCACGAACCTTCATAAACAGCTCCATTTTGTTCCTCCTCTACAGCCTTCAGAAACAGCTCTCGAGCCTACAGAGAAACATTCACAACCATTTTACTCAGAGTTATTGTTGGACAATCCAAACATGACGTCTAAAACAGAAACATTCACTTCACTACCATGTCTGTCATGATAACGTTAGGATAGGCATTTGTCAATAAATGGACACTGTGATGTGTAGTACTTATGAAGAAACTAGATATAACTTTCTGCAGTGCGTAATATGACCGCCTTAAAATCGAAAAAAAAAAAAGAAGCTCTTTTTGAGATTTCTGAACGTTTCAGTTGCAGCGCCCCCTTCTGGACGAAATTACACAAAATGTGCCGCAATTTCAAAGAATCTCGTATTGACGCACGTGAAATTTAGTGAAGTTTCCATCTTTAAGATATCAGATACTGGCTCAGATATTGGCTAGTGAAGTGCTCGATTTTTGCATTGACATTATTCACTTGGTAGCGCTTCTTGACAAATTTTGAGTTGTAACGAGGTAGGGTTATGTCCCTCCTAGAGGTCAACTCGCCTCACAAATTCCAAAATATTTGTCAGAGAAGTTTTGCACCTACTCCATTTCAGGGGGTGGTAGCACAAGGGGACAGGCCCACCTAGGGACAAAAACCTCTTACTCCTTATTAGCCACGTGGAGCTACCGTCACTCCAAGTTTCATGTTGATGGTGAAGTGTAAGTATATGACACTGTTGGCCAATCAAATTTAGTGAACAATATCATACACGTGAGACTGGATAAAAAGTACATTAGGGGAAAAAACATTAACTGCTCTTACACACTGGATATCGTAAGTGAACTGTGACATTACTGATTTTCTATTGTTTCAACATACCAAACTTTGCAAGCACTAAAGATTGTCCTATACATCTTGTAGTGTTTCCAAACTGCCATCAAGTTGCCCAGCCACAGGCATATGAGTATGCAAAAATACACCATAAGTAATGCCAACCTTCTCCTCTCTAGCCAGTTCCTGTCTCTTTTTCAGATCAGCAGCCTTGGAGACACCCTTCCTAAGACCAGAGCTGGGCAGCAGTTCAGACATCCACTGAGCCCTGAAAGCACTAAGCTCCAGCTGGAACAGAATTGGACAGATCATCATTGATCCATGCCATATGCACCACCTGATTTAGTACTATTTATATATGAAAAATCTCAAATTAAGCACGTTAGATCAAGTTCAGTTACAGAGCTTACTGATGGCCACTGACCTGCAGATTAGAGTCTTTAGAATTTTCATCCTCACCCTCTTCAACAGAACCAGTACTTGCGTTTTGGTTACTTTCAGCCTGTTTGTGAAAGAAGGTCATCAACTTTGACAAATAAGAGCAAATGCATCGTTTAGCAGGACACGATCTACAAAGTTAACTCAGCACAAACGCTAACGTACTGTAACTGCATAGTGCAAGAGGTTAAACACTAACGCGCTATTCGACGGTACACAAACATTTACAGCTTCGGCTTTTTTACAGCTTTTAATGCCTCTGCAGCAATGTTACCACCTGTGTATTTATGGGGCATGGTGTTAAAACCAGTTTGCTCTGCGACGCTCTATTTTTGCTCGCAGCGTCACGCTGCCAAATTTACAACTAGCGCAATAAGCAAGAAAGCTTCACGCGTCTGCCGACTTGTTAGCTAGCGAGCATCCTGTTTGACAAACTTCTTAAAAATGGCTGCGTGCAAAAACACTAATGCTAAAGCACAAGTTCACCCTGCCATATCCGTGCTGGGTCTGCCTGACTGTACGTATACAAACTGTTATCTTGCTACACAGTCGAGCCCTTGGCTAACCTTCGCCACAGCAGTCTTGACTGCACACGTCATGCAATAACGACGTTAGCCAACAGTGGATAACGACTCGCTTAGCATGCTAACTGCCAGTTAAAGGAACGCGAGAATGTTTACCATGTCGACGTATATGTGGGCTCTTGCTCTGAAGCCTAAAACGCTGATTCTCGACGTTGTTTACAGATCACGGTCGGAGAAACGGACAACGCAGCGGGCAAATTTACGCGCTCGCCACACGGCAGCCATCTCGGAGAGCGTTGGGCACAAGAGCAGCGGGCACTGCGATGGTACCGTCTGCTTCAAAACGCTCCGCTCGCATTCCGCCTTTCAAAATAAAAGTTCATAAGCGTTACATCAGCGCCCTCACCTCCTACAATTAGTGTATTTATAAGAGATACGTAATCTCTCTCTCTCTCTCTCTCTCTCTCTCTCTCTCACACACACAAACACAAACACAAACACACTTCTTAAAATAGAAGTGTATTTATAAGAGATATATCTCTTATATATACGCTTTTATTTTAAGTGTAGAAGGTGAGACAGAGTTATATTTTATTCTATTGTGTATATTTACATTTACATTTATTCATTTGGTTGATGCTTTTATCCAAAGCGACTTCCAGGCAGAGGAAACAATCAAGCGTTCGCATTGCTTCGAGTAACACTGAGGTGTGAGTATATTATAGCAAAACAGCAAAAAAGGCAGTTATTATGAAGAGAAAGCTATAAGCAGTTTGATTATGTTAGCTCAGTGTCCGAGGAGCACCCTGTAGAGATCATCTCAAAAATATTTCTCAGTATACTTTTTCATTAAACTTCTGTAAACCTGCAAGACAATCATAGTTAGACCATTCTTACTTTTTAATTAGAAACATAGCAAAGTGGAAAACAAATGTAAACTTGCATAGCCACAGACCAGTCACAATGGTGAAATAAAAAAAGAAAGCCTGGTCTGATGAATTATGGCTAAATAGGCCTGCCAATCAGTCTGTTTAATTCTAAGGGATAAAGAGTAGTTGGGAAAAATATATAAATTAATTATGACCGTTTTAGGTACAAAAATCCACACCAGCATTAAAAGGCAACCTTAGAGGAAAGAATGGTAAATTAACTCCCTAGCTGTGTCTATTGCATGTAAAAAAGAAAAATGCAGCTGGCTGTAGTGATTTTACTGTAGTGATAGCAAATTGTCTGGTAAGTAAGTTTATACATTGAGCAAAATATGTTACTGTACTTGTATACGGAAGAACAGTAATTGTACTGTTGTGAAGTTGTGCAGTTGTGTAGGACTGGTACTACTAGACTGGCGAAAAAGGGCTGGGAGTCGATCTGGAAAAGAGTCGGTTCTCCGATTCTAAATCGAGAGTCGATTCTAGAGCTTCGGACTAGATTCCACAGAGTGATGTTTACCCGCACCCACGCGCACACAGAGTTTACGATATTCTGCTCACTGGACAGTCTGAGAAATGTGTTCTTCTGCAACACATAAGTCGATATACTGGCTGGAAACGTTTGGAAAAGTTAACAATTGTAGCATAAACGTGGCTTACAAACCGTTTCGCCAGAACTGAACTGTACGGAGCTTCTAATATGTTATCACGGTAATTTCGCTAATGTTTGGTGTTCCCTCACAATACGTTAGACTGTGTGGCCTAGCTCTGTGCGCCCTTTTTCAACATTGGCCAACACTGAATCGGGTTTTTTATACATTTGTTCAGCAACTAAAGTCATTATTTGCTGCAAGTAATTCTGTATTTTAGTCTGGTGCAGTAACCAAAATAACATCAGTGGCAAGTTCCCACATAACTAGAGTATCTTTCCTAAAACCACATTACATCCACAGCTCTGGCGACAATGTTGATATTTTCCGCGATTGCCTCATGGCTCTCTCCAGTTACACCCACCTAGAAGCTGACTGCTTCGTTGACTTAAGCTCTTCGCCCCTGTTTCCTACAACGTAGCACACTCCTTAGTGTATTAGTATAAAGAACATGTGTGCAACATTCGGTATACAGTCCTGAAACGCCATCGTCATGGGCTTCGTCCGAAACGTAATAAACCCTGTTGACTCGGGGGGTATTCCGAGGTAGGAAGGCATCCAGCCATGTCCGAATCGAACCGCCTCGATCGCAGTTCCGTCGCAGGTGCCTTTTACTTAGACAGCAAGTCATCGAGACAGCTGCCGTTAGTTTCGGACGTAGCCAAAGTCTCTGGCGCGCCTAACCCCTCCCCTTTTGATGAGCGTTTATAGCACCATATCCATATTACTTGTTCGGTTACAACAACAAAAACAACAACAAGAAGAACATTATTATTATTATTATTATTATTATTACAATAATAATGTTTTATGTGAATCGCTTGATGGTTGCCAGGCAGTCGGCGCTCGAGTGCCTTAGAGGATAGCAACAGTAAATCCCACGGATTAAACCAATGTGTCGATGAAAAAATAGTTTTTTTATTCACTACAAAGACTCATGTCTTAATTCCGTGCTTAAATGTCTGTACAACGTCACAACCTACAAAGAAAACATTTTTAAACCCAAGCTTTCCCCAGGAAACTCCCGCGCCAGCGAGCGTCCCGGAATCCACAGCCGCAGTTTCCTCACTGCACAGCTTCCGACTGGAGGGAGGGGGCCGGTAGGAGAGGAGCGGCTAAGCTCCGAGGGAGGTAATTTATTTACCTCAAGCCTTTCGTGCCTGAACGCTCGCTCGTACAGTTAGAGCGGAGTTAAAACGCGAAACGCGAATGTCTGGGTTCGCAATGAACGCGTCCGGACCGTGTGGCGCTGATTTAAGAGACTGACGCGTGCTCTTCCATCACTGGCGAAGAGTGAATCATCCTTAGCATAGCTCTAGTAGCGATGCATCGCTGATCCGAAGGCCTGAGACCGCTCTTTTCCAAAATCGCTTGAATCTCAACCGGTCAACTTTCTCTCGCACAATGGAGGGCATCCTGCGGAAGCTCCAGAAAGAAGCCTCCGGGAACAAACACAAAGCTATCCGAGATGCCTGCAGCTTAGCCTGTGGTAAGTCTCGTTTACACCTGTCAACAGCTCCGTCTCTCCACGGGCTGCTGTCGATGTACAGCTCTCGGTTGTTTTGCCATCTGCCGTTTCATTTTCTCGCTCGGGTGTTTCCGGAGCATGAAAACACACGACTTTCACTTTACACTACGTTTTAGATTTTGAACTTCGTCCTCGGTATTGGTCGCTAGCTGATGGCGAACGTGCAAAACACGGCTTCTTTAGCAGCTCTCCATCATCTTCACCAAGCCCACTCACGATGCTCTGTGTCAGTGCAGGGATTTGTTTTTATCCTTCACACAAGATTTTGTCCCATTAATGCAGTTGATTAGGAGTTAGTTTGTTGATGTCCTAACTGTTTTGGATCGTTTTAATCACCTGTTTCTTACAGTAATCCTGTCTGTGTCAAAACCCTGTAAGTCTGACGAAATGCACATATAGAATAAACAAAATATAAGCAGATGTCTTTCTGGAGAGGTAAAAAAAGTATTGTTGTTGAAGTTGTTGTCATTTGTTGCACAGCCTAATTCTCAGAAAAAAAGCACGGAGAGATTTACATCTTGAAAATCTCAGACATTACAGATCCACCTGACAGATTGCGCTTCCTAATTCACATTTCACAGTTTACGACTGAATTATTAATGCTGGGGTGTGTGGAGATTCAGCAGAGAGGCTGCACGGATGAAAAGCCTTGCAGAGCCAGAAACCCAACATGCTCCTCAAGCAGCTGTTGAGATTTTCAGCATGTCCACTTACACATGTGTGGCCAGAAGTTGTTCTCCGTTGCCATCCTAATGAACATCTTATCCTTGTGTTTCTCTTATCATGCCTATTATTGCTGTCAGACACAAACCTTGTATCTCCAAAGTGGCAACTTTAGAAGACAAGCACAAAACCTTCTTATAAAGGGGGTTAATGTGAAATGTCTTTTTTTAAATAACAATTTCTAAATAATGTCATTTATTTTCAAAAGAAAAATGGAGATGCAAGGATTCGCTCAGAGCTACAATACCTGCTTGAGGACATGAAGGGCATCATAACCATTTGACAAACCTATAAAAAAACATAGACATAAAAACCCCACTGAACTGTCAGAGTGCAGGGCTGTACCAGACTGGTTTTATAAGCCACTACTGCTGGTCATCGCAAGTTTCACCAAGCTAAAGGGATTACATAAGAGCCTCTGCTCGAACCGAGCTGAACGGGGATAAGGAAGTACTGTAATGGGCAGATGCTTATGGCATAATAACCACAATGGGTTAATATCAGAATATTTGTCATCCTTGTATACAGTGCCATGAACAGGAATATTCGCAGGGTTCTGTATTGGTCCTTTGTCCTTTGTCAGCTGGTCCTGTGTGAGCTCATGGAGTAACTGAGCATAATAGTACAGCAGGTCCACTGATATGAGATGACTGATGCTTTTTGTTTTTTGCAGAATGGCAATTTAATTCAAACTGGGGCCAGGCAATACGAACAGCTGCCAGTTAATCTAAGTAATCATACATTTTTTCTGGTCATTATTTCCTCCTGTTCTCATTACAGAAACCTTGGAAGCTCAGAATGGATCAGTTAAGACCTCACCAACCAAACTCAGGTAAGTAACATGCATTCCATTTATATCAGCTCGCTGAATCTGCTTTTCAGCTTGAATAACTGCTGCAGTCCTTTCATACTCAGCTAAATCTCTTTGGCACTGCAGTGTCGACGCATATTTGTTGTAAACATGCACCTCATCTGACTTGACTAATGAGGTTTCCTTATTTGAGCTCATAGCTGAAATCAGGTGCTGCTGTGCAAGGTCAGAACAAATGGCTGTGGACACTGCGGCCCTTGGAAGGAATCGTGTCGAGCGCTCTTGCTGTGGTCTCTTCTAAGCATTCAGAAGCTGTTGCTGCTGTTTCCAATGACAGCAGAGGGTGCTTTCAGTCTGTTCTGACTGCTGTAAGCAGCACCTAGAGACTCTGGTAGAAATACCAGCAGTAGAAAAATACAGCAATAACAAACATTGAAATTCATGCCTTGGCTTAACAGACTCTAGGTGAATTGGCTTGGAATGAGTCAAATGCACAACATACTTGCATTAAGTCTTGACGGACGTTGCAGAACTACAGCGGAACATTTCTTTTCCCCATATGCCCCATATGTTACTGCTATTCATGAGGGCAGGCATTAATGCTGGACGGTGTTGATACACAACCTTTTCCAAACGTAACAAATTGTCTCAGTGTTTGATAACAGAAGTCCCACAGGTGAGGATAAGCTAAGAATATGTTTTGTTAAAAAGATCCAGAGCACCAGGTTAGGGACTTGATTATATGATCGGAGGGTCGCAGGTTCAAGTCCCAGCCCAGGCACCACTGAGGTAGCCTTGAGCAAGATACTTTCCTGCTACACTGCTCTCTGAGTGCTGATGGTGTGGATGGGTTAAATGCAGAGGGCACATTGCACTTTGTGTGATGGGGTGTGTTCACAATGACAAAATGGTCACTTTCACTTAGAAATCTTCCGTCAGATCATCCTGACATACTGTTTTCCCTCAGACGCGGTAACGGGGACATTGGGAAAGTTTAATTATTGTTATTTTTTTTAGTTTTTACTAAAGGGCAGTGCTTTTAAGGCTACAAAAACACCAACCTAAGCCTTAAGGGAGTAGTCCTATACAAGTAAACCTATATAGACATTTATGAGGCTTACCAGATTGTGTGCACCACTACAATTCTAACAAGTATGTATACCGTATATTGCCTAGTACTAATGGACATTATGCTGTCTGCCAGCACGAGCTGGAGTTGCTTTTTGCTTTGATGGATAATTTCAGATTCTCATTAGTCAGTTCTTTACTTACTGTAATTTATCGTCAAGTCAGTTTCATTTCTATAGCGCTTTTAACAACTGATGTTGTCACCAAGCAGCTTTATAGAATCTGGGTCGGAGCCCCTGACAAGCAAGCCAAAGTGGCAAGGAAAACCCCCTAAGCTGTTGGGAGGAACCAAGGCTCAGAAGAGAAACCCATGAAAGTGAAAGTGACTATTTGTCATTGTGAACACACTCAAGCACCACAATGAAATGTGACCTCTGCATTTAATCCATCACACGTGCACACATTGAGCAGTAAGCAGCTACCAACAGCACCTGGGGAGCAGTGTAGTAGGACGGCACCTTGCTCAAAGGAACCTCAGTAGGGCCCGGGCTGGGACTCGAACCTGCGACCTTAAGGTCTACTTAAATGTTTGTGCTGCTCATAGATATTTACAGACGGAATAAAGAACCTATAGCATAAATAACTTTGTAAAGCTGTCCATTTTTGGTCTGGTAGTATTTTGGTTAGTGATGAGCCCAGTGAAAGTTGTCATTATTCTCTTGCGTGAATAATCTTTTATGGCCTACATAATCATTTTACTCTCACGCATGTTTCTCCCATGTACATGTCTCTGTACTCACTGAAGGATGTTTCCTGACCCATGTTCACTGGCTCAGAGGTAATTTGCTGGAGGATGTGAGATTCGAGGGCTGTCTTGTAAAATCATATCTCCATGTTTCTCTGGGTTATTTGCTGCAGCACACAAAAACATGGGAGCTGATTATCAGTGCAATTGTCTTGTTATGTTTTCGGTATTCTTAGTAGAACACTGCTTTTTTGATTCATGTTTTTTTTTGGCCTTTTAACCTGTGATCCCGTAACCCGGGGTTCTCAGACCTTTTCAGTCCAGCAAATATGACCGGGGCACACAAATATTTTGCGAAGCAAAATCGTCAAAAATGCTCTTGAATTTTCCATCCACCTTTATTCAAAGTTACTACCCTTTTAGTCAAAAAGTATCAGTGGTGTGCCATGCTAAAAGATTGAGATATGCTTAGGTTTACTTCGTTGGTGAGATTGTTATATAAAAAACGTAAAATGTTTACATTTTCCCTGACCTTCATTCTGAACTAACTAATACATGTTGTATATGTAGTTTAGCTGTTCTGGTCCATCATGTTTAATAGCTCAGTATGGCACATTTTAAATCATGTTAGTCTGGTTAGGACGCTGTCCTTGGGACCTGAAGGTTGCAGGTTCAAGTACCGGCCCAAGCACCACTGAGGTTCCCTTGAGCAAGGTACCATCCCCCTACGCTGCTCCCCGGGTGCTGTTGATAGCTGCCCGCTGCTCCACGTGTGATGGGTTAAATGCAGAGCTCACATTTTGTTGTGGTGCTTGAGTGTGTTCACAATGACAAATAGTCACTTTCACTTCACTCAAATATGCAGATACTTCTTCGTGACCTCCTGCACATACAGTTTGAAATGTATTGCCTTGAAATCCATTACCTATTACTCTGTGAGATATAATGCTGTGTGTGATCACCGCTACTGACTGTGGTCTGTACTTTTAGGGAGAGGTGCCTCTTTCCACTGCGGCTGGCTCTGGAGTCCAAGAACACGAAGCTGGCCCAAACGGCTCTTGTGGGAATGCAGGTGAGGGCGTTGTCTTGTTTAATCAGGCAGCTCTTTAACCAAAATGCAAATAAGGAAATAGAAGAGCTTCATGTTTTTGTTTTCTCAAAGGTTTTAAGCAATATGTTCTTTTCACAAAGTGCATGTAACTAGTGTGGATGATTTGAAAGAAGATCTTTTGTTTTACCTTTTCATTATGCTGATATCTTGCAAGATTGAGGATCTTACACGCATTTGTCATTTGTTTTTTTTTATGGGAATGTGAACATGTGTAAAAATATGAACAGTTGCTTAAATGTTTATGTATACAGATTATATCTGTTAAACTTGTTGAGCAGAAGATTTGACTGATTGTCAAGACTGAACGACCATGTGACCACATATATACTCTATAAATCAAACATTTAGGTATAAAGTGTTTGTTCTTGGTTTGTTTGCCATCGTCACATGGTCTTTCGGCAGAAGATCCTTTGCGAGGATCACTTTGTTGCTGTGGAAACAGAAGTGCCAGAGAAGCAACTGCTGAGTCAGGTGCTGGAGGCCGTCAGCGTGACGCCCACCCTCCATGAAGACCTCCAGGTTGAAGTGATGAAGGTCAGTGGTTTATGCTGTTGAGCCTAAATGAATAAAATCAGTCTGTTGCAGCCGAACTTAAGATAACTACTCGTTTATATAGTGGACAGTATCTCCGTCTCTCACGTGGAAGTCCGAGGTTCGATTCCTCGCCGGGGGAGAAATAAGACATTACGGTGTTGCTATAGCAGTTAGGGAGTTGCCCCTGTGACCTGAAGTTTGCCGGTTCAAAACTCAAACTGGTACAAGTACCACTGTGGCAAGGTACCATGCCCAAGCACTGCTTCCTGTGGTGCTGCCCATGTCAGGTGCCCACTGCTCCTACACTGATGGGTTAAATGCAGAGGTCACATTTCGTTGTGGTGCACGGTGTGGTGTGTTCACAGTGACAAAAAAATCACTCAGTTTAGGGATTTTGAGTTGGTAACCATAAGACTTTGTGTGTTGCCAGTACTCTGCAATTGTACACTTCATGTACACTTAATGGGCAGTGGTAGCCTAGTGGTTAGGATGCTGCCTTTGAGACCTGAAGGTTGCATGTTCGAGTCCCGGCCTGTGCACTACTGAGGTACCCTTTAGCCCACTACACTGCTCCCTGGGCACTGTTGATAGCTCCATGTGTGCACGTATGATGGGTTAAATGCAGAGGTTGCATTTCCTTGTGGTGCTTGAGTGTGTTCACAATGACAAATAGTCACTTTCACAACACATTGAATTGTCCTGGGTGCTGAGACAAATGTTGACTTGCTTTAAAGGGAATTTAATTAGCTTTTTCTACATTTCTGCATATTACAGTCATTCAGGTGGTTTGATGTGAAAAGGTTAAATGAGAGGAGAAATGTACCAAAACTTTTTTGCAGTGTTGGTGAAGAGAACAAGGGCTCACAATGTCTACAATACAAATGTCGTCATTTGTTTATTACCCAAACTGATCATTTAACCTTTCATATAACGAGCAGCATGGTGTAATGGTTCTGGAATTGCCCCGTGACCTGAAGGCAGCAGGTTCAATTCCCAGACGCTTTTATGAGCCCTGCCCCCCAGGCGCTGCCAACGTTTCGTTGTGGTGTGTGGTTTGCTGTGTTGTGTTCACAATGACAGATAATCACTCACACTCATATGTTGTGAGTTTTTATATGATAATATTGAAATAAATGTAAATCTGAAAAGTATTATTTTTCCTTACAGCCTCCTGGATGTATCTGTCCGTCACAAATATACTTTAAATTAATGCCTTTTAGACAAAGCTGGTTCATGCACCAGCCATGTTTCAGAAAGGGACCGTTCTAACCACAGGTTTCTTTTATCACGTTTCAGACCACTCTGATTAGCGTTATCTACATCTCAAAGCTATGCAGAAATGTTGGAAGAATTACACAGAAATTGAAATTTTCTTTTAAAAGCTACCGTCTTGCTTGGAAATACAAGATGTCGTCACTTTCAAATTATAGCTTAAAAAAGCAAAATATTTTCCTGCTGCTCCCACTACATGGAATAAGTTTACTCAAGTTTTAAAAAGTGAGTTTTAGGGTGGGTGACACAGTGGTGCAGTGGTTAGCGCTGTTGCCTCACAGCAAGAAGGTCCTGGGTTCGATCCCCGGGTCGGCCACGGGTGCCTTTCTGTTTGCAAGCTCTCCCCGTGTTCGTGTGGGTTTCCTCTGGGTGCTTCAGTTTCCTCCCACTGTCCAAAGGCTGCAGTAGGTTGATTGGATACTCTAAAATTGCCCATAGGTGTAAATGTTTGTGAATGGTTGTCTGTCTATGGGTTGGCTTCCTGTCCTGGGTTAACCCTGCCTTAGGCCCGCAGTCAGCTGGGATTGGCTCCAGCTTCCCCATGATCCAGAAACAGAAGAAGCGGTTTAGAAAATGGATGGATGGAGTTTCAGGGTGCACTTTACATCATGCTAAGAAAAGTTTAAGGAACCTTGTTATACCTTGTTGGGCAAATTCAAAAATACCCAATGCCTGATTTCAGTCACAGCCTGGTGGAAATAAATTCAATCACAGTCTCTGAATATACAGCACTGTGTTAGGTGTTAATGTCAAAATATGCTGCGTTGCTTTTAGCAGGTATAATCTATTCAGTGTCATCAAACATGCAAACTCAGCTTTGTTCTGTCACCAGGTCTTTATAGTATCAGTAGTGTTGTTATGATAACAGGCTTAATGCAGATCAGCATACTGTATTACTACTGGAAAGATGATGCTCGTCATGCTCAAGGACAGGCCTTTTAGCTGTGCTGATGTTGTTCATTGAAATTTTTCACTGATTTAATCAAGGGAGAGTGGTGTTTGCTGGTCTTTGGTTGTCGGAACACCAGCAGGAAATTCCTGATCCCTTGTTCTTTTTACTCTGTTCTGTCAGGTCTTACTGTGTGTCACCTACTCCTCCACCTTCGAGATCAATGGACATAACATCTTGAGGATTGCAGAGGTAAAGCCATTTGAATATGATTATGGCAGCTGGAGAAACTTGCATGTCAACTGTGTCCGACAAATATCTTGTATCTCCAAAATGGCAACGTTATGAGACCAGCACAACCATCTTAACTTATAATAGAGGTTAATGTAAACTGTTCATTTTAATAATAATAATTGCTTCATTAATCATGAAATTTTGACACAATGCAAATATCAGCAGTTACTTTCAAATAAAAAAAAATTGGTTTCATCCGACAGCCACTGTGTACTAAAATTGTAGTGCTTTTCCTAAAAAATAAAGGAACGTTTTCACCAAAGGAAGTGCTGCTAGTTTGATGGAGAGAAGGGTATCGTCTCTCCCTGTCTGCCTCGCTTGCTCTCTTTCTCTGACGTGTCCCTGTGACTCAGTATCCGGCCAGACGAGAACCTGTAAAGCACACAGCCTTGACTACCCCAACACCCCCCCTCAGGATTTTTTGTGGGAAGCGAATCACTGAAGGAGATGTTCTTTTCCTATTCGTAACCTTTTTGCCATTCTGTCACTGTGGCAACCTGGTATGCTGCTATCAGATGCCACGTCTGAGGTCCTTTTTCCATGACATAATGAAAGCGGTGGAAGGGAAGAGGGTACACAAGGAGCAGGTGTGGGCTGTATCGGTGGTGGGTCAATAGCTTAATGTGAGAATAAGGAGTTTTCCATTTTAGGCTTCAAGGGAGATATTGTGTCTAACAGGGAGAGATTATTTTTTTAGTCAAACTTCTGACACTGAATGTCATGGCTCTGTGCTGTGTATTGCCCAGTTTAAGCCCCTTTGACAGAACTATTTTGTTCAGTACTAGGTAGAAGTTGGAAAAGAAAAGTATATATACATACAGTGGCACTGAGTATCAGTATTTATTTACTTATTATTTTATCATTTAAATATATTTTATAGACTTTTATTTTGGTGTATAGGTCAACTCTGGTAACATTGCTTCTGATGTCTTCAAGATGGAGCAAGACCTCATTTTAGACTTTCGTTATTGTCATGATTCTTCTGGCCACGTTTTTCTTGTCTGTTTTTGTTTTTTTCTTTCCTAGCCCCGCCTTTGTCCTGCCCCTTTTTGGTTGTCCCCGCCTAGTCGCAGGTGTTGTCTATCTATTTAAGCCCTTGTGTCTCCTCAGTCAGCGTTGGTTCTCTGTTGTTCCACTGTTGATGTTTCTCTAGTATTTCTGTTATAAATCCTGCAATTATCACTCTGTAGTTATTTGTAGTTATCTGTAGTTTTTGCAGTCATGTTTGCTTTTTTGCAAACTGTGTTAATTAAAGATTGCATTGAAACTTCAACTCGCGCTTACTTCCAACCCTCAAAATATCACATTTATAGTGGAAATTGGAAAATAAGTTGCTAAAATACTGCAGAGACTCCTAATGCAGCATCCGCTTTTAGTCAAAGAACTGCAATGATGTTGTATTTAGGCCCAGATATCGTGATGGTATCATATCATCACCTCTGGCAATTCCTACCTCTAGTGTTAATAGTTGTTTGGACTGCAGTGTTAGAGGCTTTGATGCTAACTATTCTTTATGGTGTAAAAGCCAATTCAGCTTTGCACAAATTCAGCTTGGTTGAGGCTTGAATTCTGCCAGCTCATACCTGAGCTGCTTTATCAATAAACTATTAGTCGTCAGATTCCATTTTGCATTAACTGTAAAGATGGCCATTGGGGATCTCTGAGATCGGTATCGGGCCAGATCATGGGCTAAACCCGATTATTGTTTTATGTAAGCCTACGTACATGCAGGTGGTGTATAAGAGAGCAATTTGTGGCAGGGTGACATTAAAATGTCAACACAGTGAACATGCTTCAAATTGGAAAACAAAAGTAAACCAACAGCCACAAGTAACGTCTGTGACGCGAGCATTGTGCAAGTGGTAGTAACAGAGCTGCGTTCAATGTTTCCAGTTTGATACAACACCTAAAACCATTAACACACAGAATACAGCAAGTTCACTCAGGTCGCTCAGGCAAAGAGACAGCAACACGGTTGCAAAACTGTTTCCAGCCAATTCTTTCTCTTTTGCAGCATTTGGAGCCACTATTTGCCCCATGACACTACATTTCACACACTACCCTATAGCTTTACTGCACACTGGACTGACTCCACGTTTGCTTTAAAACAAGCAGTATTGTATGCTCATCACTTTCCCGGATCTCAGCAGAGTGTGTAAAACAGGCAACCAACGAGATATTGAGCCAAGAAATAGACAAGAAAAGCGTCCATGTCATTTTGCGGCCCATGTAAGAAATACAGAAAAAAACTGATTTTAGCGTCTAGACATTAACATCTGCTTTCTCACGCAGCATTAGACACAGACGCATTATTAAAAAAAATATATATTGAAATATCGGATCCAGATTCTGTATGGGCATATACACTATATTAAATATATATGTTTGGGATCGTGGTCAAAAAATATGATTGGGACATCCCTAATGGCCATAATAGCCCTTGTCTTGAGAGTCAGGTAACCTGTTTACTCCAGTATGCAAATACACTGATTTGTTTGAGAAAGCGGTGGTTTGGAGATTCTGCTCAGTTCAAACTTTCTCTGTGTGGACAACGGGGAAAGATCTTCCTACCATTTGTGTGAGCTGCAAAATGTCTATGACGACCCTGAGCCGTTTCATCATATGGTTTTGGTGAATTAAGTGTGTGTGTGTGTGTGTGTTATGTTGGTGTGCGTGTGGTGCAGGTGTGTATTGAGACGTACATATCGAGTTGTCATCTGCGCAGCATCAACACAGCTGTGAGGGCCACACTCAGTCAGATACTTGGAGACCTCACCCTTCAGCTCCACCACAGACAGGAAGGCTCAGTAAGTTACCCGCCACACTCACGGACATGCGCATGTTTGTTTTTTCTTTTTCCTTTTCACTAAATAATTCATATTAACCGTAAAAAAATAGTGAATCATATGTGTTTTAAAGCATCTTAAAGTCAAGGAAAATTAATTGTTCAGAATTTGGCCATGGAACTTTCCTAAGTGTCTTTAGTTTGGGGGGTGCACCAATAAAACGTATGTTGAACATTGAAAGAACTCATTTATCACGTTAAATATTTTCCTTTTTTGGGGTATCAACATGCCTTTAATCTTCTTTTGTTTTTTAATAGTTTTCTTCCCTGTATCATTTTCAGTTACTATTTTATTCTACTTTTATTATTTTATTAATATTATTTATGTTGCCGTGCAATTTTTTTCAGAGGGCTTCGAGTCCAAGAGTTTCATTGCTGGCAATGATGTTCCATTGTTGCCTGTATATGACAATAAACCTTGAACTTGAAAGACAGATTATTAAGTGCTCATTTCATGTTTGCAGGGTGCTGATGGAGTGGAGCCTTCTGTACCTACATCCCAGCGCAAAGGTACTTTCGCCCGCCCCGACATAACCTGAACAGTCACTAGCTGAATAAGTGTTTCTCCTTCAACAGGCAGTGAGTGTCCTCATGGTGTGATGAAGAGACGGTGCATTACTGCGAATCTGCTTCATGATGTACTAATGAGGGCAACTAGCAAAGACATGAAACACAGACACTGTTTCTCTGAAGGGTAGTTGCAGTGCATACGATTCATCTAGCTTGGTTTGACAGTGATTGTGGCCTCATCAAACCTGCATGTGGATGTGGGGACATTTTGCTGGTCCTCAAAATGAATAGTTCTGTTTTTGCCGCAGATTTGTATTTTTATTTATTTATTTTTTTGAATTGAAGAAGCAGAAAGCTTGCCTTTTGGTTACTGAGATTTAAGTTAGGCTTAGGTGTAGGAGTAGGCGTAGTATTTTTTAGACACAGTTATGTAAGTCAATGGAAAGTCCTCACAAACATAGTAATATCAAACGTGTTTGTGTGTGTGTTTCTATGTAGACATCTCTCCCACCACTGCTGCACTGTACGAGGATGTGGTAACGGTCCTCACGGTGTTCTGTGAAAAACTGGAGTCTGTTTCAAAGTAAGTGTCTTCCCCAGTGTATGCCCACGTCCCTGTGTGAGCGAGAATATTTTGGCCCAGGTGCTTATCACGTTGCATTTTGGGTTATTTAAATTAAGCTGTAATAGCACTGTTTGCCCCCCAGCGTTTTTTTTAAAGGATTGTAATGAAGTGCGATCAGTGCTAACTGTGAGTCGGTGGCAGGTGTTTGCCTCTAGGCATCATGTTTTCACTCTCTCTGTGTCTGCTGCGTGTGATCTGGCTTTGAGAGCTGGAGGTGAACCATATTATGGGCCTGCTTACCCCCCCTCTTTTTCCCTCAACAGTGAGAATCAGCTGCTGCAGCTGCTGTATCTGGAGTGCATTCTAGCTATGCTCAGCAGCTGCCCTCCCACAATGCACCTGCATCGCAACTTCACAGACCTAGTCTGGTAAGCTGTCACTTGGGATGTCACATGACTTTCGTTTGAATGTCAAAATATTGTATTAATGACTTTTGTGTGATTGACTCTTGTTGATTTTCTCAACAACAGTCATGTTTTAGATCAAATCACTCACCGTTGCCATCTGTTTCGAACATCGCTTATTGTTCTCATGCCTTTTCGTCCTTGTTGCATTTCCTCATTATAGAATTGTGTCAGTAAAACTCCGTATCCAATCTGTCTGTGTTTGCTCTGTGTTTTTTGACATGTACAATGTTTGACTTCCACCCTGCAGGAAACAGCTGTGTCCCACCCTGGTGGTGATCATGGGGAACCCAGTCAATGATAAAACGATAACCTCTGCTCACGGAGGGCCATCCCAAGAGTCGGACCCTGCTTCCGGTGTCGGGGTGACTGACCAAGGCAGAGGGTCTGGCTGCTCATCTAGTGCCCCTGCCATGATCGGACCAGTGATCCGCACCATCTGCTACATAGCTGCAGAGCTGGTCCGGCTGGTTGGCTGTGTGGAGTCCATGAAGCCCGTGCTACAGTCTCTGTACCACCGCATCCTGCTTTACCCACCCCCACAGCACAGAGTGGAAGCGATCAAGATCATGAAGGAGGTGATGCTTAAGTGTGTTTTTTTGTTTTTTTTTCCCAGACCCAGATTAAGCCTAAGACTACTCCTAAGCTCCTTAGAAATGGTTCAAGACAAAATAAGCTTTACATTTGGAACATGTTTTCTGTCTTGCACCATCTTTAAACTGTTCTACTAGAACCTTGGTTTAATATTTTATCTACAAATACTTAATCAAAGAAACAGTGAACACAATGCAGATATTCACCACAAGCGCTTAGTTATTATTAGCGATGTGTAATCTTAGCACGTCTGGATGAAGTGCTGATGTTTGGTATAGTCAAAGTTCATTTGTGCTAATTAGTCCATTTACATTTCCCAGATCCTTGGAAGCACGCAGCGTTTATTTGACCTGGCTGGTCCATGTGTCCTCGAGCCTGAGACCAGGAAGAGATCCTTCTCGAAGAGAAAGTCTCATCTTGATCTCCTTAAATTGTAAGGTTTAAGCGTTGGCTAGCTCATGCAGATTGGAAATCCTTAGTGTTTGTGGCTTTGCTGTGTCGTTGTAGACCAGACTTAGATCAGCAAGTCCTGTGTTTCTGCAGGGTGATGGATGGGATGACCGAAGCTTGTGTGAAGGGTGGTATTGAGGCCTGCTACTCGTCCGTTTCCTGCGCCTGCGCCTTACTGGGCTCTCTGGATGAGCTCAGCCAGGGACGGGGCTTGCAGCCAGACCAAGCTCAGCTTCTGTTGAGACGAATGGACGACTTGAAAGAGGGGGTGGAGTCAGCACGGGAATCGGTGGAGCTGAACGAGGCTGACTTCCGTTGGCAGCGGCGCGTGCTGTCCTCTGAGAATGCACCTTGGGAGCCAGGCATCCCTGAACGCAGCCCTGACATCAGCATTAGTGTCACCACAGAAACGGGCCAGACCACCGTGGAGGGAGAGCTGAGCCACACGACACCGGAGGAACGTGGGGAGGAGGCACGGCTCCCTTCGCCTTCCTCCTGCATAGGGGCGGCAGGTGCGGCTCCAGACCTGCCGTCGTGTGCACGGGAAAGTGCTGGGCCTGAAGCTTCAGTCAGCACCGCCCCACCTGATGTGGTACAGCGCAGCCATGGTCTGGCCTACCCAGACATCACCAACTTCCTGTCCGTGGAGTCCCGGGCCCGTTCGCATGGCTCACGCTACAGCGAGAGCAACTTTAGCATGGACGAGCAGGAGCTGTCGCGCACCGAGTTCGACTCGTGTGATCAGTACTCCATGGCTGCCGAGAAGGACTCGGGCCGCTCTGATGTCTCTGACATGGGCTCAGACAACTGCTCATTGGTTGACGAGGAGCAGACACCCCGTGACTGTCCGGGCCACCGTTCTTTGAGAACCGCTGCACTCTCGCTGAAGTTGCTGAAGAACCAGGAGGCGGACCAGCAGAGTGCCCGGCTTTTTGTGCAGTCACTGGCTGCCCTGCTACCACGCCTGCTTGCCCTGCACAGCTCTGCCGACGTGGATGTCTCACTCCAGAACTTTTCCTCCACCTTTTGCTCTGGCTTGCAAGCAGGTACATTAGCAAGGCACAGTGTTTTTTGAAGATGGGCACATTCTCTGATGTAAAGTACAGTATAGAATTTGCTAATTTTGACCATTTTGCTTGGTCCTGAAACCAGTAGGAGCTGTTTTTTAGTTTTGCAAACTTCACAAGTGCTGTAATACATGATATATAGACTGAATGTATGACTGGTTTAAACCTAAGAACATTTCAGCATTAATGTTAATTAATAAACAAATTAATATAAATTTTACATAGCTGTGATCTCGTTAAGTGAGACATGGCAATTGTTGTAAAGTTTTACATTTCGAAGACTTGTACAAAGATAAAATAAATATTTTAACAGGATATATTATATTTTATAGTATATTATAAATATATTTAAATATAATACATATAATATATTTTAATTATAATTAAAATAATGGTGGTTTTCTTATCAGATGCAAAACTGAACCTTACCCCTTTTATGTCCACACCAACAAAACAAGCAATGAAATAAACAATGAAAACACATTCTTCACATTTTATATTGATTTGGGTCAATAACAATATATATATATTTTTTAATTCATGAATTCTGTAGTTTTTTTTTAAATATAGGCCTCAGTTAAACAGTCGGAATTTCTCTTTATCGTAAAACTCCTACGTAAACAAATTAGTAATAATCAAATTCAATTATTGGATTCTATTAAAGCTTCTCAGAGAAATCCATAAAACTTAACTCAAGTGTGTGTTCGTGCATTAGAACCACCTGCAGCTAGCATACGTTTGTCTAACTTCTGGTGAGGAAGCTCACCCAAAAGGTCTACTAAGTAAAATCCAGTGGATTTTTTTCACCATATCTAACCTAAACCAAGTGGTAGAAATGGAACAGTTCAATGCATGTTTTAATAAGATACTGGCACTCAGAACGCGCTCGACCAAGTAATTGATCAGAACATTAATTTATCAAGCCTTTCATTTGTGAATTGAAAGGAAAGTGACTATTTGTCATTGTAAACATGCTCAAGCACCAAAACAAAATGTGATGATTGCATTTAACCCATCACATGTGGAGCAGCTATCATCAGTGCCCAAGGAACAGTGTAGCATGATGGTACCTTGGTCAAGGGTACCTCAGTGTTGCCCAGGTTGGGACTTGAACCTGTAACCTTCAGTTCATAAGGGCAACATCCTAACCACTAATGTATTGTATATGTGTATAGCAGTGTTATCCACTCTGGAGTACATTAGTGACTACAAGTGCCTCAGTATGTTTGGAGCAGTGAAATATTTACTGTAATTCTAATATCAGGCACCCTTCAAAACTAGCGAGTGTTGTTCTCTTGATACTGTTCTCTGTTTCTAATTAGCCTCTATTCACTTACAGTTGCAAGAATTGTGTTATCTTCTTACTCTTCAGGGGGCATCTGCTCTCCTGGCTTTGAAGGCAGTGAGAATCTGAGTTGCCAGGCTCTTATGAATGCTGATGGATTGTACCTGGTGTCTTACTACGCCTTGCTCCTCAACCTCAAACTCTGCACCTGTGACTTCTACCACCGGAAGCCCACACCTGCTCTTGTCACTTTGGTGAGAGCAGAAAGCACGGGACATCTCAGTGGCAGTATCTATGTGGTATATGATGTTAACATTCCATGGTAACACTATTTGCTAACCAAGACAGCATTTTCATAGAAACTGAACATCATTAATGCAGAATTTTGCTTCTATCCCGTTGTCGTTATTCTGACTTTAAAATATATATGTTTGCTTTGATTGCTATGATTTCTGTGTGCAGAAAGAGTTGGTGCGTCAGATTCAGAGCAGTGGGGTTTTGGTGGTGCTCTCTCAAGCCTGGATAGAGGAGCTGTACCACCAAGTGTTGGAGAGAAACCTGCTGGGAGAGGCTGGCTATTGGGGCTCTCCTGAGGACCATTCACTACCCCTCATCACCATGCTTACAGGTAACAGCCAATCTGTGAGGGCTAATATAAAGCAGTGCAATTATGATGGATCTGCTGATCCTTTTATTATTGTCAGCAAAATTAAATATGGTGGTAAAATCAAAACTATGATTAGCTCAGCATAACTTTATAAAGATCATGCTAAATAAGTTTATATAGTCTGGTCAGCTTTTTAGGGCATTAATATTGTATAAGACCTTTTGAGGCAGTATTGCCTAATCCAACTCATGGAACACGTTGCACTATGTTCCTGATGTAATGAAATGCTAGCATTTCCAAGACAAAATATGGGATTTTCATCTTCTATGAAAAGTAATATATGTATTTTTTTGTAAAAGCATAAATAAAGTTGTAAATGTATTGCCTCATTCTATGTATGTATGTAGATACATACATACATACATACATACATACATAGATACATACATACATACATACATACATACATACATACATACAT